>CM057004.1:92685995-93885995 GCA_029891345.1 Dryococelus australis | reverse complement strand
CAATAAACGCGTGCAAATTTGGCTTGTTATGGAAGCTAATGAGACTTTTTTTTTACTGTCGTCAGCTGCTTCCAAGAGACTGCAACACCGAAATATCACATACTGAGAATCATCAGCAACGAAGCGGGCAAGTACTGCGAAATATATCATTTTTAATTTAACAGATTAAAAGGCGAGAAGCAGAGCATCACAATCGAATAAGCAGAATTAATGAAGCAACACTGCTTGGCGAAGTCAACGTATTTCATTGATAGCTCACCAGTGGATTTATTTTTTCTCCACTTTACCTTTATAGATGGTGCCGATCTCCCGCGGCGCCGTCTGTTGATGCGCCACCGGTCTGGGATGCGGTAGGTTCTGGGTTTGAATCCTAGGTAAGACATGGGTGTTAGCTTCCTTATCGCATGCATCCTCGCAGCGACTGAGATACTGTGCGCACAACCACATGTGCGTCAGTCACTCTTCACCGCCAATGTTTTGAATCATCCGGTATGTTAAGGGCTTCATCGGATCCTCCAGAAAGTGAGTCCAGTGTGTTATCGCTGCACCGCTCCGCTATATACATCGAACGAAAACGTAGTGCTTAATTATTCCTCTTTAACCCGTTCGCATCCAGGATATTCAATCGTGTATACATTATACACAGGAAATGTTATATTCGTCCGGGACTGTACACTGTAAGGCTTAATGCCTAATGATCTCACTCACAAGTGATCGGTTCGTAAACCTTGTTACCTGCTCTATGTTATGATTTGATCATATAACAATCTTTGAACACACAACTTAAAGATCAGTAAAGGTAATTCACGGTAAAGTGATCATTTTTGAAAACCCTCTAATTTGGAATAATAGTCAATAAGTATACTTAACTTTAGCCGTAGACGTTAACTTCCAAGTGCTGTGGAATATACACACTGTGTTTATTACTTACATGGCAATATTTATTTAAAAAGGTGGTTAAAGGTTAAAACAAATTGCTGAAAGGAAAAAGTAACTAGGGCCTCAAACGTGCTGACCTTAATGTGAACAGTCTACAGTTGTGATAACGAGACTACTATATACTGTTTCAGCTAACGTAGAGCATGCATTAAAAAATGCCTTATTTACAACACCTAAAAACATACATCAGTGTCAGTCTGAAAAAATTACGACGATTTAAATACAATCTAAACCTGAAACTGACAAACCAATCTCGCTTAGTGTTAGTAATATTACAAACTGACCGAAAAGTAAAATAAGCCGGAAGTTAACGCCTCACTGTGACAGTATACATGTACGGTACTTTCGCCACAGTCCGTAATTAAAAGTCCACCGTATAGCTTTAACCCTTTGAGGATTATGCACGTATATATACGAGGCTATGTTTATGTGGAAATGTCTTGGCTCTTGGAGACAAAACTCACACTTTTATTGTTTTAACCGATTCACTGGACTATGTCGGAATAAAATCTCAGAAAAATTATAATACCGTATGTCAACATTTCTTTTCGTAAGAATAAAGCTGTTATTTTTAATAATTTCTCAAATGAACACGATGGATTGTAAAACATGTTAACTCCGTCGCGACACATTAATTGGTACACAGTCAATGCGTGACTTCATTGGCCGACGGCCAGCCAATAATAAACGTTGTAGGGCACAGTAGGAGTGCCCGGTGTAGCCAGGACCAATAGGACGATGGTATGTGTAAATACACTGACCAACACAATTGATATTGCTGGAATGGAAAATATAGACAGCTCACTTCAATATTGTACTCAGTATTTGTGCACACCTTAACACACTGCGGTCTGCACACATTTACTGGCACTTAAGACAAATTAAAATTGAGTCACCTATATCCACTACTGCAAGAACACCGGTTCTGTTGGTGTCTATATTATAACTCACCATAGTCCTATTGGTCTATACCACACCGGACACTACCTTGTACTTTACAGCGGTCATTATTGGCCGGTTATCAACCAATGGAGAGCCGAGCTGATATTGGCCCAATTAAAAGTCCGTTACGGTATAAAAGGATTTACAATCATTCATGTCCCTTTAAAGTTGCTACAAAAAAAAAATTCTATCGTTAGAAATATCATGTTAATGCGCCTTCGTATTCTTGTGAGGTCGTGTTAAACACTAGCCGAACAAAGGCAGCAAATCAATGCGAGTATTTTTCTGAACACTAAAGAAAGGTTCAAATTAGCTTTGCTAAAGCTACACTCGAGCGTAGTCTACAAAGAGTTAAAGGGTTAAGCGCTAATTATTAGCGAAATCAAGATGCGACCCGAGTGGTTCGTGTGCTTCAGTTACTGCCTGGATCTGTGGGCTGCACAGAGGAAACTGGGCCGCGGCCACAGACGATGTGGAGGTGAAAGAAGACGCAGGAAGTGAGAGGCATTGTTTCACATCCCGTTCATTTTCTTTTCCTTTCGACTCCTACTCCGCTTTTCTATTGCAACTCATTTCCTTTGGGCTTGCATCCAGCAGTCCAAGCGGACGGACAGAAAAATACCTAACGCAGAAAAAGAGAAGTGGAAGGAGGAGGGGGGGGGGGGACTCTGCTGTGCTGTCATGTCTACACCGCAGTAAGTTAGAAACACGAGAAGTTCCATAATCAGAGCAACAAGAGTTGTGTTTCAGCCGACGTAGACTCCAGACGGCTGCTGCAGCTCTTGATTATTATGAGAGACCTGCAAAATGCCAGTTATTATTTAATGACAGACTGAACTCCAAGTTCCTGAGCGCTTTACCAAATTCAGTTATTGGCAAAAAAAAAATATGTTTATCGAGTCTCGGAGAACTTTTGAGCCAATAGTATAAATTCAGAAGTTGAGTGGCCAATCTCTTTTGAGGAGCTTAAGCAGATACGTGGAATTGATTGCAGTGCAGCGGCCAATGAAACCACGAATGGTGATAACTTATTTATAAGGCAGTGGAGCCTATCATATCACCGAAAGATAACGCGAATTTTGCACGTCTCTTATTATTAGCTATTCTTTAAGGTCCGCTTATTAGATGAAGATTCTGATTAACCTAGGTGAATCAAAGATATTGCATAGCACTATTGTTACATCATTGTGAAGATACCGGCTTGAAATGTTAACACTTTGTGGACTATCCTCGAGCTAGGTTCGAGCAACGCCAGTTTAGAAATTTCTTCGTATTTGAAAATGAAACTCGCATGGTTATAGAGTCATTGTTCTGCTAATATTTAACAGGATCGTAAAAGAACAATACAGCCCAATAGCTATATTTTTCCTGCAAAAAAATGTATTTTTTGTTATACCTAGGGACCTGCGAAATTCACGTTATTTTTTGGCTTCAAGCTAGAATTCACAGTACTGTATATACTGAAGCCGACGTTGTTCCTTGATTTCCTGCTGCCCAGATGTTAAGTCGCTCCCTTTCTGAGTGAACTGTACGTGATTGGGGCACTCGATTGTGAAGTGTTCATTTATTGGCGTAGAGTTACCCGGGGCGTAGCAAATAAAGCATGGTCCAACGACAAGAGTATTGCAATGGTAAAAGTGTTTTCAGTTTAAATTGTCTTCAAATAATAACGCGAGTTTTGCAGATCTCTAGTTATACCCTTATAAAAGAACACGATAAACTGGAAAATTTTTACACAGTGAGTGACATTTGATTGGAGTATAATGAGCTCTGCGATCCCAGTGGTTGATGACCAACCAATGAAGAACGTTGTAGATCACAATAAGCATGCCCAGTGTGGTGTGGACCAATAGAAGAGTGGTAAGTAGGAATACAGAAACCAACAGAATAGACGTCCTGCAATGGTGTACACAGGTGATTCACTTCTAACTTGTCCTCAATTATAGTAAACCTGTGCAGACCTGAATGTGTTAAAGACAGGCCCTCGTAGGCTAACGTCCATTTTTCATCTACAATTGCCACACACAACCATCAAGATTAGAAGAAAGCTGCCGTTTTAATTAGTGTGGTAGTTCTTGAGAACGCGACTGATATTCCTGGGAACCGACAGGTGTCAATTTGGCTCCCATATTAGAAGAAAATACAAAATATTTCACGACAGTAAATTAGCTGACACAGGCAAAAAAAAAAAAATGGCGAGGGTAATTCCTGTGAAGGTACACTGTAAAAAAAAATTCTTTCGTTTTACGGAAAAGTGCTGGTAAAAATTTATCCAGAAGTGTCCGTAAACTCTCCGTAAAATTACGGACTCATTGATCTTAAGAAACGGAGTTTCCGTAAATTTCACGGAACCTCTCCGTTAATTTCCAAGTTAGTTTTCTGTGCTTCCCGTGTAAAATAAAAAGAGATATTGGAAATGTCTTTAATTTTCGTTATGTGGATGTTCTACCATGTATAAAAAATTATATTAAAAAAAGTTAAAATATGTTGTACTTAAGCGAGGTTTAAACCCGAGTCAGAGTATTACCAATTCACGACTCTGACCATTTTTTTTTTTACGTTGACGAAGCTCTAGTGAAGCCGACTTGTTGACGAATTCCCGGTGCGACAATCGAGCTGGGCATCCGCCACTTCGGAGGCACCGGGGCGCGGGCCCGCGGCCCTCCGACCTCAGGTCGACCACCCTACCCCTGGGCTATGAGGGCAGGCACCTACAACTCTCACTTGAATTTTGTCCTATAACGTCTATATTTATAAGAGAAAAAAACAAGCAAAAATCCACTTTATATTAAATTTAGTGTATTTTTAGGATTGTCAAATGTTACAGGCGCCTGATGCTATATTTTAATGTTTGAAAGAATAGTGTAATCTGTCTTCACATAATAACGCGAATTTCGCAGGTATCTAATTATCAATAATGACCCTGACAATTCTGTTATGACTAGGGATAGGAAAAATTCGCGAATTCAATGATCTGTAGGCTAGACTCCACAGTCATGTGTATACTCGAGCCTCAGATGTTTATTCATTGGCTGCTGCCCCATAGAGTAGCCAGTGTTACTTCACGCCGGGCAGTATGACACTCGCCACGTGTTTCCTTGCAAGTCTGCTATTGGAATCAGAGTCGTCCAGGGTGGGTCTAATAAACTGTGATCCAATTGAAAAGTCAACTCCAGTGTACACGTGTTTGACGTCTATCTTGTCCTGAGATGAACTCGCGAAATGTTCCTATCCCTAGTTGTGACACTAGAAAGAAGAATGTCTGTAAATGGGGTGATGCATACGGCCCCTCGAGTAGTCTGGAGCCAGCTACCTCCTGCGGATAGGCAGTGCGGCACCCAGCCGGCGTCTCAATTAATCCCCGGCGACGAGGGAAACCCAATTAGCTCTTCAGCGAGCTCGGAGAAAGGAGAGTAAACCCGGCTCCCCCCACAGACCAGACGTCGCGAGCAAGGTCTGGAAGCAGGAAGCCATTATCACACGTCGTCGCGACGCGAAAACGACCCGCGCCTTATCGAAGGCTCGAGGTGCTGCCACCGTCGCCGCCGCTTCCTGCCCTGGCGTTTGCATAATTCGTGCTAATTAACTACTGGCCGGCCAACCGCTGACCGCGTTTCTCCAGCAAGTGTGACGTAACCAGGCCGCCGCGTGTCGCCCAGGGGCTCCGCCTCCGCCTCGCGCGTCCACAGGTGACCACACTACACTGGAGCGGCACACACCACACCGAGGCCGCGTCCGAAATGACTAGAGACCTGAAGAACTCGCGGACAAGCTAGAATTCAAAACACGTGTGTTTATATAATTTTTAGCCATTGGTCCACGCGGACTCTGACACCTTCTGGAGAACGCTGGCCCAATAGTCGCCTTCCACTGTGACAGCAGACAACCAGTGTGCAGTTGATATCGGCATATTTGTACATAACACTGTAGAGTCTAGCCTGCAGGTCATTGAACTCGCAAATTTTTCAGGTCTCTAGAAATGACAGATTCGTTATTTTGTAATGTTTACATTTCGTGAGTTGACAACAGTCATTTGTTTAGGAATTGCGGCATTGCGTTTTCACATTAAGAGTCCTGTGTACTGGAACGTTTTCTGTGAAATCGTTGTTTGCGCGTAAACGCGTATCTCGGTAAATAAAAGTTCTGGAAATATGACTCTTCGTTAGAAAAGATAGAAAATAATTATCTATGGCTCTATTATTTTTACTTTTACCGTAATAAGTGTATTTTTGGAGAAAAAATAATTAGTGAAAATGGTCAAATATCGCATTTTTAAAACTTGCCTATGTAGTTTCCTTAAGCGACAAGAGAAAAGAACAAATATACGGACGTAGTTTAATATGTGGGCTTTCATTGCGTGTATTAAAGGCCCACTGTTAAAGATCTCATTTGCATAGTACATCGTTACGACGAAAAACACTGCACGCCTTGCGCGTAGGAGCGATGAGGCGATAGGCGTGCGTATAACTTTCGCCCGTATCGCTTCCTTGCTTCTTGACCTTGGGCGCACAGCTACATAATCCCCGTAGCTGCGAAAAATTGCTTTATCTAAATTTAATGCTTTAAACAGTTGTAATATTTCTACAATCATCACTGGAATACTGCGAATACGTTAATAAATAAGAAAATTAATTTTGCAATAACGACTTTAAAAAGACTGTTGCGAAATATGTAAACAAAGCACAACACTTACTTGCTTTCATGCCTAATGTATTTTATGAACATTTATTTGTTAAAAAAAACTTTTAATTACGCATTCGCGTATATGTTTTGAAGGTCAAAACCAACACGCCGTTGATTTTGTCATTTTGTATTTTTACTAACAGCCTCTAGATATGAAATACGAAATACCAAATTACAAAATACGTCACCATTTTTTGTATACAAAATCGGATTACGTGATCATTTCGTCAATAAAATCTGCCATTTCAGACAAGGCGTGAGAAAAGGTTTTGTTGAACCAAATTAACTGTTTGTATAGAGGCAATTAAAATCAAGCAAAGATTTGGTTGGTGCAGCTAAAGATTTTTTTGGCTATCTACGTACATTAAAGTGTTTCGGTATATATATATATATATTATATATATATATATATATATATATATATATATATATATATATATATATATATACACACACACACACACACACACACATACATATATAAGGGAACCCCGGCCGAGATTCAAACCTAGATTGTTTGCGCGAGAACGCTACGTCGTAACTAGTGATGCGATAATAGCTTTTAAAATAATCGATTACTTGATTATTTAACTATAATCGATTCATCGATTATTTTTAAACAATCCGATTATTTACCATTTTCAGCTGTTTATACTTAAACAAACCAAAACATTGCTGATACCTACATGTTTCACATTTATTAAAACCGTAAAATATAATTTTGAAGCAAATCTTCAAATTTCCAAGTACGTAATACAAATACAATGTATATTTTCTATAAATATTATGTGAATAACACGAAACTACTAAACAATTAGGCCATTTAAATAATAAGTTATCACAAATAAACACAAGTCTTTAAAACTACATCCAAGATATGTATTTGAAATATTTTATTTGTGAAACCCCTCTCATTTAAAAAAAAAAAAAAAAAAAAAGCATAAATTATAAAAAAAAAAAAATTCTGTGAGAATAGTTGTAAACAAATTTATAGAAATACAGTATTTGCCTTCAATTTTTATCTATGGATTAGAACAAGACCTTCGATTATTTTTAACGATTATTTATTCGATTAAAAAATATTCGTAATCGATTCATTCGAATCACAAAATTATCCGATCACTAGTCGTAACAACCTCAACTAAAGCCGAGTTGAGTTGAGAGATTTGGGCTGCTCTTAACAGCGAAGTCTTGAGAACCGATGAGAATAAAATTAATGAGGTGAGAATGAAGCAGCGCCTGAATGCAACTACGGGGAAACGGAAGAACCCCGAGAAAACCCGCTGGCCAGTGGCATCGTCTGGCACGATTCCCCCTTGCGAAAATCCGGGAGTGACTCGGCGGGGGATTAAACCCGGTGCGACAATCATTACGGACATAATATTTGAACTACTAACGCATATTTATAGAACAATTAACTTAATACAGAATTGTACGTATCAATTCATTCTCACCTTTTAATGACAACCTGGGAGCAACTATTAACAATCAGGTGCGAAATTTGCACAGCACTATGCAATGCAATGTTTCTATAATGGAACATTTTCAGTAATGACCTGACTTTTCTGCTATGACACTTGAACGAATAACTTTTGTATAAGGGATGATGCAGCCTCTTAAGAGTGGGATGTAGCTGCGCGCCCAAGATGAAGAACCGAGGGAGCGATACGGGCGACACTAACACGCACTTCTAGCGCCTCATCGCTCCTACGCCGCAAGGCGTGCAAGTGTTTCCGTCGTGACGCTGTACTGTGCAAATTGGATCTGTAACAGTGGGGTTTCATTACACGCGATGAAAGCCCGCAGATTAAACTACTTCCGTACCTTTGTACGTTTCTCTTGCCGCTTAAGGAAACTGCATAGGCAAGCTTTAAAAATGCGAAATTGGACCATTTTCACGGTTTTTTTCCTCCAAGAATACAGTTAATATGACAAAAGTAAAAAAGTAGGGGTGTAGATAATAATTTTTTAAAAATATTTCCTGACAAAAAGATGTATTTGCTGAACATTTATTTACCGATACACGCGTATTCGCGCAAATAACTATTTCAAAGAAAATGTTTCAGTCCATCCTGCTCTCAAGGGGAATGGTTTGCGAAGACAGTATATTTATACAATTTTTGTCACAACTGGCTTTACAGAGGATTTTTCAAAACTTTCGGCTCGACAAGACGTAAATAGCACATTTTGAACGCCTTCTTACATTGTTACAAATTCCCTGCGTTCGTTATTCTCGGAGCACAAATCGAAGATAATAAAAAAAAATTTCTTTCCTTCCATCAGTCCTCCGAGAATAAGGAAGGTAGTGAATATCTAACAAAGTAAAAATGCGTTGGAAATTGTGGAGACAAAAATTTCGATAAACCCTTTGGAAAACGACTTATAAATAGGGACAGGCGTTTTTGGCGAGAAAAAAATCTCAAGACCAGTTGTACTCCAAAACACTTTTTTTTTTTAATATGCACTTTCGTGGATGTCACGTGACTCGAGCGTCTGTCCGCGAATCTAGGACGTTCAGTATCGGAGTAATTTATTGCGATTGGCTCAGTCAAATAGGTACATGTCTTCTCACATAGACACGCGGCCAATAACCAAAGTAAGTTGAGATTGCGGACGTTGGATGTTGAAGTTTAGCATTGCAATAAATATTTTCGCGAAAAACACCTGTCCCTACTTACAAAGAAAATCCGAGTGCTTTCATGCACAGGGTGGCAATACTGCGGGGTGTGAGTGTAGTCTCGTTCGTGCGGAGCGGTGGGCGGACGGTCAAGTCTCCACGGCACGTGACCTTGAGCTCGGCAAGCCAGCCCCGCCGACAGCTTTTATCGCGCGAGATGTGCCGGGCCGATAGTGGCGGCCCGTTATCGGCGGGCATGCAGCGGAGGCGAGCCCGCGGTAGCTCCCCCGTATGTAAACACCCTGCCGACTATCAGCTGGGCTGTTCCTGTTTCGCCAACCCGGCTGTTTGGGTTTAGGCGCGGCGATTGTGCCGTCGCTGAAATAGCGGCGATCGTCGCTGATTAAACCTCGCGTCTTGCTCGTCGGTCGGGGCCGCGGTGGCTGAGCGGTTAGCCTGCTCGCCTCCCACCTAAGGCGAACCGGTGTCTCGATCCCCGGCCGGGTCGCTCCCGGACGTTCGCACGTGGGAATCGTGTCGGATGATGCCGTTGGTCGTCGGGTTTTCTCGGGGAACTCCCGTTTCCCCCACCATTTGATTCCGGCGCTGCCCCACACTCACCCTAATCACCCTCATCGGCTCTCAAGACAATCGTCTACATGTTTCGCAGGAAGCTTATATTTGACCGTTTCCGTGCTGTGGGTAACTGATTTCCAAACCGTGCTACTGATCTACGCCATGTCTGGTTTGTATCTCTGATCACCAAGCACGAAGTTGACAGATATTGGGTGTGATAACGAAACATATTCTTTGCCAGATTAAATATAGCACGCGTCAAAAAATATACCTAAAGGCTGTTCCCGATAAAGAGAGCGCTTTTGAAATCAACCTTTGAAAAATGCCACCGCTCCTACCTGCATATCATTGAACGGATGCACTGAGTAACATGAGCTCAGTAAAGTTGATAACGATGAAGGGAATATAGTGCCGTGTTTTAACGTCGAATTAAAAATGTTGGCTAACCATTTGTGGTAAATTAAATTATTTATTTTTCTTTCTGATTTATTTAATGCACCTAGCCTCCAGGTCATTGAACTCGCCAATTTTTCAGGTATCTAGTTATAAGAAATTTGTAAGTACTACTCACAACATAAATTTTCATTTTTTTTTTTTTTTGCCACACCTGAAATTATAGATTAACGCGTACGTTCAGGGGTTGAAATCAACGTGTCTCTGAATGTTTGCAGTTCAGTCATGGTTAGAGCTAGTGATATTTCGCGAAAAAAAAAAATGAGTACGTGATAGACTTCAATACTATAAGCACCCAACAGCAGTTTGTTTATTGCCATTGGTTGCCGTCTGCTTGAGAAGACGTTTTCATATTTGACCGTGGCACTCAGAATTAGGTAACATCGGTACGGCTCCTACGTGATTCGTGTGCAGACAGTTAACACGTGCCAAAAAGTTATTGAGCCACGCAAGATTAGTAAACGACCCTGCAGTGTCTTGAAATATCACTTGTCCTGAGATCTTTTCACGAAATTTCAATACCCTTAGTCATTCACTCTAAGAAATTATTCGGAGATTTACCATGCCAGTGTATAAGCTTAGTGAGAAAGCAGTAATGGTAATTTTAACCCTTATGCATTCATTGTAGCGTTCCTACATTTGCTCAGCAAACAGTCACGTTCATAGGGAAGTTCCCAACTTTGTATAGTAGCGCTGCTAAACATTCCTAAATCTGCATCTTGACGTGTGGTATTATTACTAGGGATGTGAAAATTTCGCGAGTTCAATAACCTGTAGGCTAGACCCCTCAGTCATGTGTACATTAGAGCCTCAGATGTGTGTTCATTGTCTGCTGCTCCAGAGAGTAGCCAGTGTTACTTCACACCTGGTAGTAAGGCACTCGCTACTTGTTTCCTTGCAAGTCTGCTATTGGTTCAGAGTCGTACAAGGGTTGTCTAACGAACTGTGATCCAATAACAAAGGTTACTTCAGTGTACATGTGTTGGAAGTCTATCTTGTCCTGAAACGAATTCGCGAAATTTTCCTATCTCTAATTATTATCATACAGTGTATAGGTTAAAAACTTCCATTACAGTTTAGGAAGTTTACCAGAAATTTTTTTTACGATGTGGAAGGGTTGGCACGTTGATGAAAGGGGCCCCTCCCCCCCCCTCGTACGGCGATGTCGTGGCATGCGAGATCGCCCGCACCAACAGGTCGGGTGCGCGTTCCGGCCTACCAGCCGACGTGTCAATGACGTCGTCGGCTATAACAGGGTCTCCGTGTACGAGGTCGCCGTGGCAGTCGGCCTTCGCTGCCAGCGGTTTCTAACGTCTACCCGCGTACAGAGCAGGTAAGTCTACAGAAACGAAATGACGTGGCGTTCCCTTCGGCGCGGGCGCAACCCGTTCTCAGACCAGTTGCGCGAGGCTCTCAGAACGGGCCTCGTGTCTCACCGGCTTCCTTCTGGTGATTGGCGAATTGAGTTCTATTGGGGCCATTCAAGGTTCATTTTCTGAAGCCCTGCTGAAGTTCTACTTCCAGGATATTCTTCCGCCTCATGCAAACAAAGATTAACCGAAAAAATATTGACTTCGGCGAATTAGCCGCGTCACTGTCGTTTTCCTTCCCCGACGTTTCGGAAGACATTGCATCCTCTATCTTCAAGGCGAAGTAGCAGTAATAACTGTTACCTTCTGAGTTTCGCAGAGACTGGCCCATTAACACATTGTACATAATGCACTTGACTATAATTTTTGGCTTATGGTGTACACTGCGAAGCTTAATGGCCAATGACTAGAGACCTGCCAAATTCGCGTTATTATTTGAGGACATTTTCAACTTCAGACACCTGCAATACGTTTGTCATTAGACCATGCTTTATTCGATATGCCCCGGGTATCTCTTCGCCAATAAATGAACACTTCGCCAGTCATGTGCCTCAGTGACCTACAGTTCACTGAGAAAGGACGTGACTTCACTTCTGGGCAGCAGCCAATGAGGGAACGACCCCGGCTAGAGTATGCGCAGTACTATGAATTTTGGCACGAGGCAAAAAAATAACGCGAGTTTTGCAGGTACCTGCCAATAAATAGAGACCTGAAGAGTTCGAGGTTTCATTTCGGGACAAGCTGGAATTCAAAACACATGTGTTTATATAACTTTAGCCATTGGATCACACGCCGTTTGACACCTCCTAGCGAACGGTGGCGCAATCGTGGCCTCCTACTGTGACAACAGACAACCAATGCACAGTTGACATTGCCATATCTGTACATACTACTGTAGAGTCTGACCTGCAGGTAATTGAATTTGCGAATTTTTCAGGTCTCTACTCATAAACCACTACTGCCAGCAGCATAAAGCACAGATAGATTTCTGTTGGTCCCGATGTAAGAGAAAACGTCGCCTGGATATCAGTTCATGTCCGGGCAAAACATTTGCCTGGCGTAAAGCCTAAAATTGAATATGTATTTTTGACTGAAAGGGATAAATTATGCATAGATAGACTATTCACGGTCAAGTGACCACTTCTGAAAGACCTGCTTAAGATCTACTTGTATGCACGTTGTGTATTATTCCACCTATGTAAAATTAACATTGTCATGGGCCTTATCAGTTCATTCGTGCGTCAGTCGAGTTAAACTGCGAGATTATTGGAAAAGTAAACATTTTACAACTCTGCTCATTTACACACTTCGATGCATTGAAAACCAGAACGCCAATTAAATAATGTAAGTTACCTAACACATTTTATTCGACGTTAAGATATGGAACTACTTACCATCCATCGTTACCAACTTTACTGTGCGAATGTCACTCAGTGCACCCGTTTAAATATATGCAGGTAGGAGCGGTGATATTTTTCTAAAGCTGATTTCAAAACGAAAGTGCTCACTTTATAACGGGCAGCCTTTTACGGAAAACTGGCGAACCGTCGACTCGCCTGCGCGGGTTAGGAGATGCCTCAGGAGATGCCGAGGCTGGCTGTCTTCCCGTGGAGCAACCAAGGTCCATGTGGTAGGTGTCAGGGAGGGATAGAGAAGGGGACGTGCTAATTGGCTACGGGCACAGACGTAGCAGACAGACGACCGGGCCACTAACCGCCCGCCGAGGACACCAACGTCACAAGGCTGCAAGGAGCACGCGGCCAAAGTCCCCAACAGCGCATCACAGCCCATCTCCCTGCTCGCTACGCCTTGCAGGACATGTCACACTATCAAATATTTATTGAACTAAAAAATTCACTTAATTTGCCTTTCAATGAATTTCATTCAATAAGCTTTCAAGTCTCCGCGCGGAAATTTTATCGCAGACGTTTTAATGAAACCAGTGAAAGAAATACAAAACGTAAATTTTTATAAGTATCTATCGACTCATGCACGACACGAGAATAACTGGCTAAGCCACAATAAATGTTCTTCATGTTATTTACAGTTTGTTTTAAATAAAATACAAGTCCTTATTTTAAAAACTTCGAAATATATGGACACAACTCTATTATTATGACATTACTTATGTTAATATTGTCAGAAAAGAAGTGATCGACGATTGCAATTTTCGATTCAAAAAAATTTATAATACGTTCAAAACGAAAATCTTGACGGAAAACGGTACTTTCAAGAAACTGACAGAGAAAATGGCCGTGATTATGAAATTTCAATGACGTCTTAGAGCATTCAATGTATTGAATTCAATAAAAATTGAAGGTAAATTTTAAGAAAAAGTTATGGCTTGAAAGGGCCTTAATCCTCGGCTTCTCCTTGTTTAAAAAATATTTCGTTTTTGTATCATAATTTCGGTTTCACATTTACATTCTACAAGTTGTTTAATATTTTTGAACTTAATATTTTGTGTGTGTTATCTGCTACCTGTAAAATGCCAAGAACATATTTATGTTTTATTAATACGTTTCGGGGGGCCACGTTGGCTGAGCGGTTAGCCCGCTCGCCCCCTACCAAGTCGCTGAGGGTTCAATCCCCGGCCGGGTCACTCCGGATTTTCGCATGTGGGAATCATACCGGACGATGCCGTTGGTCGGTGGGTTTTCTCGGGGAACTCCTGCTTCCCCGCCCCCTCACTCCGGCGCTGCTTCGTACCCACTTCAATCACCCACCTCGGCTCTCATGACCTCGATGTTAAGAGCCTTCCAAATCTCTTCACTCAACAATACATTTCTGCCGTTTTGCAACCAGCAAATAACACACAGCAAAAATTAGGCACAGAAGTATTGAACAACTTTTAGAATGTAAATTTTCTGCAATCAGACATTTGCAGTAATTTTTCAGAAATTGAAATTATGACACGAAAACGAATAATTTATGTATAGTAGGTTAAGTCGAGCCTTAGGTGGGTTTACGATAAATACTGAAGGAAAACTTATGACTAGAGATGGTAATATGTCGAACAGAATCTTGGTTTTCAACATCCTGTGCACATGCCTGCAACATTTCCTCCCTCACTGGCTGCAGCACACGTGAGACAATACTTCCTTGTCAGACAGACCCAGTGACACTTACGTTGATGTCACACCGAACGTACATGATTCGCCTGCGAAAAACTGCGAATGTGATCTCCAATCAAAAAAGGCGTTAGGCTTGGAGTTTACCTTGACACGAAATATTTCCGCGGAAAAATCACCATCTCTACTTATGACTCATTAAGTACACGGAAAATAAGTTTTACACTTCATGATTAGTTTAGCAACTGTTAAGTCTAGGCATTCAGAATCGTAAGATACCAAAGCAGCAGATGTAGCCTGCAAAAATGGGCGAGAATAAAATTTATTTACATATAACTATATGTAATCATCTGTATAAGGTTAATTAAAGAGAATTCAATAACCTCTTCAAAGAAATATGGCCTTGGACAGTTCTTCAAATAAAGAGTTATCATATGGATTAAACTAATTCATTGTATACGATTTCACGATACGACATAACCTAAATCCAAGATCTAAATACTGTTTCCCGACAACAACAAACGTCACAGGGCTCTGATTGGCTACTTCATCTTCACTTGTACTTAAGTAAAGCCAAGAACACACACGACCCGTACACGACCCGCACACGGCGGTCATAAACCAATATAAGCTTTTCACGATAAAACGAGTACTTTTGAAAGCCCTACTTTAGATCTATTTGTATGCTTGTTGTGTATTCATCCGCCTTATTTAAAATTAACATTGGCATGGGCCTCATAACATTATCCATGCGTCTGTCAAATGAAAATATGAAATTATTAAGAAAGTAAATACTTTACAAATCTGCTCATTTTCACACTTTGATGCATTAAAAAAAAAAACAGAAAGCAAAATTAATAATTTTAAGCTATCACAAATGGTTACGTAACACTTTATTCAAAGTTAAGATATGAACTACTTCCCATTCATCGTTACCGACTTTACTGGGCGAATGTCACTCAGTGCGCCCATTAAAATATATGCATGCAAGGGCAGTGTCTATTTTCTACGGTTCATTCCTAATGTGTTCACTTTATCGTGAGCAGCCTTTATGCTTGAACACACTGATTCATATTCTAAGCACACGGCACACTGATTCTGTTAAGTGAATCGTATACCCGCCCTTTAAGAGTGCTATGTACCTGGAGGAGTTTGGTCAATTGGAAGCACAGAAGCAAGGGAGCGATAAGGGAGACACCGACCCCCCAAGCCTATCGCCCGCGGCGCCTCTACACGCAAGGTTCTGAAATGGCATGCTCTGTTCCCGTTGTACAACTACAACTATGGAAATTTAAGCTGTGAGCCTATAATTCTATTAGTGTAGCAAAATAAGATAGTTCCAGGTAAACGGGACCTTTATAGTGTGCAGCTAGAAGTAAAGGCTGTTCACGATAAAATGAGTACTTTAGAAATGAACTTTAGAAAAGAGTCAGTGCTCCTGCATGCATATATTTTTAATGGGCGCACTAAGTGACATTCGCCCAGTAAAATTGGCAACGTTGGATGGAAATTAGTTCCATATCTTAACGTCGAATAAAAAGTGTTAAGTAACAATTTGTGATAACTTAAAATTAGTTCTTTTATTTTACGTTTTTTTCTTACAGCAAAGTGTTTAAATCAGCAGATTTGTAAAATATATGATTTTCTAATAATTTCACAGTTTCACTTGACCGACGCACGAGTAAAGTGACGAGACCCATGTCAATGTTAATTTTGCATAAAACGGAGGTATACACAACGTGTATACGAACAGATCTTGAGCAGGACTTTCAAAAGTGCTCATTATACCGTGAACAGTCTATAGGAATTGTTATTTAAGGTAGTTCGTCCCAAAGTGCCAGACGAGCTATATATAGCACGTCCTTACACTCGTCTGGCCGCACCTGTGGCGCAACGAACGTCCCAGCCAGCTGCTTGGACGACATTCCGCGGATGTCTCGTCGAGCTGAACAACGATGTTGGCACACGCGTGTCTTCGGCGTCAGGAGTTTTGCCTGCCGTTCGCGAGACATTATTTTATCTACTTAACTCGGTAGTTAAATTCCCTGAAATGGAATTACTACTGTGTCAACATCAATGCATTAAAATAGACCTTATCGCAGTTCGTATCTTAATGTCGTCCCCTAACCTTCGCCGGTCAACGCGGAATCATATACCCAGAGGTAGGCCTATTTAGAAGTTTGATACAAATTATATACAAAATTATACGTACAAAACAAATTAAGTTCTAAATTTATGTCCAGGGGTGTACTGGCTATAGTAACAGTGTGGTGAAGTGTCAAGACGGTGCCAACCAAGTGGAAGGACCATGGTGGGAGGGGCTGGGGTGTTGCACAGATATGACAAACCCCCCCCTCCCCCCAAAGAAACCACGAAACTGATTTAAACATGTCCTGTGAATATGGTTTTAAAACTGGAATTATATAATAACTGTGTAAAACACCGATTTTGATTTATTAATATAATATGCTTTCCTAAAATTATGAGATAGTTCCCGCCTCCCAAGTCTAAACCTGCAGGGGCCGCGGTGGTTCAGTGGTCAGACTACTAGCCTCCCACCAGGGCGAAACGTGGACGATGCCGCTGGTCAGCGGGTTTTCTCGGGGTTCTCCCGTTCCCCCTACCCTTGCATTCCGGTGATGCTCCATACCTGGCTTCACCCCCATCGGCTCTGAAGACCTCGATGTCGCCAAATCTCCCCTCCACTCTAAACCTGCACTTGCAACTGCACAATACCTAAGTGACCTCCCCACCCTTCACCCCCTCAACAAACCGAAAGTATCAGCAGATGTCGAAAATCAGTCTAAAGGCTGTTCACGATAAAGTAAGCACTTTTGAAATCAACCTTTAGAAAAAGTCACGGCCCCTGCCTGCGTGTATTTTAACGGGCGCACTGAGTGACATGCGCCCAGTAAAGTCGGTAACGATGGAGGGAAAGTAGTTCCATATCTTAACGTCAAATAAAAAATGTTAGGTAACCATTTGTGCTCACTTAAATAATTTATTCCGCTTCCTGTTTTTTTTTTTAAGTGAATAGAATTTAAAAAAATGAGTAAATTTGTAAAATAATTACTTTTCTAATATTTTCACAGTTTCACTTGATCGATGCATGAATAAAGTGGCGAGACCCACGGCAATGTTAATCCTGTTATATAATAGGACGATCTCTGTCTGTCTGTCCGTCCCTCTCTATAACTTCTAAGTCCATTGAAACTCAACAAAGTTCTTCAAACTTTGCAGAACGAATACTCAAGATCAAATACAGGTCAAGTTCGAATTTCAGCAAATCAGATTACGCAATCATGACTTTTGACACTGAAAACTCATTTTTTAGTTAATTTTTCCTATGAAAGTTTTGTATTAATGCATAGAGATTATTGCATAGAGATATGAAGGTAATGGAATATCATATTTGTTTACTGCAAATGTCTCGCTTCAATGTTGAGTGAATTAAGTGGGGTCTCAGTGGCCCAGTGGATAGAGCGATTCCAAGTGGGGCCGCAGTGGCCCAGTGGATAGATGTAAATAAAATGGGGCCGCAGTGGTTAAGTGGCTAGAGCGATTCCAAGGGGGGGGGGGCCCTTAGCGGTTCAGTGGATACAACGATTCCAAGAGGGGCCGCAGTGGACCAGTTGATAGAGATATATCAAATATATATTTATTTATTTTAAGTCTTTGTATGATAACCAAATTTTTTAACTTTGTAAATATTCTAGGCACGGTACCATACTGAGAACACGGTCACGGGCTAAACCACTAGTTTTATATAAGATGAAAGAATATACATCGTGCATACAAGTAGATCCTAAGTAGGGCTTTCAAAAAAGTGCTCATTTTACCATGAAAACCCTATACCTCATATTTAGTGCATGCACAGTCGAACCAAACACATTAGCCTTGCACGAAACGACGTACGCCGTTTTTCCTTGCGCCAAGGTCGTTACTACTACAGCTCACAGCAGACCGCCTGGGAACGTAAGCGCACAGACGCAGACATCATCTTGCTTTGTCGGGAGTACAACCTTTTATTCGCCGACACGCCAGACGTCTTGACGCGTTCCCTTGTCTTCTGAGCTGCGTACGTTTTGCACACGACGCGTGGGAAACGTGGGCACGGATATGATGTGAGGGCACAGGCGTGCCAGTCTGACGGCTCGAAATTCTTCGCTTTCTGCCCGTTGTTCCAACGTCACGCCGCCGTTGAGAATTTCGCTACACTGAGTATTTTTTGCAATAGTAGTTTATATTAAAGGATGTTCACGGTAAAAATGAGTATTTTTGAAAGCCCTTCTTAAGATCTACTTGTATGCACGTTATGTATTCTTCCGCCTTATGCTAAATTAACATTACCTTGGGCCTGATCACTTTATTCATGTGTCGGTCAAATAAAACTGAGAAATTTTTAATAAAGTAAATATTATACAAATCTGATCATTCTCACACTTCGATGCATTAAAAGAACCAGAAAGCGAAAGAAATAATTTTAAGTTATCAGAAATGGTTACCTTACACTTTTTATTCGACGTTAAGATCCATCCATCGTTACCAACTTTACTGGGCGAATGTCACTGAGTGCGCCCATTAACATATATGCGTGTAGGAGCAATGACTTTTTTCTACGGTTCATTTCAAAAGTGCTCACTTGATCGTGAATAACGTTTAGTGGTGTACATGAATCCATTCATGCATATTTTCGTTTATATAATCGGCAGGTACAAATGTGGATAGTGTTCTAAGAATGGTAGGTATTAACGGTGAACAAGTCATTTAAGTCTGCTGGTTTCCTGTAAGCTAACCTAGAAGATCAAGAAATGACTACACCAAGTAAAGGTTTTCGCTAACTTTGTGAGCAAATATTTTGCGGTTGTGAGTAAATATGTTGCCGACTTTGTGAGCAAATATGTTTCGGACTTTACTAACAAATAATTTCACAGAATGAAACGTTTCTGTTGAGCTATTTCCTTTACTCGATAACTTAATTTGCCGCACAAGGCATTATGCCAAAGGAATCATAAGACAAAAAAATACATGTATAATAACTAGAGATTGTAATTTCTCGCGAAAAAATATTATGAGTAAACGATAGACTGCAATACTATAAGCACCCAAGAGCAGTTTGTCTGTTGCCATTGGTTGCTGTCTGCTTGAGAAGGTGTTTCCATATTTGACCGGGCCACTCAGAATTCGGCAACATCGGCCTGGCTCCTACGTGATTCGTGTGCATGACAGTCAACACGCGTCAAAAAGCAATTCAGCCAACCATGATAGGTAAAAGAGCTTACAGTTTTTTTGACATATAACTTGTCTTGAAATCTTTTTCCCAAAATTCCGCCACCCCTCATAATAACAGTCTTGACTATTACTATTAAGATATCGTTCAAGTCTTTCTTTGTCAACAGTTAGCAAGAATTCTTTAGTTACGATAGAAATGTGTCCCTGTTGGCTCTTAAATATCACGGACCCACGACCCGCACGGATTTTCCAACACGGCAACAACTGAAATGCTGTTGCTAAATACAGAGAAAAAAAAATCCGATATTTTTACCTAGCGGTTAAGACGCCTGGCTAGTCTCAGCCGTGTCAGCGATTTTTTCCAGGCGTAGAAAGTTTTCCCTCGTGACTCAAAGACTCGGTGCTCTACCGTCCTTTCACCTTTGCACAGAGGAGCGAAGTAGCCAGTTCAACAGAATTCGCTGACCAAGTAAAGACTAGACTTTTCGCCTCTTCTTGACCTCTTCCTCAGAAATGAAGCGTAAATAAAGGATATCTGCACAACTTTGCTAAGATTGACTATAAAAATGTACCTTTACTGGTGTGATACAGTTAACTTTTGCGTGCTTGAGTGCTTGAATTTTTGCGCAGTAGTTCTGATGCCGACCTCCCGACCTCCCGTGGCGCGGGTGCGGGAGGCTCTGGGTTCGAATCCCGGGTAAGGCATGGGTGTTCATTTAAGTTAGGTTATAAGTAAGTCTGTAAGCCGTCCCCTGATAAGCTTTCAAGCATAAAACCGGGGGACGTTAAAAAGCCCTGTACAATAACAGTAGTTCTGATTTCCTTTGACAGACCACTAACTATAGTGCATTTACGATGACTTCCAACTTTCCTGAAGCCCTAGTAAAGCTATACTTCCAGAATGTTCCTCCGCCTCATGCAAACAAAGCTTAACCGAGTCTACAAAATTACACCTATGGGACAACGTACTGCATTCGTGCGCACTCAGTGTAATAATATTTTGCATAAGAATGGTTTCTTCCTACTAGGTATTTCGCCCTATCTTATTCATACAAATTACAAAAAAATATATAATAATTTATAGATAAAATATAAAAAAAGGCCAATTTAACATAAGGAACTCTATGTTAAGACTAGTACATGGCGAGTCCTTTAAAAGAGACCCCATGGGACATGTGTGTAACGTAGCGAAGGAATGGGGAAGTGCAGTCCCACAGGGCCTCTTTTAAAGTACTCATCCTTAGAGACCTCAAAAATTCGCGAGTTCAATGACCTGCACTTTAGACTCTTCAGTCTCATATACAAATATGCCGATATCAACTGTACATTGGTTGTCTGTTGTCGCGGTGGAAGGCGACAATTGGACACCGTTCTCCATGAGGTGTCAAACACCTCGTGAACCAATGGCTAAAGTTGTTTAAACGCACGTGTTTAGCATTCTAGTTTGTCCCAAAATGAATCCGCGAATTCTTCAGGTATCTACAGTCATCCTGTATAAAATGTTTGTGATACAGGATATATTTAGGAAACAGCTAAACACGTCATACATCAAAGGTTTGATACAGAATTTCTGAAGAAACCACGAATAGACTACACTAAGATGCAGACAGCTATGCAGTAATAGGAACTGGACCCATTATTCCCTCTCATCCTTCCTTTTTCTCTGTCAAGCATCGTAAAGCCGGCCATCTGCTCCCCTCCGTGCCCCTCTCCACGAGTCTGAGATTCGTCTCCGCCTTAATTCCTTCTCACGAATGAAATAAGCCCCATATAGAAGCATCTAGCTGTCACGGAAGTGGGATGGAATGCCGGGGGATGCTGACTCCAGAAAATGTTCCAGATTACTAGGATTGATCGCGCCTGGAACTTGCCCCCACTGGTCCGCCAGTTCGGCATACCTGAACACAAGTTTACTATCGCATTAGGCTTTGGAGGTGACAGTCAAGAACGGGGAAAAGTATGGTAATAGTGAAATATATATTTCGCAGGCTCTCGGTGTCATTATCTGCAAGCAGGTGTCTGTCCGACGCGGATTTAATGTGAAAAGACAACTGCTTGCACTAAAAAACTATTTTCTTTTATATGTTCGTAAGACAAACATATGGAAATGCGATTAAAAAAAAAAAGATTATTGTTTTTTCGATCTTGATCTGCTTGTATGAATAATTAAAGCGGTGCAAAGTAGCAAAGTATATTGCATGTCCCTATATATATATATAAGTTTTGAGAGCATCCGATAATAGGCTGTTCACGGTATAGTGAGCACTTTTGAGGCTCTTGTTACTTTTTTCTTTTGGCCATCTTTTATCCTTTAACCACCTTTCTAAATATATTTTGCCATATAAATAATAAACAGTGTGTCTATATTCCACCACACTAGGAATTTAACGTCTAAGGCTAAAATAAAACACATTGATCGACTATTATTCCAAATAAGAGGGCTTTCGAAAGTGATCACTTTACCGTGGACAGTCTATTGTAAATTTTGCGATAAGGCAGTGTGAAAAAGCAATCATTGTCTTGTGCTGGAGAGTTCAGAAATAATGTTTGTAATGTGTTCAAAGTAGTCTTTGCACCTCGTCTCAAGTTTATTTTTTCCCACCGTAGATCATCAGTTCATACGATGCAACGACCTATTCCTTCCCTGTTTGTGTGAGGAACTTGCTCTTTCTCTAATTACCTCATTGTCTGCGAGACGTTAAGCCTTATTTACATACCTACAAATATGGGGCACCCTTGCACCAGTTCCTGATTCCTAATAGGCACAAACTGCATTAAGAGACCAACGGGCAAGGATTGACATGCACTCGATCAGCGCAGCTAACAAACAGTTAACCAGAAAGCCACTCAGTGAAGATTTGCGCCTTTAGTGGCCTTCTACATCGTCACAGAGTCTCTCGCATTCAGATCCATCTGTGGTCCTGCCGAGATGCTGTTTGTCCACGACGGGAAAGGTGGTGTGTCTCCCCTCAATGTGCCCACACATCAGTAGGCGACGAGGCCTTAATATCTTCTCCAGCACACGGAGATTCTGCCACTGCTAACACGAGACGAACCTCAACGGATCGGTCACCAGAAAGACCATCAGGTTTGGGTCTACCGATCGTTCCGTGCTCCTACATAAGTTTACATGGCACTTGTGGGTTTCAACTAAACCAGCGTGCCCATTGCCATAGCAGGCGGAATCCAGGCTCTTTTCTCGACATGTGCACTCAGTAGTACCACGCTCCACCTCATGATTAGATTAGCAACAAGGCAAGTCATGCATAGAAAGGCTGGAGACAACGGGATCTCCAAGATAAAAGGGGCGGGGGTCGGGCGATCACAGACCCTGTCTTCTTGTCACTTGAGCGTGACGTGACACCTTATCGTACACGGCCACCGAGGACTCCTGACGTGTTAAGAGTGTAAATCACGTAGAACGTGCGGTATCGATAACTGGAGGTGCAGCAGAATATCGCCGATCATGTGGCAGGTAATGGATGACACGTTCGCGACTGCTGCACGTTAAAGCAACGCCGACGAGAACCGGTCGGGCACCCGAAGGCATCCCGAGATCAAGAGTTCCTTCTCTAGGAGTCGTCACTGCCGACCGTCCAGGACCGTCTCGCCGTCATGCCACTCCTCCTCTTCATACCAACATCTGCACGCGCTCCGCATACAGAAATACCGCGCCCAGATGTAGCATTGCGGTCTCTCCCGTCAGCAATGCGATTTCTGTCGAGCTATAGGAAGAGACCTGCGAAATTAGCGTTATTATTTGAGGACAGTTTAAACTGAAAACTTTTTTACTATTGCAATACGCTTGTCATTGGACCATACTTTATTATTTGATACGCCCCGAGTAACTCTGCGCTAATAAATGAGCACTTCACAATTGTGTGCCCCAATCAAGTACAGTTCACCAAGAAAGGAAGTGACTTAACAACTGGGTAGCAGCAAATCAAAGAATGACGCCGTCTTCAGTATATACTATACTGTGAGTTCTAGCTTGAAGTAAAAAAAATAACGCGAATTTTGCAGGTCCCTAGCTATAGGCTGTTCACGGTAAGATGAGCACTTTTGAAAACCCCGCTTAAGATCTGATTGCATGCAGGTTGTGTGTTCTTCCGCCTTATGTAAAACTGTATTTGCCATGAGCCTCGTCGCTTTCTTTTTGCGTCGGTCAAGTGGAACTGTAAAATTATTAGAAAAGTTAATATTTTAAAAATTTGCTAATTTTTACTCTTCGAGGCATTAAAAAACAGAAAAGCGATAGATATAATTAAAGTGATCACAAATGGTTACCTAACTGTTTTCATTCGATGTTATGATATGGAACTACTTTCCCCTCCATAGTTACCAACTTTACTGGGCGCTTGTCACTCAGTGCGCCCCTTAAAATATACGCAGTTTGGAGCAGTGACTTTTTTTCTAAGGTTGATTTCAAAAGTGCTCACTTTATCGTGAACAGCATTTAGCTATCTGATTTGTCTGTGCACGGCTTTCGATAAGGCAGCATCACTGCCTTACGAAAGCATTCTTTTTTTGCCAGAATAAAGTCACGTGGCACAGCATCATCTGACTGGTCTCATTCTAACATGCTTGGACCAGAGAGAGCAAAATATTATAAATATTTTCAACATCCATGCTAAATATTCTATAGGCTGTTCACGACAAAGTGAACTCTTTTGAGGCCCTAGATACTTTTTTATATCAGACACTTTTTATCTTTCCACCACTTTTTAAAATAAATATTGCAATTTAAGTAATATATACAGTGCATATATTTCCCCGGACTCGAAAGTTAACGTCTAAGGCTACAATAAAATATATTTATTGACTATTGTTTCAAATGATAGGACTACAGAAAGTGCTAATTTTACTATGATAGCCTATAAAATATAAAGTTTACCTAATATCGTTAACTGAGTTATGATTTTTACAGATAACAGAACAGCTCTTGTGATGGAAATTTTCTGATAGGTCTTGAGTCAGTTCATACTTGATTGGAAACTTTTTTTGAAAAGCCTGGTTATATTCTTCTTTCAACCAAGTACTTCTGAAACTAGTGAATATTAAGAGTCACTGACAGGCCTAATTAGTGATTTCCATACGTCTAGCAAGTAACACTGTGAAATTATTAGAAACCTGAACTGCCAATTATTCCTCGATTGTATTTTATAAAGAAAAATAGTACCTACCAATTTAAATATATTTCGATTTTGGATGATACACCAATACACCGCAATATTTCCCCTGTTAAATTGTCAACATTACTGTAAGTAAACCAGACATACTATTCACGTAACAACAAACGTATTTACGGGCAAGGTATTGTTTTCAAAGGTTGAATTGGAAGTAGTAAATTACCAGCGAGAAGTCTATAGCATATATCTTCGTTGTGGAATTTAATGGCCGCTGGCAAACTGTGCAGTGAGCGAATAACTGAAAGTGGACAAACGACGCCTTCGGCACGGGCGAACGAAGTGCCCGGAAGAGCAAAACTAGTCACTGGGAAACAAATTGTAAGTCTGGAGGAAATTCTGGGTGGGAGGGAAAATAAAACTGGAGCGATTCGAAGGGAGACATTGCCTGCGGTGAAAATTTTAGAATCGAGTGTGGTGTAGTATACATTGATAAGTGCGATGCCGTAAACGCAGAGTTATGTGGTTGCAGGGGTTTCGTAAGGGAGGAGATTCGGAAAAGTTGCGATTCGTGACGTTTGCGATTGTGGAAGGAGGGGGGGGGGGGTGCTAACATACTATACTTGGAGCGTGTGTTCACAGAGATGAAAAATCAAGGTCTCCATGGATTTCTACGCGGAAAATTTTTGATATCCAGTATATAATTAGTGATATTAGTGCATATATTTATTGAATAAATTATTGAAATTCCTTCTCGCTGGTATTTGTGCTTATGGCAACGTGCGCTCACCGTCCTCGATGAAATTTAGGGTAGAGAGATTCACAAAATATTGTAGGCCCGTACGTACTCGACTCTAAGGGCTGTGAGAGGGATGACCTGCAAAAACTCTGGCCATTCATCAACTGTAAAGTTACAGACAAGATGCGAGAGTATAGACGACAGGTTAACTGGCCACTTATAAAAAAAGGCTCTACTTAGCATCTATTTCCCTTCCCATTTCGAATCCTTACACCATGTGTACGATTAACGACAGTATCCCAAAGAAGGTTGGTGGTACCAAAAATTATTCAGTTATAATGTGTTAGTTTGTTTATGTTCTGATTACTGGTGTTTTCGGGAGATCAGGCCTCTGTGTATTGCCTCCAGATTGTTTGGAGGTGTCGGGGTGAAGGAAGAATGCATTTTTTTTCGTCTAAATTTAACTTCTAGAGAACCGTGTTGGCCAATGGATAAAGTTATATAAACACACGTCTTTGAATTCTAGCTTGTCCCAAAATGAATTCGCGGATTCTTCGGGTCTCTAGTAATTTGTAGGGACATGCAAAATTCGCGTTATTTTTTGGCTTCAAGCTGGAATTCATAGTACTGTATGTACTGAAGCCGGCGTACTTCCTTGATTTGCTGCTGCCCGGATGTTAAGTCACTCCCTTTCCGAGTGAACTGTACGTGATTGGGGCACACGATTGTGAAGTGTACATTTATTGGCGCAGAATTACCCGGGGCGTGTCAAATATAGCGCGGTCCAATGACAAGCGTACTGCAATGGTAAAAGTGTTTTCAGTTTTAATCTGTCTTTATAATATTAACGGGAATCTTGGAGGTGTCTAGTAATCTGATATCCGGCGGTGCTCTCGCGGTGGCTCAGCGCGGGACGCAGCCTCCCTCCAGGGGACCCCGGGAGGTGCCGCGCGCCAACGAGTGAAAGTTTTCGACGCCACAGACCGAGTGTGCCGGAAGGAGGCAGCAGAGTCTCCCGCACGCCAACACCACCACCTCGGCGGCATTGTGTGGTAATGAGCGCGCTCCGCGAGCGAGCCACAATCACGCCGCGTTATTATTTCACGGCTGGCGCGATTATACAACCGCCGAGCCGCGGGTGTTGGTCGGTGCGGGAGGACACGCAGCGTTTGCGTAGGCAATTATGTGTTCGTTAGTCGCATATTGCGATGGTAGCAGCAATACTGAATAGTGAGGTTCTCAAAGGTGTTTGCGGGTTGTGGGCTTTTATGCTTAGGTATAGTTAGTTTGAAAACAATTAAACACTAACTTCAGAGTCGTCACGAGTGGGATTCGAACCTTGGACCTCTCAACAGCGAGCTCATAGTGTTACCATTACGCTACTTTGCTCAAAGTCAAAGCATTTTATTCTGCTTGCATATAAAATAAATCTACTAAGTGGCACACACGTCAAGGCTTACACACTTAACCTCATTGAAAGTTAATTTTCTGGCATAATTCACGTATAACATTTACTTATTTTGAATAAAGGAATTATATAACCCGTTTATAAGTACCTACTTAAGAACATCCCTCATGAATTAGTTCGTAACCTGTTGCAAAGAACCGAACACAGACAAATATGGTGCCGTGGCCAGACATGGGTTGCCAGAGCGCATGCGTAGAATATAACGGATATAGTTTTGCACTCGCAGCAAAATGCTTTACTTTGGACAACATGAACTCTGTTGCTGCCAACTAAATATTTCGTAGCAGCCAATAAACGTTTTTTTCAACTGACAAATATGTTAATGAACACTAAATAGCTTTAGTACTAGTCAATCTACGTGTTATTAAGCACCACAATCTGTTTTTTCACCAACAGCAATATTCACCTTGGAAATCACCAACCAAACAGTTTCTGTAGCCACTAACAAATACTTTTTTTTTTTTTTCAGTGTGTAAAGCGACAAGCGGAATGTGAACTCGCGTGCTGTGTTCTCGTCATAACACTGGAACTCTAGTACTTAAGCCGTAATCCTAAACATTTCATTTGACGCGACGCTGTAGCAAAGTCCAATGCACTCCTCTATCGAAGGCTCCATGTTGGTGTAGTGGTTAGACTATTCGCCTTCCACCTAGGCGGATCTTGTTCGATTCCCGGCGGGGGCACTCCCGATTTTTTTGTACGAGGGTTTTCTCGGGGATATCCACACCCCCCCTGGGATTCCGGCGCTGCTCCACGCTCACCTCCTTTCGCCTTCATCGGCTCTCGAGAACTCGCTGGTAAGAGCCGCCAAAATCTCTTCACTCATTCACCCAATTTAATTTAGTTTTAGGCGTTGCAAACAATAAATTTTATGATGGGTGCTGTACTTCAGTCGAGACAACACTTGTTTCATTGTCTTGGGTAATGAGCTGTACGCTTTGTGTTCGTATGCCGTAAATACGAACCAATCATGACTTAGACTAGTAACACGGTTTACTAATCAGTAATCGATTACCCACAAGTAAGATCATTGGTCATTAAGACTTCACAGTGTATACATCATAAACCAAAAATTACGTTCATCTGTATTGTCTGTTTTGAGCCTGAGTGTGTTAAGAATAAGAGATACTAAATAGCTGCTTATTTAGTCTGTCTGACGAACAAATACACACTCTAAATCGGAAACAGTGAGAATTGAGCGAAATCAATGAAAATCAGTGTGAATTGAGGTACTGATAATCATTGCCACATAACTAATTAATATGATGGCTATATTTCACTGATTTATTTGTGATTCCAACTGAATTTCGAGAATTCCACTGCTAAAAATTAGGTAAATATATGTGAATACTGAAAGGGTTTATTTGGCGTTTATTTTTCATCGCATAAGTGAAAGAATCAGCAATTTTCTAAAATATTAACTCTTCTCAAAATGTTACAGTTTCACACCTGACCGACGTACGAATAAAGTGATCATGCACATGGGAAAGTTAATTTTTCATGTGGTGGAAGAATACACAGCGTGCATACAAGTAGATCTTAAGCTGGGCTAAAACTACGGTGGTCATCTCCGAAGACGAGGTCGCGAGGCCTATCACTTTCGGACTTCAAGCTGAGTGGAGTGGAGAGATTTGGGCGGCTCTTAACATCGAGGTCTTAAGAGCCGATGGAGGGTGAAGTGAAGCGAGTCTGAAGCAGCGCCGGAATGGAAGGGTGAGTGGGGGGGAATGGGAGATCCCCGAGAAAACCCGCTGACCAGCGGCATCGTCCGGCACGAGTCCCAAATACGAAAACCCGGGGAGCGACCCTACCGGGAATCGAACTCTTTTCGCCCAGGTGGGAGGCGAGTAGTGTGACCACCAGATCACCGCGGCCCCCTTCGGACTTGGAGTTTGCTGGTTGGAATCTCTCATAAGCCAGGGCTTATTAGATTGCTAGTAGCTTATTTCATGCGATGTATGCATGAAAGAGAAAGTCGTACTTCCTCTAGGGGGTGGGTAAATGGGGAGCTGGGGAGCGATGGATAACCGCACTCTTTAACTTACCTTGAACCTACACAACCCTGAAACTGAACACGACAATTTTCAGTGATCTATTCATAGAGACATGCAAAATTCGCGTTATACTTTGGCACCAGGCTGAACTTCACTGTACTGTACGCGCCGGAGCCGGCATCGTTTTTCCATTGGCTGCTGCATAGATGTCAAGCCACGCCCTTTCTTACTGTACTGCACGTGACTGAGGCTCACAATTGTGAAGTGTTCAATGATTGCCGCAGCATTACTCAGGGCGTGTCGTATACAGAATGGTCCAATGACAGGCGTATTACAAAGGTACGTGTGTTTAAAGTTTAACGTGACCCAAATAATAACGCGAATTTTGCAGGTCCCTATCCATTCATGAATAGTTCGGGTAAGCCTTCGACCACCTGAAGGATGAGCTTATTCATAATGGTGAGGAGGGCAGGTTTTTATCAAGGAACGGGAGAAAACCCGTAGGTAACAGTAAAACAGCACAGGCCCAGGCAGAAGGACGAAACCCAGAAGAGGATGAAGTGCCGTGTATTGTGGTTTACTCATCCGAGTACAGTTCCAGTGCGGGAGGATGGAGGGTGTGCTGGCCTTCGGGCCTAAAAACCTGTTAGCAGCTACTCAGTCTTTGGGGGCAAAAAATCCAGAGGCCTCAAAAATAGAATAAATAAATAAATATACTAAAATTAATATTATTTCATTGTAATTTTAGAGTGTTTCTGTTAGAAAAGTTTGCTCAAAGCAAAACAAATCTACGCTTCATAAATTAAACCAACCATTTAATAGCTCGTCCAGGTCTGTATGAAACTAAGACAATAGAAGGTTAGTGCGAAGAAAATAAAGCGCAAAATTACTCCCAATGTCAGTAGCCAATGGTGAAACGAGGTTCTACAAACTTCGCGTTACACCAGTTCCCACTGTATCTATACATAAAAAAAGATTCACTTAAATATTAGCATTGAATAATTAACGAGTTTATGACTCATCCCATTAACTATTTGTATACGTGTCCTGCTTATTGCGCTATCGAATAATTAGTGTTTTATGAATGTTCAGTTTTAGGTACACATACGTCAACCTCAGTCGTACGGAGACTGTGGATGTCAGTAAATGTCTTAGCCTTGGGCATTATTTCCAGTCACGAGATGGTATGGTCAAAGGCTCAGTTACCGTTACTCGATCCGTGAGGTTAGAAAGGAAACAATGAGAACTCTAAAAACATGCCGAGAGAATGACTTTCAGCGTAGGACCCATGATCCATAAATTATATTAATTGAATTAGAAAACACAGAAATTGCATAACTTTTACGTAGCTGGTTCCCGGTCAGGTGCTTTGGAAACAAACCTTTAAAAAAAAATGGGTTTGGCTGTGTTGGGGACACGGCAGTTTATTTTGCGTGAATACGTCTACGTTGACGCGCTCGGACGCCTTGATGTTTATTTTACGTTCCCGGAACCGCTTCACTCGATCATATGGGGTTTTATGGGTATCACTATATTGTTTTTGAGATGCTCTTTCCAGTCGTATACGACTTCTGTACTTCGACTTTGCTTTTTTTACGAGTATAGGCCGCAATTGTGTTCAGTTTTCTTAATTTTTTACACTAAACGCATACGATTTTACCATAACCACACCACACAAATGTTTTTATGAAAGCAATCGATTGATCTTGACGAGAGCTGTCGATTGGAACTTAAATGAGCGTCGTAGCTTCTCCTAGTCGAAAGTTATACTACGCGGAAGTAATGATAAGCGGCGAAACGAACTCGAAATTGCGGCGAAACGCTACCCCGCCTCGTCCAATACTTCGCAGTCCTCACTCGACGTAACATATTCTTTGATTCTTTGGTAATCGAGTGATAAAATTTAATTTTGAATGTATACGATGTATTCGGAGCTGCAATGCCAAACTATATCCCCCGATTTTGTTATCGGTTTTTCTGTATTGCCTCCCACTATGGTCGCATATTTAAAGACTTATTCACGGCAAAATTCCTTACCTGTAAATTGGCATGCGTTCTAAATAAACACTTTCATTCCCACATTAATTCATGGTTACTGGTATTGCAAATAAGAACTTTTTTAATGCCGGCCGTACATACGCTCTCAAAGAACTTATTTCGTCAAGTTCACGCCTGGATGGGCTGGCACCGTGTAACTGTATCGAAAATAAGGCCGCGGTCGTACGGGACACAAAACTAAATACTTCACTTCAAACATCTTTAGCTCTCCGCGCGGTTACGTGGTCTCCGAACTCGTACCGATCGCAGACACCTATTCTTCAGAACATAGTGCTTGTGGAAGTACATCGAAACGACTTTAATACTATGTTGCTCTCCGATTCGCTGCTATAAAGTAAAGAAACAGTGCCATTAAGATGGTTGAAATTGACGGGATTTTCTGCATTCGTTGAAATGAATTTAAAGCTAAGCCAAATTGCTGTGTACTTTGACTACAGTTAAAGTAATGTTAGTTGTGCCGAAAATTAAAAAAAATAGGTCATTAATAAGTGTTTGAAGCGATTAAAAATAATTAGGCCTACAGGAAAGCGTTTTTGAGGTTAGGGGTTTTTTTTTTTTCATTCAGTTACACAGGTAAATATGGGAGTGAGTAAAGAACATACATGTATACTTTGGTTGCCATTTATTCGGGTTTAGATATGGCGGCAGCAAAATATTACAAATTCACAAGTCCAGCGTCCAATGTAACCACTCTCTTAATATGTTACTACGCGAAGAATTCGCGGATTCAATTTGGGACAAGCTAGAATTCAAAACGTGTGTGTTTGTATAACTTTACCCATTGGTCCACACGGCGTTTGTCGCCTCATGGAGAGCGCTGGCCCAATCGTGGCCTTCCACTGTGACACCAGACATCGGCATATCTGTAAATACTACTGCAGAGTCTAGCCAGTAGGTCATTGAACTCGCGGATTTTTCAGGTCTCTAGTTACTAATCATAATACAATTATACTTAACATCAGACTTATGGTGCATGTTATGAAAACCAATATTTTTTTAATAACACGTTATACAAAAAAAAGTGTAATTTCTTGCTACCATCATTACTACGAACATGACAGTTCTAACATTGTTCTATATGCAGTTGCGGCCAGCCTACACCGTGAAGAAATTGCAGACTATACGCGAACAGGGCTACGACAGCAAGTTAAGATGAACAACCTAAGCTCCGTGATGGGAGCAAGACCAAAAGGCCAATCTGTGGAGATTGGAAAGGGATGGCTGGGTGTTCCAAGCAAAAGGTTGCGTCACCGAGGCTCGTAAAATGTCATGAGAACCAAGAAAGACTCGCTCCGAGCCAGTCGGGAGGCGTTATTGGCGAAACTTGTTACAACCGCCGGGGATAATTCCGCCGTCTATTGAAGCGCTACTTCTTGCCGCTCCTGGGAGACCTGTCAGTATGCGTGGTATCGCAGGTTCGGTTTTTGGAAATTGTTGCAAATATATTAGTTAAAGGCTGTTCACGATAAAGAGAGCACTTTTGAAATGAACCTTAGCAAAATGCCACTGCCCTACCCGCATAAATTTTAACGGGCGGCCTGAGTGACATACGCCCGGTAAAGTTGGTAACGATGGATGGGTCCGTATCTTAGCGTCGAACAAAAAGTGTTAGTAAATCATTTCTGACAACTTAAATTATTACTTCCGCGTTGTTTTTTTTTTTTTATGTATAGAAGTGTAAAAATGAGAAGATTTGTTAAGTATTTACTTTTCTAATTATTTCATAGTTTCACTTGACCGAGCCATGAATAAAGTGATGCTGCTCATGAAAATGTTAATCTTACATAAGGCGGAAGAATACAAAACGTGAATACGAGTAAATCCTAAGCAGGGCTTTCAAAAGTGCTCATTTTATCGTAAATAGCCTATAAGAGATGAGATATTTGGTTCGCCTAAGCGGTCCGCCCATCTGTACTTGTTTTCCGTGTTTTGGACGAAGTGCGCGGTCGATAAGGGCGACTCTGCCACGCACATCAAGTGCGCCGTCGCCGCTATACACGCAGGGGCTCGTGTTATCGTCGTGCTGCGTGTATCAATGGAACTTCAAGCGGTATTCCTGTCATTTACTGACGGAAAGCGTGTAGCAAGGTTCAATACAGAAACTCTTTTCATGTATCTGAGCCACGGCTATAGAAGCCAGGTCCGGACGGACAGTTGCTTGAAAAGTTGACGCCCTTATCGATCCATTCAGTTCATGAACCCAGCCACAGAGCGCTGCTACCGAAGTAGTGATGTTTACATGGCTAGCATAGGGAGGGGAATTTCAATTTTTTTTTCTTAAAATGGGAAAATGGCGTTCATATCACTACGGTGTTGTTCCTATACCAGCAACGCTAACAACACTAGTTTACTTGCAGCGCTCTGTGGCTACTGCATGAACTAAATCAGTCAATAAGGGGGTCAATTCGCTAGGCGAGTGTCCGGACCTGTGTTCTACTGCCGTGGTCTGGCCTATAATTTTTAGATACAGCGCTTTGAAATTGCCGTTTTTTTTTATGGAGTGCTCCGAGATCTAATGTGCGTGATGTCTTGAGAACGGGCACAGAATGATCTGTGTGTTTTCATCAATGAGCATATTGGGCACACGTGCAACAGTTTCTTGAAAAAACGTGTATTTATAAACCCCCGTATTGTATAACACATATTATGCGGCAGAAAGCCGGGCCACCTTGAGCAGCTAGATCATCAGAAGTGAGATGGGAATGGAGTATTGAACGAACGCAAGAGTGGGGGTAAGTGGGAATACCTCGAGATAAACCGCGGGACAGTGGCAACGTCTGCCACGTTCCGTCCGGGGAGAATGCGGGTGTGACTTCGCCAGGAATTGAAACCCGAATCCCCGCGGTGGGATGTCGGTGCAGTTAGCTACTCGATTACCTCTGACACTTGAATCTGACCGGGCCGGTGGAAACTGCTTACATTCAACTCACTTCTCCCGTGCGTGAATTCCACCGTATTAACTATTATCTATAGGTAGGGATAGGAAAAATTCGCGAGTTCAATGACCTGTAGGCTAAACTCCACAGTCATGTGAATACGCGAGCCTCAGATGTTGGTCCATTGGCTGCTGCCCCATAGAGTAGCCAGTGTTACTCCACACCTGGCAGTATGGCACCCGCTACTTGTTTCCTTGCAAGTCTGCTATTGGATCAGAGTCGTCCAGGGCGTGTCTAATAAACTGCGATCCAATTGCAAAGTCAACTTCAGTGTACACGTGTTTGACGTCTATCTTGTCCTGAAATGAACTCGCGAAATGTTCCTATCCCTATCTATAGGCTGTTCACGGTAAAATGAGCAGTTTTGAAAGCCATGCTTAGGATCTACTTGTACGCACGTTGTGTTTTCTTCCGCCTTATGTAAAATTAACATTGCCATGGGCTTTGTCATTTTATTTGTTGCGTCGGTCAAGTGAAGCTGGAAAATTATTAGAAAAGTCAAAATTTTTTTAATCTGCTCATTTTTACACACCCGTGCATTAAAAAAATAGAAAGCGAAACAATTAGTTTAAATGATCACAAATTGTTACCTAACACTTTTTATTCGACGTTAAGATATGGAACTACTTTCCATCTGCCGTTACCAACTTTACCGGGCCTATGTCACTCAGTGCGCCCGTTGAAGTAGGTCTATATGCAGGCATGGACAGTAACTTTTTTCAAGGTTGATTTGCAATATGTTCACTTTATCGTGAACAGCCTTCACTCACACAGTCCAGTCATGGGTAACGTCCAACCAGTGGCGTGTGGTGAAGTGTTGCAAGGTAAGCAGGTGCTTGCTCGCTACTGTACATTCTCGGTGCACGCAGCAGGAGCCAGTAACCACCGTGCAGTCTAGGGAAACGGAATGTATTCCGACCACTCACAAGCGAGCAGCGAGGAACCCATTACACGCGTCCTGTGGCGTCAGCCTGCCGAGCTACGTATTAGTGGTGAAAGTGTGAAATAGCAAGCAACAGGGTACAGCACAGAGCTAACGCCAGCTTAACTTGCAACAGTGCTTCCAACTTTTCTGGAGTCCTCCAAACGTTCTCCTTTTCAGGCCGCTCCTCCACTTTACGCAAACAAACCTGAACTAAATCTACCAAATTGCACCGAAGGGACAACGCACTGCATTTGTGCGCACGAAGTTGAAACATTCCTGCATGAGAACTAATTCTATAATACATTCACGGTTACTTCCGAAGCCCTGCTGAAGTTCAACTTCTAAGAAATTCCTCCATCTTGTGGAAACTAAGCTTGACTATGTCTATAAAATAACACCAAAGAACATCGCACCGAATTCGTGCGCCCTCAGTTGTAATGATATTTTGCATGAGAACTACTTCTTACTAGGCGCTACCAACACACAAGTTTTCTCACTGTTTTTGTTCCTATTTATTATAAATTAATTATTATAACTTATAAATAGGGATAGGAACATTTCGCGAGTTTATTTCAGGACAAGATAGATATCAAACACGTGTACACTGAAGTTGAATTTGCAATTGGATCGCAGTTTATTAGACACGCCCTGGACCGCTCTGATTCCAATAGCAGACTTGCAAGGAAACAAGTAACGAGTGCCACACTGCCAGGTGTGAAGTAACACCGGCTACTCTATGGGACAGCAGCCAATGAACAAACATCTGAGGATCTAACGTACACATGACTGTGGAGTCTAGCCTACAGGTCATTGAACACGCGAATTTTTCCTACTTATAAATAAAATATAAGTAAGACTTCAGATTTACGAAAAAAAAAGTAATTTTATGTTCACAGAGGTTTAAAACGGCTGTGAAACACGACATATTTAGGAAATACGTAACCCGTCATACATGATATAAAGACACCGCGAATAGACTAAAACTAGGCATTACCATGCAACACACTTATTTTCTCCCTGTTTTCATTCATGTTAATTACAAATAATTTTTTTTTATAATTTATAGATAAAATGTAAGTTAAAGGCCAAATAAAATATATATTATATGTTAACAGAACTGTAAAACGCTAGCGATTCAAGAAATATTTAGGAAACAACCAAACTTGTTATGCATGGGGTGACATTTCAAAGTTATTCAAACACTGCGGAGATACTACGAACTGACTATACCCAGCGAATTTAATTTGTCCTAGGCTGAAACCCACCGTACTCGACAGAGTCGCCAGTCTGCGACCGACTGTTAACTGAATTCTCACTGGTCGGTTTTAAAGAGCAATTATTTTCTGTAATACTTAAACTAATGAAGTTTCGCCTTTTCCAAAGCAATAATTGTGTTACATTCTTGTTAAATATGACAGTGAATCTGCATATAATCATGTAAGAAAATTTACTTTAACTGCTAGTACTTAATTTTCTTGTGAAACCACTATAAGTGTTATAAAAACTAATATTGTACTGTATTTTGACACAAGTGTCCGGAAACGGCTGGAGTGGGATTGTTGCCGTGTTACCAAATACGGCTCTTTCTTGATTGTCATAATGCATCCAATAGGCATGCAAGGGATGAGTAACTGTAAAGTAAATACTGCGTTATTTTGCCAGCACAATCTTACACCCACTTTCTCCTTGTTTTGAATTATTAACTTTTTAAAATTGCTACCATTTAACTTAACGGGCAGAATTCTAAATTCCAACCAACCGAATGTTTGAAAATTAAACCTAACCATAATTCATGAACTGAAAATACAATATGAACTAAGTAGGCATACTTTATATTTCGTCAACAGTCCTTCTTAAAAAATTTCTTAATATTTCCTACAGAAAGGCCCCCCCCCCCCCCCCGCCATGGGACTAACCTTTCGGAATAACTGATTGCTGTCATTTTACTAAAGAAACCAACAGGAACTCTTGTAAAAATTACCACTTAACATATAAATTAGTTCTTCTATAAGTACCACAAAGGAAAAGCAAACAGTATCTAGCAAAAACCACGGGATTGTGAGTTTAAATGGGTCTGGTTTATTTTCTCATACTACACGTTTGTTAGTTGAAATGCGTTGTCTATGAGAACGTGACGCTCATTTTAACCAATCAAGATCTTTCTCAGAGTGACATATCGGTTAGCGAACCCCTTTATGCATCTATATTCTAGAGTAGCAAGTGGTAGTACGGTGGAATACAGAGCGGCACAAGTGGAAGGGCCGCGATTATTCCACGAACCGAGGTGTTCCACGAAGAAGGGTGTTCGACGAACTGCGCTGCACGAAGACGATCAGAAGTCGCAGGGTGTGCCCCGCGCACGCATACACGCATGCACGCACGAGCAGAGCCGAGGTTACTGTCTTCCCCGGGCGTGCAGGTCTCTGAATTCTTGCATAACCACTACGGAAATTATTGCCTTGTAGTGGCGGCCCACGAGATAACCTACCATCTAATGCCCATCGCCCGTTCATTTACGAAAGATTAAAAGAAAAAAAGAGAGGAGAAGAACAACCTGTGCCTATGGGGTGCCGTTATTAAATTCTGGAAACTCTTGTTTGATAGTTTTAATCTATCTGTTCTCTACGATTTAAGTGAGCAGTCATGGCGAGGCTTTATTATAGACGCAGTGCTTTTAAATTTCTCCGTTACGTTTTGTTGTAATTTTATTGTTTTGATATTGTGTACAATTACACTACGCATAACACCGGTAAAGTATGATAAATATTATCTATACTGTTCAGTATTTTCATTAGTAATTAAACCTGGTGAAAAATGACCCCAGTAAAAGAAAATAATTTCTTTTTACGATCGTAAATATTTTTCTACCAAGCAATTAATTTTGTGTTGGTTTTTTTGTATTAGCCGTTATTGTATTAAAATAGCATTGACTTGGTTGCCATAGGAGAGAACAAGGAGTGCATTTTTTTTATTCATCGCCTTAATGCATCAACGAGCATAAATGGACGATTATGATGGTTTAAAATAGGTCTTAGCAAGTAATGCTCTAGAGCGAAGCTGCGTTGAACAACTCCCCTGAATTTACATTCAACCTATAGATGAAGACTCAACCGACCGAGGCGGCACATTGTTAAATCTTCGAACTCTCGTTCGGGAGGACATGGGTTAGAATCCCGGTTCGGAAATCCTGATTTCGGGTTTGAGTGGTTTTCTGAAACCACTCGAGGTGAATGCTGGGACGGTACAGACCACGGCAGATTCCTCCGCCGTGTTTGCTTCTCTGCATGAGCAACTTGCTCCAGCTCTTAATGACCTTGCTGTCGACGAGGCCCTACCTACAAACCCCAGAAAAATTTGACAGACTTAATCGTGGTTTGGATGTCTTACCTTTGTAATGCTTTTTTATTTTTTCTCAAATTGTAACTCCTAGTTTTTCAAAAAATGTGGACCAAAGTCTTATGCTGTGAGACACGCCAACTGTTGATGGTAATGAGAAGGTGAGACTATATGCATTGCAGCCATTCAGTATGGACACCACGACTACGAGTCAGTCTTGCTGCTGCTCAACAAAACTCTTCCAGAACTACTTAACACGTTGAGTCTCCGTGTCCACGATCGGGGACACGTTGCAGATGAAGGATATGTATGGTTTGTGCTGTACACGACGAGGAATCGGTGGCCTGTGTTTCGTTCGTCTTTCTTGTGAGTAATTTGATTCGTTGATGTTTCTACATCTCTCGTTCGTGAGTGGTCAATGCTGACGTCAGCGAGCACGCAGTACGTTCCTTACTGGTAACGAAGGCTCACTAGACGCAGGTACAGCGCCCAGTAAAAATATCTAACAATTGTGACACTTGAACCCTTAAATTAGTTCGGGACTGAACGGGTTAAGTTACTTTCATTATTTATAACCGAGGGAAGGGGACTTCGTATATTGCCAGGCCCGCAGATAAGACTTCGTAAAGAAGCGCGTTAGACCTCGAAGTAAAACTGAGGCGTACCTCTGAATCTTTTTTTTTTTTAATTATGGCAAGATGGTAAATAATTATTGTGTTCCTTGTGTACGTAATACTTAGATGCGATGGTTTATCGCGGTAAAAAATGTATTGTTTCCAATTATCCACTTATGCACACATACCCTACAGTTTTTGTTCATTATTTGCTGTCATGCATGTGTGGAGCCCATTTCATTTGGTCAATGAAAACTCTGATGCTCTAAAGCAAAACCTTTGTGGTTGGCCCATAAAAAACTTAGTCGAGCCGAAACTTGATCTTCCAATCGGAAAAGGATAAGCTAGCCAAAGTGTTATGGAAGATATGTTAACTCAAAATATTTTCGCGATGTTCCAATATCTGTAATAAAAACTGTTATACAAACTGTGATCCAGCTATCTATACGTGCTTCCAATTGCCGGTCACATTTTAACTGCAAAATCTCTCAGAAGTTTGAAACTAGATCGCAATGAAAAAATAATTTATATATTTAACGTAGTTAGAATAAAAAATGTAAAGTTTTTCTCCGACAAAAGTTTAGTATTCTAATTCAAACAGATTATCGTGGCAGTAGTGGATATTCGTGACAGTATTGACTATTAGAAATGGAATTGTGGGAATGAATCAAGTAAATGAAGGAGATACAGCTGCTGGACCTGTCCCTACTATACGGCCCTGGACATTACCCATTTCTCTGGCCCTGATGGTCTCCTATCACCTTGGCTAATCGGGTCCAACTCCTGGAGGAGCACGCCCTGCTTTCCACTTGTCGGAAACGTGGCGGACGCCACCACTGACCAGCGGATTTCTCGGGGTGCTCCCGTATCCAATTTCACTGCATTCCTTCCTCACCTCGCTCACATACATTGGCTGTGAAGTTTAGCTGTTGACTGCCGCCCATATAACTCCCTCCCTCTCTACCGTCCTTTATCTCTTATTCATTTGGTGCCTAGTAAGTCAAGCTATTACTGCATAAAATGCGTTTTTTTTTTTTTTCAATCTAGTCTCTTTACAGATTGTTAGGGAAATATGTATCGATAAACTATTTTAGCTATTTAAATCGAACATGTTTACGATATGTACAGTACCTAACATCAGATTGATTTAACTGAAACTTCACATAGTCCACTGGCAGTACCTATGGTAGCAGGTAAATACCAGTGCAACTAAATACAGATGAGTTCTGAACGACCTCAGTTAATCAGTCGCGATCCGCGGTGATGTAGTATAGTTAGGATACTCGCCTCTCACCACAGCGAACCGGGTTCGATTCTCGGTCTGATCACATTGAGATTTTCGTGCGTGGGAAGCGTGTTGGAAGTCGCAGTTGGGGATATTCCTCTTTTTCTCGCCTCTTCATCCCGCAGGTGCTCCATGTTTACTTCACTTAACCATCATCGTCGCTTAGTACCTCGTTGTTAAACGCCGGCCACAACTTCTCAGCTCAACTCACTAGCATGCTAGAGATCCACGTTTCGGGAACCATTCGACCAATTTATTCCAGTCCAGTGGCGTAAATACAAACCAAAGACCCGGTTGCAAACGTCATCAGACCCACTTCTTACCAAGGTTAAGTAAACTGTAATGCTACAAACTAAATTCGTGCTTCTGAAAATATGAAGTTAGCTTTATTTATATAATATTATAGCGCGCAGCTCATATAAACATGACTAAGTAACATTTTTCAACTTACATGTTTAAATTTTCTTCTTCCGCGACTTTATGGAAGCAAAGTCGCCTTTTCCGGGGGACCAGGGCTAAGTTCCTGGACGCAGCTTCATCGCTTGCATTGTCATAGGCACGCTTCTGGTCCAGTTTCCCCGCTTTAGTAGTAACGTCCAAGAGCCACATTGTACTAATTATGTGACCTCTCTTCCACTATTTTAACTCTACTTACCGAAAAATAACTTTTTTGTACAACCTCTGGAGAGATGTTAGACCAATTTTTCGCCAAATTATTTGGAGTAGCGTAAAGGAGAACAAGATATTTACTCTTTTTTTTTTGTAAAGAATCTACATGACTTAGATTTCGTCCTAGATGCACACAATAATAAAATTTTCAATCAACTACTGTACACCTGAGACAATTTACTGTCACTGAAACAAAATTTTAATGTAGACACTACGTAATTTCCATATGTCTCTGTGGATCCTTCTCAATCGCTCTTTAATTCAAACTTGGCTGTCTTCGAACCGAAAATATTTTAATAAATTTTGTGTTTTCATTTTTTAGGAAAGCAACTTAACATGGGTTATTGACGACTTCAAATACTTAATCACGTCTATTTGAATATAAATGTTAACCATTGTTCAAATTTGAATTAGAAATGAGCACCCAGCCACTTCATTGCTGTTGTTTCGAACTATATGGTGAAGTTGATATAGGCTGTTCACGATAAAATGAGCACTTTTGACAGCCGTCCCATTTGGAATAGTAGTCGATAATTATATTCTATTTTAGACTTAGATGTTAACTTCCGAGTGCTGTGGAATATACACACTGTGTTATTACTTACATAGCAATTTTGATTTAAAAAGGTGGTTGAAGGATAAAAATTGGCTGAAAGTAAAAAGTAACTAGAGCTTTAAAAGTGCTCACTTTACCGTGAACAGCTTATAACAATTTTTCCACATATATTTTGCTTTGTGCTATTATTTCTTCTGGCGAGACGAAGGCTCGAATGAAACAAAACTCCACACAGTGGACATCAACAGGAAATGAAAACGCGGCATCTTTGTCCCGAACTAATCAGCGGGCTACTTGGACTTACGGGAGTTCTCCTTGTATTTGATGGCAGGTATGTGTATATTTCTGTAATTAAATAATACATATGTAATTATTCTACAGGCACGTGCTTATAAGAGCAAAGAAAAATAATTTCAAGATATTACTGAAGTTCATCTATGTACCCAGGGCCAAACCGAACAAAGTCAGTGGTAAGCATAGACACTGCAAGCAGCATGCGGAATGTGTAGGTAGGGGATATGACAGGGGCCGCACCCAGCATAGCGCGCGCTCCTGTCTTACTCGGGCGATCAAGTCTCCCGGACATTAGTAGCCGCAGTCACGAGCCGTTCCTAGTTTGGCAGCGTGCCGACGCCACGTACAGTTACAGCGCTCTCTCTCTCTCTCTCTCTCTCTCTCTCTCTCTCTCTCCCGTGGCCACTCCAGCAGCCTTCTTGCCTTTGCTCCTTCGCAACAGCTCCGACGTCTCGGCGAGTTTCTAATGACTGATGAGGACTCTACATTATGTCAGCGCGGTCCCTTTAAACGTGTGGGGGGGCAACCCGTAATTAGTCGCTCTTCTCGCAGGCATCTGCTGCAACGACCCTCGTGTAAAACAGGACGAATAAACACTGCCTTCTACAGCGAAAGAAAAAAAAAAACCTCCACTGTGAAAATCTATTACACTCGCCAACAACTAATAATTATTTCCTAGTAGGAAACAGAAAGTTAATCGACAGTATTTACGCTCTGTTCGTCGTAATTTTAAGCTACAAGGACCGTGTTCGAGGAACGTTTAGCAAAAAAAAAACGCAACGATTTCGTAATTTTATATTCTGAAGTGCAGTAAAATCGGCAAAACCAGTTAAAAATGCTCCATTGAAAATTTGTGATAGCAAAGTTATTATTAAGGCAGCAAAATATAATTAAAATAATAATTTTACATGCTGGAATTCCAGTGAACTGATGTGCCATTTCATAGCAGCTTTTTAACACGTTTTCTTGACACCGTTTCATATTTCACTAATTGATGCCGTAGAAGACAGGTCCGGACACTCGCCTATTTAACAATGTTAGCGAATTGACCCCATTAGTGACTGATTTAGTTCATGCAGTAGCCGAAGAGCGCTGCAAGCGAACTAGTGCTGTTAGCGTTGCTGGTCCAGGGATAACACTATAGAGATATGAACGTCATCTTCCCATTTTAAGAAAAAAAATTGAAATTCCCGTCCCTATGCTAGCCATGTAAACATCACTACTTCGGTAGCAGCGCTATGCGGCTGGGTTCATGAACTAAATGGGTCAATAAGGGTGTCAAATTTTAAAGCTAGTGTCCAGACCTGTCTTCTACGGCCGTGGTTTAGGGTGTACTATTTTTTACTTAATTGTTAGCTTGCTTATTAAATAATTTTGGCTACGAATTAACAACATTAAAAAAAAATCATTATGAATAACAGGAGAATTTTTTGTCAGTTAGATTTGCGAGGTGATACTGCTGTACAGTTCCACGGCACCAAGAGGCATGTGTTACTCACCTTAAAATACGACAACTGCTGGCGCTCCTAGACGTCGGCGCGACGACTAATAGTAGTGGTTTCTTGCCGAAAATCACTCCTCATCTTGAACTGTCCCACCGGCCGCGCACTCCTCTCACTCCGCGACTGAACCTCTTCCGAAAGTCCTTGAGGCTCGCCTGCCAGTCGACACCCGCGCCCTTGGGGGGGGGGGGGAGCAGCCCGATGTTGACGCCCTTCGAAGTGGCTGTCAGCACTCCGCCGCGCGCGGGGGACCTTGAGCCACGCTCGTGCAACAGCCGTTGGCGCTCCCGACCTGCGTGGAACGAGACGTTATATCACCGGGCAACACCTCTACTGCCTTTTTTTTTTATAACTACCCACGACTGGGAGGAAAAGAAGTACTCGTCGAGGAGCGAGCGTGGCCGATTCCTTTAACCGAAAATCTCTTTCGTCTAGAACGTTTCGCACGATAGGTTAGGTTTTGTCCCCGATTCGTGAGTAAAAAAAAAAAAAAAGTAGCGAGGTTTGTCGGGATCCCGAGCGCCTACACAGAAGCGATTACCACTCCCTTTTCTCTCTCTCTCTCTCTCTCTCTCTGCCTCGCGAGCTGGGAAAGGCGATGGCGACGACTACGCAAGAAGTGTTGCGCGCAGCGGGCCCCGACTTTCACTCTCGGTGGCGGGCGAGCGGCCGACTGGCTTAACTTCCCCCTCGGTCTCGACCCGGCCGCGACGGTGTCTGGGCCCTCACTGGCGGCTGCGGCTACCGTGCCGCGCTCTCCCATTCAAGGCTGCCGATCCTGCCCGAGACGGATCTGCGCATGCGCGCCCAGCACCGCACCGGACAGCAAACACCCGTGGCTCCTACTGTGTGGGGTAAAATTGGGGAGGGGGGAGTGAGGGGGTACCTCGCTACACGACGATCATGTCAGCTTTACACTATAAGCCGTTCACGGTAAAATGAGCACTTTTAAAAGCCCAGCTTAAGATCTACTTGTATGCAAGTTGTGTATTCTTCCATTTTGTGTAGGATTAACATTGCTATGGGTATGCTATGGTGCTATATAACTGTAGTACATAACTCAAGTAAAACTGGGAAATTATTAGGAAAGAAAATATTATACGAATATGCTCATTTTTATATTTTGATGCATTAAAAAAAAAAACAGGAAGCGGAAAAATAATCTAAGTTATCACAAATGGACACCTACCACTTTTTAATCGACGTTAAGATATGGAACTATTTTCCCTCAATCTTTACCAACTTCACTGGGCGCGTGTCCCTCAGTGCGCCCGTTGAAATCTATGCAGAAAGGAGCAGTGACTTTTTTTCTAAGGTTCATTTCAAAAGTGCTCAGTTTATCGTGAACAGACTTTAGCATACATTTGTGTATGGACACCCTGAGAGAGAGAGAGAGAGAGAGAGAGAGAGAGAGAGAGAGAGAGAGAGAGAGAGAGAGAGAGAGAGATAAGACCGTGGATTTCCCATTTCTACAGCTTTGGCGAGAATTCATTATTTAAACCCAAAACGGGAGCCGATATTTTAAAATACTCTGGCCATTTCATTACAAATTGCTTTTATTATGCAGTCTAATTTTTTTAACACGAAAACTATATATTTTTATTTAGTAAATTAATTAACGAGAATTATGTTTATTTAATAATTAGTTAAAATAGTACTTTTTTACGTTGAAAAAATTAGACTACACAATAAAAACTATCTGTAACGAAATGACCGGAACGATTTTAAAATATCGATGCGCGTTTGGGTTTAAAAAAAATTAATTCTCGCCAAAGCTGTAGAAATGGGACATCGAGGTCTTGAGAGGTGGTGAGATGAGCACGCAACAGCGCCAGAATGAAAGCGCGGCGAAAAAGAAAAAAAAAAAAGCACCGACCAGCGACGTCGTCTGGCACGATTATCACTTGCGGAAAAACCGGTAGCGACCCCGCCCGGAACCGAACCCCGGTTCGCCCAGGAGGGAGGCGATTAGTCTAGCCACAACACCACCGCGGCCTCATGGGCACCCGGACATTTCGCGGATTCATCTGACGAAATGACTGGCTTCGCAATCCTTTGCTTAATGTACTCGACATCCAGTTAGTCGTTCACTGGCCGATGTTGCGAATTTTTCAACTAAACAGGTAGAGCGGATTTAATAATCTTTTTATTGCAGGCTAGTTAATTGGCTGGCTAACCATGGTCCAATTGAAAACGAAAGTCATATTTAAATTGGTCTGATGTATATCTTTCCAAAATTTACTGATCTCTGTTTATCTACTTAATAGCTGTTTGCGCGTAAACGCAATAAAAGTTCTGGAAATACGAAATTTTGCCAGAAAGGATAAACTATTGTCTGTGTCCCTATCATTTTACTTTTATCATATTAAGTCTATTAATGGAGACAAAAATTCGTGAAAGTAGTCAAATATAGCATTTTCTAAGCTTGCCTATGCAGTTTCCTTAAGTGGTAAGAGATAAGTACGATTATACGCAGGTAGTTTGATCTGCGGAATTTTACAGCGTGCAATAAAATTGCACTGTTACAGATTTAATTTACACAGTAAAGCGTTAGGACGGAAACACTGCACTCCTTGCGCGGAGGAGCGATGAGGCGATAGGTGTACGTGTTAATGCCGCCCGTATCGCTCATTTGCTTCTTGGCCTTGGACGCGCAGCCACATGGTCCCCTTAATGAGCCGGGACGAACAGTCTCCGAAGAACTAACATGAGTGTTTCTACCAGTAGCACTTCACGCGGCGCTCCCTTGCCTCACACTGTCCTTAGACTACACACGGCATAAGCAAAAATACCTAATATTGTTTAGTCCCTTATCATGAATGTGTTGCACGGAAATATAACATTTGGCCGGCGCTTTACTCAGCAAGGCTCAGCGTCCGGTAGTCTTTCTTGTGGCTCTACCGTGTCATTGCTCTAGGTTATGAACTGGTCGATATCACTGTTACGGAGCACGCCTTGTAGATATCACTGTTACCGAGCACGCCTAGATATCACTGTTACCGAGCACACCTACAGCTCATTTCTTGTTGCAACAACAGCTTAAGTACAGCACTAGTCAAAACACTTATCGATGGAAGCACCTGCAACCATAAATTAAAGTGTGTCTCAAATGGTTAGACTTTCTAACAGTACAACAACGACCGTGAAAAAAAAAACTGATTGTACTGCGTATTTAAATAAATGTTCCTCCCTCGTGAAAATATTTAAGCAGTATTTTGATATTTTGTACACAATAGCTGAAAAACCATTCTCGTAAGGAGTTAAGTAGAATTGTAGATATTGTGAACCGAGGGTAAAGCAAAACGTTTATGAAGCCGTATGACACATATTTCACGGTAGTAGGTACTTTATTTTCAACTGTCGCCATTTCAAACCAGTGTGTATCTTTCCGCCACGAGTGAAAATTAACTTTATCATGGGTGTGTGACAAATATTCATGCCTCGTTCAAGTGACGGTACGAAACTGTTAGAAGTATGAATTTGCTAATATAAAACTAATTCACATACTAATTTGTATTAAAATAAAAAGTATATTTTGAATTAGTTGTTAAATCATGGTACTGTATTTCCTCAATCGTTATGAATATTACAGTGCGTTTAATAATGTTATGGGTAATATTTTTTCCCGAAAGTTGATTATAAAAATGACCAACTAAGCGCAAACGTTTTAAAATTCTTTTATATAACCTAAATTTAACGTTTATGAATGAGTCTAAACAGATCTGCGCTCATCTGCACTCATTTAGCATAAATTGTTGTGAAGTGTAAAAACTTCTCTGCTTATGAAATAACCACACAGATCTGTTTGCGAAATTAAGAAAAAATATTATCTAACGTAGCTCTTTCCTGGGTTTCCTGTACTAGCTTTGAATAACCTGCGGGATTCAATTAACGTGTTTACGTGCATTTATGTCCTAGGACCTGTTTTTCTTTTCCAACAAACAAAGGAGTCTCTACGTGACATCATTGAACGTGCTCGTCCAAATGACTAAAGCTATAAAAAGAGTACCGACCTACAAAAAAAAACATAACATCGCCGCTTGTCGCGGAAATTGAGAGTCCAACTCTTTGTTTTACGACAGTCATGCAGATCCACAGGCGGAGAAAAAAGAAATGCTGACATAACAATACTGACCAGCGTGCTAGTCTAAATAATTACATAAAAAATACCGATCAACAAAAATCTACTCGATTTCACCATTTGGACCGACCACTGCAAAGGCGACCACAAAAAAAATAAACGGAAAACATAATAAAGGCAAACCACGGCTGCTTCGGGTTTCCTCATTGCGAAAGCCTGGGAACAGTGATTTTTTTTTATCGCTGATTTATAAAAAGATGGAAAAGTTCGCTTTCTGGTTTCAATTCTAATGAACTGTCGCTTGCATCAATAACCTGAACAAAAACTTCGACCCCCCACAGCCACCTCACGTTTTCTGGTCAGAAATGTCGTCACTTTGGTTCCTCATTATACCGTGCCGTGGGAGATTTTTTATTTTTTATTTTTTATTTTTTATTGGTTTGGCGAGTAGTTTCACGCATGAACAGTCTTGTCAAGTTGTGTAAACGTCGTGCAAAATAAAATAACAGCCTGCTAGAAAAATATTTAGCGTTGGTTCACTTGTCCTTAATTATGCGTACGCAAATTTAATTTACGTATTTAAACACCTTCTTAAAAAAAAAAAAAAAAGTACTGTAATGGAAAATTGTGTGTATAGCTACCCTATTAAGTGGCCACCCAGCCCAGTATTTTTTTTTTAAACTCGAAATTTAGTAGCAGATCCTTTAATGTTGTAATGCACGTCCATTACATTATTAAAGGTTCTTGACCACACTTTTCGAACCTACTGATGATAGCGGAAAAACCTGTTTTAGCCATTTCCAAATTTTTGTAGAACACTTCTATAATTCAGTTCGTAAGCAGACAACGCTAGAAATTCAATTAAAAATTATAATATTTTGAAATTTAAGTATGAAGCTGGACACATAGTAGCGAAACCTAGGCAGACGAGCATATACACTATTTCAGATCCGATTTAATTTACAATTCCAGGTGATGCAAGTAAGGAAATTTATGAAGCATGCTGTACTTTAAGCCGACGCTACGCTTATTTTGTTATCGCAACCAAGGAGCTCTATGCTTCGTGTTAGCCTGTGGACATAAGAACCATTCATAGCCTGAGACAGCAACACGGTTTACAAATCAGCTGCCCCACAGGAAATATCATTGGACCTTGAGTGTTGCACCGTACAGTTCTGGGCAAAAAACAACCTTGTTCGTAATTTATAGAATTGTTTACCCTGGTTCTGAATCTGTTTAGACGTTCAGTCCTCGCGTCAATCATCGAGGACACGTTGCTCACGACGAATGTGCATGGTCGGCGCTGTACACCATAAGGAATTAGTATCCTGTGATTCGATTGCCTTCCTCGTGAAACATCTGAACTGCAGACGTTTCTGTGAATGGTTAATGCCGACATCAACGAAAACTTGGCACAAGTACAGTGCACGCCTAAAGAAATTAAACTATTGTCACACCTGGGCTTGTAAATGATTTCGAGACTGGAAGGATTAATAAGACGAGAGTTTTGAAAATAGAGCGAAGTACCGAAGAAGACATCGAGAACCACTACTCGGCCACGAGTTGCCGTTTGACACGCCGGTTCATCGCCACTGAAGCTAACCTCCGCAAGCAGAAACGAACACTGTGAATGAGTATATGCCCTGTGTGGTGCGAGAATGAACCCTGGGGTATTAATCTATGGAGTGGAAGCCGAGACATGAAAGTGAAGCCGATATTGAAGGACAAGGACAGCGGCAAAAAGGAGCATGTTTAAATGTAGTTAAGTGGGCGTGTTTTTCATTTAATTAATTCCGGATAGTGGCAAAATGTTGTCAAGCATTTTCATGCACAGGCTTATTTAGGCCACATACATTTGAAAACATCCCGCGAGAACAAAACGCAATAATTACGTCACTGGTAATATCGATGTACGGTGTAGCTTTTGCCACTCATAATATGTCGGCTGACATAAAGAGTCTGCCTGCGCATGCGCAGTTGAAAGAAGTCGGACAAGAAATCGGCTTCACTTGAGAATCGTGGAGAAGATAGGCTGTTGCCACTCCATCATCTATTACCTCCGTGGAATGAACGAGCAACATCCGCAAGACGGGTCCCAGCTTCTGTGCTTCAAGCCAGCGTCTACTACTCAAGTTATCTACAGTTTAATTCAGACGTTAGAGCATACTTAATTTTTCTACGTTATTTAATGTCGCTGATACTATTAATGCACTCACTTTATCTCTAAAAACTTGTGATTTTTCCCAGTACGTTAGGCGCTGAAGCGGAAAGGAAGCGCGTGGGTTAGGCGAAGTCCAGCGGTGGTCGCGGCCCGGAATGAAGAACCGCACTTTGCGACGACCCGCGATGCGCGATAGTCGAGACCGTACTAGCGCGCGCCGGCTCCAGCCAGCGGGTATTATACCCCTCTCTCCCGCTGGGACCAGCGGAGGCGGCTCAAGGTCAGCCCCGCGGCGCGGGCTCGCCAATGTTTGAATCACCTCCCTCCCGAAGACGCGCCGTCGCGTCGCCCAACGGGACCGCAGGTTGTTGCTCAGCGCGACGGCCGGCCATTGGGCGCGTCTTCTTCGCCGTCCTCCCCTGGGGGCCCACTCTGTGTGGTCGTCCGCCGCCGCTCGTGGGTCAAGGCTGCTCTCTCTCTCTCTCTCTCTCTCTCTCTCTCTCTCTCTCTCTCTCTCTCTCTCTCCTCTCTCCTCTCTCTCTCTCTCTCTCTCTCTCGCGAGAGAGTCGATACAGCGCGATTTAGGCCGTGTCCGATCTCAGGTATATACTTGCCAGTGGCGTTTATTCCATACACGCAAAGTAAGCAATGCTTATCCTATACATATTGGAAGTGTTTGACCTTTTATAGATTTCGTCTTATCTTTTATTTTAAACACATTTAAATGTAAGTTTCCCGTTTCCGATTCGAGAAACAGAGTTTTCGTAACTCCCGTACTCTACACGCATAGTGCTGCTATCTAGTATTTATTTCTACAAACGGGAGCGACTAGCAAGCGAGTTACCCTGCCACGTTCCTTCCGCAGGGTAAGCAGTCGTTCTGTTTGCATCCTCCAGTCCTACATTTTTCCTTGGAAAACGAATGAAAGTGTTCGGGAAAACGGGGGTTTTCTTATAACTTGTAATATGCTCTCTAAATAATATTCAGTTTGTTACATTCATTTCGTTTCCGTTTTTATAACTAACTTTATGTATTATAAAACGGTAAATACATGTGGAGGGTAAGCAAAGTTCGAAGTTGCGGTTGTGAGTAAAAATTGAAAATGGAGCCACAGTCCGGCACTAACAAATGTTATCAAAAACGCTCAAATATGTGGGGCTATTATATTGTTTATCCTGTAAAAAGATCTCACTACACGCCACTGATACTTGCGTATTTGCATCATTGCATACTTCAATTACTAAAGGCCTGCAAAATCCGCGTTATTGTGTGGGACCAAGCTAAACTCCACAGTACTGTATACACTCGTGCCGGCGTCGGTTCTCCATTGGCTGCTCCATAGATGAGAACTCACACCTTTTTTTTTTTTACTGAACCGCACAATTGTGAAGTGTCCATTCACTGGCGCAGAGTTACCCAAGGCGTGTCAGATAAAGTATGGTCCAGTGACAAACTCATTGAAATGTACATGCGTTTGAAGGTGAACGTGTCCCCAAATAATAAGGCGAATTTTGCAGGTCTCTATCAATTACCCTTGACACTAAACTTGATGAATTCGGACAGGCAGTCTTGTTGGCGTCGGTACTAGTTATTAGCCAGCTAACCACTTTAAATGTTCATGCATTCCGACTAAAAACTTGATAATTGCCGAATTTTTTAGGGGTTAAATAAGGTTTTTAAAAATATTTCATTTTCATTCACATTAACGTTTACTGTTTTGCGTTATTGTATGTAAGTGCGTTTTTTATCTTAGCTTCTGTAGGTTAGGAACATCGGCCTAGTACGAATTTATTGCTTAGACCTTATTTTAAGGTGAAACGTGAGATAATTATTTACTCAGTTCAAAATTCTGTCTCTACGAAGTAGTAATGTTTTGTAACCTACTAATTTCTTCTCAAAATGGCGGCACCTACTCCGCAGTATGCGAGAAGTATACAACTTCGTCTACTTGTATACTTGCATACTTCACTTGCAGTTCGGACAGGACTTACGACGTCAATTCTGGGGACAGGAACGCACAAATATGTACTTCAGGCGAATTCGGACATAGAGTTGTAACGCAGCTTCTTCCGCAGCTCGTTCACGCTGCAGGTGTATAGGCTATTCACAGTAAAGTGAGCACTTTTTAAGGCCCTCCCAAAAGGCATTAACCATTAATAAATAGATATTATTGCAACCTCAGACGTTAACTTTCGAGATTGGTGAAATGTATACACCGTGTTTATAAGTCACATAGCAATGTTTATATTAAAAAGTTGCGCAAAGATATAGATTAGCGGAAAGAAAGATTTTTGTAGGGCCTTAAAAAGTGTTCATTGAACTGTGAACAGCTTATAGGTTATCTGCGCCACATAAAAGGTAACGTTACAGAGGGCGAAATATGTGAGTGACCGCGGTTGGCGTAGTGGCCTGATAGCTCGCCTCTGACCAAGCCCTGAACCCGGTTCATTTCCCGGCGGGGCCACTCCCTGGTTGGTGGGTTTCCTATGGGATCTCCTGTTCCCCCCGCCCTTGCATTCCAGTGCTTCTTTATATCCACCTTTTTTACACCCTCATCGGCTCTCAAGACCTCGTCCCCTCCACTCCCCTTTGACGAGGACGTACTTATTCGTGCGAGGCTCTGGGGAAGTACCTTCTCTCCGATTGGCTACCGCACGCTGCGAAAGCTTCCCTATTCGCTGAGTTCAGTCACCAGGCGCTGATTGGCGGACGGTTTCCCGACGCGTCGCTGCTCAGTCACGTCATTTTGCTCGTGTAAGATTAGTCGCTACAAGCTGATATTTTTAAGACGCCTGTTCACCATTCTCCTTAACCGGGATTTTAACCCAGAACCTATTGCTTCGGAGGATCCATAGCGATTCTGGCCACGCAAGCCGTGCCATGCCTCTCACCACGGCGATTTAGGTTCGTTCCTCATATTCGCTCGGAAGAAGCGAGGCGGATGTTAGCGGATGTTGTCTCGGAACACTCCAGTGTCTCTGGACGACACCGCATGCATTCCATCGCTTTAACACCGTATCACAGGGTAGATAATCAGCAGAGACGAAATGGCATGGCGGTGGCTCTGATGTGAGTGTACCCATTCTCTCATTGGTAGAGACCCGGAGCTTTCGCAGACTCATCCGGTGACAAGCTAGACTCCACTATTCTTTGTGCATTCGAGCAGCAGTTAGTGGATCATTATTTGTTGCTCCAGTTTAACCCCAGAGTATAGGTAGCACGGGATACGGTTCTTATTTTCCTTGCACGTTCGTTATTGGTTGGAAGTTGTTTGGGACGTGTCTAAACTGTTAAAAAAAAAAAAAAAAATCCTTCATTTTACGGACAAGTGCTGGTAAAAATTTATTGAAAAGTGCCCGTAAACTCTCCGTAAAATTACGGACACATTGATTTTCAGAAAAGGACTTTCCGTAAATTTCACGGAACCTCTCCGTTAATTTCCAAGTTAGTTTTCTGTACTTTCCGTTTAAAATCAAAAGAGATCATGAAAATGTCTTTAATTTTCGTCATGCGGGTGTTCTGCCGTGTATAAAAAATGTAGTATAACTTCAATATTTCTATTCAACTACAAAAAAAAAAAATTCAGTTTCTATTAAATTTAGTGAATTTTTAGAGTTGTCAAATGTTACAGATGCATGATGCTATTTTTTTTTTAATTGTTTAAAAGAATAGGCCATAGTCGCGTGGATAACCTTAACTGCCGCAGAAACGATAATTTCCTTGTAACAGTGGCGAAGAAAGCTTCGTGTAGAATCAGCATTGTTCGTCCCCGTAACTCGAAGCCCAAGGAAATACGGAGACTTTCCGTATTTTTTATTTACGGACTTAACTCCGTTTTTCGTCATTACGGATTGCCTTTCCGTATATACACTGTATATTTCCGTAAAACATTCCATAAATATACGGAGAATTTTAACAGTGTAAAAAACTATGGACCAATAGAAGCACAAACACATATGTACACGTGAATGCAGTTTAACTTGTCCTCAGATGAATCCACGAAATTTCCGGGTCTATGCTCATTGGCTGCTTCATGCAGCGGTGTGTTTCCTTATTGGCTGAGCTGCCGGCAGGTTTACGGGAAAAGGGGCTCTTCCATATCTTAATATTGACGTATGCTATGGTCTGTGCTCGACGAACCGAGCGCCATGGCGGTGGAAAGCTGGCGACTAGCCACAGAGTGAATCGTGGGCCCAGACTAACAGAAGACAGGTTTCAATTGTTGTCATACTGCTGTCTCTAAAAAAAATAAAGTGGAATACGTCAAATAATTAACACATCGAGGTCTGCGCACATTTTAAGACATATTTGAAGTGATTCATCTACATCCACTACTGCAGGAACACCGGTTCTGTTGGTGTCTGTGTTAGAACTCACCATCGTCCTATTGGTCCATATCACACCGGACACTATCCTGTAATCTACACCGTTCATTATTGGCCGGTCATCAACCAATGGAGAGCCGAGCTGATATTGACTCAATAAAACGACCTTTATCGTATTAAAGGTTTTACCAACAATCATGTCCCTTTGAATGGCTATAAAAAAATTATTTTGTTAGCAATATAATTGTTACTGCGCTGTCGTGTTCTTGTGAGGTCGTGTTAAACACTAGCCGAACAAAGACTACACATACATACGAGTTTTGTTCAGGACAACAAAGAAATCTCCAAATTAGATTTGCTCGAGCTACACTCGGGCATAGTCTATAAAGTGTTAATTAGAAATAATCACAGAAGGAGGTGTAGCCCCCACCGCAGTGACTGCAGTAAGAAGATGGCGACGCTGGGGGTACTGTCGTCCATGAAGGAGTGGCGAGAATCGAGACCGCACGGTCACAGAGTAATTAATAATGCGAAGGTGAAACAGCAGCTTTTACCGCGAACTCAATTCTCGCGTGCAAACAAAATGGCATCACTGGCTAGCAAAATGTGGGGACGACATTCGTCGATCAGCGCCGGACAACCTGCTAGCTCAGCCAATGGAGAACCTTCCGCATCGTACACACTCTAAATTCGAATCAGTGGGGAACCACTGATTCGCAGGGAAATTCAGCGACTCGAATCAGTGAAAATGGCTCCACTTAGAATCAGTGGAAAACCACTGATTGTTTCAGTGAAAAAATTTCACTGATCTTTATTAGTGACGTGAAATTATTACACTGATTGAATAAGTGGCGGCCGACTGAAGTGGCGAATGAAATATTTCTTTTATTAAATGTAGCCAAATAGTTATGTGAAATAAATTTAGCCTATTTACCATAGTTAACTATTTTTATTGCGCACCTTAGTGTAATTTATAAAAGTAAAAACATTTTCGGAGCTGGCTGGGATTGAACTAACAAATCCTATCCACAGAGGTTTTCTTGCTCTTACCTTACCATCTGTGCTACCACGCCAAGTTGAAATAATGAGAGGAAAATATATGACCTGCTTTTGCCGCACAATCGTGAAGATATAAATGGTAAGCTCTTATTTTCATTTTTGCTTTGATTGATACCGTTAGGATTGTTAAAACGAATAGTATATATGAGTGCACTCTCTTCGTCACATTATATGCAGTTTAAACCTTCAAACAGAGCGCTGTGACGATTAGGCTACATAAAAACTAAATGAAAGACGTACAACAGAATGAAAGGCTGAATGTTCATATTAACTCATAAAATGGCGTTTTGAAAGACGAAACACATTTTAGAAAGTATCTTGTGCTGGTTTTATTAGTTTATTCGTTGTTATTTCACTTGATACACTTTGTTTAGCGGCCATTTTATAACTTGTTTGACTGTCATTTGACACGCTGTTTAACTGATCTGTCAGTCAAAAATAAACCACTGACTAAACAATGAAAAAAATGACTGATGAATCAGTGGAAAATGTCACTGAATCAATAAGTGAAGGAACTCTGACAGTTTTTTTCCCCACTGATTCATCAGTTAAATTCACCGTAGTGACTGTTGAACCGGTCAGATACTTTTGACTGATTGAAACTGTGAAATACTCACTGATTCATATGTAGATTGCAGTAGCCAATCAGAGGCGAGAACCGTTCCCATAACCTCTCGCGGACCGTCAGAGAATGGGTACGCCCACATCAGAGGTACCGCCACACCATTTCGGCTCTGTACTGTCTACTCTGTGCTACGAGTACGGTCTTGAAGCGGTGGAATATGGCGTCGTCGGAAGACAGTGGAGTGTCCCGAGACAATAGAGAGACGACATACTCCTCGGCCGGGTCACCGGATTTTCACAAGTGGGAATCGTGCCGGACGATGCCGTTGGTCGGCCCCTCCTCTCTGGGGGATCTCCCGTTTCCTCCACCCCTTCATTCCAGCGCCGCTCCATATTCAATTCGATCGCCCACATCGGCTCTCAAGAACTCACTGTTAAGAGCCGCCCAAATCTCTTCACTCGAGTACAGGATTTAACTGGAGGTTACTAATTATTCACTAGGTGACTTGCGTGGCCAGAATAGCTGAGGATACTTCGGAGCAATAGGGTCTGGGTTTAAACCCCGGTCAAGAAGATTGGTGCACTAACGTCTTATGAATATAAACTAGGTCTAGCAACTAGTTACGTCGAGATCCAAGTAACAGTCTCCTACACATCTTTACTGTGTAAGGTATTCATTTGTATTATTCTTTGACTACTGTCGGAAGATAATATGGAATATATTTTTAATGATCTTATGTCAGTACTCCGAGAATAATAATGGCAGGTAGTGTATATGTAACAGTGCAAAACGGTGTGGGAGACTATTATTCAAATGCCAAAAATCTCAACACACACACTGGAAAACTATACGTGGCAAGTTGATAAATGTAAAACATTAGTGCACAGTCCATGGGTGGTTGTGTGATTTTTGGATTAAGTTAAGGCTAGCCTTGTATGGAAGCCGTCCATATATTAGCTGCCCGACATAATGCCATGCAGAAGGGGTTTTAAAAATTATAAAAATAAGTCCCTACTTTTAAAGAAAAAGGATTTTGACATGACCACCCCAGTCATCGAACATTAACTAAAATCTACAATAAAAATAAAAAAACCCGCCAAAAACAAAGAGTGGAAGAAAACAAAAGAAAAACAAAGACAATAAAACAATGGGCAGGGGCCGGGATCAAATCGCAGTTCCCGTAACATCGTGACATACTGCCTTTCTCCTTGTGCTGTGTCAGGTTTCTTGTCTGTTTGTCACCGTGTCGTGTCTTTGTTCCGTGTCCTGCCTTCGCCTGACTGGATCGTAATTCGTCAAGTTTTAATGTCTGCTGACTCCTGGTTATCGTTCTTCGTTGTGTCGTATTCAGTTTTGCCTTACAAATGGCTTTTTTTTTTGTTCGTGCGTGAAAGATTTGTTTTCTGTGCGGAACACAAAGACAGCTGAAAATTTATTTTTATGTTTTCAATTGTCTTTAATTTGTTTTATTTTTGTAGTAGGCCTATTTGTTTAACCATTTCAGATCCACTTCAATTTACGGTTTCAAGTGTTACAAACAATGACATTTTATGATGCATGCCTTAAGTCTCAACAATGTTCGATAACAGTTGTGTGAACCAATTGCGACCTACACCTGTAAGACTGTTTGCGAATCGTTTACCCACAGGTAAGATTATTGGTCATTGAGATTCGCAGTATGCTGCAGTACAGAACCAAAGAATTAGATACAAGTGCGTAATATGCACAGCTGTGTACACTGGGTCTCTGAATGGGTTAATTACTATAAGCCACTTTTTGTTTGATTATCAGGGACTGAACTTCTCATAGACATACATTTAATCTTTTACAACTGTCAATTCAGTAGGCGATTTTCTTTTATGGTTTTGTCATCTGCAGGGACCTGCAAAATTCACGTTATTTTTTGGCTTCAAGATAGAATTCACAGTACTGTATATACTGAAGCCGGCGTCGTTCCTTGATTTGCTGCTGCCCAGATGTTAAGTCACTCCCTTTCTGAGTGGACTGTACGTGATTGGGGCACACGATTGTGAAGTGTTCATTTATTGGCGTAGAGTTACCCGGGGCGTAGCAAATAAATCACGGTCCAACGACAAGCGTATTGCAATGGTAAAAGGGTTTTCAGTTTAAACTGTCCTCAAATAATAACGCGAATGTTGCAGATCTCAAGTCATCTATGTTGTGTGGTTATAACCATTTATATTTCGTTACTTTAATTTTCGAACCGAGCAAGGTGATGCAGTGGTTAACTTTCAGACTCGCGTTCGGGAGGATCTGGGTTCGAATCCAGTTCGGCCATCCTGATTTCTGTTTCCCATGGCTTCCCGAAATCACTCCAGGCGAATGCTGGGATGGGTCTTTACTACAAGCAATGGTCGGTTCCTGCCCAGTTCCAGCTTCTGTGAGCAACTTGCTCCGTCTCTAATGCCCTTGGAGGCCACCGTGGCTGAGCGATTAACCTGCTCGCCTCCCAAGAAGGCGATCCGGGTTCAACACCCAACCGGTCACTCCAGAGTTTCTCATGTGGGAATAGTGACAGAAGATGCCGTTGGTCGGCCGGTTTTCTCGGGGATCTCCCGTTTCCTCTTCACTCACTCTAATGCCCTCGCTGTTGACGAAACGTTAAGACCTTCCTACCTATCTTTAGGCTGTTCATAATAAAATGAGTACTTTTGAAAGCTATGCTTAAGATCTACTTGTATGCCCGTTGTGTATATTTCCGCCTTATGTAAAACTAACAATGCCTTGCTCCTCATCACTTTATTCCTGCGGCGGTCAATCGAAACTGCGGAATTATTGGAAAAGTATATATTTTACAAATCTGCTGATCCAAACATTTTGATGTAATTGAAAAAACCGAAAGTGAAAGAAATTATTTAAGTTATCATCTAATTGATACCTAACACTTTTTATTCTGTGTTAAGACATTAACTACTTTCCATCCATCGTTACCAACTTTACTGGGCGCATGTAACTCAGTGCGTCCATTAAAATATATACAGACAGAAGTACTCACTTTATCGGAACAGCCCTTACTTAACTTTAATTTTCAAGTTTGTGTTAAAACCGAGAACGAGAAATTAAATTCTAGATTTATTCCTTGTGTCAACGGAAACTGACGATGTGTAATTTGCTATCCCGCGGGATTCGAACCCGTGATTTCACAGTTGTCAAGCCATGCACATACAGTAAACAAGTACGCGGAGACGAAGCGGCACGGCAGTTCCTTTGATGTGAACGTGTCCATCCTCTGATTGGTTGCGATAAGCTTTGGGGATGCGTCTGCTGTGTCCAATCGGCTACTATATCATGCGAAATGTTCCCTACTGGCTGGCGAGTAGGTCACCGGTCGCTGATTCCCGGGAGCGACCCCTCCGGGAATCGTACGCGGTTCGCCTTGGGTGGGAGAGGCGAGTAGTTTCACCGCCACACCACTGCGGCCCCTGCGCGCGGCTGGAATTAGCGGAATAAGCGGCTATTTCACCGACCTCTGTATCTGTATCATCGCGTTCTCTGTGGCGGGTATGCGTTTCAGCTGTGCCACCGGTGCGACTGAAGAACCGTGTGTATAGTACCGTGTGTATAGTCTATTCGGGATTTATTCACCCTTTTCTGAATCAAACGTTTGGAAAATCTTCCCATGTATGACGTGTTTGGATATTTCCAACATATGCCATGCTCATATACGACAAGAGTTTTATACTTGTGTTCACAGAAAAGTTACGTTTTTTTTTTTTTACTGTTAAATTGAAATTTTATTCATATTTTATCTATAAATTATAATGCTTGATTTATAAATAATATGAATTAAAAACAGTTAGTAAACACGTGTGTTGGTAACGCCTAGTAAGAAATAGTTCTTATGCAAAATACTGCTACACTGAGTGCGAGTGCGCACGAATTCGGTGCATTGTCTTCTTGATGTAATTTTCCAGACTTGGTTATGCTTAGTTTGTACGATGCGGAGGAATATCATGGAAGTAGAGCTCCAGGCAGGGCTTCAGAAAAGGCTGAAGTAACCGTGAATGGATTGTACACGCTTTGCTATACAGAATGTTCGCAGTTAGCCGAGCACTTTTCAAAAACCCTGCCAAAGATCTGCTTCAAAGCGAATTGTGTATTCTGCCACCATATGCAAAATAAACACTGGGCCTGGAGTAGTGGTAGCATGCCACTCCGAGATTAAATGGGGGACCCTGCTGCGAGGCTGCGGGCCCTCTGCACTGACATCATGACGGGTGCAGTAGTGCGAAGTGCGCGAGAGTGTGTCAGGAAAGCGGTGCGGCAGACTCCGTTCTCCTCTGGCTATCTACTGCGAATGTAGGAAACTTATCGTCTCGCTTCCCCGACACACTCTCATGTAGCCTCGCAGCAGGACCCCGATTTAGTCTTGGAGTGGCATGCTACCACTTCTGCCTGGTCTCTTTATTCGTGCACCGGCCAAGTAAAATTGAAATTATTAAAAAAGTAAATATTTTCCACATATCCTCATTCTTGCACTTACGTGCTGAAAAAAAAAAAAAAAAAACAGGAAGTAAAAGGAAATTTCCAATATTCACGAATGTTCGTTTAAAGGTCGTTCACGATAAAGTGAGCACTTCAGAAATGAACCTTGGAAAAAATTCACTGACCCTGCATCCATGTAATTTAATGGGCGCACTGAATGACACTCGCCCAGTAAAGTTGGTAACGATGGATAGAAAGTAGTTCCATATCTTAACGTCGAATAAAAAGTGTAAAGTACCATTCGTGATAACTTAAAATTATTTATTTCGCTTTCCGTTTTTTTTTTAATGCATCGAAGTGTAAAAATGCGAATTTTGTGAAGTATTTACTTTCTTAATAATTTCGCAGATGCATTTGACTGACGTATGAATGAAGTGACGTGGCCCATGGAAATGTTGATTTTACATAGGGAGGAGAAATACACATCGGGTTTACAAGTAGATCTTAAGCAGGGCTTTTAAAAGTGCTCCATTTAACGTGAACTGCTTATATACTCTTTTAATTATACGTTTAGACAGGAAACTACTTTCTTTCCGCCATTTCCAACTTTACTGGGCGCACGCCTGTCGGCGTGGCCGTTACAATTATACGCAGGTTGAGGTAGTATTATTTTTAAAGGTTGAAAAGCCTATACGATTGAGGGTTAAATGGAAACTGTGACGGTGTTTGCCAACACATACAGGACGAGTTCCTTATCTCAGCTGCTTCCTGAATGTAGGTGTTTTAAGTTGGAAAACAGCTGAGAGCCCCCCCCCCCCCCAATGATGTCAGAAAAGGGATTTGGGTTGGTTCCAGTGAAAAGGTTTGAAAATTATTCGTTGCCTTGGTTTTTATATCAAAATATAACCATTTAGATAGTTTTCCCCCAAAATTTTACAATCAATAAACGTTATATAAAAATATAGTTTTCTCACTGATTACATTTAGTATAAAAGGGTATCAAAATAATTATGTTTAAAACTTCCCCAAAAACTACATTTTTTTACAAGATTACATCTCTTTCCAGCTATGTGCAGGTTACATATAATTATTTTGCTTTAAACCATACTTAACTAAAATAGAAGCAAGCCCCTCCCTTTAAGAAAGTTGACGGAACGTGATCAAGGTGACGCACAAGGGAGGGGGAAGGCAGTCATATGTTTCGTGGGCGGTAGCGGCCCCGCGGCACCCATACTTGCAGACCAGCAGGCCCGCCCAGCGGACGTGAGGCGCGGAGCTCGTCTAAAACACACCCCCGGTCGCGGCGAAGGCGAGCCGTCCCAAACGGCCAGCGTTTTCTCAGCTTCGCGTGGCACCGTCGGGTTTGACTTTCGTTCGATGTGCAGGGATAGCCGTCACGAAACCCACGAACGAAGGGAAGAGTACACGTGGAAGTGCATAAAGAGAAAGGGAAAAGCTTCGAGGGGAACCCTAACTCGGCACCGGACCGTCCGGCGGAGATTTCACTTGATGGCGCCGAGGTTTGAACCTGGCGAACCCGGACGTGGATCGTCATAACGTACCTGAAGACGCGGAGAAGCTTCGTCGAGTGAACGTGCAGACTTGCGAGCATCTCTCACTTCCGATCTTTAGTCACGCGGCCCGAAACAAACCATCACGGTAAGCCGAACTTTTCCCTGTCTGAAGATGTACATACAGTATACGCGCGTTGTGTGTTTCTTTCCCCGATATATGTAAAGATAACGGTATATTGGGCCTGGACACTTCACTCATGCGTAGGCACCTGCGAAATTTACTTTTTTTTTTTTTTTGCTTCAAGCTAGAATTCCCAGTACTGCATATACTGAAGCCGGCGTCGTTCCTTGATTTGCTGCTGCCCAGATGTTAAGTCACTCCCTTTCTGAGTGAACTGTACGTGATTGGGGCACACGATTATGAAGTGTTAATTTATTGGCGCAGAGTTACCTAGGGCATACCAAACAAATCGTGGTCCAATGACAAGCGTATTGCAATGGTAAAAGTGTTTTCAGTTTAAACTGTCCTCAAATAACAACGCGAATTTTGCAGATCTCTACTCATGCGTCGGTGAAGTGAGAGTGTGAGAATTATTAAAAAGGTACACATTTTACCAATTTAGTAACTTATACACATTTATGCACAAGAGTAAACACAATGCATAAGAAGTAATTTCTGTAATCACAAATATTTTCCTGGCACTTTCAATGCAACGTTAAGACATGGACCTAAAAGCTGTGAGCACTTTTGAAATCAACCTTAGAAAAAAGTCTCTGCTCCTAACTGCATATATTTTAACGGGCGCACTGAGACACATGCGCACAGTAAAGTTGGAAACGATGGCTGGAAAGTAGTTCCATTATCTTAACGCCGAATGATAAGCGTTAATTAACCAAATGTGAGAACTTAAATTATTTCTTTCACTTTCTATTTATTTAATGCTTCGAAGTGAAAAAAAAATGACTATATTTGTTAATTATTTACTTTTCTAATAATTTTACAATTTCACTTGACAGAAGCATGAATAAAGTACTGAGGCCCATGTAAATGTAAATTTTACATAAGGCGGAAGATTACACAACATGCGTATAAGTAGATCTTAAGCAGGGCTTTCAAAAGTGCTCACTTTACCGTGAATAGCCTATAATTGGTCAACTTTATCTTTAGTTTATTGGTTTCATGAGGCTGGTTGTCGGAGGGGGGGGGGGGGGGAGAGAGATCTGTACTCTCAGTGTGTGACGTTGTGAGACTATTGGGTAGAGAGCGCTTGTGACATGAGCTGTAATGACTCTCCATGGGCCAACATTAGTTGGGGTGCGTGAATTTCATCCGAATTAATTTGGCAGCAGCCTAGAGTTCTCAGTACTTTTACAGTTTTACTCATTGGCTATGGTCTATAAGAGGTTTCTTTGCACTTTTTGAATCAAATCGTCGAAAAGAACACCCCATGTATAACGTGTTTAATTGGTGACTGGTTTTGGTCCACCAGTAGTATAAGTTGTGTAAATACAGTAGTATGATACATTTACAACTTCTGTTTTATATAAATAACGTAAATTTAACTGTGTAGGCCTAAATTATTTCGTATTGTTATAAATAGCTTTTAAAATAAATTATATAACTTTGGTTATATAGAGGTCATAAATATTTTTATGTTCTATTGTACCTACAGGCTGCTCACGGATAACTGAGCAATTTATCTAACTGCATACATTTTAACGGACACACCTGCCGTGTGCATACAGTAAAGTTGGTTACGATGGAGGAGAAATGAGAACTTTTGAAAGCCCTGGTTAAGATCAACTTGTATGCATTATGTGCATTCTCCCGCCTTATGTATAATTATCATTTCCACGGGCCTCATCGCTTTATCCGTGCGTCGGTCAAGAAAATTGTGAAATTTTTAGAAAAGTAAATATTTTTCAAATTTGCTCATTTTTACACTTCGATGCACTAAAAAAACACCAGAAAGCGAAAGATGTGATTTAAATTATCAGAAATGGTCGCCTAACACTTTTTATTCGACTTTAGAATACGAAACTACTTCCCATCTATCGTTACCAACTTTACCTAGCACACGTCACTCAGTGGGCCCTTCAAAATATATGCAGGCATGCGAAGTGACATTTTTCTAAGGTTGATTTCAAAAGTGCTCACTTTATCGTGAACAGCCTTTAACCTCAAATCCTATCCACGTCGTTTATTATAAACGATGCTCACGATAAAGTGAGCACTTTTGAAATCAACCTTAGAGAAAAAAAAAAGACTGACTCTGCTTGCATATATTATTTTCGCGCGCACTGAAAGACATTGGCCCAGTAAAGTTGGCAACGATGCCTCGATAGTAGTTCCATTATCTTAACGTCGAATGATAAGCGTTAATTAACCAATTGTGAGAACATGAATTATTTCTTTCACTTTCTGTTTATTTAATGCGTCGAAGTGAAAAAATGAGCAGATTTGTAAATTATTTACTTTTCAATTACTCCACAGTTTCACTTGACCGACGCATGAATAAAGTGATGAGGCCCATGGCAATGTTAATTTTCCATAGGACGGAATATTACACGACGTGCATCCAAATAGATCTCAAGCAGGGCTCTCAAACGTGTTCATTTGACCGTGAATAGCGTATAGTTAGTCGTGTTGGCAAAAAAGTAGTTCAATGTTGGGGCACGGGGACTGGTTTTGCCCCATATTGACTATACGCTCCCTCCGCCCCGGGTACCCGAAAACTAGGATAGGAAAATGTCGCGAATTAATTTCAGGGCAAGATAGACGTCCAACACATTTACATCGAAGTAACCTGTGTAATTGGATCACAATTCATTAGACACGCCCTGGATGACTCTGAGCCGATAGCAGACTTGCAAGAAAACAAGTAGCGAGTGACATGCTACTAGGTGTGTAGTAACACTGGATACTGTAAGGGCAACAGCCAATGAATATGGACGTGCGAAATTCGCGTTATTTTTTTTACTTCAGGCTGGAATTCACAGTACTTTATATACTGTAGCCGGCGTCGTTCCTTGATTTGCTGCTGCCCAGATGTTAAGTCACTCCCTTTCTGAGTGGAACTGTACGTGATTGCGGCACACGATTACGAAGTGTTTATTTATTGGCGCAGAGTTACCCGGGGCGTGGTCCGATGGCAAGCGTATTGCAATGGTGAAAGTGTTTTCATTTTAAACTGCCTTCAAATAATAACGCGAATTTTGCAGGTCTTTACCGATGTACAGACATCTGAGGTTCGACTATACAAAGGATCGTGGAGTCTAGCATACAGGTCACTGAGCTCGCGAAATTTCCCTATCCCTGCCGATAACCACAGATCGCTGGTTTCAATCGCACTGCACATCCCCAGCCAGACGTCGACTGCAGCGTGCGGGCTGCGTGTGAAAGCGTCAGTGTGGAGGGGTTTGTGGCGGCTTGCACAACCCTAGGCAGGGGACCTTCCAGCCGCCGACTGGGTAAGGGGGGGTGGGGTTGGGGGGAACAGGTCTCGGCGATGACGAAACAAGCTCTCCCCGCCTGGTGGCGGGTCGCCCACAACACTGGGAGGAACGGCGGACAGGAGAGCACGTACGCGCGTGCCGTACCGCTTTCCGCCCCGGCGCATCACTGCGTCCCCGCCGGGACCTTATCTGCGTGCGTGTCTCTCCTCCGGCATCCACGTCTCCCACTTCCGCGCAGGAAACACAACTACTGTGCATACCAGCTGCGTAACAACCGTCTAGCTTCTGTATGATAAGTAGAGGCCTCAAATATTCGTGGATTTATTTCGGTACAAGCTAAAATTCAAAACGCGTGTGTTAGAAAAACGCTTGAGCCATTGGTCCACACGGTGCTTGGCTCCTCCTGGAGAGGGTTGGCTCGATCGTCGCCTTCCACTGTGACAGCAGCCAAACAATGTACAGTTGATATCGGTATAGAGTATAGCCTGCAGGTCATCGAACTCGCGAAATTTTCCTATCCCTACTAACAAGTAGAGAACTGAAGAATTCGTGTTATTATTTGAGGACAGTTTAAAATGAAAACACTTTTACCATTGCAATACGATTGTTATTGGATCATGGTTTATATAACACTCCCCGGGTAACTCTGCGCCAATGGTATGCCCCAATCACGTACGGTTCACTCAGAAAGGGAGTGACTTAACATCTGGGCAGCAGAAAGTGAGGTAACAACGCCGGCTTCAGTATATGCAGTACTGGGAATTCTAGCTTGAAGCCAAAAAATAACGGTTTTTTGCAGGTCCCTACTAATTAGTAATAAGTAGGCAAACACATTTATACTTCACAGCTCTGCTATAGTGCTCTTAACATCGAGGTCTTGAGTGCTGACGAGGATGAAGTGAGACGAGTATGGAGCACCACCGGAATGAAATTATGGGGGGGGGGGGGAGATCCCCGAGAAAACCCGCCGACCAGCGGCACAGTTCGGCACTATTCCACACGTGTGAAATTCCGGAGTGAACCGGCCTGGGATTGAACCCGGTAATATATACAAGTTGAACGGTGCTTTTGTACAAGTATAAAATAAATAACTTTTTGTAAACAAGAACCTTAACGTGGCCATCTCTGCGTGGCGCTCGAAGGGGTCGCGGTCGTGCAGTGGTTAGACTAGTTGCCACACACCTATGTGAAACGTACTCGACTCCCGGCGGGGTCGCTCCCGGATTTGTGCACGTGGGAATCGCGCCGGACGGTACCGCTGGTCGGTGGGTTTTCTCGGGGATTTCCAATTTCCCCCACCCTTTCATCCCGACGCTGCTCCATGGTCACCTCACTTCACCCACATCGGCTCTCCAGACATCGATGTTCAGAACCAGCCGCCTAAATCTCTTCATTTACTCAAAGAAGACTGGACACCGGTTACTTGCCGTGTACAGAGCCGATCATAAATATGTCTACGATAGTGTACACGCCAACTGAACGGGTTAAGTGCTATGTCAAGTTGGCCCTTGCAGTTCCAATTTAATATACAAACAAGGCATATTTTTATGCGTGCTGTACTGCGTTGTGTCAGCCAGTGAGCTTTTAGGCTTCGTGATCAATCATAACCTAGACCAGTGGAACGGATTGCGAATCAGTGTGGACAATAAAGTTTCGCTAAAAAGTTATTGCCTTGATCTTCTGCGATTGGATGTTTGAAAATTTTATGTATCTTAGGTACCTACCCGCGAATTACAGACTGTCAGCAGCGGAGTAGCCTATAATTAGAGCCACGAGTATTTCGCGAATTCATTCGGAGGCGAGGTAGACTCCAAACACTTGTTATTTTTTACCACTGTTGTGATTGGACGACAATTCTTTAGACACACCCCGTTTAACTGTGAGCCAGTAATAAGCAGGAAGCAGTAGTGTGAGCGAGTGTTTAACAGTCCTGTACAGAGGTCTCAGTTGATCATAGCAACCAACAACCAAACGATAATGTCTCGAGTGTATAGAGGGTTGTCCAGTCTAGCTTGCTGCAAACTCAATCCGCGAAATACTCGTGGCTCTACCTATACTTAGAGACCCGGAAATTCCACGGATTCAGCTGAGGACAAGTTAAACTGCATTCACTTGTACGTATGTGTTTGTGATTCTATTAGTCCATAGTTTGTTAGACACGCTCCGAACGACTTTCAACCAATAACGAACATACAAGAAGAGTAAGACCCGAATCCCGTGCCACCTGGTCTGACGTAAAACTGGAGCAAGAGCCAATGAACTACTAACTGTTGCTCAAGTGCATAAAGGATTGTGGAGTCTAGCTTGTCGCCGTATGAATATGCGAAATTTCCGGGTCTCTAATAATAAGTATGAATAAAAACCAGTGATAAAGCGTGTGTGTTGGTAATGCCTATTTAGAAATGGTTATTGTGCAAAATTTTACTACAGCTGAGAGCGCACGAATTCTGTGCGTTGTCATTCGGTGTAATTTTATAGACTTGATTATACATATAAGTTGGTTTCATAAAGGCAGCGAACCTCGAAGCAAACAATGAAATGTATTTATTGGTTGTTATGTCTGATGAAACAGCTTCAAAAAGTGCTCACTTTACCGTGAACGGCCTATATCATGTTTCATAGGGCCTTCGCTCATCCGACATGCCCTGCAGGACTCAGAACCAACTATTAGAAACTTGCGAAAATCGCGTTATTATTTGGCATCAAGCGAAACTTCACAGTACTATACTTTATATATACTCGGGCCAACGTCGTTTCTCTATTGGTTGCTGCAGAAATGTGAAGCCACCCCCTTTATGACTGGACTGCACGTGCTTGGACTAGACAAACGTGAAGTGCTTATTTATTGGCTCAGAGTTAACCCAGGGCGTATCAAATAAAGTTTGGTCCAGTGACAAACTTATTGCAAAGGAACGTGTGTTTGACGTTTAACGTGTTCCTAAATAATAACGCGAATTTTTAAGATCCCTGCCAGTAATGAACAATTAGCACTCTGGTAGCTTCGTTACGTGGGGCCGGGTTTCACAGTAGAATGAGTTCTGGCTGTAGAGGGAGTCGAGTAGCCCAGCTCAGTTACCGCACTTGACCCTAAAAAGGGTGGATGATGTGTCTCTTATAATGGGAGGAAATTGGCATTAATCGAAGCCGGCTGCCCTACTCGAGGTACAGACATGTTGCGCAAGTCAGCCCGAATAATGGACGAGGTGGGACGAGTTGGAGGTGGGTGGGGACAGCAAAATGAAGACGGGGGAGGAAATGGAGGAGCCCCGAGAAAACACTCACACCACGGCACTGTCCGTCACACATGAGAACCCCCTCTCCGATAATTTCCCGCTTACCGAGGCATGGGCTAGAACCAGGTACCTCAGAATTGGAAAGCCAGTGACTAACCAACTGAGCCAGCGGTGGGTCTTTCGCGGTGTACGCTGTCAACAAAAAAAAATGGGTTTGGCTGTGTTGGGGACACGACCGTTTGTTTTGCGTGAATACGTCTACGTTGACGCGCTCGGACGCCTTGATGTTTATTTTACGTTCCCGGCACCGCTTCACTCGATCATATGGGGTTTTATGGGTATCACTGGATTGTTTTTGAGATGCTCTTTCCAACCGTATACGATTTCTGTATTTCGACTTGGCTTTTTGACGAGTATAGGCCAACATTGTGTTAAGTTTTCTTATTTATTTACATTGAACGCATACAATTTCACCATAACCAAGCCATACAAATGTTTTTATACACGCAATATATTAATCTTGACGGGAGCTGTCGATTGAAACTTAAAACGAGCGTCGTAGCTTCTCCTAGTCAAAAGTTATACTACGCGGAAGTTATGAGACGCGGAGAAATGAACTCAAAATTGTGCTCCCCCCTTTTTTTTTCCCCACCTCGCACACGATGTTTCGTAGTCCTCACTCAAAGTAACACTTTCTTTGATCCTTTGGCAATCGAGTGGTGTAATTGGATTTCGAATGTAGACGATAGATTTGGAGCTGCAATACCAAACTGTTTCCCCCGATTTTGTTATCATCGGATTTTCTGGATTACCTCCCACTATGGTTGTAAATACATGTTTGTGTGCGCTGGGTCAAAATGGGTCAAAGTGTAGCACGTGGCTATTGAAAGATACGAAACTAACTGAACGAGTGCTTTCAAAACTGTTCACTTTGCCGTCAGCCGACCACACACGAAGGGTCAGAGGGGTTGGAGCACCGAAAGAAACCAGTTTTGTTCTTTCACAACGCAGTCGTGGTCGACATTTATTCAAAGTCGTCGCTTATTTATCTAACACTGCGATCGAACCAGCGTCATGTTCGTGGGGCGACGAAACCAGACCGGCGAAAAATTCTCGACATTTGCCCCTTACTCATGACTCAGAATTGGAGCAACGTTTCTGCTGACACGTGGTAGTGAGACAAATGTTACTTGGTCATTGTGTTACACTTTCTTGGACGTAACTTTATACATGACGTAAAATCAATGCGGTATCAATACACCACAATAAATTTTTTTCCCGTATACTTTAGCAAAAACTGGGAACTATTTGCCAAAAATACTCATTTAAGACCACAATTGAATTTGACAAGGAATTAATTTGGAAATTGCGGAAATAATCAGTTTTATGTGTTGCACAATAGGATATCTCTGGCTCAACACGAATTTAAGAAAATTCCTTCTAAAAATATCTACAATAGAAGCTATGAAAAGAGTTCATGTTGGTCAATGGCACAATCAGTGAGCAGTTATAAAAAAAGCATGTGTGCCAGCAGGAGGGGTAGTAAAATTTCGCGAAAGGATTACACGAAAAGTTTTATTAGAATACACCGTAGGGTCGTTTACCTATCTTGATTGGCTGAATTACTTCATAACACGTGTTAACTGTCTGCACAAGAATCACGTAGGAGCCTTGCCGATGTTGCCGAATTCTGACAGGCCCGGCCAAATATGAAATCACATTCACAGACAGGCTGCAACCAGTGGCAATATACAAACTGCTGCTGGGTGCTCATAGCATTGAATTCTATCGTGCACCCATATATTTTCGCGAAAAATCACTAGCTATAGGTATGTGATAATTCCGCGGGCTTAATGAGCTATAGACTAGACTCCACATACCTGTTTATGGTGATCACTTTTGAGGCCCTAGTTACGTTTCCCTTTCAGCCATTTTTTAAATCCTTTAACCAACTTTTTAAAATAAATATTGTCATGTGAAGTAATATACACAGCGTGTGTATTCCAACACATCCGGAAGTTAACGCCTGAGGCTACAGAAGATATATTTATCGACTGTTATTCCAAATGAGACGGATTTCAAAAGTGCTCACTCTACCGTAAATAGACTATATACATTTTGTACCCCAGATCTGTTTTCACGGTGTTTCACTCTCGTGTACTTATAGACTTTTAATTGCCTAAGAGTTGTACAAGGCGTGTATAATACACGGTGATACAATTGCAGGAGCGGCGCAAATTTACATCTGTTTGAAGTACAGCTTGCTCTCTAGTGAAGTCGCGGAAAATATTATCACACTGAGACCGCACGAATGCTGTGCGTCGTCCCTTCGGTGGAGTTTTCTAGACTCGGTTAAGCTTTGTTCTCATTAAGCGGAGGAATATCCATGAAGGAGAACTTCAGCAGGGCTTCACAAAAGATGGAAGTAACCGTGAATGGACTATATAGCATACCAACGGCTCTAGGGTTTTTTACAGGAGAGCACAGGGTAGGGAATTGGGAGGAATGTATGGTTACGAACTGCACCAGCACTCGCTTGGATTGGAGGTCGAGAAGCCACTTTGGGGAAAGAGTAGGGCCGGTGCAGCCGGCGGCCATCGAACTCACGACCTCCCGAATGCGAGTCAGATACGCTACCGCATGACTAAACACGCTTTCAGGCTGTAAATAGACAGTATGTCAGTAGCAAGTATCTAAATGGGTGTAAATACCAAACAGCTATTTTGTATGTGGTAACACAGCCCAAAAAGTGCTACTCTTGTAAAACGTTATCATACGAATCTGTGCGATATAATATTATTGTATTTATTAGGGGCAGTGATATTTCGCGAAAAGAGTTCGAGACAGGATACAGTGTGAAACACTGTGGGGTCGTTTAGCTTTTTTGATTGGCTGAAGCATGTTCTGGTTCGTCTTACTTGTTTGCCGACGAAACACGTAACAAGAGTATCGGAGTTAATCCTGAGTGGCTCGGTCAAATGCGGGCATGACACCAGCAACCAATGGAAGTATGACTACAGTCGAGGTATGTATATATATAGTATTAAAGTCGACTGTGTGCTCCGGATTATTCGCGAAAAGTCAGTGCCCCTATCTATAATTATTAGATACCTGAAGAATTCGCGGATTAATTTTGAGACAAGCTAGAATTCAAAACAGGCGTCATTGGTCCACACAGTCTTTGACAAATTCTGGAGAACGCTGGCCCAATAGTTGCCTTCCACTGTGACAGCAGACAACCAATGTGCAGTTGACATCAGCATATTTGTACATAAGACTGTAGAGTCTAGCCTGCAGGTCATTGAACTCGCGAAATTTTTCAGGTCTCTAATAATTATCAGTCGGTTACAGACACCGAAATATTACCGTGAGGTAGGGATAGGAACATTTCGCGAGTTCATCTCAGTACAAGATAGACGTCAAACACGTGTACACTGAAGTTGACTTTACAACTGGATCCCAGTTTATTAAACACGCCCTGGACGACTCTGATCCAACAGCAGATTTGCAAGGAAACAAGTAGCGAGTTCCATACTGTCAGGTGTAAAGTAACTCTGGCTACTCTATGGGGCAGCAGACAATGAACAGACATCTGAGGCTCGAGTATACACGGTGACTGTGAAGTCTAGCCTACGGGTCATTGAACTCGTGAATTTTTCCTATCCCTACCGTGAGGTCATTCAGGCGGCCTTCAAACGTGTGGTATGGTGACGTTGGTACACTCCTCGGGAGTTAATGCGATGGGTGCGCTATTTTACTGCTGTGTTACCGGCCATAAACTTCTTCCTCTGCGACGCTCACGCCGCTGTGGTGTGGACGCCGCGACTAAAGGGATCATAGAACTTGTCGCAGGCGCTTTTGAAACTGACCATCTCCGGGTTCTGTAGTTTCGACACCGAGGCCTGAATTTACGATCGGTAGAGACCTGCAAAATTCGCGTTATTATTTGAGGACAGTTTAAACTGAAAACACTTTTACCATTGCAGTACTCTTGTCATTGGACCATGCTTTGTTTGATAAGCCCCGGGTAACTCTGCGCCAATAAATGAACACTTCATAATCGTGTGCCCCAATCACGTACAGTTCACTCAGAAAGGGAGTGACTTAACATCTGGGCAGCAGCAAATCAAGGAACGACGCCAGCTTCAGTATATACAGTACTGTGAATTCTACCGTGAAGCCAGAAAAATAACGCGAATTTTGCAGGTCCCTAGCGATCGGTCACGAACTGATGGGATTTTGTATTGCTGCAAAGCAATTTTTTAATGACAAAGTGTTTTATTCTAGTGATGTACCGGAAACGCATTTTCACGACTTTATAAAGTAACTATATTGAAGTTTCTGGAGTTACTAAACAACAGTGGTACAATAAAAGGAAATAAACCCTGTCTCTGCTAAAGCACACAATTTTAACGCTGCCAAGTCTCTTCTTAACCCGAGTTATTTTGTACGTTTGGTAGTGCAATGACGCGTTGGTAACCCTCTTGGCATCCTTTGAGAAATCAGCCCATTTTAAGTGGACGGCAGTTTCAGGCATTATTTACATGGTATTTGCACCGAAAACTTATTATCAGATTTTTTTTATGTTTAATATAAAATTTTTCTGACTCCCGTTTAACTCGCTGGTGAACTTCTAGCCTCTCGATATTGAGATTTTGGGTTCCATTATATACAGAAAGATGTACGATCAAGACAATAAATCTGTGAAATAATTGCGACCAGAACGAAGCCTAAATGGTTTGGCCAATTCAAGAGTAAGTTACGTTTTGTAAAGTCATAAAATAAGTTGTGTTCCTTATCACAATTTGCTTCGATCAAATTTATTTTTTTTTCAACAAATCTAAATATGTTTACAAATTTGCGGACCAATGTATCTTCCTTTAAACAATTTTTTTTTTCTCGGTGGAAGCTGAGAGTGTTTCAGTCTGGGACCGTCATGTCGGTGTTGCAGCAGACACTGTTGAGTTGTGCGGGTTTTCTCTGAATACTTCCTATTCTTCGTTCAGCCACGCCTAGGACCAAATGAAACATGGCTACGCCACGTTTACACACGTAATAGAGTTAGTAAAACTGCCTTCCTCTTTGCACTCATTGTCTCGGTGTTGAGTTTGATACATAGCAGGGTACGAGAAAATTTCGCAAATTAATTTCAGGAGAAGCTGACTTCAAACCCAATAATCATTTCTGTTGTATTTACATTTGGATCACAGATCACTGGACACGCCCGGGAGCATTCTGATCCAATAGCATACCTGCATGTAAACAAGCACCAAATCTTGTGCCACCTGATCTAAGGGAAATACTGGTTTCACACTGGGACAGTAGTCAATGAACAGAAAACTGAGTTTCGAAAACACGTAGGGTCCTTGGAGGTCTGGCCTACAGGTCGTTAAAAAAAAAACGCTCAGTTTTCCTACCCCTGTTTAAACGTTCCTAGCAACCTCACAGTAAAGCACCCAGTCGGGCTGGGAACTACAGTTCCGTAGTTCGTGTAGCCGACTCCGCTTGCCTCCAGCCATCTGTCATACCCTGCTCGAGCGGAAATGTGCACTCTCCTTTTTTTTTTTGCTCGCACTGCAATGAACATGAGAGACAGTTATTGCCGCGGTTGTGGCTGGGAATGAGATGCCGCCTGTTGTTAAAGGCCTTTACTTATCTTCGTTGCCGGCGTGAAGTGCATGCCAACCCCCCCCCCCCCCCTCCCCAAACCTCCACCTTCCCCTTCACCGGACAGGTGTGCACAGCATGCCTCGTCGGTTAGCGTCCGTTTCACACGAACATATTCTCTTCAGCTGACATCCAATGTTCATCTTATTAGTAGGGACGGGTATTTTCCGCGAAAAAGATTTCAACACAAGTTCTACTCGAAAACAATTCAGTTCATGTGCACTTCCGTTGTTGGATAATTTTAAATGTCACGTGCCTCAAGTGTCTGTCCGCGAATCATGTATCTCGGAGTACTTTATTCTGATTGGCCCAGTCAACTAAGAGTTTGTCTTCTCACGTAGACACGCATCCTGTAACCAAAGGAAGTTGTGGCCGTGGACGTAGGATATTGAAGTCTTGCATGGCCATAAATATTTTCGCAAAAGACACCTGTCCCTAATTATTAGCAGACATTGCCAAATTCCCGTTATGAATTAGTAACGTACTAGATTTCACTGTCTTACGTCTACTCGAGCACAATTCGTGATTTCTTCATTGACGACTGGCAACTATAGAATGTTCACAGTAAAATGAGCACTTTTGAAAGCCTTGCGTAAGATCTACTTGTATGCACGTTGTGTATTATTCCGCGTAGTGTAAGGTTAACATTGTCATGGACCTCATCACTTTAATCATGCGTCGGTCAGGTGAAACTATACAATTATCTGAAAAGAAAATATTTTAGAATCTGTTAATTTTTACACTTTAATGATCTAAAAAAAAAAAAAAAAAAAAAAAAAAACCAGAAAGGCGTACGAAATAATTTAATTCGTTACAAATTTTTACCAAATCTTTTATTATTCTACCCTAACATACGGAACTACTTTCCCTCCACCATTACCAACTTTACTGGGCTCATGTCACTCAGGGCGCCCGTTAAAATATATGCAAGCAGGGGCAGTGACTTTTATCTAAGGTTGATTTCAAAAGTGCTGACTTTATTGTGAACAGTCTGTATAAGGCCTCCCACCCAGGCAAACCGGGTTCGATTCCCGGCGGGGTCGCTCCCGGATTTTCGCATGTGGAGATCGTGCCGGACGATGTCGTTGGTCGACGGGTTTTCTCGGGGTTCTCCCGCTTCCCTCACCCTTGCGTTCCGACGCTGCTCCATGCTCACCCCTTTCGGCTCTCAAGACCTCGATGTTAAGAGCCACCCAAATCTCTATAAGGCGTATTTAACCCGTGTAACCGCTTAACATGAGATTGGTTGTTCAACCGTCGAGCCTTTACTATAGGTTGAAAGCATTTTTGGGACGTATCATGTAGGTTGTTGGCCAATAACTAGGAGTAGTGAGATTTCGCGAAAAGATTTCAAGACAAGTTATATTCCAAAACCTTGTAGGGTCGTATACCTATGTTGATTGGCTGAGTTACTCTTTTACACGTGTTAACTGTCTGCACACGAATCAAGTAGGAGCCGTGCTGTTGTAAGTGAATTATGAGTGGCCCGGTCAAATATGACAACACCTGCTCAAGCAGACAGCAACCAACGGCAGTAGACAAACTGCTCTTCGGTGCTTACAGTATTGAAGTCTACCGTGTACTCATAGCTATACCAATAACAAAAAAACAAAACGTGCTTACGACATTTTGGAGTAAACTCTGTAGCCACAAAATAACGCGAACTTTGTAAGTCCCAACTAATCAAATTTAGTGAGAGGTTTGTGGTATCCCATGGGCGTGATATTTGCGACAATTTTGCCCTTAAGATTGCCGAATCTCCTGAATTCCTTCAAACGGTTTAATTTTAAAAATTTTTTCCTGTAAGTATTATGTGATTCAAATTTTTGACCTTCTCGTTCAGAAATTCGGAACTGTATAAACGGAATTTATAGCACCGCAATACGGTTGTGTATGCACATTTTACGTTTTTACAACAGGCGCAGTATCGCATTTTTTTTTTTCCTCAGATGTACAATATTTCAATAAGGATTGTTTTAGTTTCACAAATTATTTCACCGAGCGAGGTGGTGGCATGCTAGTAACATAATGGATTCGCATTCAGCAGGAGACGTGTCCAGTTCATGATCCAGCCGTACTGATTTTGAATTTTACATGCTTTCCCCAAATCACGCAAATCTGTCCAGGTGAATGCTGAGATAATTCCTTAATACTGGTCACTATAACGTTAGTATTTTCCGTTCCTGAATCGTAACAAATTATTCTAGGGGTCTTCGTCGTTAGATACTTATAATACAATTTAAAAACTGTCTATAACTTTTAGATTTCCTTGGTTGATTTATTTGCATTTCGACCACTAAGTACAACTTATTAACTCCGTATGAAATTCCTTCTGTAACGAGTTATAGTTCACATCAAAACGCTAAGTAGCTTAAAGGCTGTTCACGATAAAGCGAGCATATTTTAAATCAACCCTTGAAAAAAAAAGTCACTGCTCCTACCTGCACATATTTTAAAGGGCTCACTGAGTGACATGCGTCCAGTTAAGTTGGTAACGATGGTGGGAAAGCAGTTCCATATTTTAACATCGAATAAAAAGTGCTAGGCAACCATTTCTGATAACTTGAATTATTTCTTTCGCTTTTTTTTAAATGCATCAAAGTGTAAAAATAAGCAGATTTGAAAAATAATTACTTTTCTAATTATTTCACAGTTTCACTTGATCGACGCATGAATAAAGTGACTAGGCCTATGGTAATGCTAATTTTGCACAAGGTGGAAGAATACACAACGTACACACAAGTAGATTTTAAGCAGGGTTTCCAAAGGTGCTCAGTTTATCGTGAAATGCCTATACATATATGATCATATCACATACAACGTGCATGCTGTTCACGGTTATTTGACCACTTTAGAAATAGATCGTTGAAAAAAAAAAGTCACTACCTCTACACTTGCGTATTTTTTAACAAACACGCATGCTGTAAAGCGATCAGAGAAGTTTGACAACGACGGAAAGAAAGTAGTTCCATATTTTAAATTCGAGTTAAAATCGTTACTTAAACGTTTGTGAATATTGAAATGTTGTAATTTGCTTTCTAACTTCTTAATGCATGCATGATGTAAGAATTAGTCCGTTTGTAATTTTTTTTTACTTTACTTTTTTTAACGATTTCACAGTTTCACTTGGTCGCCGCACGAATAAAGTGATGGGCCCATGTCAATGTTAGGCCGTGTCCGAAATGACAAATTTCTTTATTTTGTAATTTGTCGTTTCGCAAGTTTCAATTCGGACGGTGTCGGCAGTCACTTGTTTAGAACTCACGGCAACGCAATTTGACATTAACAGTGAAAAATATTTTAATCTAATTTTAATGCTTAAAACGGACGTAGAATTTCTACAATCATCAATGGAAAGCTGCGAATACGTTAATAAATGATAAAACAATAAAGTATGCAACAACGACTTTAGAAAAAAATTGTGTTGCGAAATGAATAAACACAGTTCAGCACTTACTTGCTTTTTAAAACATTCTCCCGGATTTTATGAACATGTATTCGTTAAAAAAAAAAAAAAAATATTTACGCATTTGCACATGTGTTTTGGAGGTAAAAACCAACATGACACTGATTTTGTCATTTTCTATTTTTGCTAACATCCGGTACATATATAATACGAAATATCAAATACGTGACCATTATTGTAAACAAAATCGAGTGTCGTGATAATTTTGTCAACAAAATCTGCTATTTCGGAGTCGTTTTGTATGCTTTTTGGAGTAAATTTGGTGTTATTTTAGAAAGTTTTTGGTGAGATTTGGAGTCATTTAGAGTCATATTGACGTCATTTAATTTGTTTTCATTTTGGAGTCAATTTGGAGTCATTTTGGAGCCCTTTTTGAGTCTGTTTACTTATAGTTAGGGATAGTGAGATTTCGCGGAAATATTTCAGAACAAGTTATATTTCAAGACACTGTAGGGTCGTTTACTAATATTGATTGGCTGAATCCCTTTTTGACACGTGTTAACTGCCTGCACTCGAGTTACGTAGGAGCCGTGCGGATGTTGCCGAATTCTGAGTGGCGCGGTCGAATGTGAAAATGCATTCTCAAGCAGACAGCAACCAATGGCAATCGACGGAACTTCTGCTGGGTGCTTGTAATAATGAAGTCTACCACGTACTCATTTTTTTTTTCAGCCCCCGCGAAATATCACTAGCTCTACTCATAGTACGATCAAGGAAATTCCCAACTTTTCTGAAGCCCTGCTAAAGTTCTACTTTCAGGATATTCATTCGCCTCATGCAAACAAAGCTGAACTAAATCTGCAAAATCACACCAAAGGCACCACGCACCGCATTCGTGCGCACTCACTTAAATTATATTTTCCATAGGAACCATTTCTTTCTAAGCATTACCAAAGCACCTATTTTTCTCTGGCTTTATTAATATTGATTAATAAAGAAGCATTATAATTTATAGATATACGTAGAGGCATGCAAAACTCGCTTTATCATTTCAAGACAGAATAGACTTCAAACTCATGTGCGTTTGTATTTCTCTGGTCATTGGACTACAGCTGGTTTGACACGTCCTGAGCGGCCTTAAACCTATCGGAAACAAGTAAGGAAAAGATATTCCAATCACGTGCCGCCTAGTCAAATAGGACTGCGGCTCCTCGCTTTTGCAGACGCCAATAAACAAATTGCACAGACTGTGATGGATATAGGACGGTGAAATCTAGCGTAATGCCAGATATTAACGCGAATTTTGCATGTCTCTAAAATAAGTAAAAGATCAATTTAACCCAATCTAAGGTATTTTCATGTTACGAGAAATATAAAACGGCTGTGATACATGACATATTTAGGGAACAACAAAGCTCGTTATAAGTGGTGAGATTTTTTTTTTTTAAAGATCGATTCAAAAAGTGCGAAGAAACCGCGAATATGTAGACCATACAAACTGCGTGATCGTGTGAACTGGGCTTTGGCATACGGCGGCGTCGACGCGTGGACTAGGTAGAACATAGCCTTGAAGGTAGGGGGGAGGGGAGAACAATGTCCCCGTCGACTGCGTGGTTGTAACCGACTGCACGGGCGTCGTGAACAAGGCGCGAGCATCGGCGCAGTTACAGCGTCCATCTACCCATGCTTCCCCCCTTCCCCTTCCCCGCCCTCTTCGTCATCCCCATCGAGCGACACAAGCTCTCGATAACGCACGCCACAGACAGCTGGCCCAGCCACGTCACTTCGCGTTCCGCCTCGGCGAGTTTGCGCGCTGTACACCGTCAAAACATTTCCGTTTTTTTTTTCGCAGCGAATTCTACGGAAACCAGTTGCCAGGATTACTTTTTTGACACCGCTACAAGCGGATTAAGACTGTATAACTAACGCCAAAATCTTAATGCGGGAGTCACGCAGCCCCGACAAGCACAGCCCGGAACGACAAACTCTCGCAACCACGACCGGACATTTATATATTTTTCTTCAATGTGACTGCTCGAATTTACAACCCGACAGTTTACTGACGAGACACGAAGAGTAGAAATTTTCGGAACCATTTAGAAGGCGCTGATTAACTACGATAGTTTCAAAGGCGGTGGGCAGACGGGAAATTTGGTATACATGATAGTGACAAAGTGTTATTGATAATGCATAAAAAGGTGAAATTATTATTTTTAAGAGTAATATACAGCAATTTTCAAAATAAAATTTCTTTTAAGTAGCGTATTTACCATTGTAGGAAATGCTTGCCATACAATTTCATTTTTCAAGGTTGTACACTCTACGTGTCGTGACGCACGACACGACGAAAATAGAAATAATGTATAATCAAAAATTGCTGGTCGGACGCTAGAGTTTGTCGAGCTTACGTCAGATCCAACTTGTATTTCATTGGCTGTTTAGTTTTAAGTGTCGTTTTGGGGCTGTCGTGTCGTGCTTGTCGGGGCTATGTGACTCCAGCATAAGGCTTGGCCACACGCGCCATGTTCAATTACTCAGCTTTTTACGTACACTTATTTTGAAACTACAACTATACCTTTAGGGCGACAAACATTACGTTGTAGAAAAAACACAAATGTTGAATTTTTGTGAAGTAATTATGAAATAATTAGTGCAGCATAATTTCTAAATTATCAGTTTATGCTTGCCGTTACATAATTATCAGATAATTAGGGATAGGACGATTTCGCGAGTTCGGTGACCTGTGTGCTAGAATCCACAATCCTTTGTATAGTCGAACCTCAGACGTTTGTTCATTGGCTGTTGCCCCAGTGTTACCACACATTTGTCATTACAGGATTCGCTTCTTGTTCCCTTGCAAGTCAGCTATTGGCGTGGAGTCGTCCAGGGTGTGTATAATAAATTCTGATCCAATTGCAGAGGTGACTTCAGAGTACACGCGTTTGAAGTCTATCTTGCCCTGAAATGAAGTCGCGAATTTTTCCCATCCCTACAGATAACGCGTGGATGAAATTTGGCGACAACATTTGAAAGCATTTGCTAAATGCAAACGTGTTATAATAATAAGAAATATTTAAGCCATTTCATTGAAAAGAAGGTTATGGGACGTATGTTACATTCATGGTTACTTCTAGCTCTTCTGAAGTCCTGCTGGGGCTTCGGTGGCTGAAAGGTTAACCTAAAAAGGGGGGGGGGGGGGATCCCCGAGAAAACCCGCCGGCCAGTGGCATCGTCCAGCACATTCCCCCATTGTGAAAATCTGGGAATGACCCGGCCGGGGGGGATGAACCCGGTTCGTCTCGGTGGGAGGCGAGCAGTCTAACCACTCAGCAACCACCCCCCCCCCCCAGGTAGAAGGGGAAACAATTCGTTGTCAGCGGGTGTTTTGTCATCGCCGACTTGTGCGCAAGCTAGCGTGGCTCCTGCGACGGGAAACCCAGCCACAGTTCGCGGTTTCACACGCCTGCGTTAACATCCTCCCCCCCTCCCTTCCAACCCTCCTTCTCCCACACCACCCATCATAGGTAATAGCTTCCTCACGTCGTCATACAATACTGGTGATTACTGAAGCAACGACCTGGCTCACAGTGCTCAAGTTGAGTCGAGAGTTTTGTTTGGCTCTTAACACTTTGGAGACTATTTATTTATTTTATTTTACATCCCTTTGATCCCTTGATCGCCATGGTGGCTTAGGATATGGAACGAGTCAAAATATATACATAGCCTAGTTAGTCTAACATATCAGCAATATATATGTAGTTATAGATAAAATATGGAAAAACAATGAAAGAACAAAACAATGGGAGAGTAGGTAATGTTACAAATTGAGAAAAAATAAATAACTGATCAGATTGAAAAGTTGTATGTCATTATCCTATGGAGAATTTCCACACAAACATAGAAAATACAATACAATCTCCTCATATAAATTCTATGTGACAGTACGGTACAGAAAAATTTCCATATACAAACAAACATACCTTATATACCTATATACAAATGAAGGTATGTACATAACTACTTACTTGCAAACTTTTCGAGCAAAGCTAATTTGAAGATTTCTTTGTTGCGCAGAAGAAAACTCGTATATATGTGTAGTCTTTGTTCGGCTAGTGTTTAACACGATCTCACAAGAACACGACAGCGCAGTGACAATGATATTGCTAAAGATAGAATTTATTATTTTTATAGCCACTCAAAGGGACATGATTGATTGTAAATCCTTTTATACGATGAAGGGCATTTGATTGGGTGAATTGCTGAAAGGTAAGATGCGTTTTTCTCTGTGCTGTACCCAATCGTTTGCTGGTTTACGCATCGGGCCACTTAAACATAGTAATGCAGTTGACGTCATGGCACGTTCGTAACAGGTGCCCCGTCGCTTTCTCGCGAGTGGCCGCAGTACATTAATTTTTCTCTCCCCGCTGCACTCTGATACTGGTTCCTGCTGCTGTGCACGCAGAGTGTGTACAGATCTGACCAAGCGCCAGTTTACCTTGCATCACTTGCACCACGCGCCACTGAGTGTAGTTCATTAAATGTAGTGTCTGCGCAACGTACCAGTGTTAAAGGACCAACTGAATTGCATTGCAGTGCGTTTGAAACACACGTTCTCCCAAGAAACGATTAAACGTGTTTCCAATGTAATGATATACGAGAAGAAAACACACTACAAGCTAGTTGTGTACGGTACTTGGAAGACATCACGAACATCGGAAACATTATTTTAATGCCCACCAAAATGGCTCAGAACGACCTTTTTTAGACTGCTATTTCTCAACGCATACGAACCGGGTCCACGCGAAATTGTGATAGAGGAGTGCATTGTACTTATCTATAGTGTCGCGTCCAATAAAACAACTGGGTCACCGCCAATAACACCATATTTCCCGAGGTACGACGGGAAAACTGCACGCGAGTTCACAACTCTGCGCGTTTAGGCGTTATTTTTGCCTCACACACACAAAACACGGCACGCCCTTCACTAGACGACAGCCAGAAGCCACGTTTCAAACAGAGGACACTATTCTCCGTAGATAAATACTAAACGACTTTCGCTATACGCAGATCGCTAATATCAACATGTAAGTGTGCTTCATGATCCTATACTACTTTAAAGACTCTCCATCATGATTTATGAACCTAGAAACCTCTGCAAGAACTCAATATAATCCTGATTCATTCCAAACAAAATACATTAGAATAAAAACATGAAGACGAAAATGAGTTTAACACTTTGAAACCCAATTTCGACTTACGGTTTCAGATGTTGCAAACCAAAAAAAAAAATATGATGCATGCTGTACATAAGTCGACACAGCACTTGTTTCGTTCTCACAACCAGTCAGCTGTAGGCTGTATGTTCGGTTACAGTTATATGGACCAATTATGTCCTAGATCAGTAAGACGGTTTGCGAATCATCTACACTCAGGTGAGATCATTGGTCATGGATAGAGCCCCGAGTATTTCGCGGATTGAGTTGTTAGCAAGCTAGGCTGGACAATCCTCTATATACTAGAGACATTATCGTTTGTTTATTGGTTGCTGTGATCAAGTGAGGCCTCTGTACAGTACTGTTAAACACTCATCCACACTACTGCTCCCTGCTTATCACTGGCTCACAGTTAAACGGGGCGTGTCTAAACAACTGTCGTCCAATCACAACAGTAGGAGAAAATAACAAGTGTTTGGAGTCTACCTCGCCTCCGAATTAATTCACGAAATAGTTACTCGTAGCTCTAGTCATGAAGCTTCGTAGTGTACAGTACAGACCAAAAATTAACAACACGTGCGTAATGTATACAACTGTGTAAACTGGGTCTGAATGGGTGAACGGAGTACAGATTCTAAGATAATGTTGGTAGGGTATAAGTTTTTGTTCTTCCCCCAGAATTTTCGCCCACAGTTTAACAGAACAGGCAGGAGAGGTCGCAATTTAAGCTGAATTCGACATATAGCACCTTATTCGTATGCCATGCTCGGCGGGGATATTGTAATCGTTGCCAGTAGGTGTATTGAGGAACATTACTATTACTCCCCCCCCCCCCTGGGGACCACACACAGCGCAGAGGCCTTGTCGAAGTTGGCTGGGGACGTGTGGCATAGGTAAGGATAGGAAAAATTCGCGAATTCAGGACAAGATAGACGTCAAACACGTGTATACACTGAGGTTGAATTTTCAATTGGATCACAGTTTATTAGACACGTCCTGGACGACTCTGATCCAATAGCAGTCATGCAAGGAAACAAGTACAAGTGTCATACTGCCCGGTGTGAAGGTAACACCGGCTACTCTATGGGGCAGCAGCCAATGAATAAACATCTGAGGCTCGAGTATACACATGACTGTGGAGTCTAGCCTACAGGTCATTGAATTCGCGAATTTTTCCTGTACCTATAAATAAGTTGGTTGTTTCATTGGTCGCTGCACTGTAATCAATTCCACGCATCTGCTTGATCGCCTCAAAAGAGATTGGCCACTCCACTTCCGAATTTATATTATTGTCTCAAAGAGTTCTCCGAGGCGCGATAAACATAATTTTGGCCAATGGCTGAAGTTGGTCAAAGGCTCAGAAACCTGGAGTTCATCCTGTCCTCACAAAATAACGCGAATTTTGCAGGTCTCTATATATTACATAATTAGGAAATAACTAAATACGTCATATATGGAGTGATTTTCCAAAGGTTTGATTAAAAAAAGCGCGAAGAAACCGCAAATAGACTATACCACATAGGCGAAATGGCATAACGGGTTCCTTGACATTGCTGTACCCATTCTCTGATTGGCAGCAGGAGGCTTTGAGAATGGATCTTGAACGCGATTGGCTACTGCATGCTGCTAAAGGTTCCCTGTTGGCTGGGCTGCAGGCCGGCCAGTACGTTGCCGGGAGCTAATTGGCGAACCATGTTCTAACATTCAGCTGGCCATTGGCGCCAATTTTCTGGTGTGTGCAGCTTGAGTTCCCGCGTTATAAGCGACTGTTTCGCCTCTGTATTTGCATGTGCTCTGTGTCAAAACGTTGCGGACGTTTTACCAACGCACCAGAAAGATTTTCTTGTAATTTTTCTGTATGTGAAATACAACTCGAAATTCCGTAAATGTTTTGTCTTCCGTATAGTCTGTTGACGTCTAACTGAGTGATTGTTTGATCAGACTGTCAAAATAAGAGTCTCAGTTCTAACAGAATTGTTCGTAATTAAGAAGGTGAGAGGAGTGGGCAGGCACAGTAATGTTGGCGGCGAATCAGGGAAAGTAGTGTCGTGCCTTAACTTCTTACCTAAATATGAAGTGTTCAGGATGTCAACAACGGAAATAAACACACATACACACATACACACACACGCGCATATATATATATATATATATATATATATATACAATTTTTATTTTTGGGAACGATAGAAGGATCCATAACGGACGGAGGGAAGAAATCAAGCGTAACTTTCAAAACTGCGGATCATTGTTCATTTTGCTCATAGCCAAAATGCCTATTATTCAACTTTTTACCACAATTTTTTAGAAAAAAAAATTTCTACGTGCAGTACGTTAAATGATAAGAGGCCTGTAATTACCTACTGGTTGTCTAATTTAAGTTTTCAGATTGAACAAATTCGGTTGACGCTGAAAATTCATTTATGGGTTTTCATATTTCCGATTTCGAAAATTTGACCCCGCTAGGTTGCCATCTCTAGGAACAGAATCTCAATAGTAACGTGAGATACTTAACCTCGATTCCGCCATAAACCAGCCATAACAAAAAATTTAATCACACGCGCAAGCCACTACGTAAATATAAAGCTTTGTTTACATTGGCCTAGTACGCGAAACTTAACAATAGGTAAGGACATGCAAAGTTCGCGTTATTTTTTGCCATCCAGCTAAAATTCACAGTGCTGTATATACTCGAACAAGCGTCGTTTTTCCAATGGCTGCTGCCCAATTGTGAAGTCACTCCCTTTCTGAGTAAACTGGACGTGATTGGGGCACAAGTTTGTGAAACGTGCATGTATTGGCACCGAGTTACCCGGGGCGTGTCAAATAAAGTACGGCCCAATGACAAACGTTTTGCAAACGTAAAATGGTTTTAGGTATAAACTGTCGTCAAATAATAACGCGAATTTTGCAGGTCTCTATCAATATGGATAGGAAAATTTCACAAGTTCAATGACATGTATGCTAGACTTCACAATCCTTTGTATAGTCGAACCTCAGATGTTTGTTTATTGGCTGTTTCTCCCAGTGTTACCGCGCATTTGGCAGTACGGGATTCGCTTCTTGTTCCCTTGCAAGTCGGCTATTGGCTCGTAGTCGTCCAGGGCGTGTCTAATAAACTCTGATCCAATTTCAAAGGTGACGCCAGTGTACACGCGTTTAAATTCTATCTTGTCCTGAAATGAATTCGCGAATATTTCCTATCCCTACTTATAAAAGAAAATAGGCTAAAACTTCGTAATATCAAGGCGATAGAAGAAATCATAACATATACAGTTTATCTCTCACTACAAGTTGCATTCAACAGTAAAAATTTAGTCTATTGGCATTACATTCATTACAGATGGATTATTAATTTCTCCTAATTTTCAAGCTTATGTAATTATGAACCAAATACGTTAATTTAAATATGTATGTTGTATTTTCATTGCGTTTTGTTTTTAACACAAATAAGAACAGGTATTATGTAGCCGCTAATACATCAGATTATGTAAGTAAACAGAAACGTGCATGTATTCATAATAATGCATAATAAATTGCAAAGAAAAACTGTATAATATTTTTGAGCGATGCCTGTGTACGAACAGTATTTACGAAATTTTTTCATGCCCGTGTAGTTTCCGCTTTCTTTTTCCATCTCTCAACACGTACGTATTTGTTTAAAGTGGAAAAGGGCGAATACGAGTATTTCACAGTTATTTTTACGTACAAAACTTTCTGTATAGGCTACTTAACATGTAATAGGGACATGCAGCTCACATGGGCATACACCATATAATGTTTGGGTCACACTGTTTTGGATCGAGCCTTTGAAAAAAAAAAAAAAAACCCTAATATGACGTTTTTGATTGCTACATAAATGTATCATACGTTGAGACCTGAAAAATTCTCGAGTTCAATGACCTGCAGGCTAGACTGTACAGTCTTATGTACAAATATGCCGATATTAAAAGCACATTGGTTGTCTGATGTCACAGCGGAAGGCGACAGTTGGACACCGTTCTCCAGGAGGTGTCAAACACTGTGTGGACCAAATGACTTAAGTTATATTAACGCATGTGTTTTGAATCTAAGCTTGTCCTCAAATTAATCTGCGAATTCTTCAGGTCTCTAGTCATACGTCACAAGGGTTTTATACTTATTTTAACATTAAAGAACCTAACGTTATATTATCTCGTACTTTACTTATATTTTATTTATAAATTACAATATGTAATTTATAACTAATATGGATAAAGCTAGAGAGAAAATAGGCGTGTTGGTCATGCCTAGGGACCTGCAAAATTTGCGTTATTTTTTTTGCTTCAGGTTAGAATTCACAGTACTGCATATACTGAAGCCGACGTCGTTCCTTGATTCTCTGCTCCTCAGATGTTAAGTCACTCCCTTTATTAGTATACTGTACGTGACTGGGTCACACGATTGTGAAGTGTTCATTTATTGGCGCAGAGTTACCCGGGGCGTATCAAATAAAGCGTGGTCCAATGAAAAGCATATTGCAATGGTGAAAGTGTTTCCAGTTTATACTGTCCTCAAATAATAACGCGGATTTTGCAGGTCTCTTAGTAATGCCTAGGGACACCCGAATTTCGCGAAAAGATCTCACGACCAGTTGTATTTCGTAACACTTTAGCTCAGATCCACTTTCTTGATTGTATTATTTACATGCGCGGACATCTTTTCGTGAAATTCGGGTGTCCCTTATAATGCCCAATAATATATAGTTCTTAAGCAAAATATTATTATTATTCTGAGTGCCCACGAATGCGGTGCGTTGGCCCTCTGGTGTAATTTTTCCGTCTCTGTTTTAATGAAGCGGAGGAATATCCTGTAAGTAGGTCTTTAACAGGGCTTCAGAAAAGTTGGAAGTAGGGATAGGAAAAACTCGCGATTTCAATGACCTGTAGGCTGGACTCCACAGTCCCGTGTATACCCGAGCCTCAGATGTTTGTTCATTGGCTGCTGCCCCATATAGTAGCCAGTGTTACTCAACACCTGACAGTATGGCTCTCGCTACTTGTTACCTTGCAAGTCTGCTATTGGATCAGAGTCGTCCAGGGCGTGTTTAATAAACTGGGATCCAGTTGTAACGTCAACTTCAGTGTACACGTGTTCGACGTCCGTCTTGTCCTGTAATGAACTCGCGAAATGTTCCCATCCCTACCTATGAGGCGAGTCGACAAGAGAAAGACTGCACGCCAGTTAATTGCGTTACTCGTAAAGACGACCAGACATTCGATGCACGTCGAGAGGTCGCCCTTAAAAGCGCCCGCGCTTCTGCGCCCCGGACACGCAATCGCCGCTGGGTGAAACTAAACTTCAGACAAAGCAGATTGTAAAAGCATGCCATGGGTGAAGGCCACGATATCGTCATTAGAACCACATAAAAACCGACTACAGTCACCGCCCTTTCCAAAAACGAAATAAATTGGCCGATAGTGATTGTAGCTTTCTTCGCGGCCGCTAAATCCCATTGTTTTGCACGCAGAATAAAAGAAAAGAACCCATAAAAGAACTCGCAAAAAAAAAAAAAGTACAACACTTCCATTGTCTAGCTCGCTAAACAGTGTTTATGGGTCATTATTATTATTTTTTTTTGCAGAATTTCGAGTTCGCTTACTTCCGTCGATATGTAACATATTCGGCACTGCGTTTGATACCTTGAAAGATTGTCCAAACCATTTCACTCGTGACTCAACCTTATAAAAAAAAAGGTATGCTTTTTTAATGGAAGCCACAGTGACAGTGCATCGGATGATGGGAAACGTGACAGTGGCACTGGCAGGTGGGTTTTCTCAGAGTTATCCCATTTTTTCGTTCCACTCCAGAATCTCAGTCTACGTCACACGTTAAAGAAGACAGGTCCCTTCTCGGAAGTCTTTTTCCAGTTGGTTTTCGCCAGACTCCCGAGATTTTTTACAAATATTATTCTAAATAACTAGAGGTGTAGGCTGTTCAAAGTTAACTGAGTACTTTTAAAATCAACCTTTGAAAAATGTCACTGCCACTACCTGCATATATTTAACGGGCACACTTAGGTGCATGCACCCAGTGAAGTTGGCAACGACAAAGGGAAATTAGTAACGTTAAATTAACATTTTTAGATACGCTTTTATTGATACTGAATTCATATATACTTTTTCTATTTAAATACATTTAAGTGTAAGTATTAGAAAATTTGCATAATACTTACTTTTTTAATAACTGCACATTTTCACTTGACCGACGCATGAGTTAAGTTATTAGGCTCGTGGGAATGTTAATTTTAGATATGGTGGAACAGCCTATACGTTAAATGAGCGAATTCCTCTAATATCAGCTTAGACATCGCAGGTTTTTTTAATAATATCGGGCCGCAACGGTTTACTCATTGTCTGCTGCGATGGCAAGTGGGTTTTTATTGATCGAATTGCTTACACATGAAAAAGAGTCGTGACATTTTTCCTGGTTTTTTATTGGCTGAAAAGCCGTACAGGGCGTGTCCTAAACCTCTGTGGTCCAGTCACGAAATGAACACTACGTTCTCCAAGTCTTACCTGCAACAAGAATAATTTCTCGACGAGTTGTATTTCAAAACACTTTCGCGTAGATTCGCTTTCGTAACCGGGTGATTCACTCATTACGCACCTTGGTAGTCAGCCCGCGAATCCCAGACGTTCAGTGACGAAGTAGGGGGCCGCGGTGATTTAGCGGTCAGACTGCTCGCCTCCCACCTAGGCGAACCTGGTTCGATCTCCGGCGGGGTCGACCCGAGGTTTCCGCGTGTAGGAATCGTGTCGCACGATGCCGCTGGTGGGCGGGTTTTCTCGGGGATATCCCGTTTCCCCCGGCCCGTGTATTCCGGCGCTGCTCCATACTCACCTCTCTTCACACTCACTGGCAACATTCTCATTGGCCGGTCAATGTCTTTTCACTAAGACATGCAGCCAATAAGCAAAGGAACACTCCTGCAATATCAGCCAACTATTTCGGCCGGAAATCATTTCGCGAAAATAAGGCCTCCCTATGTATTAATAACGATTATGGGGTATCTACTACACAGTAAGAAATATCTGTACTTGTTGCAAAGAATTCTTTGAAAACTAATTGTCAAAGATATTATTTTTACATTGCAGCTGAAATATTGTTTATTTACAACACGTTATTTTAGAAAACATTCAAAATGGTTTACATAGCTCAGAATTCCCCGTGCAAATTTTTACAGTGTATGACTAGGGCCACCTGTTTTTTTTTTTTTTTTTTTTTTAGAAAAGATTTCAGGATAACTCCACTCCTAAACACTAGAGCTCAGATCCACTCTCCTGATTGGATGTTTTTAACTGTCATGCTTTGCAGGTGTCTGCCCACAAATTACTGGCGCTCAATTATGGAGTTACCTAATTCCGATTGTCCCAGTCAAATAAGGAACCGTCTCGCGACAAAGACACGTGGCCAATGCAATAACCAAACTAAAAGTGGATGTATAGCATAGGACATTGAAGTCTAGCCTTCGCGTGAATTTTTTTTTTTTTCGTGAAAAACAGGTGGCCCTATGTATAGAGCTAGTGATTTTTCGCGAATAAATGTGAGTACACGGCAGACTTCAATACTATAACCACCCGAATGCAGTTTATATTTTTTCATTGCTTGCTGTCTGCTTGAGAAGGCGTTTTCATATTTGACCGGGCCACTCAGAAATCGGCAACATATGTAAACGACCCTACAGTGTTTTGAAATACGACTTGCCTTGAAATCATTTTCGAGAAATTTCACCACCCCTGCCTATGTGTGACGTAGACAACAGAGCAAGTTCTCGCGCGACTCACGGGACAGCGGACGAAACCGCGAAGCGGCGAACAACAACGTCGCGCGGTTCGGAGCCGTCAGTTGAATCACTCGAGGGCGCGACAAAAGCTTCGGCGACGAGACGTGAGCGGTACAATGCAAAACCAGTGACGCTTCATTACCTGACCAAGCGAGCGAGCCGCCAGCACGTCTCTCCAGCAGTGACGACTTCGAAGTCGAAGCGATTGCCCGCCGCGCGCGCCAGCCGCCGGCCCGGGGAGCTAATCAGCCGAGGCATGACGGGATGGGCGTGGGCGCCTCTAGAAATACGACCGCGAAACACAAAGACGGTTTTTGGCGGACAGCGCAGCTTTCCTGCGCATCGCGGTCGCTTCCAGCTTATTCGTTCTGAAGCCCTGCTCACGCTCTACTTCCAGGATGTTCATCCTCCTGGTGCGAACAAAGTATAGAAAATTACGCCAGAGGGCCGACGCACCGTGTTCGTGCGCACTCAATGTAATAACAATTTGCGCAAGAACTATTTCTTACTAAATGCTATTCGCTATAAAGTGAAGCACTTTTGAAATCGACCTTAGAAAAAAGTTTCTGCCTCTGCCTGCATATGTTAAACGGGTGCACTTGGTGACACGCCCAGTACAGTTGGTAACGATGGATGGAAAATAGTTCCATATCTTAACGTAAAATAGAAAGTGTTTAACCATTTGTAACAATTTTAATTATTTCTTTCGCTTTATGCATTTTTTAATGTATCGAAGTGTAAAAAAGAGCAGATTTGTGAAATATTTACATTTTGAATAAATTCAAAGTTTCACTTTATCGAAGCGTGAATAAAGTTATGAGGCTCATGGTAGTGTTAATCTTACATAAGACGGAAGAATACACAACGTGTATACAAGTAGATACTAAGCGGGGCTTTCAAAAGTGCTCATTTTACCGCGAACAGTCTTTAAAGGCTGTTCACGATAAAGTGAAGCACTTTTGAAAAGAACCTTAGAAAAAGCCACTGCCCGTCCCTGCGTACATTATAACGGGAGTACGGACTGACGTACATCCAGTAGAATTGGTAACGATGGACGGAAAATAGTTCCATATCTTGACACTTTCAGACCCAATTTAATTTACGGTTTCAGGTGTTGCAAACAAAATTTTTTTATGATGCCAGCTGTACTTAAGCCGACACAACACTTGTTTCGGTGGCATAGCCAATGAGCTGTAGGCTGTAAGTTCGGCTACAGTAATACGAACAAATTACGTTCTACACCAGTACGACGGCTTGCGAATCATTTACCCGCAGGTAAGATAATTGGTTAGTGAGCTTCGCAGAGTGGAGCACAGACAAAAAATTACCTACACGTGCGTAATGTACACAATTGTGTGCGCTGGGTATGAATGGGTTAACATCAAATCTAAAGTGTTGGGTAATCAGTAACAAACTAAATTATTCATTTCGCTTTGCACTTTTTTTAATGCATCGAAGTGTATGAAAAGGGCAGATTTATGAAATATTTACTTTTCTAATAATTTCAGTGTCACTCGAACGTCGAGTGAGTAAAGTGGTGAGGCCCGTGCTAGTGTTAATTCTACAATAGGCGGAATAATGCACAATGTTCATACAAGTACATATTTTGCAAGGCTATCAGAAGTGCTCATTTTACCGTGAACAGCCTTTAGGCATTTCCAGTTATTAGAAAAATAAATATTTTACAAATAGGGTCATTTTTTTTTTCATTTCAATGCATTGAAGAAACAGAAAGCGAAATAAATAATTTAAGTTATCACAAATGGTTACCTAACACTTTCTATTCGACGTGAAGGTATGGAACTACATTCCCCTCCATCTTCACCAAACACAGTACGACTGCCACAGCTTAAAATACCCTCCGTGGATGTTTGCAGAACTAAGATGGGACAATTAATTGAACTTTGTTACAAATTTTCTAGCAATATAATTGTTGAGCCCCGCTTAAAGTGCCGTGATTACACGCAGAATGGCGAAAATAAATGTACATACGTAGGTTCTGCGATTTGTATGCAGAGGTGTTGAGCTTTGCGACGAGCAAGACAACGTCGCATTTATCGCTCGCCTGATTATGTGACTCGGACGCGTAAAATAGCGCCTTAAACGGGACGATGTACTGAATAAAGCAAAGAAGTAATTAGCATATATATGTATGAGACCGCATTTCCAGTTATCGGGAGCTAGATATTGCATGCAAAGCCGGACGACTGGCGAGATAGGCAATACGCTCATCACAGTTGCTCTACCAAACTGCATAACAAGGCAGGCGCATAAAAACGTCTGCCTTCGTTTTTATACAAGGCGTACAACTGTAATCTTATTTATTGACTAATCTACGTATGTCTAATAACTGCAACAATGAACAGAGAATTGCAATTAAAAATCTATACCTGTAGATACACTGACAAGTGACAAAAATGTGATAATAATAAAGCAGCGACTAAAGTAAACAAATAAAGAAAATACACATTTTTACAGTGGAGTGGATTGAAACGAGATTTGGGCGGCTCTTAACAACGAGGTCTTGAGAGCCGATGAAGGTGAAATGAGGTGAGAGTGGAGCAGCGTCGGAATGCAAGGCCGGGGGGGGGGGGAGACGGGAGATCCCTGAGAAAACAGTTTTTTACAGAATGTGAAAATGGTACCAAGTTCATTGAAATAAAATACTGCGAAAATGTATACACTTATAAATAAAACAGAGAAGCGAAGCTAAAAACGTCAAGCGTATATACTGTAGATAATATGTGTTAATGTATTTTATATACCAAACTTGTAGATAACAGGCTTAATGTTATACTTCCTGCTACATTAGCTGTCACAAATACATTTATTGTTCAAATGAGAGATATATAAAATGTTGCTGTTTGCTTCTATTTTAGCAACCCCTGTCACACACACACACACACACACACACACACACACACACACACACACATATATATATATATATATGAGTAAATTAAATTTAGTCATCAAAACGGAAATATTGTCCAACTTGCAATATCCTTATATGTAGCTTAGAACTGCTGTTGATGCATTTCTGTGTTCCGCTGGCTGTGCCTATTAACCACTGTATTCAGGATGTATTTTGAATAAATTATCAGAGTACGTGTGTGCCACTCGTAATAGCAAATTCGCGTAATCGTAACCAATACAAAGAAATGTAATAATAGCGCGTAACATGTAGAAGTTTAGCTTGGGTTCGTGATTTGAAATATTTTGACAGGGTTGAAAGCATTTCATGTTTTTGGAATATCAGTAACAAACGTGTACAAAACCGTACGTGTTGGCCAAACAGAAATGTAAAACAAAACATTGGGTTTTACAACTGATATTACTCAAAATACAGAATACGTTTGGATACTAGTATCAGCACAATTTAGCAACAGAACATTATACCAGACTTTGATTAGGTGGATTTTAGTTAATTTTTTTATGTTTCAGATAACTCATTTCATGAAAATAAATACTCTTATCAGATAACTAATTGAAAGGTATTACCGTAAATACTAAAATTAGTAATTTGCAAGTTATTACAAATAATTTCATAACAATAAATAATCTAAAGGCACAGTTTCAGTTTTTTTTCTGTTTCGAATGCATGCGAGTGTTTTATTAGTACTGCACTGCATACTGCGTTTCACTATTGACTATGCACAAATCGTATATTAAAGGGTAAAAAAACTGAAAAAAATTGGTTGCTGCCTCGGTTACAACAGAAACTACTAAACTCTGCAATATCGAGGCTTCCGAAATTTGCTTCTGTGTAAAGATAATCCACTTAATACAGCACGTCCAAATGATATACAGAGATACTCTAAAATGGAATGATGTAATTTAGAAATCGCAAGCAGGAAACGCGTTGCATGACATCTATAATTATCACTGGATCCTCGATACCATTTTACGCACGTTACATACAGTATTATAAAATAATGTTTATTGGGCCTCGATTCTAATTAACGGAAAAGAGAATACAAAAATTCACGTTACAATGAAAATAAATAACAGAGAAGTTCATGTAACGCGAATTCTTGCAGCAGTAAAAAAAATACTTCATCATATACCTTCAAATTGTTCCTCTTATTTACTGCGGTCTCGACTTGGAGATTAGAAGACGGGTAAACTTTATTTGAATAGAAATACTTGTTCTCCTGAAAACAATAGCATTGCAGTTTTGAAGATAGAGCAAAATAATTTGAGCAAAAGATACCATATACTTCAAAACTATATGCAGTAGTTTTCATTTCGCCATTGGTCGTTTGTCTACATAAGAAAATGTTTCCGTATTTGACTGGGTAAATCAATTTTCGGTGTTCACGGTAAACTGAGCACTTTTGAAAGCCCTGCTTAAGATCTGCTGTATGCACGATGTGTGTTCTTCCGCCTTACGCAAGATTAACATTGCCATGGGCCTCATCATTTTATTCACGTGTCAGTCAAATGAAACTATGAAATTATTAGAAGAGTAAATATGATACAAATGTGCTCATTTTTACACTTCGGTGCATTAATAAAAATACAAATGCGAGAGAAATTATTTATCACAAATGGTTACCTAACACGGTTTTCCCCTCCATCGTTATCAACTTTACTGGGCGAATGTCAGTTTATGCACACGTGAAAATATTTGCAGGTAGGAGAAGTGACTTTTTTTCTAAGGTTGGTTTCAAAAGTGCTCACTTTATCGTGAACAGCACTTAACATTTTTAATTCACCGTTCAAGTAAGGAACTACTTTCCCTTCGTCGTTGCCAACTTTACTGAGCGCACGCCGGTCATTATGTCCATTAAAATGCATGCAGTTAGGGACAGCGATATTTTTCAAAAGTTAATTTCAAAAGAGCTCTCTTTATCGTGAACAGCCTTTACTGTGTGATTCCGTGCAAAACATTGACACATGCCAAGTATAATTCACTCAATCAAGAACGACAAACGGCTGTGCAATGTTTTGTAATACAGCTTACCCCAAAATATTTTAACGAAATGTCTCTTCCTCTAGACAAAGATTTCAAAGGGCCGCTTGTGTATTTTTTTTCTTCTAGGAAGCTCAAACACATATTCAGGTATTTATGACCAGGCCATTAACAAACGAATTATGAATTAGCCTCGGTGAGAGGAGCTGTGTTTCCGAAAGTGGCCGTCATGACGCAACTTCACGTTCGAAACAGGCAGTAATTCTCTTTCTGTCTCCTCTCCCCTCAAACTCCCTTCACGAATGACGCCACATGTGAGATGATTCCCAAACAGGTCTTGATTTGCACATTCAACAGTCGGAGCCACTTACGCGGGCGGGCGGGCGGGCTAATGTGATGATTTAATCAGAACCCTGCTTTGGGAATTTTATTTCTGTTTACTGTTTATTAGCGGGGAAGGTAGAAGAAGTGTGGGAGGGAGGGAGGACCTTGCAGTGTTCTCATCCAACGGGCGCGGTGGCGTGCTGCTGTCCCATACAGAAACTAATAACGCCATTAGACGCAATGTATGTGATACCGGCGGAACGACACAACGTGCCTGCATCAATTTCAATTTCTCGCCCGGGCCTACTATAAATTACCAGCGTGTTTGTCCCTCTCTCATTTATGCCACCCCCTCCCCCTCCCTCACCCAGCCCACCACGGAGAATGTGCAATCAGTCCGCGTTGCTCTTTCCTTTATTCCTCCTTCCCCCCTCCCCCCCCCCGCAGCATGCTCTCCTCAAGTATTAGCGTTGCCAACTAGTGATAGATAAAATTCATCAAATTCTGAATCAAATGTCACTGGAGAAGTGGCCAAATAAAATAAATTTAAGGGGAAAACGTATACGGTAAACTGAGCATTTTCGAAAATCCCTGCTTAAGATCTGCTTGCATGCGCATTGTGTATTCTTCCGCGCAATACAAAATAACATTGAAATGGATTTCATCACTTTATTCATGCGTCGGTCAAGTAAAACTGCGAAATTATTTGAAAAGTAAATATTTCCACAAATGTGCTCATTGTTACACTTATACACATTTAAAAAAACCAAACTCAAAAAGGAATCATTTCAATACTTACAAATTTCTACCTTAAACTTTCAATCTGACGTCGAGAAATGGAACTATTTTCTCCCCGTCGTTACCAACTTTACTGGGCGTTCGACAGTCAGTGCGCCCGCATTCAAATATATGCAGGGAAGGGGGCAGTGACATTTTTCAAAGGTTGATTTAGAAAGTGCTGTGTTAATTGTAAACAGCCTATACCTAATCAGTAGTGGCCTGCAAGATTCCCGTCATTATCTGGTAGCAGACTAGTCTCCAAGCCCCTGTACGCACACATGACTTCTGTCATCTGCTGATAGTTAGTGTGGCACGAGCTGAAGTGGTATTTTCGCCAGTATCAACACGCAGCATTAGGGAGACGCTCAAGTGTGTATAGGCCAGCGAGTCTAGCTTGTCGTTAAATAATTGCGTAAACAAATGTTACGTTAAACTTATTTAATCCATTCGGACTCAGTGCACACATTACGCAAGCGTAGGTAATTTCTGGTGTGCTGTGCACACTGCAAAGCTCAATGGCCAATTATCTCATCTGCGGGTAAATTAATCGCAAACCGCCTTACTGATCTAGGTCATAATTGGTTCATATGGCTGTAGCCGAACATATAGCCCACACCCTAAATCCGAAACAATGGAAACCCACTGATTCGCAATGAAATTCTACTACCAAAGACGTACTTGCCTGGATGTCGCATTCTTCAGGCACATCACCGCTGATACCCTACGTTTCATATCATAGGTAGCCTACTTCTCGTACCATCGCCCAATACTCAGTGGTTTGTACACCACCTCTACACTCCTGTTGCGTGCTAATCTATACTAATATTATGAAGAGGTAATGTGAGTTTATTTCTTTATATGTATCGGGTAATCTTGGAAACTACGTGGACGATTCTTATAATTCTTTCACTATTAGAAATCTACATTCTTTGAGATGGACGTAGGCTATGTTTAATTTTTTTTTTTTTTAATTCTTGAGAAATTTCAAAACTTGTAAACCAAGTCGGGAAAAAAAAAGAGCTACTTGACTGCTTTCTAAGCATGCTATAACAAAACCATTATTCGCAGGTAGTCGCGGGTAGTCGTGGGTAGTTACAGATAGTCACGGGTAGTCAAGGGTAGTCACTCCATAACACCTGATCGAAGCGATGGCGGGCTGCTAGTAACAAATAAATTGATTCAAACAAACCCTCCCACCACCCATGGACGTTGCCACGTAAAAATACCTAAAGGCTGTTCATGATAAAGTGAGCACTTTACTCAACCTTAGAGAAAAGTCACTGCTCCTACATGCATATATTTAACGGGCGCCCTGAGTGACATATGCCCAGTGAAGTTGGCAACGATGGATGGGAAGTATTTCCGTATCTTAATGTAGAATAAAAATCGCTAGGAAACCATTTCTGACAACTTAAATAATTTCATTCACTTTATGATTTTTTTAATGCAGTGAAGTTAAAAATGAATATATTTGTTAAATATTTACTTTTCTAATAATTTCACAGTTTCCCTTGAACGACGCATGAATAAAGTGATACGGCCCATTACAGTGTTAATCTTACATAAAGGCGGAATAATACACAACGTGTATGCAAGTATATCCTAGGCAGGGCTTTTCAAAGTGCTCATTTTACCGCGGATAGCCTATACGGGCGTGTAGACGACACAGCCCGACATCCCCAGCCCGGCCGGCCGCGGTAAACGGGGCGGGCGGTCATTACAGCTGGCGGTCGTAGGGCCCGGCGCTGTGTGTTTACACGTCGTTAGGGCCCGAGTGCTCGTTTGCATGCCGAGTTGGTTCCCCCCCCCTCCCACCCCTTCCCAACACCGAGGGACACGCCCCCCTGCTCGGAACTCCCGAGGTCGCCGGCCCACACAGGTTGAAAGGTCTGCTGACCCGCTCCCAATAGCCCCGCTGCCGCAGCCTCGGAGCAAACCAGTGCACATCTTCCAAGCGTTATGGCGTATTCCAATTGGCTGCTCTGAGTGCGCTCTAGAAACTGGAAAAGTGCACGTGTCACGTGATTTCCAGAAACGAGTGTGTATTATTTACGCACTGACAACTGGAACACGCCGCGAAAACATTGGCGACAACGTATCATTAGGACCACCTGTTTTTCGCGGAAAGATTGACGTGAAGGCTACACTACAATGTCCTACAGCATGCGTGCAGTTTTCCTTCGGTTATTGACCATGCGTCTTTGTTGGGAGACAGTTCCTTACCCGACTGCTCCAATAAGAAATAGGTAACTCCGACACTGAGTGTCCGTGATTCGTGGGCAGACACCTGTGACAGTTAAAATCATCCAATCGCGATAGTGGATCTGAGCTCTAGTGTTGTGGAGTACAAAGAATCCTGGAATCTTTTGGCGAAAAAACAGGTGGCCCTACGTATCATCTTTTAGAGAAAATTATTGAAATACGATGTTGATAAAAGGATTTAAATTTAAATTTATGAAGTTCCGTACGGATAATTTTCTACAATTTCTCTTTTTAACTCGCCGGCAAATGTATGCACGAGCCACTGGGTGAAATTAACCTAATCGCCGTTGTAATCACAAACGATAACGTCAATATACCAAGAGCATATCTGTTCCATTCTAACTATTATGTATTATTCAGCTGCCGAAATGTTGTAGAATTTCTAACATTGCAATAATATTCGTGTTGTTTTGATAATCACAGGTCGCCGCCATATTGCTCTGAAGAGCAGAACTGAGTCCAGACTCGGTGCGGAAAAAAAATTGCTCTCGGTGCGCATGCACTCGCTCAGTGCAACTCGCAATTGGAATACGAAAATCCGACTGCTCTCAGAGGGAGTTCCAGTAATTGGAACACGCGGCACGTGGCCAGTGCATACCGAGTGCAGTCCAGAGCAGTAATTGGAATACGCTATTAGTAGAACATATTCATTGTTATAGTCTGTCCCACGAACGAGTGCACTTTTTGTCGACAGTTCTGAAAGTAGTCTTGTCTACAGTCATTTCCACGGCAAAATATTTTCCGTTAACACACTGGGCAGGCTGACATCAGCTGAGTGCGTATGTGAACATCGTCTGTGGCGGAGGAGACGCCGCTGTATACATGGAAACACATTTAACCCTTTGAGACCCAATTTTAATTTACGGGTTCAGATGTTGCAAACCAAAACATTTATGATGCGTGCTGTACTTAAGTCGACACAACACTTGTTTCGTTCTCACAGCCAGTCAGCTGTAGGCTGTATGTTCGGCTACAGTTATATGAACCAATCATGTCCTTGATCAGTAAGACGGTTTGCGAATCATTTACACTCAGGTGAGATCATTGGTCATGGATAGAGCCCGGAGTATTTCGCAGATTGAGTTGGCAGCAAGCTAGGCTGGACAGTCCTCTATATACTCGAGACATTATCGTTTGTTTATTGGTTGCTGTGATCAAGTGAGGCCTCTGTACAGTACTGTTAAACACTCATCCACACTACTGCTCCCTGCTTATCACTGGCTCACAGTTAAACGGGGCGTGTCTAAACAACTGTCGTCCAATCACAACAGTAGTAGAAAATAACAAGTGTTTGGAGTCTACCTCTGAATGAATTCACGAAATAGTTACTCGTGGCTCTAGACATGGAACTTCGTAGTGTACAGTACAGGCCAAAAATTAACAACACGTGCGTAATGTATACAACTGTGTACAATGGGTCTGAATGAGTTAAACAGGACTGCCTTCTGAACCGTCAAAAATGCGCACTCGTCAGTGGGACAGACTATACTTCAAATATTTCTGAACCCCTGTAAAAGTTGCGCTTTCAATCTATTGCTCAGTCACATGCAAACGACGCTTATCTAACTCCACAAAATTACACCAAAAGGACATCGCACTGTATTTGTGTGCCGTCAGTGTACTAATATTGTGCATGAGAAATAGTTCTTACAATAGGCATTGCCAACATACCTATTTACTCCCTGTTTTATTAGTATTATCTGTAAATGAAATACAATTTATATACGAAATACGAGTGAAAGTCCAATTCAACCAAAAATAAAATAATTGCCGTTTAAGAGGAGCATGAAACTCATGTGATACATGATATTTTTGGAAACAACCACGTACGTCATACATACGGTGATTTTTCAAAGGTTTCGTTCAAAAGTGTTAAGACACCGCAAAGACTGTAGTCCTGTTATTTTTAGTGTTTCATTCGTTGTTTGCACCGTCACGCAGACCTCTGTAAACATCATGGGAACACGAAAATTTCTGTCAGAGAAGTCCATAAATAGTACCACCTGTTTTTCGCGAAAAAAAAAATTCACGCGAAGGCTAGACTTGCAGTGTCCTAAGCCATGCGTGCACTTTTCATTTGTTTGTTGGCCACTTGTCGTTGTCGGAAGACAGTTCCTTGTTTGACTGGGTCAGTTGGAATTAGCTAACTCCAACGTCGAGAGCCCGTCATTTGCGGGGGAAAAAAACCTGCGAAACGTGGCAGTTAAAATCATCCAATCAGGAAAGTGGATCTGAGCTCTAGTGTTTTGGGGTGTAAGTTGTCCTGAAATATTTCCGCGAAAAATAGGTGGCGCTTGCGATAGTAAATTATGTGAGCCCTTATGGTTTTGATTTTATCATTATTCAAAGACAAAAAAAAAAACAGTTGAAAATCATTTGTGTCTAAATATATAAGCGGGCATTTTCTGAAGGGTTTGGCAATGAAATATTACTGATTTCATAAAACGTTGGTACTATAGGAATGCCTAGTGGCATGCAAAATTCACGTTATCATTTCAAGACAGAATATACTTCAAACTCATGTGCGTTTGTATTGCTCGTGTCATTGGACCATAGCTGTTTTCACACGTCCTGGGCGGCCTTAAACCTATTGGAAACAAGTAACGAAAAAGATATCCCAATCACGTGCCGCCTAGTCTAAAGGGACTGCGTCTCCTCGCTTTTGAAGAAGCCAATAAACAAATGGCACCGACTGTGGTGGATATAGGACGGTGAGATCTACCGTGATGCCAGATTATAACGCGAATTTAGCACGTCTCTAGCAATGCCCTGTGACTTTGTCAGTCTTTGCAACTAAACATCATACCTGCACACTCATGTTCTAGCGAGTATATACAAAGTTCCAAAATGGCGGGGATCAAACTCCGTACGATGAGAAAGACTGACTTTGTTCTTACGTGCATTATCCTAACTTGCGTTTGGTGTTGTATTACAACCGACTTTTATATATGAATAAATTAAATAACAAAATTTTTGTGACGCAACGAAAATTGTCGACTGACTTGGGCAGCACTATTAACTTTAAAACGGTTATTTTGTTTTCTCCTCCGAAACGATTGTTTGGTTGAACATAAAGCAATTACTTGGCAAGTATAAAAAAAAAGTCATCAAAAAGCTTCTACAAGAGATAGATTTTAAATAAACTATGACTTGGAAGGGCGGGCGTTCTAGGAAACAATCCAGAGCGGGCCGTTCGGATGTTAGAACAGAATTCTTGTGGCTTCTTCATAAAACTGTTTGTTACAAAACCCATTTACATATGTGCGCTGTGAGAGAGGTTGAAATTGATAATGATATACACCAGGGAACTATCGACGCCGTATTTCGTGGAGCTCGAGAACAGAGCGGGGTTCGTGTTGTTTTAAGGTAATACACGAGAACGAATTTAATTGTTGCGATCGCGAGTTAAACTGCCAGCGTGCTCGTTTTGTTATCACGAGGGATGAGTGAAGCGATGCAAAAGCGTCTGCCTGCTTGTCGGTCTCGAGGTCCGCGTTGTGAAACGAGGCACGTTCTAAATTACAGAGCACCAAAAATACACCAACTAAGCGAGCCGAGAATATACAACGCGGAAGGATTATAGATGTAACCAGAAAGAATGAAAAAATGTTTCATGGGTTGGTAGGGGGAAAATGACTAAGCGTAACAAAATGGGTTACTGATGAAATCGCAAAGCGTATCCTTTAGCCAGTTGTATAACAGTCATAGTATACATGCGTAGATCAAATAAGTAGCCCATTTGGAAAAGCATCTATATACAAAAAAAATTAAATATTGGTACCCCTGAATTTTTTAGCTCCTTGGTTACGAACTAAACATTTAAAACACGTGCAGAAGTACACCGAGAGAAAAGTTTGGTTGAGCCAACCAAATAATTGTTTGTATACGGCCAAACAAATTTATATGGCTGATTCAAGCGAATATTTTGTGGCTAGGCAGATGTTGTTGGCTGAAAAACATATTTTGTTTGGTTCAAGTGCAAATTGTGTTTCCTGAACAAAATCAGTTTTCTTGAATTTCATATTTTGTTTACTCAACAAAATATTTCGTTGCAGCAACTATAGACTCTATTTGTTCGGCCAGTATACAAACACACGTTTGGTTGGGTCAACCAAACGTTTCTCTCAGTGTAGTTAGAAACCCAATAAAATAAAGGAATTAAAGTGAGTTCAGTACCAAAAGATATTAATTCCACCATATTTCCAGTTTAAAAAATAGTCACAGCCATCTGCTATTTACACCATCACAAAAACAGTTAAATCCTAACGGAAAAGTCAATATGTTGCATTTCAAGAAGCAAAAGAAGCTATATGAGTTTTATTTTACCATCGGGTTTATTTTCGGTTAATAATGCTTTCAAAACATCAATATATTTACCAGTATATATCATTACAATTACTATGGAGTAATAGATTACCACGTCTTTCAGTAATGCGAAGGTCTAAGAAAGTAATATGATGGTGATACTGGAGAGCAGCTGCTATCTTATCAACACCATAATTCTTATAGTAAGTTTACAGTTACTTCTTGGTTTGGTTAAATTATTTTCCACGAGTGTATTAGGACAGGAAATTAATGAGATGAATGAGGGTGAATACAAGTCTATGAAGAAGAGACAATTTTCACAGACGTGGAAGAGTAACACAGAAAAAAAAGTGTGTGAGTGAAGAGATTAGGTCGGCTCTTATCAGCGGGGTCTTGAGAGCCAATGAGGGTGATTGAGGTGAGTAAGGAGCAGCGCATGAATGAAAGGGCAGGGAAATGGGAGACCCCCGAGAAAACCCGTCAACCAGTGGCATCGTCCAGCACAATTCCCACTTGCGAAAATCCATGAGTGAACCCGGCCGGGGGTTGAACCTGGTTCGCCATGGTGGGAGGCGAGCAGTCTAACCGCCCAGTCCCCGCGGCCCCCAGAAAGCAAGCGATCACCGATGTTTTCGTTGGCTGTCACAACCCTACTTAGGAATCGACGGTGCAGCTGTCAGTATGGGTACAGTGGCCGCACGCGACCTTGAGGAAACTGCGGTTTGGAACGGACAATTACCGGCTCAAGTGCCCCTTGACGGCGGCCCGGAACGCAAGATGGCGAAACTCGGTATCGCTGTCCCCGGGGGAGGCAGTTTGCACGCACACGCGGGAAACACGCCGGAACAGCGCGGGGTTTCACAAGCCGGCCTTGGCCACGGCTGATTGGCCCGTCATTCGTACGGTAGCACCCAGCCACGGAGCACTCGATAATACAGAGGCGAACATCAGCTCGTACCGCGAAGTCCAGCCGTACACACCAGCAAAATGCCGGCCAATCAGATCCTGATAACTTACTCGACAGCCGGCAGTCCTGCCAATAGGGAACATTCCGTAGCTTGCAGTAGCCAATCAGACACAAGTCCGGTTCCTAAAGACTCACGCAGCCGTTCACAGAATGTGCACGCCGTTCCTTCTCTGTATGCGTATCTACTCTGTGATCCCGATCTTTTCTACAATGCCCCGCGCCTCGAGCTGAAACTCATGGAGTGGAGAGATTTGGGCGGCTCTTAACATCGTGGTAAGGATGGAGCAGAGCCGGAATGCAAGAGCGGGGGAAACGGGAGATCCCCGAGAAAACCCACCCGACAAGCGTCATCGTCCGGCACGATTCCCACATGCGAAAGTCCGGGAGCGACCCCTCCAGGAATAGAACCCTGTTCGCCTTAGTGGGAGGCAAGTATTCTGACCGCTATACCACCGCGGCCCCTGAGCTGGGAATCATAAATAGGCCTGCAGCACAGCTGGCCCTTTGGTTCGTCTCGGCACATCGCGTCCTCGTCTTAATCCACTAAGCGTTTAATTTGTACGCCTTATTGCTTCACCAGCATAGATTGTGCATTAATATATTCGAGTCTGACCTGTGTATGAGCGAATGAGAAGCTGACTATTAACGTCCCTGCTTTTATTCACGCGGTTTAATTGGTGACAGCCTACATACATGCAAACATAACCTAAACCTAAATAAGTATTAAACCTGGGCACACATCCACAGATTAGGGATTTGAATCAAAATATTATATGCCAGAAGATTACTCTCGACCATAGACTAAAGATGAGGTAGACCGATCTCGCTGGCTGCGCACAACCAATCTTCATGTCCCAACATTGAACTGCTTTTTTGCCAACACGTCTAGCAAAATCGGCGTGGTATGGATGTTAGGTTAGAAAACTGATTTATAGACAAATGATTTGGGATGTATGTAGACTTCGTCTAATCAGTTTGTAATGCAGTTTAATTAAATTGAAACTGGTAAAAGTATTTTATTAATAAAATAGCTCTTGTCATTCAAAAAGTAAGATATAAACAAACACGTTCATCACTGTTGACCATGTGACTTTGACAGCTGTGTAGGATTGGGGTAGGTCAATGTTGGGTACATGCGCAGAAGACGAATAAGCGGTCTACCTCATATTTAGTCTGTGCTCTCAACCACCTTTTAACGCACATTCTTTTATATGAGTCAATAGCAGGGTCGGTCGAGTAAAATGGCGTATAGCCTATTCACGGTAAAGTGAGCACTTTTTAAGGCCCTGCAAAATTTTACCTTTCAATTAATTTCTACATTTCCGCCATTTTTAAATGTAAATATTGCTATATAACTAATAAACACAGCGTATACATTTCATCACTCACAAAAGTGAACGTCTAAGAATGCAATAAAATACATCTATTAGGGGTTAATGCCTTTTGGAAGTCCCTTAAAAAGTGCTCACTTTACCGTGAACAGCTTATAGTATTCACACTCTATATTCGTATTCGGAAAATCACGGGTTCGATGCCCGATCGGACTCATCCCGCTTCCCGTTTTGCTTGGGCTACCGAAATCGCTCCAGGAAAATTCCTGGATATTTCCTCCAACACAGGCTATGACTTGGGATAGGAAAAGATTCGCGAGTTCAATAACCTTTAGGCTAGACTCCACAGTCCTGTGTATACTACAGCCTCAGATGTTTGTTCATTGGCTGCTGCTCCAGAGAGTTCCCAGCGTTACTACTCACCTAGTAGTATGGCACTCGCTACTTGTTTCCTTGCAAGTCTGCTATTGGCTCATAGACATCCAGGGCGCGTCTAATGAACTGCGATCCAATTACAAAGGTTACTTCAGTGTACATGTGTTGGACGTCTATTTTGTCCCGTAATGAAGTCGCGAGATTGTCCTGTCCCTGGTTGTGACTAAATTCTTCCTTGTCCTTGTTTTCCCTGAGAAACTTGGCATTCTCTAATGACCCCGCAGTTGTCGTGATGTTAAAACCATATCGCTCGACCGTCCCACCGTCCTCAAGAGGAATATTTGGTTTTGTGTTCCTCCTGGTTGTATTGGTTGAAAATACGCCGTAAAGACATGAAGTTACTTTTCCTACATCGCTGCCAACTTAGCCGGGAACACGCCAACAATATGTGGAACAGATTGAGGCAGGAATATATTTTCTCATGGGTTGAATCGAAATTATTCTGTTAAGTGAAGAAGGAATATGGAGTACAGTGTGCTTGCCAGCTTTGTAGTAATTGATCCCCGAGTTGCAACTTTGGTCTGTTATCTCGATTAAGGTTATCACACTGTTAACCCTTTCAGGCCCACTATAATTTACATTTTCAGATGTTGCAAAAATATATTTTTTTTTACGTGTGCTTTACCTAAGTCGACACAACACTTGTTTCGTTGTCACGGCCAATAAGATGTAGGCTGTATGTTCGGCTACAGTTATACCAACCACTTGTGACTAAGACCAGTACGACTGTTTGCGAATCATTTACCCACGTAAGATCATTGGTCACTGAGCTTCGCAGTGTGCAGTACAGACCAAAAATTGCCTATACATGAGTTACGTACACAATTAATTGAATACACTGGGTCTGAATGGGCTGACTTAAACGGATGCTTTGATATGTAAGCGCACTACTTTTGTCAAAGCAGTAACGCAACTTGAAAGTGACCAAGTTATTAAAATGTATTTACTTTTCGTAAAAGTGCGAAGCTTGTTGCAAAACGAAATGTAGGCAAATGGAGCGCATGTTATCTTGCTGCAGCAATGTTGGTGACATGAGCTGAAGACGAATATCGATATGTACCACATCTTTAGTCTGCGCAATTAACCCTTTCATTACTGCATTATATTTATAATTTCGGATGCTGTAAAATATACGTTTTTGATGCGTGCTGTACTTAAGATGGCAAAGAACTTTTTTTTTTTCGTTATCACAACAAACAAACTGTAGCCTTTGTAGGTACTCGGTGGTCAGCGATGTGAACCATACAGTCATAAAGTAGCGTGGTCCAGAAATCAGTTACACACAGGCAAGATCATTGGGCACTGAACCTTGCCGAGTACAGGACCTGTCAAATATACTCTTCCTGTGCAACATGTTGACGATTGTCCATAGTGGGCATGAAAAGGTTAACCACACACCAATTATATCATGGCTAGAGGTGATGGGAAATGGCGAAAATTTCTTGAGCCAAAATATCTTCTGTAGTATATTCGCGGTTTCTTCACACTTTTAGAATCGAACCTTTGAAAAAATTACCCCAAGTGTGACGTGTTTAGTTATTTTCAAAACGTGCCATGCATCACAAGCGTTTTGTATCTCTGTTAACATGACAGTATCTTATTTTCCGTTAAATTGAGGTTTTACCGATATTTTATCTATAAATTATAATAATACATTTAAATTAAATATGAAGAAAAACAGTGAGAAAATATGTGTGTCGGTAGCGCCTAGTGAGAAATAGTTATCTTCCAAAATATCATTACAACTGAGTGTGCACGAATTAGGTGCGTTGTCTTTTGGTGTAATTTTCTAGACTTCTATAAGCTTAGTTTGCACGAGGTGATGGAATATTCTGGAATTAGAACTTTAAGAGTACTTCAGAAAAGTTTGATGTAACCGTGAATGGATTATGTAACACTCTAGCTAGTTAATTTTTTTTATGATTGGCTGAACAAGATTTTTACTCGGCTAAGTTATTTGCAGACCAATCACGAACGTTCTGCCTTATAGTGTCAGAATCCTCATTTGCCCAGTGAAATGGGGTAGTATCTTCATACCTGCATGACAGCCAATAAGAAAAGATAAGTGTTGGACATGTGTACAGTACATTGAATCTTAGCAAAAAATCAACTTCTCCCGCCACAAACCATCACCTCTAATCATGGCTACAGAGTACTTAACACTTTGAAGTCTGGGCATGTTTACAACTATTTAATACAAGCTAGTAGTGAGTTACCTAGGTACATCCGACATAAAAGAACATCATATTCTGATGGTGTTTGCATTCCCTCTTACTAGCGTGCTACTCATCCATCCACGGCACACGGGACGCTACGCCGTGCTGTACAACGTTCGTAATTGGCCAGCTCTCAGCCAATACAAAGCAGAGTTCAAAATATTCCAATTAAATATTATTTTATGGCGAACATGATTTTTCCGTCTATCGTGTTCATTTGCATAGTAATACAAAAACGTAATATTTTGTTCACGAAAATATTCGTTGATGAGTAAAATAATGAGAAAACTTATGAAAGCAATTAAACTGCATTTGCTTTATTTATGGCTTCAGTTTTCGAGATGTTTCCGGGTTTGCTTCGAACGAGCTACACTCGGGCATAGTGCTCAAAGTGTTAAGTGTCCAGGGGCGAAGGGGGCCACGGTGTCTAAGCGGTTAGCCCGCTCGCCTCTTACCAAGACGATCCTGGTTCAATCCCCAGCCGGGTCACTCCGGATTTTCGCATGTGGGAATCGTACCGGACGATGCCGTTGGTTGGCGGGTTTTCTCGGGTATTTCCCGTTTTCCCCGCCCTTTTCATTCCGGCGCTGCTCCATACTCACCTCGATCACCCTCATCGGCTCTCGAGACCTCGATGTTAAGAGTCATCCCAATCTCTTTACCCACTCCAGAGGCGAAACAACTGCTTATAACATGCCAGCAAGATGGCACCACTCGCCGTCAACATATTGGAACGTCGTTCTCCAATCAGCGCCTGGTAACAAACTCACCCGCTAACAGGGGTCACCCTCAGACACAGTACATTGAGAAAAAGGTTTTGTCGACTCAAACAAGATTTGTTTGGTTTCGACCAAACTCTTTATTTGTCATGGGGCAATGAATCATTTTGTTCCTGAAACCAAATCATTTTGTTGTTCTCATTTGGTTGTCCCAAACTGTAATGTTTGGTTGGTGCAACTAAAGATTTGTTTGGTTCGACCAAACTCTTTATTTGTCATGGGGCAATGAATCATTTTGTTCCTGAAACCAAATCATTTTGTTGTTGTCATTTGGTTGTCCCAAACTGTAATGTTTGGTTGGTGCAACTAAAGATTTGTTTGGTTCGACCAAACTCTTTATTTGTCATGGGGCAATGAATCATTTTGTTCCTGAAACCAAATCATTTTGTTGTTGTCATTTGGTTGTCCCAAACTGTAATGTTTGGTTGGTGCAACTAAAGATTTGTTTGACTACACGTACATTAAACAGTTTGGGCGGATATCAAATTATTTTTAAAATCTGACAAAGCTTCGAACGTAGATCACCTGCGTCCGAACTCTACGCCTTAGTAATCTCAGCTAATGTAACACATGACAACGCCGAAAAGTTTTAAACAGATATACTGCAAATATTGGGCAACGTATGCAAACAAATATTTCAAGTTTTTCTTGTCAGTTTCTTGTTGCATTGTTTTATTAATGTGTTTATACAATTGTGAACATCAGTAGATGCTCTTACAAACACGGTTACTATCCTAATTGTCACAAGATATACAAACAAACATTCGAGCTGTATTTTCGAACGAAGGCAGTCAAATGCGTGACCAAACAAATGCATATACAGTTTATTAAAAAAATTATTTATTTGCCAGACTAATTTTTTTTTGAACCAGCACAGAGATTTTGTGTATTCAAACATATATTTATTTTAGACGAACAAAAGTAATTTTGTTGCTTTTCAAATTTTGTTTGCTCAACAATATATTTTGCTAGGGCAACTAAATATGTATTTGGCCCTATACAAACATATATTTTGTTCGATTTTCTGTCAGTGTAGTCAATTAAGACGCAAGGCCCATTCCTAGAGCCTCGCGCAACCATACAAAAATCGGCGCGCTTGAACTTTTAAGGACTGCGCAAATTGACTGGTATTGAAGACAAGATTGAAGTGAGCTGCGTATATTTCCCACTTCAGCAATATCAATTGTGTTGTTGGTCAATGTATTTTCAGAAACCATCATCCTATTGGTCCTGGCTACTCCGGGCATGCTTACTGCGCTCTCGAACGTTTATTATTGGCTGGCCGTCGGCCAATGAAGTCGCGCGTTGACTGTGTGTGTCAATTAATCTAACGCGACGGAGTTAACATCGTGTGTATTTGAGAAATTGTTAAAAATAACAGTTTTATTCTTACGAAAAGAACTGTGGATATACTGTACTATTTTATTGTTTGATTTGATTCCTATATATTCCAGTGAATCGGTAAAACATTAAAAGTGTCATAATAGCATATATATATATATACATACCCCTCAAAGGACTAAATGAAAGGAACCGCGCCTGCGTATTTAGTTAGTGTGTGTTCGTGGTTGTGACGCACAAGGCCAGCCCTGGGTTTGACCTCGGAGACGTGAACGCAGCAGTCCGACGCTGCGGCGTCCAACAAAGCTATGGTGAGGTGCGAGGTCAGCGTTTCAAAGTCCCGTGGACGCGACCCGTCGTCGCCGAGGATCTCTCTCTCTCTCTCTCTCTCTCTCTGGCCGTATACGTGCGCGACAATACCCAAGTGCGCGCGCATCCCTCCGGCCGTACGTCGAGGTCTGCCGGCCTGGCTTTGCTGCCGCGCGACTGTCGCCTTCATGCGAGCAGCACTTCCAAGTTTATCGTTCCCGGCAGACTGCATTTGCCGGCCGGCACTGACTAGGACGGCGGGACCAGTGGGTAGAGATATGCAAAATTCGCGTTATTATTTGGCATCAGGCTGGACTTCACAGTGCTGTATATACTCGAGCCGGCCGTCGTTTCCCCGCTGGTAGGGAAAGACGTCAAACACGTGTGCAATGAAGTTGACTTTGCTATTGGATCGCAGTTTATTAGACACGCCCTGTGCGACTCTGTAATCAAATATTGGCTGACCGTCGGCCAATGAAGTCGGGCGTTGACTGTGTGCCAATTAATGTGTCGCGACGGAGTTAACATGTTTTACAATCCATCGTGTTCATTTGAGTAATTACTTAAAATATCAGTTTTAGTCTTACGAAATGAAATGTTGACATATTACATTTTTTTAAATTTGTTTCCGATGTAGTCCAGTGAATCGGTAAACCAATACAAGTGTGAGTTTTGTCTCCAAGAGCAAGGAAATTTCCACATTAACATAGCCCCGTATATATACGTGCATACCCCTCGAAGGGTTAAGGATACTGCCTACCGGGCAGCGAAGTTTATATAGGAAATCCCATGTTAAGGAGTGGAATGGAGCCCCGTGGGAACCCCGCGTCCAAGGTCAAGAAGCGAGGGAGCGATACGGGCGACACTAACACGCACGCCTAGTGCCTCATCGCTACTACGCACATGGCGTGCAGTGTTTCCGTCGTGACGCTGTACTGTGCAAATTAGATCTGTAACAGTGGGGTTTTATTACACGCGATGAGAGCCCACAGATTAAACTACGCCCGTATCTTTGTACTTTTCTCTTGCCGCTTAAGGAAACTGCACAGGCAAGCTTTAAAAATGCGATGTTAGACCATTTCCACGATTTTTTTTCTCCAAGAATACACTTAGTATGACAAAAGTAAAAAAAAAAAAAAAAATAAATAAAAAAATAGGGGCATAGATAATTGTTTTTCATCTTTACTGACAAAAAGTCGTATTTGCAGAACATTTATTTACCGAGATGCGCGAATTTGCGCAAACAACTTTTTCACAATTTTAAAATGCGGGGTCCATCCCACTCTTAAGGAAATTTCGCCTCAGTACGGTAATTTTAAAGATAAGCGTTTCAAACAAAATATATCCTTTCACGAATTTTGTAGAGGTTTCTTAAAGCGAAGGTGTTTCCATGACATGTAAGTATAGCCTGTTTGCAAGGAAAATTGTAAAATTAATTTTTCGCGAAAAGTACATACTGCATATGTATATTGAATATATACGCTCATGGGGATCGTCTCCTAAAAAAAAATCGTGAAGAATACATTTTGTTCGGAACGTCTGCGCACTGAGGCGAAATTTCCTTAACACAGGAATTTTTTTATTTAAATTTCGCAGCTTCCAGCCGGTAGGCAATGCCCTTAAGACTTCCATTATCTCTGCCCGCTACAGTGGCACGTCCTTAGGATTCAGAAACAGGCGTCGCAAAATTTAAATGTGCTTAAGATGTGGTCAAACGTAGTCAACTTCAACAGCTAGTCTCGGCCCATTTATTTACTTCTATCCCGAGTATGGCCATCATTCCAGAAATAACACTGCAATACAGCCTTTACAAGCCACGTGTATCCCATTATCATTTGATATCCTTGTAAATGAGTGGTTGACCTCACGTCAGTTGTTTGCAGTGAATTGCTTCTGGCGACACAGAAGTTCTATTATCGTCGACGCAAGTAGGCCGGCATATTCTGCAGACTTAGGACACGTGAGCCTGTAAAATTACGAAAGTATGTCATTCTTTAATAATGTGCAAGCTCCTGGTATTAAAATATGTTTACTGTGCAAAGGTTCCGAGTCCCGCACGTTTGCAGGAATACTCACAACCGCCACAACCACTGAATGACTAAAAGGAGGTGTTTAATAAATTCACCTTATGTTCATTTTGTATATTGGTCGGTGTAATGTTACACACTGTAGATGCGAATCAGTGCAAAACCACTGATTCGAAGCGAAATTTAACTACTCGAATCAGTGAAAATGGCTGCACTTAGAATCAGTGGAAACCCACTGATAGTTTCAGTGAGAAAATTTCACTGTTTGAATTAGCGACGGCCAACTGCAGTGGCGAATTAAAAATTGTTTTTATTTATTTCAGCCTAATAATTACGAGAAATAAACATATCTACGATAGTTTACTATTCACATCGCGCAATTTACGTAATTTAAAAAAGTAAAAAACTCCCCGCAGGTGGTCGGGATTAAACTCACACGCCCTTTCCAATTTGCTTCAAGACCATTACCTTACCATTTGAGCTACCAAGTCAAGTTAATAACGTAGAGAAAAATATGTATCATATTTTTTTCATTTAAAGCGTGTAGTTTTAAATTGTATGCCCTTAATTTTCGTTTTTGGTTTGATTGGTACCCTTAGGATTGTTGAAACGAATAATACATATGAGTGCATTCTCCTCACCACTCTACATGCAGTTTAAACCTTTAAACAGTGCGCTGTAATGATTACATGAAAACGAAACGAAAGACGTAAAAACGGAATGAAAGACTGAATGTTCATGTTACCTCATAAACTGGTGTTCTGAAAGACGAAACACATTTTAGAAAGTATTTTGCATTGGTATTATTAGTAAATGCATTGTTATTTCACTTGATACACATTGTTTGAGAGACGTTTTAACGCGCTGTTTAACTGATCCATCAGTAAAAAAAACAAATCACTTCAAAACACTTAAAAAATGACTGGGGAATCAGTGGAAAATGTCACTGTAACAATAAGTGAAGGGAAACATAATTTTTTTTTCACTGATTCATAGGTTAATTTCACTGATGTGACAGTTAATTCAGTCTGATACTGTTAACTGAATGAAATAGTGAAATTCTCACTGATTCATATATAGAGTGCAACGCGACACACCACAAGTATGCCCGCATCAAAGAAAAAACTGAGCGAGGTAGCGCAGTGTTAAATTACTCTACTTGCAATCGCGAGGACCTGAGTTCGATATCCGGTCCGGCAATCCTAATTTGTGTATTCCACGGTTTTTCAGGCGAATACTGAGATGGTTCCTTAACGCAGATCCTGGCCGATTCCGTCCCGATTCTTCAATAAAGTTTTTTGTTACCAAGCCCTCGTCACCTTTCAGGGGCATTCAAAAACTCCTAAATAAAATGAACACACTCAACCACTTCTTCGTTGCCGTTTGAGGACAACACACACACACACACACACGCGCTCACACAGGTAGGAAAATTTTCAACAAGCTATCATTCTGTCAGAGATAATTTAGAACCTGTTTTATAATCCTTCGTAAGCATGTCACGCAAGATTAGCTCAATGGGAGTATGCAATTCCCATTCGGGCAACGTCATAGAAAGGTTTCTGACGAGATTTTTGAATCCGAAAACCTTCACGGACAGACGTAAAAACAAAATATAATTGTAGTGCACACTTCATCTTCACTAACGTCTCAACATCGCCGGGAGGAAGGGGAATTTATTGCTTGTAAATATCTCGCGCGGGGATGTTTGATAGGAATTCTGAGAATCGTTTCAGTCATGTAATGGCCTTCGTGGAAAAAAAGGGGGGGGGGGGGTGTGTGAAGACGTTATAACATAGCTTCAAGGCGAGCACGATAATCTCCCTCCTGTCGTGGCATTGACCCAAGAACTTCCCGCATCGTTTTAATAGTCGGATCTACGACGGTCGTGTAATGCTAAGACAGTACACTAGTTCGACAACTACAGCTTGCATTAATCACCACAAAACTGCATTTTACACGTATCGAGGTGTTCCACACGTTTCCTAACATTTGTGGAAAAATGCAACACCAAGCAGAACATATGTGATTGAAATGAACTTTATACCACAGATTAGGTACATGTCAATACACAATTGATTAGGATTACAGAACTTTACATGGTCCATGTCCTTGAGAATTCAGTATGGTATGGAGCTCCAACGCGCTGCAATCACAGCCCCTACACATCGTGGCAAGGAATCAAAGAGGACCTGGATATGTTCCTGAGGAATCTCCCTTCGCGCTGTTTGTATGCGAGTCCACAAAGCATCACCAGTGGTTGCTGGAGGACCACTGACGAACAAGTGGCCGACCAAAATATATCCCAGACATGTTCGATGGGCGACATGTCACGTGAACATGCAGGCCAGGGAAGTAGTGGTCCCCGTCGTTCATCGAAGAAGGCTTGCACATTCCTCGCCACACGTGGCCGGGCATTGTCCTGCAGAAATACGGCATGTGGAGTTGCCTGAAGGAGAGGCAGTACCTTGGGCTCTAAAACCTCCCTGATGTAGCAGCTGCTGTTCAGATTGCCCTCAGTACGTAGAAGTCGAGATCGGATGTTGTATCCAACGGCACCCCACGCCATCACAAGGGGCGTTTGTCCGCCATGCCGTTCCACAATGCAGGCTGCCAGATTGGAGTCACCACGGTAGCTTCTAACACGTATGCGGCCATCGCTGTAGGACAGGTTGAAGCATTTTGTCTCTCAGCACGCCAGCGACGGCGTTCACGTGCCCATTGCAGTATGTCTGAGGCGTTTGTGGTTTCTGGACAATGGAAGCCGACGCAATGGTATGCGTGCCTCCATCCAGTCTAACCCGCAGCAGACGGTGTCGAACCGTCGACGCAGACAGGTCCACACCCTTTGCTGTGCTCCAGTGTCGAGCCAACACTGTGGACGGATGCGGACAAGATGGCGCTCATCCTGTGCTGTGGTCACACTGCGTGGTCCAGTACCTGTTCGTCGCTGCGTACGACCCTCTTCTATCCACTGGTTTCACACACGCATCACTGTCGTAACATCAAGCCCTGTACCAGCCGAAATGTCACGGTATGAAAAACCCGTTTCCCGGAGACCGATCATGGTGCCCTGTTCGAACTCACCCTAATGCTAATATGGCGCCATTTGACGTCGACGAGGCATACTGACACTTGCTTTCACTTAGTTTGAAGGTTCTTCGCCGACTGAGCTTGGCGTAACACTGACCTTTCCGGTCACACACGAGAGGGCGCTGCTGAGCCTCCGCGCACCCCATCTCTCTGCAATCGTAATCACTTATTGCTGGAACACTGTTCTACACATCCTCCGAATTTAGATACATTCGGGCCATTCTTTGTGGGTTTTGCAATTTTCACAAACAATAGTCTATAATATATTTTTAAAATACTCTTTACGGACCGCGCGGTGGTGTACTCGTTAGACTATTCGCCGATTCCTGGCGGGATCGCTCCCGGATTTTCTCATATGGGAATCGCGTCGGGCTATGCTGCTAGTTGACTGGTTTTCGGCTCTCAAGACCTCGATGTTAAGAGCCGCCCAAGTCTCTCCACTCTCCATGCTCTCCACCCAAGTTGACGTCGCAGCATTAGGAGCCTCGCCAAACATGCAGGTTTGTTGACGTGAGCAAGGCATGGAATCAGTGGAACGCTCAAGGCAGCACTGACCGACTTATGTAAGGTTGGGTGGACCATCGGGGAAAAAAAAAACCACAATTCAATTGCGATTTTGACCATAGAAAAAAAAAAACACAATTGGGAGTCAACCGCCTATCGTACATATTGAACCACGTCTTCTGTGTTTACGAGCCACAGTTTACGTGATAGCTTTTATATTTCACTCACAGGTCACGATAATGAGAAGGTGGACGAGGGGTTCGGTCTCTCCTCCACTTTCCAGCCAGCAGGATCAACAACAACAAAGAAATCACAGATTTGATCAGTGCTCGGCCACTGGCCATAACTGAACTCTATTATATTTTTTAAATTAAAGTTAATTAATGTACGTCCTATACAACGTTATTCATTTATCTTATCGGGTATTAGCCGAAAAGGGGGTCGTCGGACAACTTTTTAATCCCACCTCCCCCACATTGATTCCAATTAAAAGTCGTGATCTCTTTCTTCCTAATTAGTTAAATTAAATTAAAATTTTTATTTGGGGGCACGGGGTTTAATTTTGAAGGGAGTTATTTAATAATTTCTTACTAATTTAAATTTAGGATACCTACGTTTTATAAAAATAATTTTTCAAGATATATGAAAGAAAACATATTTTTGATATAATTAAAATGATTGAGAAACAACTGTCAAGATAACATTACTACATAGTGTATTCGTTTGTATGGTATTATAAAGGGTCCTGAACTCTGGTGTTGTGAGTTCAAGAAGGCAGCTGTTTGTCCCGGCACCGGTGATTTTTGTTTTAACTATTTTAGCTAGCAGTATCGTCGCCCATCTTAGTTTATAAACAGTGGTTGGTCAAAACTTCAACTTGTAGTAGGTAAGTATTTATAAATTACCGTAGGTTGCTCGCCACGTTCATCTTTTCAAAATATATCACTGGCACTGTGCGCGTGTGTGTGTGTGGGAGTGAGGAAGTTAGCAACCCGAAGATTGGTGGGAATCAAGGACACAAAGCGTGAACGGAGGTCACGTCGCGACCAACGTGGTTTGCCATTGCTTTCCGCGCGATAGATGAGATGTGGCGAGGCGAGAATGGAGAAGCGCCGGAATGCAAGGGCGGGGGGAAACGGGAGATCTCCGAGGAAACCCGCCGACCAGCGGTATCGTCTGACACGATTCCCACTGGCGAAAATCCGGATAGTGACTCGCCCGGGGATTGAAACACGGTTCGCGATGGTAGGAGGCGAGCAGGCTAACCGCTCAGACACTGCGGCCCTTATAAACGGAATTACGAACTCACCATTAAATCACAATATTAATTCTGCCAAAATTTGGCAAAACCAATATTGTGACACAAATACGAGTTCGTAGCTCCCCTGTCTTGTTTGACTTGCTGAGTGAGGTCAATAGATAGTGGGGTATAAGGGTTCTTTCGGAATTTTTTCAAATATGAACAAGTTAGAAAAACCATAAATCCAATATGGTGGGGGAAAGTTCCCCTTAAAGGCTGTTACACAATAAAAAACTTTATAACATTTTACTTTACATTTCCTTTCATTTGACGAAACTACCAATACACAATGCAATTGTAAAGTCAGGGTTTAGACAATTGATCATAGGTTCTGCGAGTTTCGTAAAAGTGCGTATCTTGTTATGTCATTATCATAATATGCAGGAATGCATTTTACGTACCTTTAAAAAAAATTGGCTTAAAATTTATACTAAAAATTAATTTAAACGCAAAAAACACTTACTTGTTTACTTTATTAAAAATATCAGTTCACATATTTCCTCTTCACTTAATATTTATTTGCTATTTATTTCATTTAAGATAAGCTTTGTTTAGTATACCGAGATGAAAATCATCCTACAATAAACTAACATACATTCCATATAACCTCTGTTAGATTCTCGGCAAAATGACTGCTTGGCTTTGACTTTAGATTTCAACTTTTCGAAATCATAAAGTCAAGAGTGCTTGACTTTACCTTAGACAGCTCCGTTGTGTCAAGTTCCGTAAGAAACAGCATGTCGGAAAGCAAACGTAAAGTCAAATGTTAAAGTGTTCAATTTTGTGAGGGCCCTAACACCCTCCGGTGAGGCGCAGTGGCATGACTTCGCGTTTTCGCGGCCCATTGCGTCAAAGGCCAGACCCGTAGAGGATAACAGAGGTTCGCCAACACAATGAACTGGCTTTGGGCGGCATCCGCGATCGCCACTGATAACACGCCGACTCGCGGGTACTCGCCTTGAGGACCGACCACGCCTGCCACAAACAAGTCCGTAGCTCTCTTTCTCACTTCTGGGAGACGATCCGTCTGCATGGTGGCAATGTGGCCTTCTGCTGCAGCGATATTTGTAAACACGCTGTGAACTGCGGTGCTATTTAAAAGTTGTAAACACTGTGTATTGGCTTACATCTTGAACAAAATTCCAGTCCATGTGTTCCTGATTGTTTTAACTGTGTTCACAGTGTGTTTGTTACTGTAGTGCCGAAGAGTTGGAAATAATGATGCCATAAAAATGTTTCGGATAGTATTCGATGCCTATTTAACTAACGTATGTCACTCGCATTAACCTAACTCCATCGGCAATAGAGTAATTTGGTGTTTAAAATATAACTTAGATATATATATATTACATATTTTCGACTTTAAGATTTTGCATAATTTCATTTACAATAGAGCAAGCATATTTCAACATTTTAGTACATATCGTAATTGTGTACTCTAAACAACTGATTGAAAAGTATTTTGGAGTTGACCTAAATACAGTTATTTAACCCTGATTTAAAACTTTCTGGGAATGTTTGCGTGCTTCATACCACAGAATATATATATATATGAATTAGTAAAACATTTCAACGAAAACTGCTTGCTGTTTCACCATCGCACAGTTGAACGGCCTAGTTGGCAGATAACTCAGGGTATCACGTCGATATTCCGTTCAGAAGATGAGTACGCTTTGCTGAGAAGTGCTCGGCATTTTTTAAAGCGAAATACATCCGTTTCCAGTGAAAATAAAATAATATTGTTGGACTGCAGTCAATAAAGATCACTGGAGCTACAGGATCAGTAGTATAAGACGCACCAACAGTGTTCAGGCAACTACCTTGGACGTCAACATAGCATGTACTACCCGACAAAGCCAAGTGTACATCTGGAAAATATGTTGATGCCTTTGTGTGGGCTGGTATCTGTAGAAGTTGTTTAAATCACTGACATGTACATACACTGGGAAGTCTCGAAAAAATTTTCAGTCAACATACTGCATATTCGGAAGCGCTCTAGATAGTTTATCCTGTCAAAATTGTAGAATGAAATTTTTAACTAGGAAAATTTCTTCGTGCATCAATTACAAACGTTCTGCTTTTTATTATCAAAATCCTAATCCCACAACAACATATAACTGTTCGGCATGTGTTCAGTACACTGAATCTTAGGAAACACAAAATTTTCCCACGATAAACCATTGTCTTCGAGTGATATTGCAAAACCTGAGCATTTACTGGCTGCCCAAAATTTGAACTTAAAGAGACTAAAATATACGCTTACGGACTTAATGCTATCTAAACACTTCACAGAATATCGTTGTTGAGCGAACCTGCGAAGTGCGAGCGATCAAAACACTTCAGTAAAATTATGACCTTCGCACACAACTAGATAAAAAAAAAAAAAAACAAATGACCACGGGAAGTTTGACGTAGACAGATTCACCTTAAAGCCACGCGTATGCTTCCATGGAAATTAATTAGCATTCGTTACTGCTTGGCGAAGGCGACTCTTGCCACTGCTGTGGGATCTGCATAGGGATGCCGAAAATTCGCGAGTTCAATGACCTGTAGGCTAGACTCCACAGTCATGTGTATATACTCGAACCACAAATGTTTGTTCATTGGCTGCTACCCCATAGAGTAGCCAGTGTTACTTCTCATCTGGCAGTATGGCACTCGCTACTTGTTTCCTTGCAAGTCTGCTATTGGCTGAGAGTCGTCCAGGGCGTGTCTAATAAACTGCGATCCAATTGCAAAGTCAACTTCAGAGTACACGTGTTTGACGTCTATCTTGTCTTGAAATGAACTCGCGAAATGTTCCTATCCCTAATTTATCCGTGCGTTGTGCAGCATACAGGCCACCGCCGCAGTCGGCGGGTGGGATGCTTGTGTTCTTACTAGAGGTATTTCCCCGTGACTTCACACCTGCCTTACCTTGTCGCCTGGCAGGAAACGACTACCTACGGCACGGCATTCCACAGCGCAGCAAGACAGGCGACTTTCCGTCCTCTGCGCTGTTGCGGACAGTTGCAAAAACCCTAATGTCGCGGTTCCGTTACTCTGTACATTCATGTAGAGGTAGAGTATCCTGTACAAAATACAGGACTCATTGGAATTAATACATGCATTACCACATTTGTCAGAAAAGTATTATATATGTTGCATACCTGAGAATAAAACATATATATTTTAAAACTGTAAAATATTGTGCTTGGATGTACTTATTTAATTAACTGTTTTAAATATTATATTATAATTACAACTTAAGTTTACTCCCACTTTGTATGCTTCAGAAAACACATTTTATATATTTATATAATAACTTTCGTCAAGCAAGAGTGAGTGAATATGTACGGGCTGCTCTTAACAGCGTGGTCTTGAGAGCCGATGAAGGTGAAGCGAGGTGAGTAGGCCTAAGGAGCGGCGCCGAAACGCAATAGCAGGGGAAACGGGAGATACCCGATAAAACCCGCCCACCAGCGGCAACGTCCGGCACGATTCCCACATGCGAAAATCCACGTTTATCAAGTGAAGTCGATGCCTTGTCTAACTTCTTTCAACTGCGCGTGCGCAGACCGATTGTTTACGTCAGTCGCCATATTATGAGTGGCAAAACTTACATAGTAAGCAATGTGAAACATGCACCTTTTTGCCACTACTAGCCCTGTCGTCGTCTTTCATTTTCGGCTTCACGTTCGTGTCTCGGCTTCCACTCCATAGACTAACATCTCTATGACCTGGAATAGGACGCGATTCGCCCAGGTGGTAGGCGAGCAGTCTGCCCACTGCACCACCGCGGCCCTCAACCGCCATGTTGGACTCGTCTCCTTGCAGTCGCAGGCCTCAGCCCAGATGCCGGCAGACGATGGACGCTAAGAAGAGGCTGCAACCTGTAGAAGATGGCGTGATTGGTTTGCTCCACATAAACACCTTACAAAACTTTCGGAATATACACACAGGATGTACAAACGTATGGATTATACGAGACGTAAGTATAGCAGTTAGACTTCACCAGCGGTAGCGATATAAAAAGTGAAATTCACAGTGTTTCTAACAAAATAAATTTCCAATATCACTGACAAATAAGCACGAAAGAATAACAAAATTAACTTAATGTTGTCTCTGACTAGGGAGGGTTCCTTTCTTCCCACTGCAGCTTAGTACCATGTATGGCCTCCACGTGAATTGTACAGGTCCCTAACACCTCGTGGCATGTTTGTAATTTATACGTAGAGACCTGCAAAATTCGAGTTATTATTTGAAGACAAATTAAACTGAAAACACTTTTACCATAGCAATACGCTTGTCATTGGGCAATACTTTATTTGGTACGCCCCGGGTAACTCTGCGTCAATAAATGGAACACTTCACAATCGTGTGCCCCAATCACTCACAGTTCACTCAGAAAGGGAGTGACTTAACAACTGGGCAGCAGCAAATCAAGGAACGACGCCGGCTTCAGTATGTACAGCACTGTGAATTCTAACTCATACCAAGTAAGTATTGTGCACCTTCTGCTCCTAATTTACATCTATCCATCGTTTCCCACGCGTCGAACGTGTCAGCCGAACAGAAATGAGAAGTGACATTAAAACGTAGTTAAATTTCAGCACTCCTGTCGCAAGAATAACGCGTAATCTTTTGGACCAGAATATAAACATGCGATAAGTAAGAAGCAATTATAACGACACCAAACCGAAACAACTGCACTATTATACAATACTGAGTCGTGGATTTTTCGTACAGGTTTGGTTGGCAAACAGAGTGAAGGGTCTTGCATAACTCTCTGAACTAATGAAGTGCTCCCTGCAGAATGGTGTTTTATTATATTCGTGCTGACAATGCGTGAGCAGGTAGCCAGGCAGGTAGGGACTTAACATGTCATTGACAACGAGGTCGCTAGACGGGGAAAGTTGCTCAGACAAGCAAAAATGGGGGAGAAATTGGCCGTGGTCTTCCCAGCATTTGCCTGGAGTGATTTCGGAGAAACCACGGGAAAACCGAAATCAGGAAGGCCGTACCGGGAATCGAACCCGGATACTTCCGAATGCGAGTCCAGCGGTAAAGCGTGAGTAAGAAATGGAACGACAGGTGCTGCAAAATTCAACACTATTTTAGGTTTCTCGCGTACTCCACCAAACTGATACGATTTCACTTCATTTGCGATTTGTATAATTCGTCTTTTACCTCGGGTGGAGGTGGCTTACATATAAAAATGCTCCAATAGAACTTAAAAAACGTATATAAAAATGTATTTTATACCCGGTTGTAAAACTTGGATCATGTGTGCGAGAAAGACACCATAGTTATATTGGCTTGCAGGGTTGACGTTGTTACAGAGCATGGCAGTTTGACTATGCTCTCAGGCGCACATACACCCAAGGCTCGGGCAGGCCACCATTGACTAGAAACAACAGGAACTGGTTCTTGTCAATTTATCAACGGATATATTACCCGATTTGAAGCTGCTCCGAAGCTAGTTTATGAACCCGTCTTCTCGATAGTCCGCTGACGCAGAATGTTAGTTAATAAGTTGCACAATTTATATGGACTCGCGCCACTTTGCACGCTCGCTGCGTTTCGACATTTTCAGCCGGGCAGAGAGAGAGAGAGAGCGATAACTCAAGACGAACCTCCCTCGTCGAGATAGCGAGTGAGTGGACCGCTCGCAGACAGGAGACCCACCGAGTGGAGCCCGCGGAGAGGAAATTGGATTCGTGTCTCCAGATAATGAGAGAGCAGAGGGAGCGGGCGGTGATGGGATGGTGGAGGGGGTGTAGTGGTCTCGAGATGGCCCATATCGCGGTCAAGGCTGTTACCTGCGTGCCGCCGGACACCGGGTAAAGCCGATATTACACGATACCTGCGCTCTGAATCTGAATCAGTGAGAGTTTAATTGTTTGAATATGGGCGTTCCCTGGGCCATCCCTTGGTCACTCGGACTATAAAGGGGAGGGGGGGGGGTTATCTGCCTTCAGGAAACGCTTACTACGGCAGATAGTAATGGCCTGGATTGGAGGTGGGCTGGTCGACTTATTTGCAGTCAGGCCGCTGGGGCCCAAAGTCTGAGTTTTAGGGAAGAACCCAATGGCATGGAAACGGAAAAGAGATTTGGCGAGTCGGTACCTGTGTGGACCGGTCTCTCGTCCTGGACTTGGCGCGCATGGATACTTGTGAACTGAACCTCAGGAAAACCCGCAAGGGCCATGGAAATGATGGAGGAGCACGGGACGACCTCTGAGCTCGGGGTCAGGGGCTCTCCCAGCCCCAGGTCACGGAAAGAAAGGACTCGTGCTGGCGATGGTTATATTTGCACCCACGGGGTTAGAGAGTGGCAAAGCAAATATATATAGAATAAAGATTACAGTATCCAGTTCTGGGAGATAGTCTACCTGGACAAAATTTCTGCAGAAGATATAATTGCAAACTTAAAGGAGCATTGACTCCATGCCTCAACATAAGATAAGATCATGAACAGCATACAGATCAAGCAAATGATAATTAATGGCAAAAGCCAAACAAAAACCGTTTTTCTCTACAGTGTAAGGGTAGTTAAATGTTAGCAACGATCTGTAATATAAACAAAGAAGTGTGGGCATATTTATTTTAATTTTAAATATTTCTTTCATTTTTTCTTTAATTTACATTTATGGCACAAAATATTTTATACAATAAAATCTTTGGTTAGATTCCTTACATTTCAGATTAACGAGGAACATACTTTTCCTTTCCCATATACGACAATTTTATATTTAAAATACATTTACATAAAACTCCGGTTGCCACAATATAGAATAAAATGCAACCGAATCCAGACACCAATACTTTCGCTGGTATTCAGCTACTTATACAGATTATATTTAGGCTCCTTACTAGTCATATTAAAAGGTAAATACAAATTAAAAAACGCCATCACAAAAATGTATTGAGCAGGTGACTTCCATTAACCCTAATTACAAATGGCTGCTATATTTCTGTCGCACCTAAATTTGCCATTGAAATTATTACATCATACACTAGGAATTAAAAACCCCATTTTGGGTAACACGTTACTGGTCAGAAACAATATTTCAGTTTTAATTTACTCGCAATCCCAAGTGGATGGGAGCAACTGCCAATCAACGCCAGACTTAACTCAACGAGTAAATTGAATTTTTGGATAAGCCCTAAACTTCGTAAAGTTTCTACTTAAAGGTCATAAAAACAAGAGTTTCGCATAGCTCCTGTTTAATACCAGAGGCTGAGAGCATAATCAACGACTATTGACAAGCGTTTACAAAAAATTACAACTGTTTTCCTAGGTTTGCAATAGTTTACAAATGCTTACCAGTGGTTTCTGGTGGCTACCACCACGTTAAGGCCTTGGTGACGATATATCCCCTAAAACTTGGTTACAAAAAGTAACAGTATTGGATTTTGGGCTAAAAGGCCAACATCCCGCAAATTTTTAAAACTTAAAATTATTTTACGGCCATCACGGCCCCTGCCTACCATCAAAGTACCTTAAGTGACATGTTCGCTTTAGGCGCCTACATTGGTGATTTCAAATAAAGAACTACTTATATCATGGTAGAAGCTTGCCCCCTCGAGGTCGCTGAACTGACCCAGAGAGCAGCGTGTGCAGGCATTAAATACACCGCACCGCCCTCTTGCGCTACCAATCAATTTAATTTTTTCCCTCAAAAGCAGTTTTTACAAGAAATCGAGGGGTTTTCAATTACTCGTAGGGGGGTACAAGCAATGCGCAGCCAATGGCAGAAAATATTACCATTTATGGCGACCGATGCAGCGGATACCAATTTCCCTTAAGGGGTATAACACAATTAAATTCAAAACATCCAATCAGATTACAATATTGCCCTCAACTTCCGTCCTCTTTACCAAGATGCCGGAAGTAACGTAATGAAGCGTCACGTTTTTATCGGCGCACGCATCGTCCCAAGCTGGTTACGAAGGTGGTCGCCGACTGTGCTGCGCTCACACGATGAATCACTGAAACATCAGTCCGGTGCACATTCCTTCGTCAGGCCTCGATGTTGCTGCACGTGAAAATTAGGCACGAACTTATTCCGTTGTTTTCCGGTACCTCAGATATTTTTTTAAGTGTTTGGTAGTGACGTGAAGCTAGCGAGAACATCACAGTTCTATTTTATTAGTGTTTTAATCTACGTCGAAAAGTTTTGAACATCAAAACAATGTGTGCGAATGTTCGTGCGTACCGGGTCGTAAGCTGCACAATTCAACAGGTTACCAGGCAGACACAGTAAGTACCTTTTTCCCGAGGGAAATGGCGATGTTGTCCGACCCACTAATTAATTTGAACAGTATTTTTTTGCTTATTGACAAGGTGTAAATTATTCATTCACAGACATGCAGTGACGGGGTTTCCGTCACAAGCTCTAGAGTTTGTTAGTAAATTTTTCTGGCAATTAGTATAGTAACATCTTTAAAACGTGAAAATATTTAACTACGCAAACGCCATGCTTTAGACTTAAATAAATGTATGATTCGTCATTCTATACCATCAGTTACAGTAGCCGACGAAGCACATGCGCATGGCGACGGGACTAGAAGACGTGGGTTCGAAACCTGGTCAAGTTAAGACGCTTTTAACTATCGAAATTGTATTTTACGGCCCGCAATACAAATATTTATTTGAACCAACCTAATCTTACACGTTCGTGGCAACAAAATAAAATAAAATAAATAACTTTTAGCAACTTATTGGGAGAAGTATGTATTAAGTAATATATTCAAATAATTTTTTCCCCGGAAGCAATCAGTGATTCTCCACCTACTTTAAGTGGGGCCATTCTTACTGATTAAAATAGTTGTTTTTGACTGTGAATTAGCAACTTTCCAATTATTATAATATAGAGTGTGCTGTCGTACTTGCTCTTAAGAATGTAGTGGAAGGGTGTGAACGGTCCCTAACAGCGATATCTTGAGATCCGATGAGGGCGAAGCGAGGTGAGTATGGAGTAGCGCCGGAATGCAAGGGCGGGGGAAAACGGGAGATCCCCGAGAGAATCCGCCGGCCAGCGGCATCGTCCGGCACGACTCCCACTTGCGAAAATCCGGTGACCCGGCCGGGGATTGGACCCGGTTCGCCATTGGTGGGAAGCGAGCAGACTAACTGCTCAGCCACCGTGATTCCTAGAGGAAATATAAAAAGTATCTCTAAGCACTTGTTTACAAATCAATTTTTTAACCTAAAATCCAATAGAAGTGTTGGCAGAAAAGCAGTCCAACGTTAGGACCATACACTAAAGATGAGGTAGACCGATCTCTCTGGCTGCGCACAACCAATCTCGGTGTCCCAACATTTAACTGGAACTGCTTTTCTGAAAATACGTCTAACGAAATCGGCGTGGTTTGGATTTTATGTTAGAAAACTCATTTGTAAACAAATACTTTGGGATGTATGTATACACCCTTTAACCAGTTTTTAATGCAGTTTGATTAAATTCAAATTGGTAAAATTATTTCATTCACTAAACAATGCTCGCCACTTCAAAATTAAGACACAAACAAACTGCTTTCATCACTTTTGACCATGTGACATTGACAGGTGTGAAGGATTGTGGTAGGTCAATGTTGGGTACATGCGCAGAGGACGGATAAGCGGTCTACCTCATATTTAGTCCATGCGACTTGTGCTACGACGGGTGCCGCACTACCCGTTGCCACAGTTGCTATTGCAGACGTTGCACAATCTTTTACAGTACCTGGTGCGTGTCAAGGGAAGCTCTGCAGCCATCCGCCTTCGCGGACGTGGCTGAGCAGCAAGTTCCGGCGGCCGTTTCTGTGTCACGTTTCCTTTTCGCCCGGTCGACCCTGCGTCATCACACACACACACGCCAGGGGCGTTTCCGAAACTATATTTCATTTTTTTTTCTCGGGATTGGAGAGGTGGCCCCGAGTATGGCTTAGTAAGACTCCCTCTATGGCTTCGAGATCTCGTCGATATCGTGGTTGTTAGAGACGAGGCCAGTGGACTGGACTGTCAGGAACGAGAAATGAAGAGACCATGGCCTGTGTTAAGGAGCCCCGTCACCCGCCATTTTGAATTTTTTATTTATTTCTCCCTGACTCGTATTTAGCAGTATTTATTTTTAAAATGCGGCAATAGAAACTTAGCTAATTACCTTACCCATTAATAGGGCCACCTGTTCTTCGCGAAACGATTTCAGGACTTGTTGTACTCCAAAACACTGGAGCTCAGATCCTCTTTCATGATTGAATGATTTTAACTGTCGCACATTGCAGGTGTCTGCCGCAAATCACGAAAACTCAGTGTTGGAGTTACATAATTCTGATTGGTCCTGTCAGGTAAGGAACTATCTCCCGACAAAGACACTTGACCAATAACCAAAGGAAAACTGCACGTATGCTACAGGACATTGGAGTCTAGCTTTGGCGTAAAACTTTTCGCGAAAAACAGGTGGCTCTATCCATTAATATGGACTTAATACATGAACTACCATCGCATATTTATTAAACAATTAACTTAATACAACATTTTATATTTTAATTTATACTCTCCTTTTAATATCGAGCAGGGAACACTTATTAACAATCAGGTACAAAGATTTGCACAGAACCATGAAATGTAATGCTTAGGGACCTGCAAAATTCGCGTTATTTTTTGGCTTCAAGCTAGAATTGACAGAACTGTATATACCGAAGCCTGTATCATTCCTTGATTTTCTGATGCCCAGATGTTAAGTCACTCCCTTTCTGAGTGAACTGTGTGTGATTGGAGCACACGATTGCGAAGTGTTCATTTATTGGCGCAGAATTACCCCGGGGTGTATCAAATAAAGTGTGGTCCAATGACAAGCGTATTGCAATGGTAAAAGTGTTTTCAGTTTAAACGGTCCTCAGACAATAACGCGAATTTTGCAGGCCTCTAGTAACGCTTCTGTAATTAAACATTTTATGTAATGACACTGACTCTACTGTTACGACACTAAGATGAATAATTTCTGTACAAGAGGTGATACTGCCTCTTAAAGCTCCCGCCTCTGGAGTTATTTTTCGCGTTTGAGGCCGAGAAACGCTGTGGCGATAAGGGTTACAACGGTACGCGCATCAAGTGCGTCATGGCCTCTAAGAGCAAGGCTCTTAACTGCCGTGTGGTGTCCTTATCACGCTGCGTGAACCTTTGGGACTTTCATTGGTGCCAACGTAATTTTATTTGTGGAAAATCTGGCAAGGTTGAATGCAGGGCCGTTGGGAATTTTATTTTGTATGTGACCGTTATTTTGAGATATACAGTACAAAAAAAAAAAAAAGGTGTTTTTAGCGATGTCGTAGTGCTTTAAAATGGCATTTCTAATTTGCGTGACGTCTTGAAATCAATCATCATTCCTCGTCTGAAGAGAGTGTTATTTTTGCAGATCTGCATAGTGGACGCACGTTTCATATTTTCGTTGGGAAACGAGTGTTTCAAACACTCAGCGACGCGGTTCAAGTGGCCAGACATAGGGCGTTCACGGTAAAACGATGTTACACTTTTGAAAGCTCTGCTTAAGATCTACTTGTATGCACGTCGTGTGTTCTTCCTCCTTATGTAAAATTACCATTGCCATGGGCCACGTCACTTTATTCACGCGTCGGTCTAGCGAAACTGCAAAATTATTATGAAAGTAAATATTTTGCAAATCTGCTCATTTTTACAATTTGATGCATTAAAAACAGAAAGCGAAGGAAATAATTGAAGTCATTACAAATGGCTACCTAACACTTTTTATTCGACCTTAAGATATGGAACTAATTTACCTTTATTGTCGCCAACTTTACCGAGCGCATGCCACTCAGTGTGCCCGTTAAAATATATGAAGTTAGGAGCAGGGACTTTTTCCTAAGGTTGATTTCAAAAGTGCTCACTTTATCGTGAACAGCCTATAGGCGGGTAATAATTCTATCATTCGTCTGAAGCGATTTAGAAGGATCACTGAGAAATGAAATGAGACAGACAGGGAATCGAACCCAAGCCGCCCGACAGTAAGGGGCATACAGGCTTCAGAGCACCTAATTTATTTCAAATGGCAGCGAGTGCATTTCATTAACCTGCGTTCGGGGCGGTCACATGGTGGGGAGTGATGTGGGGGTGGGGGGATGTCGCATCCTGTGATTTGCCTCCCCCAACCCCTCCCCCAAGTTAATCAAATGCACTCGCCGCCATTTTGAATAAATTATGTGCTCGAAAGCCTGTATGCCCCCTACTACAACCCACTCTGTTAAAGGCTGTTCACGATTAAATGAGCACTTTTAAAATCAACCTTAGAAAAAAGTCACTGCCCCTACCTGGATATATTTTAACAGGCGCACTGAGTGATATTCGCCGTGTAAAGTTGGTACCGATGAATGGGAAGTAGTTTCGTATCTTAACGTAGAACTGAAATGAGCAGATTTGCAACAGATTTACTTTTCTAATAATTTCACAGTTTCAATTCACCGACACATGAATAAAGTGATGAGGCCCACGGCAATATTAATCTCACGTAAGATGGAAGCATACACAACGAGCATACATGTAGATGTTAAGCAGGGCTTACAAAAGTGCTCATTTTACCGCGAATAGCCTGTATGTCATAGATGTTTCCCAAAGAACCGAAGCAGTCGCGGGGGTGATTTAGCTTCTACCGGGGAGGAAACTGTCGCGCGAGATAAAGACTGTGCCCTGCCTTCCGGTCGGTGATCCGGTTCCCAGCCGAACGTTGGGGGAGATTAATCCAGCCCGAGCAGGAAGCTGCGGCTTGCACAACGCCGCCGCGCGATATCGCCCGCCGCTCCGCGGACTGCCTAGAATAGTTAGTTACACAGATTTACTGCGTCAATTTCCTAGATCGCTGCTCGTGGCAGTCTGGCTGACTTTCTGATCCGGAAGGCCGAGCCGCTACCAACTTACGACATAGTTTTCCTCATAGACTAAATATGAGGTAGACTAGTTGTTAATCTTCTGCGCATGTGCCCAACATTGACCTACCCCAACACTACAAAATTCCTACACAACTGTCAAAGTCACATGGTCAACAGTGATGAACGTGTTTAATTTATATCTTGATTTTTAAATGACAAGCACTATTACATTAATAAAATAGTTTTTACCAGTTTTAATATAATCAAACTGCATTACAAATATTGGTTAGAGGAAGTATACATCCATATCAAAGCTTTTGTTTATAAATCAGTTTCCTAACCTAAAACACAATCCACACCATTTTTGCTAGACGTGTAGGCAGAAAAGAAGTTCAATGTTGGGACATAGCGATTGGTTGTGGGCAGCCAGCGAAAACGGTCTACCCCATCGTTAGTCTATTGTTTTTCTTGTACTCGTAGTAACATCTTGCAAAGTAATAACTACAGACCTGAAGAATTCGCGGATTCATTTTGAGACAAGCTAGAATTCAAGTTATTGGTCCACACGCCGTTTGACACCTGGGTAACGATGGCCTAATCGTCGCCTTCCACTGTGATAGCAAACAACCAATGCACAGTTGACATCGGCGTATCTGTACATACGACTGTAGAGTCTAGCCTGCAGGTCATTGAACTCGCGAATTTCTCAGGTCTCTTAGTAATAACTAGCGGCAATAAGAGTAAATCAAGAGGTCTTGAGAACCGATGAGGGTGATTGTGGTCAGTATGGATCAGCACCGGGATGAAAGGGCGGGAGGAAATGGTAGATCCTCGAGAAAACCCCATCGTCCGGCGCGATTCCCACATGTGAGAATCCGGAGTGACCCGGCCGGGGATTGAACCAGGATCGCCTTGGTGGGAAGGGACCCGGCAGTGTGCAGCACAGGCCAAAAATCACCTTCACGTACGTAATGTACACAAATGTGTGCACTGGTTCTGAATGGGTTAACGTTCAGCCTAGGTATAGGCAGCGATCCTTCGGCAACGCTATGAATAATGGAATCCCCAAAAGTAGCGAATGACACGAAGTTTTCAGCTGATTAACGAATTTGAAAACGACTAAGACGTTTTATTATCATCGACATACGTGCTACGTTTGTATAACAAGTGATCAAATAGTGAATGCGATCTTGAGATCCTTCACAATTCTGCATTATGGAAATTTAGTAGTTGAACGGGCTCCGGATGAGTGAAAACGGCTCCACTGGGTATCTGTGACAGCGTAGTGATTATCACGACAGCTGAATTTCACTGTGACTGATATGAATTCTGGTGATTTCGAATACAGTGGTCCCCAGATCATCGAATCGCTCGCCCGTCAATATTAACTTCTTAAGGCTCGGCCTAAGCCCTTTTGGGTGAATTCTTCGTTGTCGCGTCATAACTTAGAATTCCTAGTCCGATAATAGGAAATTTACATTTTACGACTTGTTTAATATTTTCGTGCGTAATTTTATTTGTGTTTTTTCTGCTCGTTATGAGAAGTCGAGAACTTATTAATAAAATATAACTGAATACTAAATTAGGCCCTACGACACGATAACGAAAAATTTCGGCAAAAGGGGTGCAGCCAAGGCTTAACCGGCTTTCGTTCACTATGTAGTACAGTGATTTGGGTTAAGGCTGTGCATTGCTACAATAATACGTCGATCCCCGTTGCAAGAAAATCATTTTTAATGTGCACGCGGCGTGGTTCCGGCGGGGAAACAAACGGGACAGCTAAAAGAACGGGTCGGCACTTGTTCTGTCTTGGGGAGGGGGGGGAGGGGGGAACAAATCACGGTTAATTTTGCGGCATTGTCGGCACAGGAAAGTGCGATTGCCGTCACAACGAAGGCTGGACGCCAGTGGGCCGCGAAGGCTAGAGCCACGGCGTCCTTCAACACGCACGACGCGATGCGTGGACGCAGTCTTCCGCCGACCACGTGGACTGGATCACCTTTCCAGCTTCTGATTTCCGCTAAGCTGCCGCCACGAACTAGGACTGCGACAAAATAATTAAGGCCTCGGTGGTGTGGTAGTTACACCTCTATAGGCCGTTCACGGAAAAGTGAGCACTTTTGAAGCCCTAGTAAACTTTTTCTTTCATACAATTTAAATCCTTCCACCACTCTTTTTAAATGTAAACCCTGCCACGTGAGTAATAAACACAGTGTATAAATTCACCATACCCAAAACCAATAGTCCGAGGCTACATTGAAATATATTTAGTGGTTATTATGTCTGATGAAACAGCTTCAAAAAGTGCTCACTTGACCGTGAACGGCCTATAGCCACCTAACCGAGCCGAACCTGGTTCGATCCCCGGCGGGGTCACCCCCGGATTGTCGTATGTGGGAATCGTGCCGGACGACGCCACTGGTAGCTGGGTTTACTCGGGAATCTCCCGTTTACCCACTCCCTAACATTCCGGCGCTGCTCCATGATCACCTCGCTTCACCCTCATCGGCTCTCAAGACACCGATGTTAAGAGCCGCCCAAATCGCTTCACTCACTCACTCGTGGGTCTTACGTGAAGACATCTGCGTTTAGAGGGCAATATGTTCTTTGTAGTATGGGAATGAAATTAAAGGAATTAAAAGGACCCTTGGGTTTTATGGCGTAAATAGACGGATATAGACGATATTTTATCGTTTTGCACCAGAATTAACGCCCCAGCTCATATGAGTCGCTCACTGTCATAAACTGACTTGTTGGTCAGTTCATACATAAAAGGGGATACGATTACTATTACGATTACGTAGAGCACCACAGTAAATGATGGGGATATTGAACATAAGGATAATTGCAATAGCTAATTATGGACTATCATATTGTTAATTACATCTGATAGGATTATTTACCACACGCCACTACTATTGCATTCTAAATGGAAAGTCCCCATCTTATTCATGTTACCGGAGGCTATTTCTGCGAGGCGGTTAACGATGGCCGGACATACATCTCTCCGTACCTTCTCGTTGTGATGGCCCGACGACAAAAGACGTTTCGCCCAGTGTTACGTTGGCCTATATCGGGCGCGTTGTTTAACATATTCGGCCCCGATTACTGGCCAGTGGAGGGGGTTTCTGCAACTGCCGTCGCGAACTGATTACTGCTATCACGCTCGTGCCCTGATTCAATGTTTGAAGGCGTGATCAGGCAGGCCGTAGACCCAAGGCATGATCACTTCACAGCATGACGCCCTAAATTGCTTCCCTTCGCCGCGGAGCCCCAACAGGTAAGGTGTCAACTCAAGGTCTCTCTCATATCGTAATTGTATACCCGATCTAACGAGACCACATTTATTTCAATCATGTTTCATCAAGCACGAAGTTACAGGGTCGGAATGGATAACCCTGCGGACGTTACATCGCAGTATCCGCGTTGGTACCCCACGTGTCGGTCTGATTTTAAAGACGCATTCACGTCGAAATCTTTCTGGGCATTGCAATACTTTGAGGCCCCAGGTAATCGCCCAGGACACCTCAAGGACACACATTTAAAAAGCGATACTGATAGCCAGTAGTTTTTTTTTTAGCGTAATAAAGATAAGGACAAACCAACAGAGGCAAAAGAGTGTGGTGATTCCAAACACAGCACAGTGAAAAGACCAACTTCCAATAATTGCATTTTATTCAATACTGCGTCTTATCTTTTCTCATATCACACAAAATTCAAGCAGTTAAAAATTGTATATAGAGAACTCTGAACTTACATAACATCTTAAATCCACGTGGCATCCACAACAATTATCATACATGAGACCACCAAGCCCCGACGATGTTTTTTTGAGAAAATAAACATACGTGTCATCACAAATGTACTCAATGCCTGATACTCCCAAGCCACTTTACCATTTTACATAATTTTATGAAAAGTGGCTATTTGAATTCGATCATATCTTGGTGTCTGTCATCTGGCACCAACACTAATACTCGTTTATGAAAAATTTATTTCACGTGGCACCATAAATTTCCTCATTTCTAGTATCTTTGCATCTCCTCAGGCTATTTTTACCTTTTAAACACAATATCGTATTACACTTAAACGTCAGGTAGAGTGTTAAGCCATTTATGTATATACAAACATTTCTAAAATTTATATGCACGAATCCAAATTTTACTGCAGCTCCATAAAAACGCATATTTCAACTATCATGATTTTACCACCAATGAAACCTCTGCCTATCCTTGCGAACATTACTTCAATTACACAAATGAAAAGATCGCAATAAAAACATCATTAACACTAGACATAGGTTTTTTCCTACTGGCCTTCACAGGTGATCGTGGCCACTACAGCAGGTCTGTAATACTTCTAGGTTAACTTTAGTGAGATTATTTGTCACTCGCACCTGCAAATCCATATATTATTGCAAAGAAGATAAATAGTAAAAGTTTAAACTGGCCGAAGACACATTAATTCTCTTAACATTCCTGCCGAAATGGTGGGCGTAACAAAACCATTGTTGCCCCTATGCAATATACCAAAATAGCAAAGAACTAGCACAAGGAAACTTTCGTTAAGGTTAGAAAATTAACATCATGCTTCAAGTAAAGAAGTTGGTTCCAAGAAATTTCACCAACCACTGACTTGTCAAAGAAAAATGAAGCTTGATTCCAACAAGTTTGAGTAGGCATCATTGAATTGCTCTATTCCAAAATTATCCTGACAGCAAAATAAATTACTAAAAACGTCAAAGTGACGTTCCTGCATTCTGAAAGGTATTACATTACGAAATGACAGATAACCATGCTATTTGACCTGTTTCTCCATGGGGAAGCCCTCTCTCGATTCCAATCGTCACAAATTTCTTGGATTTGCAGGCCGTATAAAAAAAAACGACCATTGACTGGCTATAGAGGCACACAATTAATCCACCAATAGCGAACCAAGGCGTGATTGATGGCAACATTGATCCTTAGAGGGGTTACAACAAATCCCACAAGTTATCGAACAATCTGATAACAAGCAAATACATAGGTTTCTACGGAGAAAACAAATACCCCTCTTAAAGGGGTCAGAACAATACATAAATTACGACAAGTCCGATATTTGAACCAACCAATCACATTGAAGTTTATATTTCTGGTACGTTTGAAGAAGGAACACGCCTGTCCTCTATCGGGCACGCGCTAAACATCCACTCCGCTCCGGCACGACAGTCCCTACACAGTGTTCTATGAGCTGGTCGAAACAACACATCGCTGTTCGTCGTTCGCCCGTGAATATTTTAATGTTATGTTCTTGTGCTACATCGGGCTGTGAATTCCATTTCAATGATGATCTTCAAGCACGTGTGAGTGTTTCAAAGGCATGAATTGTAAGTACCATCATACATTCAAATAGACTTGAGGTGTTTTTGGTTGTTGTGCAGCGGCGAATAAAATTTATTCCGTTGACATAAATGCTTGTTACGAGGTACGTGTTGTAGGTAGACCCTCTTGTAACGCCGGTAGAATGGGGGCTTAGGGGAAAATATAGAGACCACGTACGTATTTTTAGACGTGCGTGTTTCATCGTTCACGAGGAATACCTGGAACCAGGAACTTCTAAGGTTGTCAAGAAATTGAGAAACGACCTTCCCTGTGGTTTGTTTTACAAAAATCATGACACAAATTGACCTGAAATTTTCATAATACAGATAATCAGTAGGGACCTGCAAAATTCGCGTTATTTTTTAACTTCAAGCTAGAATTCACAGTACTGTATATACTGAAGCCGGCGTCGTTCCTTGATTTGCTGCTGCCCAGATGTTAAGTCACTCCCTTTCTGAGTGAACTGTACGTGATTGGGGCACACGATTATGAAGTGTTCATTTATTGGCGTAGAGTTACCCGGGGAGTGTCAAATAAAGCATGGTCCAATGACAAGCGTATTGCAATGGTAAATGTGTTTTCAGTTTAATCTGTCCTCAAATAATAACGCGAGTTCTGCAGGTTCCTAAACCTTTACGGACTGCGCCAATTTGCTGGTACTGACGACAAGATTGAGGTGAGCTGCCTGTATTTCCCACTTCAGCAATATCAATTGTGTTGGTCAATGTATTTCAACATACCATCGTCCTATTGGTCGTGGCTACACCGGGTTGGCTCACTGTGCCCTGCAACGTTTGCCGTCAGCCAATGAAGTCTTGCGTTGACTGTGTGCCAATTAATGTATCGCGACGGAGTTAACATATTTTGCAATACATCGTGTTAATTTGAGAAATTATTAAAAATAACAGTTTTATTCTTATGAAATGAAATGCTGATATGTTGTAATTTTTTTTTTTTTATTTGGTTCCTATATAGTCCAGTGAATCGGTAAAACAATAAATGTGTGAGTTTTGTCTCCAAGAGCAAAGAAATTTCCACATTAACATAGCCCCGTATATATACGTGCATACTCATCGAAAGGCTAATATGGCGTATGGTGTATGGCGAGACGCCGTATACAAAGTCGGGTGTAGTTTGTAAGTGGGCCGGAGTGACGGCGCATTAGGGGAGGAGATGGCTGCTAACCACAGCCAGGTGGCGCCCGCGGCCTTCCCGCCACGGGGGCGACCGCAGCCCGTGGAGGTCCGTCTCTGGGTCGGCGGGGGAAAGTGCTGGCTGGTTCCCGGGTCTAACTGCAGCAGGCCGCCGGGTCACAGTCGCAACCTTGGGCGGAAACCCGCGCGCTCTTCAGAATACAGCCGTAGAACAACCTCTCGTTTCTTTCCTGTCGGGAACCCACACCTCCTTGTGGTTCCACTAAGTGAGATCAGCAACCGTGGGAAAACTCCCGGGCGTTCCCTATGCCATGCTTTACTGTAGGCTGTTCACGATAGAGCGAGCACTTAAGAAATTAACCTTAAAAAAAAAAGTCACTGCTCGTGCATGCATTATTTTAATGGGTGCACGGAGTGACACCCGCCCAGTTAAGTTGGTAACGATTGATGGAAAGTAGTTCCATATCTTAAGGTCAAATAAAAAGTGAGTAACCATTTGTGACGATTTAAAATTATTTCCTTAGTTTTCTGTTTTTTTTTTTAATGCATCAAAGTGCAAAAATGACCTGATTTGTAAAGTATTTAATTTATTAATAATTTCGCAGTTTCATTTGACCGACGGATAAATAAAGTGATGAGGCCTATCGCGATGTTAATTTTACATAAGGCGAAGGAATATACGACGAGTATACAAGTATATATAATGCAGGACTTTCGAAAGTGCTCATTTTACCGTGAACAGCCTATAAAAGGGGTATCTGCCTCCCTGAAAAATCGTCGTCGTGGGCAATCACGACAGAGGCGTCAGGTGGCTGGCCGGCCGACTCCTTTACGATCAGTGCGGCCCAACAGCTGTGTCTCAATGTGCTCATTTCGTAGTGAACATCCTATACCCGGCTATCACTCAATATGAGAAATGTAATATGTAGTACCATAAAAAAAAAAATATTGCAGTGTCCAGGAGATGTTTGTTCCAATAAACGGCCAGTATCACGTTGTCGCTACTCGCAGCTGTCGAAAACTGCGACACCCCGAAGTATCGTCGCCGGTTTATGTCGCATGACCAGCGTGCACAAACATGTCGCAAGCGCGAGATCATTGGTGGCGATAACAGCAGCAGAGGCAGTCTCTGCGCACGTCCTTGTCGCAACACACGCCGCCGGCTGTAAACACGTATGAAAACAATACCGATAAACAACGCGGTTTTATGTAGCCGACGCATACTTCGTGGTCTCAGCTGCTCCCGTCCGAGAGAAGCGAAACCGACTTCGAGTATAATGTTCATACATACGGCTATCTGTCCTTCGAGGTGTTCGAAACACTGTAGCACACTCGAGATGTAATTAGGGATAGGGGAATTTCGCGAGTTCAATGACCTGTAGGCTGGACTCCGCAGTCGTGTGTATACTCGAGCCTCAGATGTTAGTTCATTGGCTGCTGACTCAGAGAGTAGCCAGTGTTACTACTAGAGACATGCAAAATTCGCGTTATTATTTGGCATCAGGCTAAACTTCACAGTACTGTATGTACTGGAGTCAGCGTCGTTTCTCAGTTGGCTGCTGCATATATATGAAGCCACGCCTTTCCTGACTGAACTGCACGTGATTGGGGCACACAATTTTGAAGTGTTTTTTTTATATTGGCACAGAGTTAACCAGGGCGTGTCAGTTTAAGTACTGCCCAATGACAAACGTTTTGCAAAGGTATACAAGTTTAGAGTATAACGTGTCCCCAAATAATAACGCGAATTTTGCATGTCTCTGCCGACGAGGGTTAAGTGATGTGAGCATGCAGCAGAGCCGGAATGCAAGGACAGTGCACGAACCGATTGTGCTGAATTCGTTCCGTCTTTAGCATTAACTGTCTCGTCACAATCGTCTGTGAAAACAGTACCCATCGATGTAGCAGGAGGAATTGACGAAATCACTTGCTGGCTCCCAGTAGACGAACCCTTGCAGGTCTCCATATTTTCCTTCATTGCATCGCCTTGCACTAACCGCAAGAGACCAGCGATGTAATGCACAATCGATGTAGCAGGAGGTATTGACGAAATCACTTGCTGGCTCCCAGTAGACGAACCCTTGCAGATCTCCATATTTTCCTTCATTGCATCGCCTTGCACAAACCGCAAGAGACCAGCGATGTAATGCACAATCGATGTAGCAGGAGGTATTGACGAAATCACTTGCTGGCTCCCAGTAGGCGAACCCTTGCAGATCTCCATATTTTCCTTCATTGCGTCGCCTTGCACTAACCGCAAGAGACCAGCGATGTAATGCACAATCGATGTAGCAGGAGGTATTGGCGAAATCACTTGCTGGCTCCCAGTAGACGAACCCTTGCAGATCTCCATATTTTCCTTCATTGCGTCGCCTTGCACTAACAGCAAGAGACCAGCGATGTAATGCACAATCGGTTCGTGCGGGACGTACACTTGCGAGACGTTCGCGCGAAGTCAACAAACATCAAAATAAAAGACCGTCAACTCTAAATACTGATGCATTTTAAACTCTTGCTACAAAGAAAAAGTAAACTTGATATTGGAGGATGAAGCAGGAAGTGGAGGCCATCACGAAGACAGCATTGGATGATGACTATGACGAGAGTGATAGTGTTGAAGACGATGATGATTCTCTTGACGTTCCCACACATTTCGCCAACGAGTTTCCTTCGACAAATGGTGTGAAGAAGGTGAAGTATGTCGAGAACACCGGCTACATGTTTACCGAAGACCGGAATAAACTTGTTGATAAACTACAGATGACAGTAGAGGAGAGGCACTCGGAATCACACACAGTAATTTCTCAGTGCAGAATAGAACAAAGCAGGCGCATTTCTAGCTTACATCAGATTTTTTGGAACTATTTTCCTTGTATCCCTCCGCACAGCAGCAATGCTCGACTACATGAGCGCTCTAATTGTACTAAAACTCTCTTTTGCATGTCATATTTGTGTGACAGGTGTGGTAAACAGATTAGCCCTAGAGACGGTTTATTTAGATATATTAAAGAACATTGTAATTTTTTTGAGGGTGTTAACGACTGTAATAATTGAATTGAATAAGGAAATGCCTGTGATTAAAATTTTGTTTTATTTCATGTTTTCCTACTTTGTCGGAATATAATTGAAAATTAAAAAGGTAAAGAAATAAATTTTATTAAAAAGTAAAATTAAAAAGTACTGTATGTACAATTTTATATAATTAAATAAAAAAGTTTTTAAAACTAAATAGCTTTAAATTTCAAACACCAAATATATACTTAATAAATTATGCATGTCATCAAAAGTCTCGCATAATGCTTGTATGTATACTGCTGTTTGGAAACATTTTTTTTTAATATGGTGGAAATGTTCAAGCATTTTATACTTATAAATAGAAGGGCCGACAACCTGCTTGGCATCCAGCATGCTTACTTTTACGAATTTATTCTCGAACTTTTGTTTTCAAGGACATGGGGTCAAGACCATGGCCATTGTCTTTCAATATAGAGGATGGATGATGCCTACCAATATGGTGGTCTCCTACCAAGATGGCAGTCTCCAGTAATGTATAAACAAATGACGAACGAAAAAGCAAATATGGCAGCCTCCAGTAACATATAAACAAAGGTGGCTGCCTCCAATAGCATCTTAGCAAATGGCAAACGACAAAATTAAGACGGCCGCCTCCAGTAACATATACACAAATATGGTGGACTCCAGTATCATATAAACAAAAATAGCTGCATCCAGTAGCATGTAAACAAATGACGAACGAACAAAGAAAGATGGACTACTCCAGAAACATATATACAAATATGGCGGCCTCCAGTAACATATAAACAAAAATGGCTGCCTCCAGTAGCATGTAAACAAATGGCGAACGAAAAAAAATCGAGTTGGCGGAATGAGTATAGTTGAGGGGAGTGGGTGCGAGGGCGTCAGTCTTCTGCTGTATTCGAACAGAGGTGAGTATTTGGTGGTGTGGGAGAGACCTCAGGAAATGTAGGTTTTTTAATAAAATTCGTTATAAATTTTTTAAGGGAAATTTTTACGGAAAAAAGGGAAATTCCGAAGGGGAAAGGGGTAAATGGCTGCCAGAGTTAAAGACTTTTTATTAGAAATTTTTTAAATTAAATTTTATAGAAATGAATTTTTTATTAGTTTTTCTAATTTTAAAATAATTTTTTAATAATATTTTTTTGTAAATTTTTAATCGATATTTTTTTTGTTGATTTTTACATTTTTTTAGTATTCAAGGTCAAAGGTTAAAGTTCAAGGTCAAAGGTCTTAGGTTTTGCTCTCCTGACCCCTAGGTTAAATGATCCCTGTCTCCTGTCTGACCCTGGGTCACTGATTCCTGTCAGTATTTCTAAAAAAAAAAAGTGTCATTTCTTAGGATACTTTTTAATAATTTTAAAATAAGTTTTAATTATTTTAATAATTTTAAATTATAATTTTTTGGAATTTTTTTATAATTAAAAAAAATGGAATTATTTGGGGAGTTACTGAAATTTTTAAAGATTTTTCTAGTGGTTTTTGGGGTCAAAGATACTCGGGCTCAAGATCAAGGTCAAAGGTCACACGTGTCGGGGGTGAAAGGTCAATGACATCCAAGATGGCGGCCGGGTGACGTAACAAGATGGTGGCTCCCCCGCCTCCAGCTCCGACGCCCCACGCCCTTTGCCTAGAATCGTCTTAATCATACTACTAAACTGTTATTTTTAATAATTTCTCAAATGAACAGGTTGGATTGTAAAACATGTTAACTCCGTCGCGACACATGATTGGCACACAGTCAACGCGCGACTTCATTGGCCGACGGCCAGCCAATAATAAACGTTGCAGGGTACAGTAAGCATGCCCGGTGGATCCAGGACCAATAGGACGATGGTATGTGAAAATACGGTGCACTGATCAATACAATTGACATCGCTGAAGATGGAAAATATAGGCAGATGACATAAGTCTTGTCCTCAATACCGGTGAATTTGTGGAGTCCTTAAAGTGTTAAAGAATTTGGCAGGCCGTGATAACTTTGTACATACTTTCTTTCACTATTTAGCTAGCTGGAGACTCCGACAGACATTCGCCCGCGTATTTCTTTTGGTGGTCACGAAATATTCACCCATCAAGAACCCCTCAGGTAGGGATAGGAACATTTCACGAGTTCATTTCAAGACAAGATAGACGTCAAACACGTGTACACCGAAGTTGACTTTGCAATTGGATCGCAGTTTATTAGACACGCCCTGGACGACGCTCAGCCAATAGCAGACTTGCAAGGAAACAAGTAGCGAGTGCCATACTGCCAGCTGAGAAGTAACACTGGCTACTCTATGGGGTAGCAGCCAATAAACAAACAACTGAGGCTCGAGTATACACATGACTGCGGAGTCTAGTCTGCAGGTCGTTGAGATCGCGAATTTTTCCTATCTCTACCCTCAGGTTATGGTCATTCGCCCTGGTTCGCACGTGGGCTTGTCAAGTGCCAGTAAGCGCGTCGTTTCGCCACGCCAGTCCGAAGCATTAAAAAGCGATATTTATGCACTCCCGCCCAGACAAATTGTCGCCTATGTATGGCGTCGCAACCGGGTAAGATGATGAGTTACGAGAGTTTCGAAGGTTAAAACGATGGCCGAGATGAGTAGTGCGAAGTAGGCGGATCGCGCGCTGCATATTCATAAGGGTGACGACGGGCAACCGAGAGACCGCACTGTTCAGGGTATTATGTACCCGCGCGTTCAGGGTCAAGAAGCGAGGGAGCGATACGGGTGAGACTAACACGCACGCCTAACGCCTCGTCGCTCCCACGCGCAAGGCGTGCAGTGTTTCCGTCGTTACGCTGAACTGTGCAAATTATATCTGTAACATAAGGGTTTTATTACACTCGATGACATACCGCAGATTAAACTACGTCCGTATCGTTGTACTTTTCTCTTGCCACTTAATGAAACTGCATGGGCAAGCTTTAAAAATGCGATATTTGACAAAGAACACACTAAATATGACAAAAGTAAAACGATAGTGATATAGATAATAGGTTTTTTTAAAATCCTTTCTCTCAAAAAGTCGTATTTCGATGACTTTTATTTACCGAGATACGCGTTTGCGCGCAAAGGACGATTTCACAGAAAATTTTCCCCGTACATAATCACCTTAAACTGCCGTTCAGCGATCGGCGCGCCTCATCAGCGAGCGGTGGCGTTCATAGGAGGGAATGGGGTGACTTACTGTAGTATCGCTTCTGCGAGGAAATGAGTGGGTCGACCCGTAGGCGGTCAGCCCTGACCTTTCCCTGTTAATATAATAAATCGACGACAGCCGGACCTGCCCGAACCTGTTCTCTCGACACTTGTCCGGATGGCTCCGTGAGAATTTTCGCGCTCGTCGCGATACGCTTCGTGGCGTAATTTGAGCCGCGAACTTAGAACAGGCCTTTGTAAGTTCTGTGTAAGGCGAAGTTTGATCAATGCGTCGTTTGTGCCTTAACGCTTTCAAACGTATTTTAGGCGTTGCAAAGAACAATTTTTTTTTTTGGAACCGCATAAAGCTCTGTCATATGTCGCGGAGAGTAAAAACCTGCTCGCGTACGATGTTATTGGCGGCAACTGTTTAGGCAACTGAGGGATATACAGCATGTATCTAAATTAGACCGACAAACTTCGGTTGCAGGTTGTAGACGAATAAAGGTGAAAACATAGGCCTATACATGCGCTATGTAATTCGCGAGTTCAATGACCGGCAGCTAAACTATACAACCTTGTGCACAAATTGTCGACGTCAAGAGCGCATTGGTTGTCTGCTACCACGATGGAAGGCGACGAATTGGCCAGCATTCTCCAGGAGGTGCCAAACACCGCGTGGATCAATGACTAAAGTTATATAAACACACGTGTTTTGAATCCTAGCTTGTCCCCTAAATGAATCAGCGAATTCTTCAGGTCTGTACCTACGGTATAAAGTGAATCCTAAGGGCGGTACACATCTTTGAGGTCGAGGCCGTGACCGAAATGGCAGATTTTGTTGACAAAATGATCACGTGATCCGGTTTTGTATACAAAAATGGTGACGTGTTTGTTAATTTTGTATTTATTATTTTTTATCTCGTGGATGTTAGTAAAAATACAAAATTACAAAATCAGCGCCAGGTTGATTTTAATCTTCAAAACACATATGTGAATGATTCATTTAAACGGTTTTTAAAACAATTAAGTGTTCTTAAAATATCCTAGACATCTTTTAAAACGGAAGCAAGTGTTGTATTTTGTTTATATTTATCGCAAAAAAAAAAAAAAAAAAAAATTTAAAAGTCGTTATTGCATAAATAATTAAGTTGTTATTTATTAACATATTCGCAGTGTTCCAGTGATGATTGCGAAAATATCACGTCCGTTTTAAGCATTAAATTTAGATAATAATAATTTTCATTGTTAATGTAAAAATGCGTGGCCGCGAGTGCCACTGAAGATGAACGGAATTTTATTGTGATATTCGGGTTAATAGCCCACCTTATAAATCCCTAGTATGACAGAGAATCATGGATATCAAGTGAAAACATGGCTAATAACAGTGATTAATTCCTTGTTATATTATGATGAGAGGGACGGGCAGGCGCGTGTTGTGGTGTTTACAGATCTTTGTTACATTACACATTATCCAAACACCCAATGTTCCAAATTAAAAATATTCTTCAATATTTGTAGCAAACCAATGTTTCAAGTTCAACTTCAAAGATGTGTGCAGATCTAAGGATCCACTTTAGAACATAAGCCGTGTATGCCTTTTCACTTTATTTTATCGCGAATAAGCTGCAGTCGAAATTTTTTGGTATAATTTGGACACATTCTGTATTCTGATGTCTCCCATAGCGTGATGGACTTACCTTACTGAATGCAGTTTCGTCTGAGAACAGTGTGCATCGTTACATGCACTTCCTGTGCAACGTCTGATATACAGACCGCCATGCCTGAAGAGGACACTCTTAAAATGCTACGATCTTATTGCAGCACCTTGGGACTATGCCAAGTCTCCTCAGAGCTATATTTCAAAAATTATTTGTGGTGGAGCTCGTTAACAGCATTGCTTTTGACCATCCAGACGAGCAGAAAAGAGGATTATATGTCGTCCTACCTGTTTGTGCGTATGTGAAATCACCAGGAAAAACGTAGTCTCCGCTGTAAAAAAAAAAAAAATTGTCGAGGAAACTTCTTTTTAAATTTGCATACTTGCGCTATAAAATTATTTTGCTGCTTCCACGTGTTTGGGCTAATAGAAAAAGTTGTGCGAAACAATCAGTCATGTTGATTCAAGTTCCGTTGTTCTGGAAAAATTATAAGTCAAATAAATAGACTTACATCATCGCCAAAACAATATTTATCACTATTACTTACAACGAAAGTGTGAAAACGATTATACAAAACTATTGGAGGTAATTTGAAGAAAACTTTGACAGTGTGAATTGTGGAAGGGCCTTAAGTTGCCGTGACAGGAAGTGGTCACCTGCCTATAAGAATATGCATACGCCCGGCTAGCGATATGCTCACGTGATTGTTCTTCCAATAAGCTGGACTCACAACCAACCGACGCATCCGTCAGTCGCCCGTCCGTCCGGTGGTCACGTGATTTTCAACCAATCGCAGGGAAACTTTTTTTTCAATCCGTCAAATATTTTTCAAACTTTATCTTTCGACGTGTTGACGGATGGGCCACCGACATCTCACTACATTCCGTAGACGCGAATACGCACTTTCAAATCAAATGCAAGGCGATGGATGTGTGTATATTACATTTGCTGGTAAATTCAGGAATTAAAAATGTAGACAATAAATCAGTATAGGCCTCAATTCTGTTTCTCTCTTGAAAATGTATTTCCAACCAAAATATTCCCCCAACTAAAGAAAGATCACGATATTATGTTGTCATGCCAAAATTTCGCCGTACAGAAAGATTGACGGACGACGGATTGTTGTGAGTCACTTTAAACTGATGGATGAAAAAACGGACGGATAACTGATTGACGGACGGACGGACGACTAACCGGTTATGGTTTTTGAGTCCAGCTCAAGTGAAGTATCACGTCCCAGGTTCGGTTGTAATATACCTTGTTCGAACTTCGAACTGACCATTTGAGTATATTAGTATTTTAATATTTAGTAGAGTTCAGTTCGCACACCGTCAATAGTCACTTTTTCGGCGATGGTTGCGATTTGGTAATTCAGAATGCCAGTAAGTTTCGTTACATACTAAAAACTAAATACTAAGACACGAAAAAAGTCGTCGTTTTAGTCGATTAATTCGGGTCACATAACCTTTTAGTAAAATAAAAGTGCCAATTCAAACACAGGCTTAAATTGCTTGAAAGAGGGGCGTTGAGCAGCACAATGCGGAAACTTAACATACATGAATGTTCTGAAGATTTTATTTTTCATATTTTATGGAAACAAACAAGATTGTTATATAATATCTCATTTTAGAAAATTATTTCGATTGCTTTTCAGGAAACCCTATTTTTAATAAAACGCACAATTTACAGTCGTGAATTTTTATTTTTTTGTTGGTTAGCTTACATGAGAAAAAACTTAATTATTTTAAGCTAGAAATCTCTATTAATTTTCGCATTCGTATTATTACTATCTTTCCATCAATCAAATAGTACTTTTACGCACTGCAGCTGGCGCCGAGTAGGCTGTCTGGCGGTGTAGGGGGGGGGGGGAGCAAACATCGACCCTCCCCTCTTTTTGAAACGACGCGCTAGCTGCCTGGTTGCACGCCTTCTGGAAATCCCGTGAATAACTGACAGCGGCGAGACTTGCTTGCGTCACAGGCGCTCCTCTTCCCTGCTGGAGATCCCGACAAATGTAGCGATGACACAAGAATATTGCGGTGAGACTGGCTGGCGTCACAGCCTCCTCCTCCTCGCTGAAGAAGCTGACACCTATAGGAAGCGCACGAATATTCTGGGAATTGGGACGCTCGGTGCAGAGCGCGAGTTAGAGGAAATTCTTGGTGACGGCCTACGACACTGTATATACTGCCGCGGCCTAGAGGCCAACAGTCTTTGGCAAAGGCCATCTACCTGAATTCGGCCGCGAAGTGGAGTGCGGTACGACTGCGGACGAGGTGTTCTTGTTGTGTTTGGACGAGAAGGTGTGAAACCCGATGAGTGAAGCCTACTGTGCGTGAGGGCGCTCGGGGGACTGTAGAACATTTCGGACTGGCGGAACATGGACTTAACTGAGGTGGGGACTGAGTGGACATGTAATGCGGATTTTATTGTAAATATTGGAACTTTCAAATATGGACCCATAATTTATCACATAATTGAATATTGGGACTGATTTTTAATTATCAGATTTCGTTTAGTTCTTTGAGTTATTATTAATAATGAAGTCATTAATTGTAAACAGTAAGTGATATCGATTTATTGTGAGATGTTGAGTTGAGAGAATTTTGTTTGTGGTTATTGCAAATAAAATTAGAAATTGAAATTAATTCTTTTATTTAATTAGGACCTCCATCTCTTTAACGAACTTGCTTTAGCCCATTTAATTTCTAGAGAGACAAATCGTAACAGTACGATAACCCGGGAATAACTATTCAGTTTTATTTTGTTTCACTATGATAATTAAGTGCGAAGTTCATGAAGTCTGCTGAGCATTGATTAATGCTTGAAGTAATTTCCTCTACTAAATCACACGCAAAAGCTTCCTTATGGGATAATATTTTTAAACGCCATTTTATACAGATATAAATGAACGCACATAAATTGGCTATAACTTAATCTAAGGAGGGGCACTTTTGCATCTGCCATATTTTATTTTCTATTTGCTTACCGGTGACCTTTATATTGGCTCCCTCTATCTTTCAAGCAATCCGTGGCATTAATTGGCTTGATGCACACAGTTTCGAAACAGGCAATATACTAACACTTCCAGGCTGGAAGTATCTCCAGGAGCGGGTTTAAACACCTGGCCCGAATGCCCGGGGAGGGATCTTTATTAATTGAGATGGAAGGCGGTTCGTGTCGCCTTGTTAATTCGGGCGGGCGAGCGAGATGCCATCTCGCGGGCCGAGCAGGAAACGTCACGCACGCCGCAGCACCTGTGCAATCAGCGTAGTTCGAGTGGCCCGCCGCGGGCGGCGCTGCCGTCGCCCCACCACCCTGCCGCAGCCTGCGTTCACATTCTCACGCGATGATGATGCGTCGTCCTGCAACTCATTTGGCAGCACTTAAAGCGGCCCTCGTTTCGCCGCTGTTACTTCCGCCTGTCTGTTCGGGTGGCCGCTCCTGGTACTTTGAATAGCCAGTCACCTGCATTTATGAACTGCTAACAACCGTGCTTAACAATGGGATGGACCCCTGCACTTTTTGTGAAATAGTTGTTTGCGCGAATACGCGTATCTCGGCAAATAAATGTTCTGCAAATACGACTTTTTGCCAGAAAAGATAAAAAAACAATTATCTATGCCACTATTTTTTTTATTTTGTCATATTAAGGGTATTCTTGGAGAAAAAAACTTATGAATATGGTCAAATATCGAATTTTTTAAAGCTTTCCTATGCAGTTTCCTTAAGCGGCAAGAGAATACTACAAAGATACGGGCGTAGTTAAATCTGTGGTCTTTCATAGCGTGTAATAAAACCCCACTGTTACAGATCTAATTTGCAAAGTACAGCGTCACGACGGAAACACTGCACGACTTGCGCGTAGGAGCGATGAGGCGCTAGGCGTGCGTGTTAGTGTCGCCCGTATCGCTCCCTCGCGTCTTGACCTTGGAAGCGGGGTTCCCACCGGAGTCCATCCCACTCTTAAAAAAGTTCCTTTCATATTATTTTTATCCGTTCGCCAATTAATAATATAAAAATTGCCATGTGACTATAGTCCAATCAAACTTCCAACTTTTCTGACGTTCTGTTTAAGTTCTATTTTCAGGATATTCCTCCACCTCATGCAAACAAAGCTTAACTTAGTCTAGAAAATTACACCAAATGTACAACGTACCACATATACATTACAGCCTCCCAAAAGTTAACGTCTCAGGTATCAATAAAATATAATTTTTTTAGTATATTATGCCTGCTGGAAGAGCCTTAAAAAGTGCTCCCTTCACCGTGAATAGCCTATACTAGCATTTCATATTCAGCATCAAATTTTTTCATGTTATAGGGAATTAAAGGATCCGCCTGGTTGGCGCATGGAGCTCGCATTGCCGAAGTTTTGTAGATAAACACGTGATCTAAAAACTGTTGGGTATTTTGTAGTAGCGTCTACTCACTAAAAAATATTTAAAAATCGTTTTGTGCCCAAAGGCATTTCACCTTCAATGATTACTTTTCTGGGCGTGAAAATGGGTAACATGGTTGTTTTCAGAATCACTTTTAGCTGCTAAATTTTCTGAACAGAAAATTTGTCTTTTGACATGCATCGTACGTTGGTATCATGCCGTGAAAAATATGGTGTGAGTTCTTAAAGTTAATTTTTATCAAGAACTCTATCCCTTACGTCCTTAGGTACGCCCTACGTAATTCGCAGCAATATGAACCGCAGCTTTTGAGGCTCATGCTCTACCACAGTGCTGTGGTTTAATAACATAGCGCGGAGGTAAATTCGTATGGCACAGGAGGAAGCTCGCTAGTTCTCGGACAGCACTGCTGACCGTTACTAAAGGCCCTGACACAATTTAAAACTTTAACATTTGGCTTTACCATTTTTCTTTACGTTTGCTTTCCGACATGTTGTTTCTTATGGAGCTTGACACAATGGAACTGTCACAGGTAAAGTCAAGCACTCTTGACTGTACGATTTCGAAAAGTTGAAATTTAAAGTCAAAGTCAAGCAGCCATTTTGCCGAGAATCTAAAAGAGGTTATGTGGAAAGTACGTTATTTTTTTGTAAGGCGATTTTAATTTCGATATATTAAACAGAGCTTGTCTTAAGTAAAATATATGGCAAACGAATTTAATGTGAAGAGGAAATATATTAATTTACATTTTTGAATAAAGTAAACAAGTGAGTTTTCGTTTCGAAATAAACTTTTAACACACATTTTAAGTCTGTTTAAAAAAATAAAAATAAATAAAGGATACGTAAAATGCATTTCTAGACAATATGATAATGATTTACATAACAAGATACACATTTTTACGAAGCACGGAAAACCGATGTTTTATTGTTTTCAACTTGACTGTACAATCTTACTGTGTATTGGCTGTTTCGTCCAAGTAAAGGAAATGTAAAGTCAAATGTTTAAGTTTTCTATTGTGTAAGAAGCTTTATTAAGGCATACGAGACGGTGTCTAGCGACCCGCTCACAGAATTGGCTGCTTTGCTGCTGCTGGTGTGTGTATGTTTGTGTGTGAAGAGAGAGAGAGAGAGAGAGAGAGAGAGAAAGAGAGAGAGAAAGAAATTGTAGCGGAGAGATCACAGACCGGGAGGTTTACTACACAAAGAGAAGTGGGAAAATGGATGAAATTTTTACAAGAGTGCAAGGTGAATGGACTACATCTACTTAAGGAAGGATCACTTACGACATAATTCCTGACGTCACGGCACACCTTAAAAGAAAAATTGATCACCTTTACAACGAACAACTGTATAACTAGAGAGGGAATTCCAACGCCAAGTGCATGGTTTTTTCCTGTTTGTGAAATTTCTGCTACTACGTAATGTGCGTGGTGTGGACGACACAATGGAACATGTACTGGGAAATTGTTAGACGACCGATGACGTTCCAGTGCGTAACAGCAGACAAGAAGCGTACAGATGGAAGCGAACTACGCGAGGGAAGACGTAGCTCTTTTGTAAAATAGACGAGAACTGGAAAAAAATACTCGAAGAGTACAATTAGTCGCGAAGAGAAGATCGCAATTCCGTTTATCCATTAGATGGTGCTCGGGTAAAGGCTGTGCCGGGGACAGGTTTTTTTTTAGCAAGAACACAAGCATGGCAGCATGCACAAGGCCCGAGCTGCGAGATGAACGGAAGATCGCGAGAGGAGAGAAAGTGCCATGAACTGCTTTATAGGCTATTCATGAGCACTTTTGAAAGCCCTGCGTCATGCATCGGTCAAGTGAAACCATGAAATTATTAGAAAAGTAAATATTTTACAAATCTGCTAATTTTTTATATTCGGTTCATAAAAAAAATTAGAAAACTAAAGAAATAATTTAAATTATTAGAAATGGTTATCTAACACTTTTTATTCTACGGTGAGATCAGGAACTACTTACCATCCATCGTTACCAACTTTACAGGGCGCATTCCACTAGTGCGTCAAACAAAATATGTTCAGGCAGTGGTAGTGACTTTTTTCTAAAGTTCATTTAAAAAGTGCTCATTGTATTGGAAACAGCTTTTACTCACCGGGCTAACGGTTGCAATGCGGAAAGACTGCGGGTTTCTCGGACTGTAAAACTTGTAATCAGCTACTCGTCCTGCTAGTTTCCCGCTATTAACAAGCGTAAAAATAAACCAACAAAATTGTTATAAATTCGTGGCATTTCATATGCCCACGGGCACGGGCGTCTATTACTCAAATATTTTCGTCAGCATTGGACAACACAATCGTATGCAGGAGGACAGGTGAAAGTCAGTCACTCTCCTTCGGCCCAGCCAAGCGCGCGGGGGAGGACGAGAAACACGGCAGAGATCGGTCAAGGTTAAGTCCACCGCAGGTGTGCCACAAGTGACGGGTACTTCATTTCTAATGAGGACTGCGGTCCGAGGCGCCTTCCTGTGATTGGCAACACTGAGCATTATCGTGCGGTCTGCCACCACTTTCAAAACCGCCTTTCCCTAGAGCATGACTCTGCACTGAGACAAACTCGAACAAAATATTTGTTTGTATAGGGCCAAATATATATTTAGTTGCCCTAAAAAATATATATATTATTGAGAAAACAAAATTTGAAAAGTAACAAAATTACTTTTGTTCGTTTAACAAAATATATGTTTGAATAAACAACATCTCTGTATTGCACCAAAATTTTTTTTAACTGTCAACTAAATATTTTGTTGAATTAACTGTGTATATTTGTTTGGCCACTCATTTGACTGTCTTCGTTCGAAAATCCAGCTCGAGAGTTTCTTTGTATTTTTTTTTTACAATTAGAATAGTAACCTTGTTTGCTAGTGTATCTATGGATGCTTAACAATCGTATAAACACATTAATAAAACAATGCAACAAGAAACTGACAAGCAAAGCTGTAAAACTTGAAATATTTGTTTGCACATGTTGACCAATATTTGCTAGTATATCTATCTAAAAGCTTTCCTTTATCATCACTTGGCACATTAGCTGAGATTACTAAGGCGTAGCGCTCGGACGCAGGTAATCCAGGTTCGAAACTGGGTCGAACAAGCGAAGTTTTATTATATCGGCCCAAAATGTTTAATGTGCGTACCGTATAGCCGAACAAATATTTAGCTACACAAACCAAATCTTACAGTTTGGGGCAACCAAATGAGAACAACAAAATAATTCGGTTTTCAGCAACAAAATATTTCGTTGCCCCTATACAAAGAAATAATTTGGTTGCACCGAACGAATCTCGTCTGATCCAACAAAACCTTTTTCTCAGCGTAGTCTCGCAGAAACCAGTCTTCGAATCCGGAAGCCGGCACGGTGTAATGCGCTTTCCTTGTTCCGCGCTATCCCCCGTGCATTAATAACCTGTCAATCTGTTTCGCTACACGAACGGCCGGCGTGGCGAAACATTTGGTTGTAACGGTCGGGCCAAACGGCCATCTTGACAAATGGCTTCTTTTTTTTCTTATGAGTAACTGCTGCTAGTCTCTGTTTGCACGACGTCCGGATATTGCGCAGCGCGGGTAGGAAGCCGACGTCACGTATGAACACAATAAACCCGTTGCAAATCGCGTGCCTGGAAAACCAAAGTAGATGCAGCGGGAAACACATTTCTGAAAGCTTCTTCCTGCAAACATGCGTGTACTTTCACAAACAGACAAACATTAATATTGCCGAGGGCCATATATATATATATATAACAGCGTTATGATAAGTGGCGGAGTGAATGACGTTATGAAAGCGCCAGGAACACAAATATGGCATTACTACATTACTACGATAGCTTTTTCTTTGACGAGCATAAGACAAAGATGAAATAATTTCGGATACAGTCGCTTTAATTACTATAGGATGTTCACGGTAATGTGAGTACTTTTAAGGCCTTCCAAAACAGGCATTAACCACTAATTAATATGTGTTTTTGGAGCCTCAGACATTAACTTTTAAGAATGGTTAAAAAAATATACTCCGTATTTATTAGTCACATGGCAATGTTGACATTGAAAAGTGGAGGAAAATGAAAAAAATTGACAAAATGGAATAGTTTATAAGGGCCTTAAAAAGTGCTCACTTTACCGTGAATAGCCTGTAGCCGCTTCTCCCGATACATTTTGCGGACGTAAGTGACATCCGCATAAATAGTATACATAAAGAGAGACGATGGTTGAGAATGCACTCGTCACCGCAGCCTGTGTGGAAACCCTGGGTTCTCTGTAAGACCATTAAATGAAAATAAGACTCCTGTCGTGGCATTATGGCACACCTTAAAAAAGGAATGGACCACGTTTACAGCGTACAACTATATAAAGAAAAGAAAACAAATACGTAAGTTTTTCAAATAAGCCAGTGTATTACAAGTACTATAAATGAATTATTATTTTATAATTGTCCTGCAATCTTATTGACCGGAGGTTGTATGCATGGAACACGAAATAAAATATCGCAATTGCGTACTCGTGTATACCGGCTGTTCACGGTAGAATGAGCACTTTTGATAGCCCTCCTTAAGATCTACTTGTACGTCCGTTGTGTATTCTTCCACCTCATGTAAAACTAACAATACCATGGGCCTTGTCGCTTTATTCATGCGTCGGTCGAGTAAAACTGTGAAATTATTTGAAAAGCAAATATTTTACAAATCTGCTCATTTTACACTTCGCTTCATAAAAAAAAAAAAAAGGCAGAAAGCGAAGAAAATAATTTAAGTTATTACAAATGGTTGCCAAACACTTTTTATACGACGTTGAGGTATGGAACTACTTTCCCTCCAACGTTACCAACTTTACTGGGCGCCAATCACCCAGTGCGCCCGCTAAAATATATATGCTGGTGGGAGCGGTGACTTTTTTTTCTAAGGTTAGTTTCTAAAGTGCTCACTTTATCGCGAACAGCCTTTACACTATAAGGATACGTACATGATGGCCATGGAACGGCGTTGTCGCACCTACATCTTTTTCGTCGAGAACAGGGCGTTTCACTTACATGTTTTTTTTTTTTCGCGAAAAATTTCAAAGACCAGTTGTACTCCAGAGCATTTTAGTTCACATGCACTTTCGTGGTAGAATGACTTCTAAATGTCGCGAGCCTCAAGTGTCTGCCCGCGAATCACGGACACTCGTTATCGGAGTTCTTTATTCCGGTGGGTCCAGCGAAATGAGAACACGTCTTCTCACGTGAGCACGCGGCCAGTAACCGAAGCGAGTTGTGATTGCGAACGTAGGATACTGAAACATAGCACGAGTATAAATATTTCCCCGAAAAATACGTGGCCCTACTCATATATAGTAAGACGTCAAAGTATAAAAGTAATTTTTCAACTTTTTCGTCAAAACGTGAACGCTGATGCCATTCAATACCTATACGGTTACGGGGATGCTATCTCTGCTCCATGCTACTGTGCCGTTCATATTCATAGCAGAGACAAGCAATATCCTGACATAAAATGAAGAAAGCCTGAGCACATCAGAAATGAACCTTATAAAAAAAGTCATTGCCCTGCATGCATATATTTTAATGGGCACACTGAGTGACATCCGCGCAGTAAATCTAGTAACGATGAATGGCAAGTTAGTTACATACCTTAAAATCGAATAAAAGGTGTTAGGTAAACATTTTTGATGACATAAAATCATTTCTTTCGATTTTTTAAAATACATTGAAGTGTAAAAATTAGCAGGTTTGTGAAATATTTACATTGTAAATAATTTCGCATTTTAATTTGACGGACGCATGAATAGAGTGATGACGTCCATGACAATGTAAATTTTACGCAAGGCGGAGGAATACACAAAGTGTATAAGAGTAGATCTTAAGCAGGGCTTTCAAAAGTGCTCATTTTACCGTGAACAGCCTATAATTAGAGACGTGCAGAATTCGCGTTATCTTTCGTCGAGAGGAGAGACTCCACTGCCTTATAAACAAGTGCCCACAGTATGTGGTTTTATTGGCCACTTCACTTTAATTAACGTCACCAACCTTCTTGATCTCCTTAAAAGAGATTGGTCACTCCACCACTGAACCGATATTATTGGCTCAATAGTTATCCAAGGAGTCACAGACATATTTCCTACCAATGATTGAAGTCGGTCAAACGTACAGTAACTTGCAGTTCAGTCTGTCCTTCAATAATAACGAGAATTTTGCCGGTCTCTACCTATAATCTGTCGTGATAAGGAGAGACCCTAAACTGGAGCAAGGGTCGAATGGAAGGGTGTTGAAAACGGAGGATCCCCAGGAACACTCGCCCTCGACAGGCAATATCCTCCGTGGATCGAGGTGGAGGAAGGCCGGCGAACAAAACAATGGTGCTGGCAGCGCTTTTTTTTTTTTTTTTTTTTTTTTTTACATCTACGTAAATGCCAAAGTAAACACGACAGTGATGCGGTGTGCTGGTACAAGGACGCGAGGAATGATGAATCGCTCGACTTCTGGTGTATAAGTCCAGCTCGTCTGACGGAGGCTACGCTATCACGTCGTACATTTATCTTCGATTGTTGTTTACGGACGAAGCTTCAATGACGCCCACTCCACACTTGCCCAGGTCTTCGTCGGAGCTGGTTTGCGAGCGCGCTCGCGTCACTTTAACTAAGACGTCATCGTGGTTCAAGCTCTTAGACTCTAGAGGAAATAAAACCGTTGCGTCAACTTACCCGAGACAGGCCTGCAGTTTCTGCGCGTTGATGTGCCGTGTCAGTAAAATCACGGCGGAGGTATCGTTTTCTTGCTCGAAATTCATTGGGCAACAGCGAACTTCCAGGAGAGTCCATTGTCGACACCGCAAGGCAGATGAGTTCGTGAGTGTCCTTTGATCGTGCGACGCACACTCCCGTCAAAACAGACCGGTCTTCCAGGGAAACGGCAGCGATGTACATTCTGACCACGACTACCAGGAAACATCCAACGTATTTTCTTGGGAACGCGAATGGTCAAGAGCGGAGTCTTCTTTTCATTTAATGGTTTTACTGAGAACACAGGGCTTCCACGCAGGCTGTAGTGTAACTAGTTTGTTGTTTTGCAAGTTCGTGATAACTTTTTTTTTTGCATCACGTTGTGTTTCAGAAACACAACTTCCTTGTTGTAAAGAGGGTTAAAGGCTGTTCACGTTATAGTGAGCACTTTATAAATGAACCTTAGAAAAAATCACTGCCCCTGCATGCATATATTTTAAGGGACGCACTGAGTGACATGTGCCCAGTAAAGTTGGTAACGATGTCTGGAAAATAGTTCCATATCTTAACGCCCAATAAAAAGTGTTAGATGACCATCTGTGATAACTTAAAATTTATTCTTCCACTTTCTGTTTTTTTTTTTTTTTTTTTTTTTTTTTTTATCGAAGTGTGAAAATGAACAGTTTTGTAAAGTATTTACTTTCTTAGTAATTAAACAATTTTAATTAACCGACGCATGAATAAAGTGACGAGGCCCATAGCAATGTTAATTTTACATAGGGCGGAGCAATACACAACGTGTATACAAGTAGAGCTTAAGCAGGGCTTTCAAAAGTGCTAATTTTACCGTGAACAGTGTGTAGTCATACTCGAGAGAAGCACTTAGTCACTGAAACACTGACTTTGTATGCGTGCGTGTGTTTGTTAGTCAAAATTAAAGAAAATATTATGTGCTGTTAACGCACACTCTAGAAAATTAATTTCGCAAAGTACATTTTGCTTCATAATTAGGTTGTAGTGCTATTGAATTATTGCTAAATACTTGTGTTTCAAAAACATACATTTATGGACAGGAGTAAAAATGCTATTTTGACCACCTCATTCGAAATTTAGGATGTTAAAATGATTCCCTTTATTCCATTCCACCATTTCCTTTGGCACTGAACATTTAATTCAGTGTATGCCAAATACATTTTTTCGATAGCTTGGCTTGTTAGAATGGAATAGTATAAATGGTTGTTGCAGTGCTTAAATTCACATAAACACGGAGGTTTTTTTTACTATTATTTTGTAGTAATGCCTACAAAAATATTACACGAAATTGATTGAACTGGTACTCTTGAAGAAGCTACGTAGTTACTGTGTTTTGTCGAGATTCAGCTGAGTTGTGGCAGAAATTAAGTACTAATACAACTAATTATTTCAACATATAGGCAAATAAAATATATTTATCAGTGATATACTGTATATTGATTTACATCGCAGTAGTTACATTTTTACGTATATTGCAAAACAGATCTTCGTTGCTTGAACTTTGACTTTACGTTTGTATTGTGTGTTGGTGATTTCATAAGATGAGCAAAAAACGTAAAATGAAATGCCAAAGATTTTTAATAGCGGAAAGGTCTTGAAACTCCCAGAGTAGCTGGTCGCGATCGAAACTGTGACCATCTGAATGTGAGTCAGGCATTCGTAGGCAATTGCAAAATTCGCGTTTTTTTTTGTCTTCAAGCTAGAGTTCACAGTACTGTATATACTGTAGCCGGCGTCGTTCCTTGATTTGCTGCTGCCCAGATGTTAAGTCACTGCCTTTCTGAGTGAACTGTACGTGATTGGGGCACACGATTGTGAAGTGTTCGTTTATTGGAGCAGAGTTACCCGGGGCGTATCAAGTAAAGCATTGCATAGTCCAACGACAAGCGTATTGCAACGGTACAAGTGTTTTCAGTTTAAACGGTCCTCAAATAATAACGCGAATTTTGCAAGTCTCTAGGCATTATCCAGACAGGCCAAGCACACGCCTTACTGGAACAAGTAGCGCGGCGGAGCTCTTAATGAATGAACCCAGATCTAGCCTTGACTCTCGCCCATTGTTATAATAAACACCGGGCCCATGGGAACACGCTGCCTTTTGGTGGTGAAAGGCACGGTGGGTTCAGATGGAGCAAGAAACGTTTTAATGAGCTACATTTACTGGCACAGGAGGTCCAAACAGGAGGCCGCGTGGCACGAAATAGATTTTAGGGAACAAAGCTTTCCGAAAGCTTTATTCCTCCGCGGGACCTTGGGAAAACCGGCTAGTGTCGTGGAAAGGAAAGAAGGAGCGCGAGGTGAACTCTGAACCCGTGTCAGTGGCTCTCTTGACACCAGGTCACAGAAGCGCAGTGGTTGTATTCGCGTCCAGGGGCCTAGCACGGCGCACTAGCCACTGCTGCCCCAAGATAACAGTGAACAGCGAATATGATTTAGAGAAAGACGACAAAAGCTGTGGCCTGGGAGATAGACCACCATGTAGTCAAGTAAACAGATAAAGAGTAAAGACCATGCAGAGTCTGAAGGTTAAGAGGATTCGGAAGGATTGTAAACCTATATGAATCATGTAGTGCCATAACGTGGCATAGCGTTAAGAGCGCGAGAAACATAAACACACGCGTAGCACAGTGTACAGGTTTTCGAAAACTAACATTAAAAAAAAAAAAACAAAGAAAAAATTAATGCTAGATAAGCGTTTTGTCAATTTTTTCAGCTAATATTTTCCAAGAATGATGCATTCCTTTTAGTTTCTTGTATTGCGCCGCACATTACACCGCACAGAGTTTCGACGTACCAATTTATTCGAAATAAAAACATCACTCTGAAAAATGTCTGTTCCCGAAGCTGAAAATAAAAAAAAATAATTTTGTTGAATCGTCTTTATTTTCTACAGACGACCAGAAACATGTAGGCTTCAATAACCGTTTTTGGTTGTAATTTGTACACAGCGCACTAATAAGACCTTTCTCCATTACAGGCAGTCCGTAAAGAAACGTCATACATTCGCTTTATTTGCAAAAAATTCGCTCCGTAATACAGCGTTGCTTGCTAACAAAGGACCGAAATACAGCCAACACAACCGATACCTGGGAAATAGTTTCTATAAATGTTTTAAAACTTTCTAAACTAAAATGTTTTGATGAAGTGTTTACACAACGCTAACTGGCTCATCTTCAGTAACATCGTATCAGTAAACCGCGAAACATGAAAAATTTTACTATTATAATTAGTAGCAAATATAAAGTTTCTTTAGAAAAATTTACTGTAAGCAGAGAATTGGCGCAATGTTAAAATATTCAACTTCATAATTATTCAAAAGGGCTATTTCATTGGCGCATGGCCACCAGTGAAGAGGGTCCAATGCCGAGTTAATTTTTACATGTAGCGGAATTTTACACAAAGATTAGAAAGTAGAAACTAAGCGGAATATTCAAAAGTATCCGATAAACTTCAAAATAACTTTACTGCTATTTACTGCAGTAAAGTTATTTATCCTTTTCAGATAGTGTCCTCTATCCGGGACGTTGCATATGAAGTGTCTTGAATGGTCTGCACTGTATACAGCAGAACATACTGTCCAATGAGAAAAATTCCCTACTTTTGAGAGAATTCATTCGCTGTTGAGACTTCGTTCCGTAGCTTCATTAACACTACTGGCAGTAACATACAGCACATATAGATCTCTGTTGGACCCGATGTAAGGCAAAGCGTCGTCTAGATATCAGTACAGTTCCGAACAAAAGATTTGTTTATTGCAACACCTAAAATTAAAATTTCATATACAGGTTGTCAGGTAATTTGCGGATACGGACTGCACCACACGAATTTATGGTCAAAACTAAGTATAAAATATTGTTTGATAAAAATGCGTAAGGGCCTTAGTTTACGAGATAAACATTAGCGCAGATAAAATGATTTTACTCAACGTTAAGCACAGCGTACAGCAACAGCATACGAAACGCCGAAACGTTATAACAGGTGTTCGACGTTTGCTCTGCCCATAGCAATGCACTTTTTCGCATTTGGATACATGAAGCATACACGAAGCTTGGCCGCCGGATACACCCATGGCCATTGCCATGTCTCAGTACTCTTCAGTATGTGAACTCCATGGCCTCCTTGGCAATACTGAGCTCGACTCTTTCCCATGCCGCATGTCTTACGACAACACATTAATTGCATCATCGGCCTATCACCTCATCCTTTAGGCTATTCACGATAAAGTGAGCACTTTTTAAAGCCGTCTCATAATAATAGTCAATAAATATATTTTATTTTCAGCTTAGACGTTAACTTCCGAATGCGGTGGAATGTACACACTCCGTTTATTACTTACATGGCAATGTTTATTTAAAAACGTGGTTAAAGTATAAAGAAATGGCTGAGAGGAAAAAGTAACTAGGGCCTCAAAAGTGTTCACTTTAACGTGAACAGCCTATAATTGGAATACCACGTGTTTGCTGCAATGGGTTTTGGAGTTTTCATGGAGGTTTTCTCGTAAATGAAACGCCTAATGTATTTTTACGTTAAAGTATTCTCTACCCAGTTTTGACCATAGAGTCGCGTGCTACAGTCCGTATCCGCGAATTACCTGACAACCTGTATATTGCACCAAGGGAGGTCGTCCTTTGCTCCGAAATTTCAAAGCAATGCCTGATATGAAGTTGTTGACAATCAACAGTAAGTTCTGTTCAAGCGTGACTGAAACTAATCTCGAAATGATGAATCACATTTTAGGACTCAGACCCGGCTCCCACCTGGACGAACCGAGTGCGATTCCCGGCGGGGCCACTCTTGGATTTTCGCGCGTGGGAATCGCTCCGGACGATGCCGTCGGGGATCCCCCGTTTCCCCGGCACTTTCATACCGGCGCCGCTCCTCCATCCTCGCCTCGCTTCACCCTCATCGGCTCTCAATACCTCGGTGTCAAAGAGTCGCCCAAATGTCTTCACTCTTTAGAACGCAGTGATAATTTAAGTACTATCTGAAATAAGAACTGGGTGGTTGTGGTTTGCTAAGTCCCAGAGCGCTGAGCACGCAATCACAGGAGCTGCTAAGACGCTATAGTACCCTTACTGTGTGAAGCAGTCACTGCAAACAAAAGCACGTAGATTGTTACCGACCGATTCTGTGTCGTCGTTAACGTATCCACGTGGAAGTTTTATCTGCCTGCACACAACATATCGTTGGTCGAACACAGTTTCCGTTTGACAGGATGGATTTTCGTTCGAACATCCAAACATGCTTCTGAGTGTATAGAAAACCCTCTTGTTGGGAAGACAAAACAAAATCTGCCTATATAAATTATTTTGCTGAGTCTGTCGTGTAAATTTGTTACGTCGCCTTCAACATAAACTAATGACAAAGAAAAAAAAGCACAAACAAATGTCTGTGAAGAATTATATACCAACCTTTACATAATTCAGTAATGTATATGTTTAAGTGTGTGTTTATGTATTCAAAATATCTAAATAATTAATTTTTATTTATAATTAGTATAAAAAAAAATTTTTTCTTCAAAATGTCATCACATGAAATGGCAACAAGTCGAACAAAGTTTTGCACAAATGTGAACTAAGGAAATTCTATTGCCATCCGCAACGCGCAGTAAAAAATTTATTAACGGAGGAGTCCGAAAAGAATATTCATCGGCGCGGTAGAGTCGCGGGAGGAACTTCTTGGAATCGACTGTGCGTCACGGGTTTTTCCTCGCGTATGACCACACGCGGCGGCTTTCGTGGTGTTTACAAAACACCTCTTGTTTCAGGGCGACGTTCGTGGCTCCGCTTGCTGCGACAACAAACAAGTCCTCGCGTGAGTGGAAACAAGTCCTCGCGTGAGTGGTCGGTGCTTCGAACACGTCTGCGCAGGCTTCCAACTGCGCAGGAGAGGCGGCTGCGTCCGGCACTGCTAGCACCCGGCATACAAGAATATGAAATAAAATTGAAGATCTTCAAGGCTGACGTAATGACTAACTGGCGCCCCCCCCCCCTTAGCAACAGCCAATGTAAACAAATGACAAGTGGAAACAAGATGGCGGATAAGTGTTGCGGAACCTAGGCCATCGGATGTGCAAATCTAGATTACGTCTCGCAGCACTGGTCATTACATTATCAGGTCAAAAAGTAGGTCATTACGTCATAAGTAGTCAATGAACCCGGAAGTAGGTACCGTGGTCAAAAAAGGTCAGATATTCAAAAAAAAGATCAAAAAAAGGAGATTTAAGACAATTCAAATTTTCAAGGTCAAAGGTCAAATTATAACTAAGAAGCCTACGCTCCTTCTACTGATGCACGTCTAGAGTAAAAAAAAAAAAGGGGGGGGGATTTCAAACATAGTACAAAGCAGTTTGAGCGCCAGCTAAGTGCCGACGGAATCTCCCAACTGCACTCCTCGCTAAGAGAATAACTCCAGTCTCTTAATCACAAGATCGTGACACCTCGTCTCGAACCGTCATAGAGAACTCCTACTAAAAACAAACATGAGTGACGAGTCCAGTTGAGGTGCTGAGAGCCGATGAGGGTGAAATGAGGCGAGAATGAAGCAGCGTCGGAATGCAAGGGTGAGGGGAAACGGGAGATCCCCGACGAGCGGCACCGTCCGGCACGATCTCCACTTGCGAAAAGCTGGGAGTGACCCGGTCGGGGATTGAACTCGGTTCTCCCCGGTGGGAGGCGAGCAGTTTAACCGCTCAGCCACCGCGGCCCCAGCAAATGTGAAGCAGTGCGAGTTGCTAGAAAAATCGGGTAGGGCCTGTGTCGGTAACGTGTATATGGGAACGAAATGAAAGTAACGGAATAGATACTTGACTTGTTATGAGTTACATCGATAGATCTAGACGAAATAACTCGTTTAGTGGCTCCAGAATCACCGCGCTAGCTCATGGTTCCCGTGTCTCGGTCTGATTGAAAGACGCATTCACGTAAAAAAATTATTACTAAGATTGTTTATTCAGGATATCAAAAAAATAGTTCCGTTTTTAAATGCATAAGATTTGGTTTGGTAGCACTGCATTGGAACTACGGCAAAAATAATAATAATTGTAAGTATAGTAGCAATGTGGAAATTGCAGCTGACCAAGTTATCTCCAAACATATATTCATTTGGCAAAAAGTCAGCTATCTGACACACCAGCTAGTCAGCAGACAACTGCCCGTCTCTGTAGCTAATAGGCAGCTACGTAACATGAAAGCTAGCCGAAAGTCAGCTGTCGGACAAGGCTGTTGACAGGTCAGTTGGCAAGCAGTTGTTCGACTTGACAATTAGCTGGACGTCATCTATCCAGCATGCTAGCTAGGTGACACGCAGCTGCCCGACATTAAAAATGACAGAAGCTAGCAGGTCAGCTGTCCGTGCAAGTGGCTTACGAGAAATTACCTACACGCCAGGTAGTCGACAGGCAGGTAGCAGAAGATCAGCTGTCAGTGCAAGTGGCCTACGAGCAATTACCTACACGCCAGATAGTCGACAGGCAGGTAGCAGAAGACCAGCTGTCAGTGCAAGTGGCCTACGAGCATTTACCTACACGCCAGATAGTCGACAGGCAGGTAGCCGAAGACCAGCTGTCAGTGTAAGTGGCCTACGAGCGGTTGCCTACACGCCAGTTAGTCGACAGGCAGGTAGCAGAAGACCAGCTGTCAGTTCAAGAGGCCTACGAACAGTTGCCTAACGTCAGCTAGTCGACAGGCAGGTAGCAGAAGATCAGCTGTCAGTGGAAGTGGCCTACGAGCAGTTGCCTACACGCCAGCTAGTCGACAGGTAGCTGTTTGACAGGCCAGGTAATTAACAGGAAGATAAACGACAAGGCAGCTGGCCGGAAATCGCCTGGCAAACAATATCGGTCATGTGACTGTCGTAAAGCTGAGTGCCCTAGTAGTGATATATTATCAGAATAATCCCAAAAAGTATTTTGAAACAGCCGACATTCAGAAGAGTAATATTTCAATCGGGCGGTAAACCAGTTTATGTGTGGCAGTGAAATGCTCTTCAACTGAAAAATAAATATGATTGTACGGTCAATCCAAATATTTTTGTCATCAATAAATTGGATAGAGATAAATAAATAATCATCAAATGTTGTAACACACTCAAATTGTTTGGGATTTACTTTAAAATTCGAATGCTAACTTCCGACTGACTGCTCGTGCTCATTATGAGTCTGTAATTTCTGGTTTCCACGTAACTGGGAGTAAAAAAAAAAAAAAAAACAATTAAAACTTTTAAAGTTTGAGTAATATTTTACAGTAAGAATTGATGGTGTAATTTATTGCCTAATAGCGATCCCAATTGGCATTCTTCAGGAGGCGAGTCAAAAAATACGAATAATTAAATGTTCGGAAGTTTTTTATTTTAAATATAGGATTACTTAATCCTGTTTCTTCTGCCCATCCAGGCAACTTCATTACAGGCGTATCCACAGGCATGTCCGTTAACTAAGTATGGTAATTTCCACCTAGCATAAAACATCACTCTAGCAGTTAATTACGTTAGTGTACGTCGAAAAATTTTACTACCCAGCCTTTCGTTACCATAAAAATTTCAACCGGGCAAAAGGAGGGCATTTCATTATGAACTACGTTCATGTATACAAAATTTTGTGACATAAATGGTAATTACGCCTGATGAGAAAATGGCCATTAAGGAACATGCACGTGTGTGTGTGTGTGTGAGAGTGCGCGCGTAGGATTCTGCGCGCACGTGTTGCGGCAGATGGGAAAACTACATGCTCTGCATTCAGAGGTCGCATTATAGGTTCGGAGAAGTGCATTTTTTTTTCTCTCGGAGAATATAAAAAGCCTGCGGCCGGTATCTCATTCCGGCCGTATCTCAATTTAAAGAATACTCTCTCGAGAGGGCAATCTTTCGCACAACCTGGCGAGAGCACTACTTCGCGCTCTCTCGTGCTCTCGCTCTGTGGAAATCAGTTTGAGACAACCACTCTCTCGTTTCTCTCGTTAAGCTAAAATCGCGATCATGGCTATTGTAAGTCATTTACGTGTGTTCTAAATAATTCACAAATAATTATAGCACTATCAGAAAAATCATTAGTGCATAAAATACTAGTATTTATGTTTTATATTTTACCATAATGTTGCAACAAAGAGACAAAAACGCGATTTAGTCAGAAACCTTATTTTATTTTCTTAAATACGTGTTGCGTATGTTATTTTGCTGTTTAAAACAGTTGAAATCATACACTTACAGTTAAAATGCAGCGTGGTTTTGGCCCACAAATCTACTATAACCTTATTCAAACACGGACATAATGTAAACAAATATGGCTCCTGCGAGAGAGCGCCAGCGAGTATACAACTTCGTGCTCTCTCTCTCTGTGCTCTCGCTCTTTCGCGCTCTCTCCGACGAATGGAGACGACCAGAGAGCACTCTCTGCGACGTCATCCGCGAGAGAGAGAGAGAGAGAGAGAGAGCACGAGAGAGCGATCTCTGGGACAACTGAGACACGGCCTCAGAGTGGCCGGCCCGGGGACGGAGTCCATTTGCCGGCTGGGAAGCGGTCGGCGCGTGAGGCTGCAGGTGGACCCGACTAGAGGAGGTTCATTGACTCCTAACTGAAGCAGCAGCCGTGCGCTAGAGGGCGCACGTCTTTGTCTCGCGCGGCTAAACTATCCGGGAACTGGTTCCTCTAAGGCGCTCACGTCGCTGCTACAAACCTGTCCCAGAATACGTCCCGACACTCCGCACACTGAAATCGAAACACTTCAGGGGAATCCCTAGCTGTCATGCGGCTATCATTGTAAATGCTGTTCACGATAAAGTGAGCAATTTTGAAATCAACCTTAGAAAAAAGTCACTGACCCTACGTGCATAAATTTTAACGGGCGTCCTGAGTGAAATGCCCTCAGTAAAGTTGGTGACAATGGATGGGAAGTAGTTCCATAGCTTAACGTTGAATAAAAAGGGTTATGTAACCATTTCTGATCATGTAAATTATTTCTTTCCCTTTCTGTTTTTTTTTTTTATGCATCGAAGTGTAAAAATGAGCAGATTTGTAAAATATTTACTTTTCTAATACTTTCACAGTTTCGCTTGACCGACTCATGAATAAAGTGTTGAGGCCCATGACAATGTAAATCTTGCATAAGATGGAAGAATACACAACGTGCATGCAAGTAGATCTTAAGCAGCGCTTTCAAAGTGCTCATTTTAACGTGAATAGCCTATAAGCTGCTGTTTTTAAGAAATTTATGGAGTATAATCCATTCGCGGTTATTTATATTATTTTTGAAAGTGACGAATATGAATTATTAAAAATAATTTTAAAACTCTTTCTTTTACTTGGTTGGTTGCTAATCACGTAAAAAACAATGATATGGGTTTCGATAAATTTTTTATTTTATAACGCAGATCTTAACCATATTAAAATAATGAGGCTTAAGACCTATATTTTGAAATGAGGAAAAAGACAAATTGTTTGCAGAGACAAGGTAAGAAATTATGTATTTATGTTCTCCGAAAACGTCACAGTGATAATAAATCGTTTCACCAGCCAAATGAGGTAAATACACGAGCTGAGCAAAGGTTATAACGTCGCTGTACATATTATTACATGGACGCCTGGGGGACGTATCTGAGTTCGTGAGGGATGGAGGTCTTAATAAAAACAAAAGAACCAAATTTACGTTCTAATTTATTCGCACAGCTACTATTTACAGCGTTAGTCTTTCTATCTCCATCGTTACTTTTTTTATTTCGCAGTGAGCGCAATATTTAATGTCTATTTCAACACTGTTTAACGTACTTCTTTATGTCTCTGTTTGGTTATCGTAAACTAACTCATAATCATCAATAACACACGTTCAGTCTTTCTGTTGTCATCATTTGTAAAGTCTTTCACTCACGCATCCAATCCAATAGCCCAGCCTGCAGTCACTGGCGTTTATTCCGTAGACGCAACGTAAGCAATGCTTACGCTATACATATCAGAAATGTTTAATCCTTTACAGATTTCGCCTTAACTTTAAACACATTTAAATCTGAGTTTCCCGTTTCCGATTCGAGAAACAGAGTTTTCGTAACTCAAGTACTTTACACGCATAGTGCTGCTATCTAGCAATTATTTCCACAAACAGGAGCGACTAGCCATGAATCGAATTCGCAAGCAACCACACGCCACATGCTCGACCGCGTTACTTCGGCAGGATAAGCAGTCGTTCTGTTTGCATCCTCCAGTTCTACATTTTTCCTTGGAAAGTGGATGTTAGTGTTCGGGAAAACTGGAGTTTTCTTTTAATTTGTAATATGCTCTCCAAATAATATTCAGTTTAATAATTACTTTATTCATTTCGTTTCCGTTTTTATAACTAATGTTAAGTATTAAAAAACGGCAAATATATGCGGAGGCGAGTGCAAGCAAAGTTGGAAGTTATGTTTGTTAGTAGAAATTGCTTACACTGTAAAAAAAAACTCACTACACGCCACTGCCTGCAGTCAAACTCTTCACTGCTCTGATGTTCGCAGTCGCCGATTTTCCTCCCGCTGGTCGTCTATCGCTGTAACTGATCCATTCAACAACTGCTAGCTCGGAGGCCCGACGCGCCTTTTATAGCCGCTGGCCTTGACCTGGAAGGTTCACCACACCCCGAGTTTAACTGAGAGAAGCGAGGTCAGTAATCCAGATCATTCTTCAGATGTCTCGAAGACACCCGAAACCCAAGGTCGGGAGCAGCACGCAACCTGATAGGCATAACAGGCACACTATGTAAACGTTCCTTTGACTTGCCGCCGCTGCGTCAACGGTTGCAACTCATAGCGCGTGCGCGTCAATAAATAATCCAGTTACTCTGTCTTTCACTTCCACTTCCTCGTGTGGGGCAAAGCAGCGAGCGCATAATGGTACTTTGAAATGGTATTCCCACTCAGGCAAATATTTAATTGTTATTTTGACATGCCATGGTGCAAAAACTATGCGATTAAAAAAAATAATCGCTGGAGGTGACTCACCTCGGCCCTCTCCTCTCTCCAGGCAGACCTGCCCATGGTCCCGTCATAGGGCGGCCGAGAATGATTGACAGCTCACTTAGCTGGCATCACAGCCTCTCCTCCCCCCTACTGGAGAAGCGGACAACTTTAGAGGTTGCGCAAGAAAATTCTGGAAACTAGGACCTTCGGCGCAATGCGGCATTTAGAGAAACTTAAGGTCGATGACCTACGACCTTATAAATATCGCAGCGGCCCGAAGGTTGGGAGTCTTTTTGCTGAGTATAGTAATCGGGCGAACCTGATTCAATCCGCGGCCGGGTCACCGGATTTTCGGAAGTGGGAATCGTGCCGGGCGATACCGTTGTTCGGCGGGTTTTCTCGGGGATCTCCCGTTTCCCCGCCCCTTCATTCCAGCGTCGCTCCATATTCACTTCAATCACCCTCATCGGCTCTGAAGACCTCGTATTTAAGTGCCGCCCAGATCTCTTCACTCTCTTCCCACATCTTGGATCGTGTTGAATTTGCATACAGACGGCTGCGAAACAACAAAACTGGAGCGCGCGCACAGCCCATCCCGAGAAGTCAGAAGAAGCAACTAAGATGACACAAAGGGGAGAACTCCCGCTAGACAGGAGGGAGGTTGTGCTCTGTCCGCCGGGTCGCGCGGTCGTGGCAGCGCCACTAGTCGGCCTATTCCTGCGATACGCGCCATAGAACAATACGCTTTTCCTCAACATTTTCAGTTGTGACCTAATGCAAATCGTATACGCGATGAAAGATGAGGGATTGATACACTATCCGCAAGTAGTTTTACGTAACAAAAATGAGAACTACGAGTGCAGTAAGCCTCAGAAAAGTTGCTATTTGGATATATTGAGCAAGTACTTTCTAATTACCTACAAAGCAGAGAGAGGGGGGAAAGTACCTGACATTTGTGCACGGTATCTTAATCTCTTTTATATACCAAATTCATTGTCTTCTGTCGAACCATTTCTGTAAAAAAAAAACTATATTTTTGAACCTCTACACCATATTTCGTACAGCAGCGAGGCGCCCCCCTTAAGAGATGCGTGAATGTCCTCATTTTTTCTTCCGTGGAAGGCTACGTTTCCAGCGTGTGTGTTCCTTATATGGCTGTACCTGAGTGATTTTGACATATCTTGTTCAACTGATAAACCAGTTTATAAACAGGAAGAAACAATATCACGAACAATTCAGTTGAATTGAAAGGAAGCCTTGCACCACTTCAACAGCCAATGAATAAACAATTGCGAGTTGAGTCTGCGAAGGACTGAAAAGTCTAAGGTGTTGCCAAAAATTAAATATCGCAAAATTTACGCATAGGCTTTTCACGCTTATTCGAGTACTTTTGAAATGAGCATTTGAAAAACGTTACTGTCCCTACCCATAAATATTTTACCTGGTCCACTGGCTGACATGCGCGTAGTGAAGTTCCAAACGAAAGAAGGAAAATAGTTACACATAAAAGAAAATAGTTCCGTAGTTAAAAATATAAGATAAATATTTGAGAATACTAAACTGATTAATTTTGCATTCTTTTTTAAATGCATATAAGAGTAAGAATTAGCAAATTTTTATAATACTTATTTTTCTAATTGTATCACAGTGTCACTGGACCAACGTATGAATAAAGTGATTAAGCCCACGACAATGTTAATTTTACATATGGCGGAAGAATAGAAGATGTGCATACAAGTAGATCTTAAGAAGGGGTTTAGAAAGTGCTCATGTTACAGTGAATAGCATATACCGGAATTTTTCTTAAGGGTACAAAATATATTTGGTCACAAATTTTCCTACTATCATACTTACTAAACAGTACACTGGTACACTGGAAAGTACACCAAACACAGAATAATTACATATGATTTTATACAAAGTCCGGGTATTTGACTACTAAGAAAATATAAATCTTTGTAGCCTGTACGTAAATGAACTGCACTGTAAAGTCTGATGAAACGTACTCCTATAAATGTTAAATTTGATTCCATCAAAGTTATTTTAATTAATCCATTGGGTCTCAGATTGTATGGTGACAGTTTTTAGTTAACTAGCCTATCTCCAAGGAAACGGATCGAAGGAGTAAAAAAAACAACACGGTGTATTGACATTCGTAAGAGAAATATATTGTCGTACTGTATACTCACCACCCTCATCTGAACTGAAGTTAATTTATCGTTCACTTATATTCGCCACTGCGCATTTTTTTTTTTTTTTTTTTCGGATTTTCTGACCAACGAGGCAGTTAATAATAACAATAACGAATTTTTTTTTCAGAGTTTATTACATTATATAAAGTCGACGTATTCAATTTTGATTAATGGCATGTGTTATTAGTTATTCATCTCACTGAAATGTTGCTTGTTCGCAAAGGATGATTAAGTTATACGTGTTTAAATACGCTGGCGTTCATAATGAATGCGCTGGCCAATGTATAATCACCTTCTGTCAGCGATATGATGGTTACAAGAGCTACGAGTTTAGAAGATGCGCCTTGTTGTGACGTAATTTACGACGTGGAAACACGGTATCTCATTTTAGCTTGCAGATTAAAGGAGCTGTGTTGCACGTTATCTTATTGACCATCTCGTTTCAGCCAAGTAAGTCTGCCTTCGCAATGATAAATCACGTCCTTTATTAGAAAGAATTATCGCGTTGTGAAAGAAGAATGCGTAGGTGCCATGTCGAGGTTCAGATGAAAACGTTCGGTAAAGAGCGAGGAGTGATTCTGTATAGTCGATGAACAGACGCGAGCAAGGATTAAGGTTGATGTAAATCAACTGCCTACGGAGCACTGTACCCGACCATGCAATGGGAAGAACTCATAAAGAAGTAATACAGACACAATTTAAATTGCCAGAAAAATACGATTTATGCTGTATATGAAAGAAGAATGTATACGTTTTGCAACATTATAAAAAATTTTACTGAAATATACGTTTTAAATGTAAAAAAAAAAAAAAATATTTAAATGGTTTGATTTTTAACCAAATTTAAGCATATTTCCATTCAGGAGGCTTCAGAAAGCAGAATTTGCACAAAATCTTCGTCATGGAATATCGTCATATCGTTTACTATGATTGTATGAAATAAAATTGTAATAATAGGCCCAATGTAAGAAATAATTTTTATAATTGGTTTTATTTGCGTCCATTTGTCACAAACATTAATGGCTGAAACTGATGTAAATAAAGTTCATTATAAAATTGATATGATACATTATTACTATGATTTTATTCCATATTATCACAGTATTATGACAATCTTTCTTGAAGAAGACTTACTTGTTAATTCTGTTTTCCGATGCATCCAAAACGGAAACGCGCTTAAATATGGTCAAAAATGCAGACTCTAACGATCGATTAATTTTATACAATTAAAAAGTATATTTTAGTAAAATATTTCATGATGTTGCAAAATATATACTTTCCTCGTTCATATTCAGCCGTTAAATTCAGAGTGCGGTAGAATGCACGCACCGTGTTTTATACTTACATGACAATATTTATTTAAAAATGTGGTTACAGGACTAAAATAGCCTAAAGGAAAAAGAAAGTACGGCTTCAAAAGAGCTCACTTTACCGTGAACAACCTACACCTATAAGTGATCGAGATTCCTTTATGAATATCCTACCTTCATAAAAAAAAGGGCTTGACTGATTAACAGCAATAAAAGGAAATTAATGTGTGTCGGATAAACGTTTGGCGGGGGGGGGGGGGGGGAATGGGATATTTCCAAGCAATTCTACCCCTTCAAGACAGGACATAATTTACTGTTTCAAGTGTCGGAAATAAACTGTATGATACGTGCTGTATTGTAAGCCATCACATCACTCACTGACCTCCTCATCACAATTAATAAGCTGGAGGTTTTGTGTCCACCTGTAGAAATATGAAGCATTCACAATGTATAACAGCAACATCGTTGACAAATTAGTTATCCACGGGGAAGATCATTGCGCATTTAGCCTCACGCTCCAGAATACCGGCCGAAAAAAAAAACCGTCGTTTTAGTTATTTCCACTGTTACTGGATCTTTTCCCTATAGGCCGTGCACGGTAAAGTATGCACTTTTTGAAGCTGTTTCATCAGACATAATAACCAATAAATACATTTCATTGTGGCCGTGGACTTTTCGTTTTGGGCATGGTGAATGTATACACTGTGTTTATTACTAATATGGTAGGGTTTACATTAAGAAGTGGTGGAAGGATATAAAGTGGTTGAAAGAAAAAGTAACTAGGGCTACGAAAGTGCTCACTTTGCCGTGAACGGCCTATAGTGCGCATCACCAACGCACAGGAGCAAGTCACTTCGTCATCGGTCACCGTTCTTCCCTGCCACGCTGTGTTTTGACTGGGTAGTGGGGACTGGAGGACTCGGGTAGCGTCGATGACCTGCCTTTCGGCCGCGCGGGCAAGTGTCTTGCGCCGCTTGCCCACCCCCCCTCCCCCCGGGGAGAGGCGCGAACACGTGACCGCACGAGAGTCGTCCTCGTCGCCGAGCGACCGAGAGGCTAGTGACCCCCCTCCCCCCCGTCGTGCCCACCAGCAGCCGCCACGGGAGTCAAACTGGAAAACGGGCCCCGCAGAGGACACTCGGGGTCACAGAGGAATCGCGAGAGCCCGTCCCACGAGGTCAGCCACTGGGCGACCTTTTACCCGCCACCAACCCCTCGATATCACTCGCCCACATCTGGCCGGTAAATCGCGTGGCCGGGGGAGCAGTGTTGCCAGATAGGGGAAATTAAATTCTGGTACCATGCGCCATGAAATTCTGGCACTTTAATAAAAAGGAGCCCAACTCCCCCTCCCAACATCCGAAAAACAGTTATTGCAATTACATTACAGTTATCTTAAGTCTCAAATAACATTTGCGTAATTTTTTAACACAACAGTTAGAATTGTTATTATATGATATTTAATTGTTATTGGTTAGATTTATATATATATATATATATATATATATATATATATATAATATATATATATATATATATATATATATATAGCAAATGAAAACATTTCTATACATATATGTGTGGGACAAACCGAAGGATTGATCGAAGGATCGATCAAAGGATTCAAATTGATCAAAGGATTGGTGTGGACTGTGGAGAACAATTGGGAAAGATTGGTGTGGAGTGGAGTGTGGAATGGTGTGTGAATTGCTGATTGCAGTGGCGATTGTGGTGCGTATTACGGCGTGGACTGATGAAAAGATTGCGAGATGTTTTTTCTGGAATCTTTTAGAATTTTTTAGGATTTGTTTGGGTTCAAGTTTATCTTATATATATATATATATATATATATATATATATATATATATATATATATATATATGCCCAGATATTACTTACAGGGGTACTCTTTAGAAAAAATACATTTTTAATTCACTTCAAATACATGTAACTTAGTCAGGAACTAAAAAAAAATACGAATATAATTTTAAACATTTTTTTATCGTCATTAATTTTATTTAACACTATTTTTTGCTACAAACTGCAAATACAATACAACATAAACTAATCTTAAGCAGTATAATTTCGCGACATCAGTAAATTTTGTGCAAAATTTTGCGACAAAACATGTGATGTATATACGTACCAGAATGAGAAAAATCTGGTACCTGGTATAAAGATCGAAAATCTGGTAAAAATACAACAATTCCGGTACGTATGGAAAAAACTGCGCGGGAGGGTTCTCCCTTCCCCACCTCCTCGCGCGACGTACCGCGGGTCACCCCGCGAACGGGCGAGTGACCCCACGCGGGGTGACGGATAGGGTCGGTGGGTCCAGCGACGCGGGGTTTGCCGACCCCTGCCAGCTCGACGGGCGGGGAAGAAAAGTGCCCGCATGTGCTGTGTTGTGCCCTGCCCTCCGGGCGCCGGCGTTACGCAACTGTTAAACCCGCCGATAATTTCGGCGTACGTAATGGCGGACCTGTTTGAAAAAGTTTTTTTTTTTTTTTTTTTTTTTTCCTTTTTTTTTTTCGATGATACATCTTTTACGCGTATTTTGGTGTACTGGATTCGGAAATGTTTCTCATGCAAGGTGTCCCCATAAGATGAGGCTATGTAACTGAATAACTTAAGCTGCAAAATCTGTCATCATTTAGGAACTTCTTTACTTTAGTATATCTCCTTATTTTTGAACAAAAAAAGTTTCGCAAATACATGGCATTACCAGGACGATCGTGATGTAAATATGATAAGCTACTCTTCGCCATAACAATTCTAGCACTGCGCACAAGCAAAACCTGCTCCTGCTATTGAATAAAATTAATGCATTTTGAAAATAAAATATTGATTTTCGAATATGTTTTGTTCAGTAATGTACCCCTGAATAATTTAGCAACAACAGTAAATAGGCTTATAGTACAAAGACGGATTGCCAAAAATTGGTACGTGGTAGAGAAAAACTGAAGTTAGTTTCAAATTCAGCATCCCAAAAAACATGTTATGACGGCATAAATTTTGAAAAAAGTTATTTATGGCTCAAAATTCGCAGGCCTGTGTTATTGGCCGCACGTCTCTTTGGAACGACATAATAGTACATTTCTGGGCTAATAAAAATTAGGTTACCCAGTAATGAGCATACGTGATTCGCAGGCAAGCTCGTAGGACGCACAGCATTTGAAACCAACTACTGGTGAAAGGGGATGTTTACCTCGCGGACTAGCAACCAAAGAATTGTTTGTATGGGCTGTTCTCGCTTAATTGAGCACTTTTGAAATCAACCTTGGAAAAATGTCACCACCGCTATATTTTCACGTATGATTTTCACGTATGTTAACGTGAAAACTGACTTACATGCTGTTATGAATGGACCTTAACAGGATACCCAACTCTGAAACCGGCCTCACACCTTCAAAGTAATACCAGGACTCCAGGGATTGGGTCAAAGCTTTGCGACGAGGATAACTCCTCCACCAACCAGGGAAAGAGGCCAGCTATGCCAAAACGTTAAACAACGCACAGATATAGGTCACTGTAAGGCAGGGCCCGACATCTTTCCACGACCGGCCCGACAACAGGGAAGGTCGCAGCCATTGATATGTCAGCCGTCCGACGTTATCCGTACAGCTAGATACAGCCTCTGGCATCAAGATTCAGGTGGGGACTGTCCAACGTAGGTATAAAGAACTATGGCGTGCGGTGTGCTTAACTTGAATTATAACAATAACGTAATATTAATTAAAGTAGCTCCCCGTTGCAGTAACTCTTACAGTGTTGTATTGTCTATGTCTCACATCATCAATAAAACCCCTCATTTACAGTTAAGCTCTGCCATCTATAGTTAGGACCCCTAAACCCCCCAAGTTTATAAATAAAAATGACAATCGTTCATTTTATTTATATTTATAATAATGCGCTCCATAAAGTTGGTAACGGCGGGAGGAATGTTGTACGGCGTCCTAACGTTGAATCAAGAGTATTATGTAAACATTTGTGAGTATAGAAATTACTAATTTTTTTTTCAGATTTTAAATGCATACAGTATAAGTGTAAGAATTTACATACTTGAAAAATACTTACTTTTCAAATAATTTCAGAGTTACACTTAACCAACGAATAAATAAAGTGGTCAGGCCTGTGGAAATGTTAATTTAACATATGGCGAAAGGATACACAATGTGGCTACAAGTAGATCGTAAGCAGGTCTTTCAAAAGTGCTCAGTTCACCGTGAACAGCATATGAAAAGTGTGTTTTTCTTTGCCGTACGTACGAGATAGGAAAAAAAAAAAGGGGGGGGGGAAGCCACGCCCGAGAGGTGTCATCGCACGAAGCGGTCCTCCATCGAGTACCAAGGTGTCCCGGGACCTTGGCGGCCTGCCTACGTGTCTGCTGGACCTGGCGGGCCTCGCTGTCTCTCTCCTCGGCACAAACGTGCTGTTCGCCAAATATCCGGTCCCTCTCTACCTCCCTCACCCACCACACCATGTCCCAGCCAGGTCACGTGACCCGGCAGATGAAACGAACGGTTCACGCCTGCCCCTTGCTTCTACGGGTCTTCGCTGGAAGAGGGGAGGCGTGTCATCACGCACAGAGGCGGAACCAGTTGCTGGGGGACTACCAACTGTTCGAGTGTCAAACTGTTCTACCATTTATGACCAACTGTTCGAGTGTCCAACTGTTCTACCATTTATGACCAACTGTTCGAGTGTCCAACTGTTCTACCATTTATGACCAACTGTTCGAGTATGCATGGGTGGCAGTCATCCCCACCCAAACACTGCTATAAAATATGATCCCTGCTTTCCTTTCGTGCCCGACGAATCATAGAAGAGCAGAGAAATGGAAACATTTCCTGTCCTCTGTGACTGATGACCAACTGTTGTTGCGGAGAATCCACAGACCCGAGGGCGCAGAATGCATCATTTCCCAGCGGGGGTCCACCTTTAATAGACACTTTGTTAAAACATCCCCCACCCAGTTACCTTTCCGGATTAGACATCCTAGTCCATTGGCAAGCAAAGGAAGTCTCGCTGAACGTGCTTTTATTCCAAATTTACTTGAAAAAAAAATTTTTTGTGAAGCAGAATGAAGAGTCTTAAAAAATAAATATAAATTTAAGGTTAGGCTGTTGGTACTTTTATTACTACTTAATTCGGCGTTTGGGAGTAGTTAATTAATTTATTGTCCCATATCTTACGTTATTTAATATTAAAAGTACTTCATTACAACATATTTAAATTATATACAATATGCACTTAAATATGCAGGGTGAAACGGGATGGAGTGAGATAATTTCGGCAAGTGATTCCTTACGAGAAACGAAGTAGAAATGTATCTGGGCATGTGTCGATAAAGCGAAAATTGTGGTCGCTACGTGCCACTTGAAAATCGAATTTCGAATTAAATTTCGTCCACTTCGTCCACAGGAAAAAAGGACCTCCAACCAGTTATGCGTCTGGTGGTGATACCACCCTCCCTTCGCTACGTACTTGGGGTTCATTACCCTGTTTTTCCTTTCGAGACACTGATATATAATGCGCGTTTACCTACGGTATGTTAATTAGAATGCGAAAAGCAAAAAAAAAAAAAAAAAAAAAAGGTCGTATTGTCTGCACTCGCTTAGGCGAACCGTTTTCGCGATATCTGCATTTGAATGTGTAAAGGTGTGCGTCAGAATTCCTGAGGGGTATGCAAACTCAGTGTAACATAAGAATCAGACGTTGTCCAGAAGTAGGTACAATCAGTAGGGACACACGAATTCCGCGAAAAAAAATTTCCGTACGTGCTGGATTTCAATACCCTACGAGAGTACCAGAAGTTTCCTTTTCCTTATTGGCGGCGTGTCTTTGTGAGAAGACGTTTTCCTGCTTGACCGGCCAATCAGAATTAGGTAACCTCAGTACTGTACGTCTGTGATTCGCGCGCAGACACCTAAGGCGAGTAACACGAAAACCACACAATCACGACAGTGGATCTAAGATAAAGTGTTATGAAATACAACTGGTCGGGAAATCTTTTCGCGAAATTTGGGTGTCCCTAACAATCAGGCTTGGACGTGCCTTGTTACTGATTTGGAATGTATGTCGATAAGCTGCCGCAGAGGTGCAGGGTGTCGTTCGACACTGAGGACATGGTTAGTATAAAACATATTGCTTTCACAGTAATACGGATGGTAATACGTACTTAACATGCAAGCCTGAAATCACGAAAGACCGTGCTGCGGTAAAGGTTGACGATAATGCGCAAATTTTCCGCAATAACTGGGAACTGTTCCGCATGTCACCGACTTTCTGCCGCCGCTGCATTGCGCAACATTTTGCCGTAAGTTAGAACAATGTCCCTGAGCTCCATAATACTCCACTCCATCACGTGTACTGCGTCGCGCTGCATGGTGGCTAGATACTGCGTTTCGTGATAGGCCCTCGGGGCTAATAGGGCGCTGCCTTGGTGCACATCACAACCACTTGTTCACCAGAATGTTGACATAACGTTCGCGCATCGGTGTAACGTAAGGTCCTCTCGGTCTGGCTTAACAGATAAAGGCTGTTCACTATTAAGTGAGCACTTTTGAAATCAACCTTAGAAAAAAGCCACTGCTCCTACCTGCATATGTTTTAACGGACGCACTGAGTGACATGCGCCCAGTAAAGTTGGTTTCGATAGATGAGAAGCAGTCCCTTATCTATACGTCGAATTAAAAGTGTTAAGGTAACCATTTCTGATAACTTATATTATTTAATTGGCTTTCTGTTTTTCTTTAATGAGTCGAAGTGCAAAACTTAGCTCCTCTGTAAAATATTGACTTTTCTAATAATTTCAAAGTTTCACGTGACCTACGCACGAATAAAGTGATGAGGCCTATTGCAATCATAATTTTACATAAGGCGGGATAATACACAACGTGCATACAAGTAGTTATTAGCAGGGCTTTCAAAAGTACTCATTTTACCGCGAACAGCCTATAACAGCAGTACATCTTTTAACGATTTCAAACCGGACGTAAACTGAATACTATTTTGTCCGACAAGTGCTACGTGTTCACTCACTGATAAAAATTTCCGTATATTTACGGAATGTTTTACGGAAATGTACAGTGTGTATACGGAAAGGCAATCCGCAATGACGGAAAACGGAGCTAAGTCCGTAAATACAAAATATGGAAAGTCTCCGTATTCCCTTTGGCTTTGAGTTACGGTGACGAACTATGCTGATTCTACACGAAGCTTTCTTCGCCACTGTAACAAGATAATTATCGTTTCTGCGGCAGTTAAGGTTATCCACGCGACTATGACCTATTCTTTCAAACATTAAAAAATAGCATCAAGCGTCTGTAACATTTGGCAACACTAAAAATACAGTAGATTTAATAGAAACTGAATTTTGGCTTTTGTCTTTCTAATATACATATAAACGTTATATCACAATTTTCAACTGAGAGTTGTAAGTGAATGATTATTAGAGTCGTGGGCTAGCAATTTTTTGACTGGGGTGCAAACCTCGCTTAAGTACAAAATATTTTAACTTTTTTAATATCATATTTTGTACACAATAGAACACCCCGAAACATAACGAACATAACGAAAATTAAAGACATTTTAATTATCTCTTTTCATTTTAAAGAGAAAGTCCAGAAAACTAACTTGGACATTAACGGAGAGGTTCCGTGAAATTTACGGAATGTCCGTTTCTGAAAATCAACGTGTCCGTAATTTTACGGAGAGTTTACGGACACTTCCGGATAAATTTTTACCAGCACTTTGCCGTAAAATGAAGGACATTTTTTTTTTAACAGTGCACCATAATGTTGTAACACTTTGTGTTCTGCGAAACCTAACCCGATAAATATCGATATGATCTCCGTCGATACCATGATTGCAGCGACTGCAGTTACATGTCAATAACTACATTACTGACACGTGCTTTCATTACAAAGTTACGTCAGTAACAATTCGTATTGTGATGATACAGCTATTGTGCACCTTACCCAATATGTATTTCCTCTACGGGAGAATCAGGGCCGGGTAAGCAATTGACCGTGGCGTGGCGTGGCGTGTATTAACGCGTTGCATCTGCATCTATGTGCATGACGTGATCTGCCTAGTTTCACGTGTTATCTGTGAAAATATTTTACGATCATTTCTAACGAGCACGCGCAGCTAGGAAAAGTTCTTGTGAAGCAATCTGCGATAGAGCTAGCTCGCGGTTAATTAAGCACTTCTGAAATCATCTGCCAGAAAAATAAACCCACGGCCACTGACTTCATACAATCTATCGAGCACGTTAAGCGGTGTGCTCGCAATTAGGTTGGAAAAGAAGTAGCAAAATCCTTTGTAAAAAATTGTTAGTGCTGTATCGTTTAAAATATTGAACACTTATTTTTATTGGGCTTAAGTTTTCTTTACGTACTTAAGGTTTTTCATTAACACATTATAAAATATATATTTCAGTTATTAACAATATCAATGTTGCATTATACTAAACATAATTCATTGGGTCATGGGAGGAAAGTAGAGCCTTTGCTCTAATTTTCTCGATTTAGTCTAGATTCGTTCTAGATAATTCATAATTTTCTCGATTTACAGCGGGGGGCCGCGGTGGCTGAGTGGTTAGCCTGCTCGCCTCCCACCAAGGCCAACTGGGCTCAATCCCCGGCCGGGTCACCGGACTTTCGCAAGTGGGAATCGTGCCCGTACGATGCCGTTGGCCGGCGGGTTTTCTCGGGGATCTCACGCTTCCTCGCCTCTCAATTCCGGCCCCGCTCCATACTCACCTCAATCACCCTCATCGGCTCTCAAGACCACGATGTTAAGAGCCGCTCAAATCTCTTCACTCAGTTTACCGCGAACAGCTTATAAAATATATTTAATATGAAGTGCTTGCTTATGAGGGGAAATAACTGAGGGTTGATATGAAACGAAATTTATGTCACTAGAAAGGAAAATATCATCTGTTGTAGGGTGTTTGGGGGAGGAAGAAGACAGCTACTAATAATAGAAGAGAATCGGGCCCAAGAAGTCCTAGTTACAAGGGAAAGTGCAATAATTACTACGTAGCCTTGTTACCTTTGCAACAGTCATAAGCTACAGTGATTGTAGGAAAATATCATCTGATGTAGGGTGTTTGGGGGAGGAAGAAGACAGCTACTAATAATAGAAGAGAATCGGGCCCAAGAAGTCCTAGTTACAAGGGAAAGTGCAATAATTACTACGTAGCCTTGTTACCTTTGCAACAGTCATAAGCTACAGTGATTGTAGGAAAACATCATCTGTTGTAGGGTGTTTGGGGGAGGAAGAAGACAGCTACTAATAATAGAAGAGAATCGGGCCCAAGAAGTCCTAGTTACAAGGGAAAGTGCAATAATTACTACGTAACCTTGTTACCTTTGCAACAGTCGTAAGCTACAGTGATTGTAGGAAAATATCATCTGGTGTAGGGTGTTTGGGGGAGGAAGAGGACAGCTACTAATAAGAGAAGAGAATCGGGCCCAAGAAGTCCTAGTTACAAGGGAAAGTGCAATAATTACTACGTAACCTTGTTACCTTTGCAACAGTCATAAGCTACAGTGATTGTAGGAAAATATCATCTGATGTAGGGTGTTTGGGGGAGGAAGAGGACAGCTACTAATAATAGAAGAGAATCGGGCCCAAGAAGTCCTAGTTACAAGGGAAAGTGCAATAATTACTACGTAGCCTTGTTACCTTTGCAACAGTCATAAGCTACAGTGATTGTAGGAAAATATCATCTGATGTAGGGTGTTTGGGGGAGGAAGAAGACAGCTACTAATAAGAGAAGAGAATCGAGCCCAAGAAGTCCTAGTTACAAGGGAAAGTGCAATAATTACTACGTAGCCTTGTTACCTTTGCAACAGTCGTAAGCTACAGTGATTGTAGGAAAATATCACCGAGTGAAAATCTCATACAACAGAGAGTCTCTCTGAACAATCATTGCACGACTGATGACGACACCGGACATCCGGCAGTAAAATTTGAAAGAAACGATGAAATAGCATTAAGGTCCTCGTGGGAACTTTGTAAACGATTAAGTGTATCAAATAAAAAATGTCATTTCTGATAATACGCTCCGTTCGTTTTTTTCCTATCGTGAATAATTAAGAAGCTATTTTAATTTGAATGTTACATTCTCCAAACCGCTACGTAATTTAAAAATGCACATGAAGTAGTAATAGTAATAATTTTTCTTTTGACTTCGTCGCTCTTATTGATAGAGGACAAAACAGCAAACATACGAAAGTAACCTAAACCTTAAAAAGTTTTAGAAAACATTGTATCCTACATTTATACCATTCTAACTCGAATTTCTGTAAACAACGAAGAATCTGACGTAGTGGACACACATTAAAATATAGAAAGACGCGTAGAGTCTTTTTCCTTAATACGTTGCTAAAGTGGCATGTGCAGTAACTTTTACCATGTTAAGTATGCAATAGCAAGTAGGGATGATTTATTTTGGAGGTAGGCAGCAATGGTGCTCAGTTAACCACGAAACTGCTATGTCGGATCATTCTAAACAAACTGACGCAATTCGTAGGGAAGGTAGAAGGGACTGAAAGTAGAATGTTTAATTCGTAAAGTCATTCTTGGTGATGCTGGTGTTCGCAATCGATTTGTATCGAAAATACCTCGCGCAACGCCTATCGAAATCCAACCATTGTATACAATAGCCACGTAGATCGCAGCTCTTGAAGGCGAGGCTTAGAGGGTGATATTAGATAGAGCTTACAATCGCCTTATTTGAAGCAAGTACCTCTGGAAACACCAACGCAGACATTTTGCCTCCAGAATTAACGATTTTATGGAACAGATCGGGTTTTGAGTCAAAACTATGAGTGGTTTGTATCTCGAACATACTGATTTAACCTACAGTACACATATTTAAGGTGCTGATTTAAAACTTACTCAAACGATTAGAAATATTTAATCCGTTTTTTGCACTGCTTGTGCAAGATTTATTCTAATCTGTTGGTCACATGAGGTAACGTAAATATTTAAAAGACAGAGCTAACATAAACAGCAGAGGTATGTACAGCATTCGGTAACTAAATGGTGTTAGTCAAGTAGGTTCTAATTGAGCCATTTTAAAACTTCGTTCTACAACCTCTCAAAAATAATGCAAGATGTAAACATACTGCATATGCTGCCCGCAATATCCTTAAAAAAAACAATTAATTTTTTTTGTAAATAAGTTATTTTATTAAACAGTGAACGTAACGTGATTATTAACTACTTCAATTAAGCGTGTTTATAGCAAAATAATCATTAAAAACTATTATTTTTGTTTTATTATACTAGGCGATTATTTTTAATAATGCGTGCCTGCTTTTGTATTAATCCAGGCACCTCCCACCCACCCACCACCCCTGAAAGAGACTTCAAAATAAGAAGATCATTACAACATGGAAGTGTCGGCTCTTGTCTCCTTACGGGCGGGGCAGCACTGAATCTGCGCGCTGGCGGTACAGAGTACGTAAGTACAGAGACACCCAATGGCGTGGCGGTTCCTTTGATGTCGGCGTGTCCACTCTCTAGTTGGCTGCGCGGCGCTCCGGGAAAGGGGCATTTTGTCTGATTGGTTACTGCATGCCGCAGATGGTTCTCCATTGGCTGGGCTGACTACTGGCGAGTGGAATTAGCCAACAGCTTTCCAACAAGTGATCTGCCGGTGACGCCACATTGCCAGCGCGAGTCGCTGAAGTTCGCGAAATAAGTTTGTTACATTTCGTTCAAATCACAATAGACTGTAATTCACAGCTTCTCAGATATTTTCCAAATACATATTTTTTTCTTCTCACAAAAATTCAACAACTTATTTCCTCTCATATTATCGAACACAATTATACAAATATCACACAGTTTCAATTATAAACGATAAATATTCAAACACCTTGTAGCATTTATTTAAATTATTCATATATAATTAATTATATAATTAAATATTTCTTATTCTCATACCACGTCCGTCTTTGGAGGTGGTGAAAAATTTTTTTTTTACTTCTACCTTACTTATATTGTCTCCTGTCATCCGATTGGCAGTCGTCTGACCACTAGAAATCTCTCCGCCAATCAGCAATGGCGAGACGAGAGACAACCAGGATAATTCTGTTTAATAAACATTTAATGCTGACTACCCTCTAGGGAAAACATGAAAAAATAACAACCCAAATATTAATACTGAATACTGTCTAGAAACAAATGAAAATTACTTACACACGATCTCTATATCAATAAACAATTAAAATAACCAAAGATTCTTCGGTTAACTAATATAATAATACTTACTTTGAAATAATATCAAATGAATTGACAACGTAAGCAAGTACTATTTAATCATATATAATAAAAATATTTATAACTAACTTAAACATTAACCCCGAAAATATGCAAGGTTACAAGTTACTAAGTTAACTGGGCTGGTGACTTTATCACCTGAAACGCATTAGAAATTGCCGCAATATTAGTGACGTCATCGCAAGCAGTATTCATAAACTTCAGTGCAGGTCTGCTACGTTGGGAGTATTCAGAGAGGAAATCGATCTAAATTGAGACAGAGGATTGAATATTATGTACCTCAGGAAAGGACATAGGTAGGGATAGGAAAAACTCACGATTTCAATGACCTGTAGGCTAGACTCCACAGTCATGTGTATACTCGAGCCTCAGATTTTGTTAATTGGCTGCTGCCCCACAGAGTAGCCAGTGATACTCCACACCTGGCAGTATGGCACTCGGTACTTGGTCCCTTGCAAGTGTGCTATTGGAATCAGAGCCATCCAGGGCAACTACAATCCAATTGCACACTCAACTTTAGTGTACATATGTTGGACGTCTACCTTATCTTGAAACAAACTCGCGAAATATTCCTGTCCCTAATTATATATTTAAGGAAAAACCTAACACGACCTACATAGGGTGGTTTTTGAAAGTTTTTAATCAAAAAATGTAACGATACTGGCACTAGACTTAACAGTGAAGATATTTAAGCTACTTGTTGCTATACAGTATGATGAAACACAAGTTGAGTCCAGGTACATGGAACTGTTGCTATCGACAGTTCATCTGAGCGAGAAAAGGCGTTCGGTTCCAAAAAGGTATGAGCTGGTGACTGTACGATACGCAACCTGCACTACGCTCCTATGTCGAAGGTTGCCTATTGACAGATGATGGGCGACGCATTTTCCACTGACGGAGAACGACTATCTTATGTATCGTTTTCGAATAAAATATTGTTGACTGCGTTTAGACTAATAACGTAAAGAAATTACAAAATCAAAGAAGACGCAAAAATAATTATTTAAAAAAATTGATAATTTAAAACGCTGCAACAACAATTTTTTTTATTATCTTAATTTTAATCGAATCAAAATTTTTTAAGGACTTCTGTTATTTTTTTTAAGATACATAAATTTACTGATTTTGTGATTTATATCTATAATTTTTTCCGAACAACATTGCAATTTTTAAATCCATAACTATAGGCGGCTTCGACTATTATTGTATAAGACAGTTTTACCAGTACTCAAATATCTCGTCAATAAATTTAATTCCATCAAAGTAATATGTTAATAAAAAATTCAATTCTTTATATGCCAGATCTTTCCATATCCTTTAATGTCTGCATTTCCGAACATGTATTAGCGAAAGAAATATTTTTGCTCTCATCCCCTCTATAACCTCTGTGAGTTTCGACAGTGTGGAAGTAACATACCCGAGCTAGTTTTGTTTCCAGGGGCTTGGAAATGTTCATATTAGCGTATCCTCAACTGCATACGAGTGTAGTACAAAAAAATTTCACGTGGCTCACCTTATAGCGGGGTAACATACAACTAGTGACAGGATTTTGAAAGCGAATGACGGAACGCAAGAGCGGGAGAAAAAAGGAGACCCACGAAAAAAAACCGCCAGGCAGCTATAACGTCCACTAGATTTCCAGCGATTGAAAACCCGGGGCTGCCCTGCCGGGAATCGAACCTGCGACGCCGACCAGCTGACAGAGCGGCTACCATGGCCCATTAAGGGGAATCTCCGTCCGCCATGTTGGACTATCGGTTTTCTAGTTTACGTTTAAAAAAAAAAAAAGAACACAGTGCCGAAAGTACCCCTATCCTATACCCAACTAAATATCGACCTTATGGGCTGCTCACGGTAAACTGGGCACTGCGTAAAATCTACTTGTGTACAAAGACTGTATTCTTCCGCCATTTGTAAAATTAACGCTGGCGTTGGCCTGATCACTTTATTCATGCGCCGGTCAAACGGAACTGTGAAATTATTAGAAACGTAATTATTGTACACATTTCCCGATTCTTACACTTACACGTATAAAATTAGAAAGCAAAATAAATAATTTCACTATTCATAAATTTTTTCCATAGTACATTGTAATTCGGCGTCAAGACATGGCACTATTTTCCATCCATTCAGTTACCAACTGTACTAGGCGCGTGCGAGTCACTCTGATCCGTTAAAATAACATGCAGATAGGAACAGTGACAATTTTTCAACAGTTGATTTCACCAAGTGCTCCACTAAACGTGAGCGGCCTATACGCAGTAGTACAGACGTAACGACTGAACTACGAACTGGTATTTATGTCACAATATTTCTTATCCCAAATTAATGCAGAATTAAAATTGTGATTCAATTATGAGTTCGCAGTTCCCCTGTTTTGTCTGTACTGGCTCGAAAGGTCAATAAAGGCTGTTCACGATAAAGTGAACACTTTTGAAATCAACTATAGGAAAAAGTCACCTGCATATATTTTAACGGGCGCACTGAGTGATATGCGCCCAGTAAAGTTGGTAATGATGGAGGGAAATTAGTTCCATTTCTTAAAGTGTGATAGTGCTAGGTGAAGATTTGGGGATACAGAAATGAAATCTTTTGCGTTTTGATTTTTAAATTAATTATTTATAAGAATGAGCAAAAAATGTAAAATATTTAAATTTTCTAATAATCGTACAGTTTCACTTGACCGACGCATGAGTATGGCGGAGGAATGCACAACATACATATAGGCTGTTCATGATAAAATAGGCGCTTTTGAAAGTTTTGCCTGAGTTCTACTGGAATGTACATCGTGTATTTTTCCTTCTTATGTAAAATTAACGTTGCCGTGGGTATCTTCACCTTATGCATGCGTCGGTGAAGTGAAACTGTGAAATTATTATGAAAGTAAATATTCTACAAATACACTCATTTTCACACGTTGATGCCTTAAAAAAAAAAACAGAAAGCGATAAGAAATAATTTCAGTGACCGCAAATGGTTACCTAACACTTCTTATTCGACGTTATGATATGGAACTACTCTCCATCCATTGCTACCAACTTTACTGGGCGCATGTCACTAAGTGAGCCCGTTAAAATATACGCGTGCAGGGGCGGTGGCATTTTTCTAAGGTTGGTAAAGGCTTTTCATTATCAAATGAGCACTTTTGAAAGTCCTGCTTAAGATCTGCGTGCATAGGTACACGTTGTGTTTTCTTTCGCCTTGTGTAATATTAACGTTGTCATCGGCCTCATCACTTTATTCATGCGTCGGTCAAGAGAAACTGTGAGATTTTCAGAAAAGTAAATATTTTACAAATCCGTTCATCTCTACTCATCGACGCGTTAAAGAAAAAAAGCATAAAGTGAAATAAATAATTTAAGTTATCAGAAATGGTTACCTAACATATTTTTTTCCGACGTTAAGATATCGAACTAGTTTATTTCCTTCGTTACCATCCTTACTGGGCGCATATCACTCAGCGCGCCCGTTAAAATATACGCAGGTAGTGGCAGCGAATTTTTTTTTTCCCAGATTGATTTCAAAAGTGCTCACTTTATCGTGAACAGTCTTAGTGAAAAGTGCTCACTTTATCGTGAACAGCCTTTATAAACTGATAGTGAGTGGGGCTAGCGTACGGTTGTCGTGCATACAGTCAGGGTCCTGAGGCCCTTCACAGAATTCCTTCATGCCCGCAGAGGTATAATTTCTTGTACTCCCTCGCAAGGTTTGTTGTGAAAAAGGGGGAGGGGGGAAGGGGGGAGAGTTTTGCACGGAAAATGCGGAATGTTCTGCTGCACGGCTCCGTACCGCTCTGATTAGCACCTCGCTCGAAACGTCTCTCTCTCTCCTCCGCCCCCCCCCCCCTCCACACCCCCGCGCGAGGTTACGTAAGAGGCGGGCGACAAGCCGTGCCTGACGCCGAAACGCTGCCGCAGCCATTTTTTCCCCCTTTGTCACGGAGCTTCGGCCAGGGAAATCGTGTACAGTCTATTTGCGGTTTCTTCGCCCTTTTTTAAATCAAACCTTTGAAAAATCTCCCCATGTGTGACGTGTTTAGTTATTTACAACATATGATAAATATCACAAACGTTTTATACTTGTGTTTGAAAAATTTCCTTTTTTTTTTTTTTTTTTTTTTCTGTTAAATTGAAATGATATTCATGTGACATCTAGAAATTATAATGCTTCGTTTGTAAATGATTCGAATAAAAACAGTGAGAAAACACGTGTGTTGGTAGCGCCGCCTGGTCAGAAATAGTTCCTGTACGAAATACTTTTACAACTAAGAGCGTACGAATTCAGTGCGCTGTCCTTCGGTGTAATTTTCCAGACTTAGTTAAGCTTAGTTTGCACGAGGCGGATGAATATCCTGCAAGTAGAATTTTAGCAGGACTTCAAAAAGTCTGAAGTAACCGTGAATGGATTATATATATAGTCCACTCGTCGCTACTACCGACTTTTCTGAAGCTCTGCTTAAGTTATAGCCTGCTTTCTGGCAATCTCTCCGCCTCGTGCAAACAAAGCTGAATAAAGTCTGGAACATTACACCAAAGGACGACGCACCGTAGTAGCGTGTACTCCGTTTAACGTTATCCTCCTTGAGAACTCTTCCTTGCTCGACATCACCAACACACCTATTTCATTTCTGTTCATCATATTGGTTATAAATGATATATTGAAAATTTTCAGATAAAATGTTAGTAAAGGCTCAATTTTAACAAAAAATAATTACTTTTTATCTTAATATAAATATAAAACGCGTGTGATACACAGCATGTCCAGGGAACAAACAATAATATCAGACATGGGGTGAGTTTTCAAATGTTGGATTCGAAAAGTGTTACAAATACCGCGAACAGAGAGTACACGGCCATTACCGTTAAAAGCTGTTCACGATAAAATGAGCACTTTTGAAATCAGCCTTAGAAAAAAGTCACTGACCCAACCTGCATGTATTTTAACGGGCGCACTGAGTGACATGCGCCCAGTAAAGCTGGTAACAAAGAAAAGAAAGTAGTTCGATGGCTTACTATCGAATTAAAAGTGTTAGGTAAACACTTGCGATAACTAATATTATTTTTCATCGTTTTATTTATTTTTTTAATGCTTAGTGTACGAATTAGCATATTTGTAAAATATTTACTTTTCTAATAATTTCATATTTTTACTTGACCGACGTATGCATAAAGTGATGAAGCCCATGACAATGTTAATATTACATATGGTGGAAGAATACATAGTGCATACAAGTAGATCCCACGCGGGGCTTTCAAAAGTGCTCAGTTTACCGTGAACATCCTATAACTCGCCGGGGAATACTTTAATTAGGCAGGTCATTAGAGACGGAGTGTTGCTCAGAGAAGCGGAAATCAGCCGTGGGCCTTTTACGAAGGATCCGTCCCAGCATTCTCCTGGAGCGATTTCAGGGAAACAGCGCTGGAACCAGAAATCAGGATGGCCTAACCCGAAGTTCCAACCCAGGACCTCCCGAAGATGCGAGTCCGGAGGTTCACCACATCCACCTTGCTCGGTGAGAACTAAGCCCGCTCATACCACGCCGGCTCGAGTGTGCTCAACTCCTCCCTGCTTAATTAACTACTTCAGCAACACTGGCACTTTAAGTCACGGAACTCTCCAACAAAATTGCGTCTCCGTATAAAGGCTGTTCACGATAAAGTTAGCATTTTATTATACCGACCTTAGGAGAAAAAGTCACTGCTCCTATAGGTTATTCACGGTAAAATGAGCACTTTCGAAAGCCCTGCTTAGGATATACTTGTATGCACGTTGTGTATTCCCCCAACTTGTGAAAAACTTGCATTGCCATGGGCCTCGTCACTTTATCCATGCGTCGGTCAAATTAAACTCTGAAATCATTAAGAAAGTAAATACTTGACAAATCTGCTAATTTATACACTTCGATAAATTAAAAAAAAACATAAAGCGAAATAAATAATTTTAAACTATCATAAATTGTTACCTAACACTCTTTATTCGACGTTAGGATATGGAACTACTTTCCATCCATCGTTACCAATTTTACTGGGTAAATGTCACTCAGTGCGCTCATTAGAATATATACATGCAGGGGCAGTGAATTTTTTCTAAGGTTCATTTCTAAAGTGCTCACTTTATCGCGAACAGCCTTTACCTGCATATATTTTAATGGGCGGAACGAGTGGCATGCGCCGGTAACGATGGAGGAAAAATAGTTCTATGTCTTAACGTCTAATTAAAATGCTGGTAATCGCTTGTAGTAACTTAAATTATTTCTTTCACATTCTGTTTTTCTTAATGCATGCAAGTACAAAAATGAGCATATTTGTAAAATAGTTACTTTTCTAATTATTTCACAGAGTCACTTGACCAACGGGTGAAAAAAGTGATGAGACCCAGGGCAGTTTTGATTTTATATAATGCGGAATAATACACAACGTGCATACATGTAGATCTCACGTAATGCTTTCAAAAGTGCCCAGTTTACCGTGAACAACATTCGCAGACAATTGCTCTTTAAAGGACGTTCGCAAGTGCACTTCCAAAGGCTTTACTTAAAGGTGAACCCGTAGTGAACAATATTAAACCCCCCCAATATTACTTCTGATCATAAGGAATATTCCGATCGCCATGGTGAACAGCACAAATAGACTTCCACTTGTGTTATGTTCACTCAGAATTTCAAGCGATGATTGTTAAGCCCCTGTCACACTGTTAAATATTCACCTTCAACTATATTTGACAATAGAATTTTATCAAATAATGTTTAATGGGTTTGAAAATGTGTCACACTGCAAATTTTCTTACTGAGAGAATATAATTTGAATTATCATTTAAAAATTATTTCAATTGTGAAATATTGATATTGTTTTTCCATGCAGTTCACTACAGGAATAAGCGTAAGGAATGTTGTAATTTATTATCGCTGCTTTACTAAATTCGAATTTTATTTATCAGCGATATTTCCTGCACAATGAAATTTAATGTCTCTGAGTCCGTAATACTATGTGCATTATTCACTTAAAATAGCATTCATACCCAGACAGCTTCCACGTAATTTAGTTGTCCTCATAACCTACTTCGTTTCGAGCATATTTGTCGTGTACGACTCTGACTGTCTGAGACCGTCAAACAGCGAAGACATTTTAGAACCGGTCCAATCTTAAAATGTTTGATGGAAAATAAAGCCGTCAAACTTTATCTGGCAAATATGGCGGCGCTAGTGACGTTCGATGACGTCACAACAGTCCATCATTATTTTACCAAACTTATTGGAAGCAGCTGGACGGAAAAATCTGACAATGTGACAGGGGCTTAAGGTTTCAACACAGCGAGCTGTTCAGAATAGATACAACGTTGTCGCTACAGTTTAAAACACTGCTTTACAGAAGAAGAAAAAATCGTAAAAAGAGGCCTAGTAACGGCGACAACGTCCACGTTTATGTTCCAATAATCAAATTTATAAATGAGCAAAAAAATGTCGGCTTTCACTTCTGCCACAGTCATTTCTGCGTGAAATTTACACGAAAACGGAGGCCCGTGAGCAGTTGCGATAAGAAGATGAATTTTTTAAATTTAGATACTGCTCAGTACACCAGAGTATAGGCTGTTCACGGTAAAATGATCACTTTTGAAAGTCCTGCTTAATATCTACTTGTATGTAGGTTGTGTATTCTTCCACCTTATGTAAGATTAACATTGCCGTGGACCTCATCACTTTATTCATGCGTCGTTGAAGTGAAACTGTGAAATCATTACAAAAGTAAACATTATATTAATTAGCTAATTTTCATACACTGATGCATTAAAAAAAAACAGAAAGCGAAAGAAATAATTTAAATTACCACAAATTGTTTTTACTAACACTTTTTATTCGACATTAAGATGTGGAACTACTTTCCATCTATCGTTACCGACTTTACTGGACGCATGTCCCTCAGTGCGCCTGTTGAAGTATATGCAATCATTGGTAGTGACTTTGCTCCAACGTTGATTTCAAAAGGGCTCACTTTGTCATGAACAACCTTTAGTAGGGTTTTGGGGGAGTCTGGAGCAAGGGAATGGGGGGTCGGAGCCTCAGAACCGTTCATGCCCTGTCATATTTGACCATTTCCACGAACTGTTTTCTCCAAGAATACACTTAAAATTATAATAATAAAAAAAAAAAAATAGGGACGTAGATAACGGTTTTTTTTTTCTGACGGAAAGTCCTATTTTCAGAACATTTATTTACCGAGATCCCGCTCTTGATTCACACAGCCTGAGGTTCAGTATAATACATCCGCGTCTGGGACCGCGGTGGGACATCCGGCGGCTATCGCGCTGCTGTCATGATGCATGCCTCGCGGTACGTCCCCCGGCGTTGCTAGCCATGCTTCACAGCCCGGGGAAGTGTTATTGCGCAAGTCTCTCTACTTACCACGCTCCCGCCAGATCTTTCACCTGTCTGCGTCCGGCTTGGCTGTAGTTACGTATAGCCCATCCACGGTTTCTTTGGACGTTTTAACGAACCTCTTTTAAAAAATCACCCCATGTATTACGTATTTAGTTATTTCCAAAATATGCCATGATCAAATGTTTCCTACATGTGTAAACACAGGCGTATCTTACTTTTAGTAAATTTTAAGTTCAACCTATATTTACTGGTAGCGAAATTTCGCGAAAAGGTTTTAGGACAAGTTATATTGTAAGACACTCTAAGGTCATTTACCTATCTCGAACGGCTGATCGCCTCCCACCAAGGCGAACCGGGTTCAATACCGGGTCGGGTCACCGGATTTTCGCGAGTGGGAATCGTGCCGGACATGGCCGTTGGTCGGCGGGTTTTCTCGGGGATCTCCCGTTTCCCTCGCCCCTTCATTCCGGCGCCGCTCCATATTCACTTCATTCGCCCTCATCGGCTCTGAAGACCTCGATGTTAAGAGCCGCGCAAATCTCTTCACTTCCAACAATCATTTGCTACAGACATGCAATATTCGCGTTATTATTTGGGGACAAGTTTAACTTAAAACACGTGTACCTTTGCAATACGTTTGTCGTTGGACCATACTATATTTGACACGCCCTGGGTAACTCTGCACCAGTAAATGAACATATCACAAACTGTGTGCCCCAATCACGTGCAGTTCAGTCATATAAAAGGCGTGACTTCACATCTACGCAGCAGCCAATGAAGAAACGACGCTGGCTCGAGTGTATACAGTGCTGTGAAGCTGAGCCTGATGCCAAATAATAACGCGAATTTTGCAGGTCCCTATCATTTGTCGTTTAAAAATTTCGTGGTCTCGGAAATAGCTTTTTTATTTTGTCACGCACGATCCCGATTGGCTGAGCCCATTAAACATAGCAATAATGTTAATCCTGTCCAGCTTACGAAATTTTTTGATGAAAACTAGAGCCAGCCAAATTTTCCACAAAAACATGGAGGTGCTAATGACGTCCCAGTGACGTTACAACCTTCTGAATTGATTTGACCACACTTGTTGAAAACAGTCTGACGTAAAAATTCGACAGAGCGACAGATGGCTAGGAACATTTCGCGAGTTCATTTCAGGACAAGATAGACGTCAAACACGTGTACACTGAAGTTGACTTTGCAGTTGGATCGCAGTTTATTAGACACGCCCTGGACGACTCTGAGCCAATCGCAGACTTACAAGTAGACAAGTAGCCAGTACCATACTGCCAGGTGTGAAGTAACACTGGCTACTCTATGGGGCAGCAGCCAATGAACAAACATGTGAGGCTCTAGTATACACATGACTGTGGAGTCTAGCCTACGGGCCATTGAAGTCGCGAATTTTTCCTGTCCATAACTACGACTGCAAAATGAACACAAGGTAGATAATACCATAGTAAACCAATGTATTGAAACATTACAAAATTCAACATTTACGAAAGTAAGCGCACTAATCAATTCAGTCACATGCTTAGCACACGACTGATTGCTAGGGGTAGTGAAATTTCGCGAAAAGATTTCAAGGCAAGTCATATTTCAAAACACTGTAGGGTCGTTTACCTATCTTGATTGGCTCAATAACTTTTTGGCACGTGTTAACTGCCTGCACACGAGTCACGTAGGAACCGTGCCGATATTGCCGAATTCTGAGTGGCCTGGTCAAATATGAAAACACCTTCTCAAGCAGACAGCAACCAATGGCAATAGACAAACTGCTGTTGGGTGCTTATAGTATTGAAGTCTATTATGAACTCATTTTTTTTTTCGCGGAAAATCACTACCCCTACTGATTGCACGCCGTATTCACGACTGCTATAGTATGTTCACGTTTATTTGAGCACTTTTGAAATGAACGTTTGAAAAATTGCACTACCCATACCTGCATACGTTTTGATGGGCTACCTTAATTCGCTTGGGCTCAGTAAAGTTGGTAACGATGGAGAGAAAGTTGTTCCATGTCTTAACGTGTGCTATAAAGTGTTATGTAAACATTTGTGAAAAGCGAAGTAATTTATCATCTTTCATGACACGTGTTAACTGTCTGCACACGAATCACGTAGGAGCCGTGCCGATGTTGCCAAATTCTGAGTGGCTCGGTCAAATATGGAAACGCCTTCTCAAGCAAACAGCAACCAATGGCAATAGACTAACTTCTGTTGGGTGCTTATAGTATTGAAGTCTACCGCGTACTCATTTTTTTTTTTTTTCGTAAAATATCACTACCTCTACCTATGTTTCCTATGGTTCCATCCCTCCCAATACAGATTCCCTATGACACTGAGAAGGTGATGGCAGTGGGAAATTGAGCTGAGTAGAGAGATTTGGGCGGTTCTCAACAACGAGGTCTCCGAAAGCCGATGAAGATGAAATGAGGCGAGAATGGAGCGGCGCCGGAATGCAAGGGTGAGGGAAACGAGGAATACCTGTCGTCCCGCACGATCCCCACTTGCGAAAGTCCGGGAGTGGCTCGGCCGGGGAATGAACCCTCGTTCGTCTAGATGGGAGGCGAGCAGTCTAACCGCTCAGCTAACGTGGCCCCAGGGAAATTCAGTATACAGTCCATTCACGGTTTCTTCGGCCTTTTTGAATCAAACATCTGAATAAATCTCCCCATATATAACGTGTTTAGTTATTTCCTAAATACGTCCTGTATCACAAATGTTTTACAATTGTGTTCATAAAAGTTTCCTTTTTTCCTGTTAAATTGAAATGTTATTAATATATTTTCTATAAATTATAATGCTTTATTGATAATTAATTTGAATTAAAAACATGGATAAAATAGGCATGTTGGTAACGTCTAGTGAGAAACAGTTCTTATACAAAATATCATTACAACTGAGTGCGCACGAATGTGGTGCGTTGTCCCTCTGGTGTAATTCTCCAGACTTGTTAAACTTAGTTTACACGAGGCGGAGGAATATCCTGAAAGTAGAACATTAGCAGGGCTTCATAAAAGGCTGAAGTAACCGGAATGGACTATAGTCTATTCGCGGTGTCTTCCCATTTTGGAATCAAATCTTTGATATAAATCTCCTCATGTGTGAAGTGTTTGTTTCCTAAACGCGCCATGTCTTACAAGTGACATTTAAATCAGCATAATATGCCCGCAGGACCTTGTAAATGTAAGATCGATTGCATTGGCTATTGGTTTTGTCAATAAGCCATTTATACACAATCTTTCTTACATGTGAAATGACGATTGCATTATTTCACTTCACTGAAGACATAACACTGATATAGGTCATACATCTGTTGACAGCTTCCCTTGTGGATGATGATACTAATATTTTAATTTTATCAGCACAATGAAAATTTAAAAAGTTAGTAAGAAGATTTAAAATGTATTTCAAACTTCTGTTAATATATAAAGTATTTTAATATTTGCTTTAATTGAACTTTTACTTATATTTTGTCTACAAGTTATAAAATTAAATTTGTAATTTATAAAAATAAACACAGATTAAAAATAGGAGTGTTGGTAACCTCTGGTAAGAAATAGTTCCTCTGTAAAATAGTATAATTACACTGACTGTGCAGAAATGCGGTGCATTGTCCTTCTGGTGTAATTGATTTTGAATGAGGCGTAGGAACAGCCTGAAAGCGCAACTTCAGCGGGGCTTCAGAAAAGTTGGATATTACCATAAATGGTCTGTACTGTGTCCGCGAATAACTGAACACATTTCAAAACCACGTTTAGTATATTCTTTTCATTGAATGAGTATTCTTCCTCCTCGCCTAAAAATAAGCGTTGTTCTGGAGAGAATAGCGTCGAGCAAGCGAAACTATGGGATCGCTAGAAAAATTAATATCTTCACTTTAAAGAGTCTATAAAAACTATGTTCAACGAAAATCAAATTAAAATTTGCAAATTTAGAAAGGCGATACGTGAATGCCAACGAAGCGCATTTGTTGCAGTACCACAGTGAGTTGAAGGCAGAATTAGAGTGGAAAAAAAAGGCAAATCAACATGAAGGCAAAATTAGAGTGGAAAAATAAGGCAAATCAACAGTACAAAACGAATTTTCCAATCACTTTGAGCAATAGTTAATACGCGTGACAAATAATTGTGTGGCTCTGTGAGACGTAAAGGAATTCCAGTATTAAGAACGGCGCAAAGAACGATACATGAAATACTGTTTTTGTGGTCTGTTTGTTGACGATATATATATATATATATATATATATATATATATATATATATATATATATATATATTCAGTTGACAAACTACTGTGCGGTTATACTAGATAAGGATCTGCGTTACAAAAGTTTGTTACCAACTTTATTTTAGACACTCTAGTGAGGGATTTTTTTTTATTTTTTTATTTTTTAAGGTTTGCTCCAGAAGTGAATGACTTGAACTAGCTAAAGAAACGATGTGGAAGGGTGTTTTGCTCTGGTGTTCAGTTCAGGGGCACGATTTTGATTATTTTCCTGCTTATAGGGCTCTGAAAAAAGTAGTTATCACCTCTACGTCTATGTTGACTATCGGGAGATCTCTGATAATTACCACTCTGCTCACAAGCTGTAACTTTCAGGAGGCAACACTCGCCGATGCTACGCGAGGAGTCAGCCGCGCCCTGTGTGGCTTATGCCCGGTTGCACCATCGTGGGTTCGAAACTGGATCCGAGATCAGATCTAAGATCGACACAGAAAACTGTTGCACCATTCGAGTTCAGAGCTGGACTGGAGATCGAGATGAAGTTCTTTTCGAACCACCGAAATTGATGGTTCGAAATCTCGGTCCGAGATCAGCAGCCATCGTCGACAAATGTAGTTTGAAAATACGCCAACAGATTGTTTTCTTGGGAAATTAAAACAACATTATACGCACTTGAATATTATTCAGTATAATTTGTACAACAATAATTCACTAAAAACAGATAAAACATCGCACATCTAGTTCTATCTATAGTGAAAAATACGTATACTACCATGACGTCATATATTACGTACCAATTGCAAAATTTGCCTCATACTTAATCTCGATCTCTCACTTTGAAACCATAGATCGATTAATCGTAGATCCAGAAACATGAAATTTCGTTGGTACAACACGTTTACATTGGAACCAAGACCAAACTGGATCCTGGTTAGGAACTGGGATCATTCGATCTCGGTTCGGGGAAGGCGTTAGCAGACATTACGAACACAGTGGGTACAGCCAGCCAACTGAGACGTGCACCGCGGCCACGTTGCCGGGTGCACGTCTCAGTTGCGGCACTGTGTGCGGTTGGTCCCGAGCAGCAGGCGGGGGCAGTGTTCTGGGAGGCGCGAGGCAGAGTAATTAATGTGCGGAGCCACGCCAGCTGCGCGCAGCATCCTCTCTCTCAGGTGCGAGGCGCACGTGTGGCCGGTGATACATCCCGGAGGCAGGGGCACCGCCCCCACCCCCCCGGGGGTCACAGGATCATCCCTCTCTCCCCCTCCTCACCCACCACTGCTCACCTTTCCACAGGGGCACTTCAACACGCCATTATCGGCTCACGTACGGGAGCATTGCCTTCTACTCGCTGTATAGTCGTGCTTTCTTCACACTTTTTCCATCAAACCTTTAAAAAAATCACCCCATTTATAACGAGCTCCGTTGTTTCCTAGACATGTGACGTATCACAAGCGTTTTATACTCCAGTTAAAATACACTACCTACAGACTGTTCACGGTAAAGCGAGCACTTTTTAAGGCCCTCCCAAAAGGCTTTAACCACTAATAAATATATCTTATTGCAGCACCAGGCATTAAATTTTGAAGGTGGTGAAATGTATACACTGTGTTTATTCGTCACAAAGCAATGTTTATATTAAAAAGCAGCAGGAGTATGGAAATAGGATGAAAGGGGAAATTTAGAAGGCCTTAAAAAGTGCTCACTTTACCGTGAACAGCCTATACCAAAACGTATTTGGGCACCCGTGAAGATAGGTAATTCAGTACGTCAGTTGACTTGTGTTTCACGGCCTTCGGCGTAGGACCGCTGGTGTTTGTCCGTGGTAGCATGAACACAGAGGCCTATTGTAACATTCTGGATAATGAAATGCTCCCAACATTGTGGCGTTTTTAAGGAATGGACCCGTGTTACTTCCAGGATGACAATGCCAGGTGCCATGTTTCAAGGGCTACTATGCAGAGGTACCCCGACAACAATGTTCGCCGATTGGACTGGCCCGCCCAGAGACCCGACCTCAACCCTATGGAACATCTTTGGGACGAATTGGATCGCCGGGTGAGGGCTCGTCAGGCGCGGCCAAAATCCATTGCTCAACTCATGGAATGGTTGCAAGAGGAATGGCGACGAATCCCCGTGGATGTCCTGCAAACACTCGTAGAGAGCATGCCAGACAGGGTGGCTGCTGTTATAGCTGCAAGAGGTGGCCCTACGAGATTCTAACGGGGTGACAACCACCGAGCAAACATTGTGGACAGGTGTCCAATTACTTTTTGGTAGATAGTGTAGAAATTCCTTATATTTTTATTAAATTGAACGTTTAGATATATTTGATATGAAAATTATAATAACTAATTAATAATTAATACGAATAAATACAGGGGCAAAACAGGTTTGTTGGTAATGCCCGATAAGAAATAGTTCTCGTGCAAAACATTATCACCCTGAGTGCGCACGAATGCGGCGCGTTGTCCCTTTGGTGTAATTTCATAGACTCGTTTAAGCTTCGTTTGCATAAGGCGGAGGAATATCCTGGAAGAAGAACTTTAGCAGGCCTTCAAGAAAGTTAGAAGTAATCGTGAATTGACTCTATAGGCAGTTTTGAAACCCATGTTTAAGATCTACTTGTATGCACGCTGTGTATTCTTCCACCATACGTATAGTTACATTTCCGATAGTCTGATCACTTTATTTATGCGTCGGTCAAGTGAAACTGCGAAATTATTATAAATATTTTTCAAATATGCCTTATTTTTTACACTTGTATGCTTAAAACAATCCCAAAAGCAAAATAAATATTTTCACCATTCACCTAACACTTTTAATTCAACGTTAACACGCGGAACTACTTTCCCTCCATCGTTACCAACTTTACCAGTGTTCCCGTTAAAATACATGCAGGTTGGAGCAGGGACGTTTTTCACAAGGTCCCATGGAACAACGTAACTTCGCGCAGGAGTGCATGTACTGCGATACTGCTCCGCGTTTACAAAGTCCAGTTCTCACTGCAGTGTTGTCAAGTGCCACACAAGTTGCATACAAGAAATCCTGAGCAGGGTTTTTCTAAGTGCTCAGGAGCCGCGGTGGTGTGGCGGTCAGACTACTCGCTTCCAACCTAGGCCAACCGGATTCGTCTCCCGGCGGGGTCGCCCCCCGGATTTTCGCATGTGGGGATCGCGACGGCCGATGCCGCTGGTCGGCGGGTTTTCTCGGGCGCTGCTCCATGCTCACCTCGCTTCGCCTTTATCGGCTCTCAAGACCTCGATATTAAGAGCCGCCCAAATCTCTCCACTCCACTCGACACACACAAGAGTGCTCAGCTTGCTGCAATCAGCCTATATATACTGATGTGCATTCCCAAAGGCTTTCGATCTCCGTGAACGATGAAGCGCATAAATAAAGGAAGGCGCGAACGACAGTTCACGAGGAACGGTCGAGAGTTGTGGGAAGGCGATAGCCCACCTGCCGAGTCTTGCTGAAGTCGCTTCAGAAATTCGGCGCGGGTAAATTTAAAATTCGAAACGACTAAACGTAGACGGTCATTTTTCACGGGAAACCGTTCGATGGCGTATACCTAAAGGAAATTAATCACGCGTATAATTAATCTGATTCAGCGTCTGCAATTTTCTTTACCACGCTTTCAATTGATGACCGTTCCACGTAACCATTTATTTTACAATTTTTTTTACAGAAAATTTTTTGTTGTAGCCGGTAGCTCCTAGATACCTAAAAGAAATGCCAGTGAGAATTTCCATGTTCTGTTCCGAAACGTCAGGGTTTAATAAATTTTGCAATTAGTATAAGTAATCCGTAAAATGTTTCCTATGGGGTGACATTAAAAAAAAAAAGAGTTTCAAATTATGGTGCAGTGATATATGTGTACTGCCGGAAATTAAATGCCTAAAAGTCTAAGTCCAGAAGATGATACATTTAATGGCGCTGTTCAATATTTTAAGTACAGGATGTTTTTGAACAACTCTGATAAACACTGGCAGGTTATTTCTTTGCGAAAATCTTAAGGAGATAACTAACGTATCACCTTTCCTTTAAGTTTGTTAAGAAAGCTATTCACGTCAAAAAAATATCAGTATGTACTTACAATTAAGTAATAAGTCGGTGAATAGTGATTTGTATAACGTAGATCTGACACCTCTGAAAACACGGTTCGGTAGCATCATCCCCCTTCATGAAGAAAATAGGGGTTGCGAATCTGTGTTGCGTGGAAATTTGTATCAGCGAGCTGTGAACGATTTGTCAAGACACATTGTGGGTCAGCACGTTTAAATAAACTTTGTCGGAACACTCTCAGGTGAGCCGTTTTCGAGAAGTCCACGCGTAAATTTCAAACCAAAGGTGAGTGGCCTGGCAGGTAGGCAGTCTGCAATAACCCACTGAGAGAAAATGTAACAAAATATTTGTAAGTATTGGGCCAAATATATATTTAGTTGCCCTAACAAAATATATTGTTGATCAAACAAAATTTGAAAAGCAACAAAATTACTTCTACTCGTCTAACAAGATATTTATTTGAATAAACAAAATTTCTGTGTTGGGCCAAAAAAAAATTAGTGTGCCAACTAAATATTTTGTTGAATTAACTGTATATATTTGTTTGACCACTCATTTCACTGCCTTCGTTCGAAAATACAGCTCGAGAGTTTCTTTGTATTTTTTGCGGCAATTAGGATAGTAACCGTGTTTGTTAGTGTATCTATTGGTGTTTAACAATCGTATAAACACATTAATAAAACAATGAAACAAGAAACTGACATGTAAAGCTGTAAAACTTGAAATATTTGTTTGCACACGTTGCCCAATATTTGCAGTATATCTATTTAAAAGCTTTCCGGCGTCATTAGATGTCACCTTAGCTGAGAGTATTAAGGCGGAGAGCACGAACGCATGTGATCTAGATTCCAAATTCAGTCGAACTTGTGAATTTTTTTTATATCGGCCCAAAACTGTTTAATATACGTGTATCCAAACAAATCTTTAGTTGCACCAACCAAATCTTGCAGTTTGGGGCAACTAAGTTACATTCCTGTGAATTCTAGCTTGAAGCCAAAAAATAACGCAAATTTTGCAGGTCCTTGACTGTTATTCCAAACGAGAGGACTTTCAAAAGTGCTTACTTTACCGTGAATAGCCTGTAGAATCAGTGGTATTTTTTCAAATGTTGACTTCAAAACTGCTCAATTAATTGTGAACAGCTTATAATTTCACACTTCAATATCAGCTCGTGCCTAAATAAATTGCCGCTAGAAAAGTGCACTTGCTCGGTTTTGATTTGCTTCGTGTACTCTAGCTGAAACATTACACTCGGTTGAATTTCCTAGTCAACGAAAGTAAATAAGATTCAAACCTCGTCAAAGCACTTAAGATTTACTTCGTACGTTATGAAAGCAAGGAAGCGAAACACACCCAACAACTTGCTTAGATTTCCAGTAGTATTCGATTTTACTGCGAGATGGTTTCTACGAATTCCATTTCGAATTTCCCATGGTCAACGCTGGCCGAACACGTGCTTTGCCTATTCCGCTATTGTAGGAAAAAATTGAAAATGGAAAGTTCATAGAAGACGGATGTAGTTAAAAATTTCTTAGTATAAGCGTTTCCGCAATATGCTAGGCTAATATTTTGCTAACCCTTCTATGAGAATGCACGTATATACTCGGACAACGTTTATTTGGAAACTTCTTTGCCCTTGAAGACAAATCTCGCACTTGTGTGGTTTTACTGTTTTGCTGGACTTTATGGGAATCTTTGTAAAAAAAAAAAAAAAATTACATCTAATCACCATTTGAATTCGTAAAATTTAAACTGTTCACTTTAATAATTTCTCAAATGAACACGATGGATTGTGAAACATGTAACATCAGTCACGACACGTTGATTGGCACATCGTCAGCAAGCAACACCACAGGTCGATGAATAGTCAATAATAAACGTAGCAGAGTATAGTAGGCGTGTCTTGTGTGTCCAGGACCAATAGGAAGTAGGTAAGTAGAAATACAGAGACCAACACAACTGATATTGTTATATTGGAGAATATATGCAGCTCACTTCAATCTTGTCTTCAGTGACAGTAGATATGTACCTTCCTAAAGGGTTAAGCTTCACTGTACGAAAACAATAATGGTTATTTTCATTATTATGGTATTATCATTAGAAGAGGAGGAAGAAGAAGAATTAGTAGTAGCACATAAAAACTAAGTTTGTGTACTTTAAAATTTAAATCAGAAAAATTGTCATAGAACAGCGTAACCGAACTGCAAACCGGTAACAAACCGCCCTGGTTTCTTTTTTAATTGCAGAACTAGTACTGCACATGTTTGTAAACAAGTGGTAACGACTTGTTGGAACCATATGGCTGGGGTTACGCAACCGACTCTCTTCTGATTCCAAATACACTCGCACCCGCCGTCACAAACTGGACGTGGAAATAATTTATCCCAGCAGGCAGTACTGTTACAGCTGCCTTTTCTACAGCCCACATTTATGTCCCCGGAGGACACGTCAAGATAAATGGATAACGACTACTGGGAAGAGCTCAGCGCCAGAAACTAGCCGCGGCTGTAAAACCGTGTGTCATTATAAGCGCTGATCTCAAGGCCGGCGAGGATCTTCGTGATAAATAACTCTCTCCCGGTAACTGCGGGCGGTCGCCCCGCGCGGCTAGTAGGCGAGAGTCTTGTGTCGCGGCACACCCGTGAGAGGCGGGGGGACCAAAAAAAAAATATATATATATAACGTCGCCGGTCTATCTTGGCGGCCACGCAAGTGGGACACCCTGTGTTTGCCCTTTCGCCGTGCGTCGTCGGACTGGTTCGCTACTCGGTTCGCCCCCCCCCCCCCCCCCAGGGACGTGTTGCGCCGTCGACCAGTTTTCGCGGGACTATCCGGACCCCGTAAAGTTCGGCGGCTGTGTTCTCCGAGACGTTGTGGATCGGTTCCCGCGGTGTTTGTTCGCCAGAAGTCAAGGGCATTGTGGTCACGCACCGCAGCGACTCTACGTCACATGGCAAGTAAGGAGACAAGAGCGGACACTTCCATGTTGTAACGATCTTCTTATGTTGAAATGTCTTTTTCAAGGGTGGTGGGTGGGTGGGTGTGTTAGGTGCCTGGATTAATACCAACAGCAGACACGCGATTACGCAAAATAATCACCTAGTATAATAAAGCAAAAATTATAGTTTTTAATGATTATTTTGTGATAAACACGCTTTGTTGAAGTAGTTAATAATCACGTTGTGAGTTCAATGTTTAATAAAATAGCTTATTTACAAAAAATAACACATATTTTTTTTTTTAGACTTGCCGGTTAGCATATACAGTATGTTTACAGCTTGCATTATTCTTGAGAGGTTCTAGAATGACGTTTTAAAATTGCTTAGTTAGGACCTACTCGACTAACACCATTTAATTACCGAATGCGGTTTTCGGCAGTAATTAATTTGTGTTAGCTCTGTCTTTGAAATATTTAAGTTACCTGCAATTGTGACCAACAGAATAGAATAAATCTTGCACAAGCAGTGCGAAAAAACGGATTAAATATTTCTAATCGTTTTAGAAAGCAACTAAATCAGCACCTGAAATATATGTAGGTTAAATCAGTATGTTTGAGATACAAAACATTCATAGTTTTGACTCAAAGCTGATCTGTTACATAAAATCATTAATTCTAGTGGTAAAATGTCTATGTTGGTGTTTCCGAAGGCACTTACTTCAAATAACGCGATTGTAAGCCCTTTATAGTGTCTCCGCCCTGGTCGACGTAGACCGCTCTCCGCAACGGACCCAGTGAGTCATGTCCTTAGACCTGAACTCAAACACTCGCTTGGATTAGACATCAAATCAATGAATATATAGGCTGTTCACGGTAAAGTGAGCACTTTTGACGCCCTAGTTACTTTTTTCTTTCAGACATTTTATATATTTAACTACCTTTTAAAATAAATATTGCAATATATTCAATAAACACAGTATTTGTGTTGTGTGTGTGTGTGTGTGTGTATATATATATATATATATATATATATATAAAACATCACACTCGGAGGTTAACGTCTATTGCTAAAATAAAACACATTTACTAACCAATATTCCAAAAGAGTGGGCTTTTAAAAGTGCTCACGTTACCGTGAACAGCCTATACTATCTTTCATTACTTCACGTGGTAACGATTTCGTCCATTGTGTTGATAGTATGGGTCGTCCTGTATTTCGCTGATATATCTCAAATCAGCAGTAAGCTGATCCTAGTCGTAGTGTCGAGGGAGAGGGATCGGAGTATATTCTCGTATACTAACTCACTTCTGTTTTTTCCTTCTTTTTTTTTTTTTTTTCTGTTTTCCTCTTCTAAGAGTTGTTCGGTGGAAGGAAAGAAGAAACGAGATTAAATGATTGTTATGGATTTCTCTGGCCAATGTGTGTAATTTAGAGAACAAATATAAACACACGTCAGTGTAAAGGGATTAGGGATTATTATTGATAATAATTTCCTATATTTCTATCAGTATGCGTGAAAGAAGTGGTACTGGTTAGCAATAAACATTTGGGGGGGGGGGAGGGTTGTATTTACATCTCAATGTTATAAGCTAATGGGACCTTCTGATCGAAGTGGGTGCCAAACTGTTTGGTAACCAAAAAAAATTATGTTTAAGTGTTTGAGGAGCGTGCAAATTTCGTGACTCCCTAGCACTCAAGCGCTTGCACGTTTGTAGTATAGCTCTAGTTTGACATGTTAGGAAACTCCGATCGAGTAATAAACCCGTTTCACGAGCGCTGCTCAGCTAGGAGAAAACCCGACGGCGAACGGCAATGAACAACACGAGATCCTATGTCATTACTAAGAGACCTGAGAAATTCGCGAGTTCAACGACTTATAGGCTGGACTTTACAGTCTTATATACTCTCATACAGACATAAATTGTTTATTGGTTGATTGTTGTGGTAGTAAAAGGCGATGGTTGGGCACACAATTTATTGCATGTTCATTTACCTCCAGGAGGTGTCAAACAACACGTCAACCAATTACGAAAGCAACATGAACGTACAAGTGTGTGAATTTCAACTTGTCTAGAAATGAACCCGCGAAATTCTCGGGTCTCAAATCATTACACATTCCTTGCCTCAAGTTAGTTTAATTGGAGGTAATCTTGCAGCCGGCGAACACCGGAGTATACAAAAGTGAAGACACCGCGCTCGTCCAAGACTCTCGAACACACGCCTCGGTAAAATGGCATCACACCTTGAACGTCCTTCAATCAGCATCCAGCGATGAACCTGCCGCGCAGATAACGGGCGCGCTTAAATCCCCGTCGCGTTCATTGCCATCCCAGGAGCATGAGAGGACGCCATCGAGGGCATAGAGCGAGCGTGGCGCGCTAGCAGTCCCAACATGATCCAACATTTTCAGGTTTACAATTCTAGTTGCACCCAGTACGCCGACCTACCATCACGGATATCTGTGATCGACCCACGGAGGATCCTAGTCCAGACTTTTGCAGATGGAGAAGAGCAGAGTAGAGATATTTAAATAGCTCGTAACATCGAGGTCTTGAGAGCCGATAAGAGTTAAACGAGGCGAGTATGGAGCATCGCCGGAATGAAAGGGCAGGGGGAAACGGGAGATCCCAGAGGAAACACGCCGACCAGCGGCATCGTTCGACACGATTCCCTTATGCAAAATTCCCGAGAGAAACCCCGCTGGGAATCGAACCCGATTTCGCCTAGGTGGGGAGCGAGTAGTCTGGCCACTACATCAACGTGGCCCCGCGCAGATGGGGAACATTGCAGAAGTTCCCGGAGTCGGTTGATTTTTGTCGGTGTTCTGTCGTTTTCCTGAGACTACTCCATACAAAGTCTCGTTCGGCATTAGCAGGGACACCCGAATTTCGCTAAAAGATTTTGTGACCAGGTTGATGCGTGCGTTCGGGCGGCAAAATTTTCGGTTTTAGAGTTCAAATCTCCATGTTGCGAAACTTTTCTATAAATTTTATGTGATACATTACTGCTGTTTATAATTTAAGCTATTGCGAGAAAACACTTATTTATGCAATATCTTCGCCTAAAAGCAATAATACAAAGTACAGCTAAATCAAAAGACCGCAAGCAGCCGATTGTAGTGTGCAGTTATTTGTGTATTATTGCTTTTATCCAAAGAAATACTAGACATAAACGTTTTCTGACAATAACATAAAGTATAAACGACAATAATGTATCACATAAAATAACTAAACATTTCGTTACATGACGGAGATTTGAACTCTAAAACCAAAAGATTCGCAATATAAACTCGCGCATTTACCCACTGTGCTACACACACAACTTGAAATTATACTGTGTAGATGTAGGAGTGTAATCACCACACATAAAAGCTCTATTAACTATTAATATTGTGATATTTTCCCCTTCATTTAGTCTCCTAACGTATAAACTTGTTTAATCACGGAAAGCACAATATTGATTATTACGTTTCTTAAAGATAAATATTTAAATAATTTAACAATGTTTTAATTAGTCGCGTAAGCGTCCGTTGTACATAAATGTGAAAACAGTAGACTACCTTGCTTTTTATACATAAGCAGTGCCGTTACTAACGTGTTGTATGCGTTCCACTAACAAACAAAAATTACAATGTCCCTTATACCACTCTTACACCAACATCAACTCTTATATAAACAATTACAACACACCCCCTCTGCTCATTCCACTCCAGCAAGTCACATATGACACATCGATGCTGCTCCGCCAATATCACCCCCTAACCCTCTCCACAACAATGAAAAACAAAGAAATTTCTTATCCAACAATAATTTTTTTAAATTAAATAATACTTTAATTAATTAGGTTAGTTACACTAATTAATTTGATTAAATTATCAGATACTAATCGAATATTCGATTATCAACTGGTCGACTATTCGATTAGCAACAAATCTACTATTCGATATATCGATATGCATGCGCATTTCAATTAATCGTTTAATCGAACTATCGATTATCCGCTCCGTCCACGTTATTCTAATGAAGTGTCCCAGGATGGCCTGGCTCACTCTACTGGTACCTTTTCAAGATGTCCGTGAGCATGGCTGCTCCCGCATGGCAATATTTGACCATTGCTAACGACTTACCCGGAGAGTCCTGATAGCGCCAAACTCCAATTGTATTGGAATTGTATGGAAAGGGATTATTAACGTCCCCCGGTGTTATTCCTGAAGGCTTACAGACTAACTTATGACCAACTAAAACGAACACCCATGTCTCACCTAGGATTCGAAACCAGGACCTCCCGCACCTCAGATGTCAATACTCCAATCGCTGTGACGTTGTTTGGACATCGATGCTAGGCCATGAGCGGTACCAATCATCTGCCAGTCGTTCTCTCATTTGTTCTATGCGAGGATGTCTGACTGCGGTTTCATTGAAACCCAATTATTCATATTTCTTAATTTTTTTCCCCATCACTTTCCGCTCCGGTTATCTTTAACTGGGTATCGAAGTACGCAAATATTTTCTCGGATGATATTATCTGAGTATTACGCTCACGTTTTCAAACTTTTTTCTAAAAAAAAATAATGTTTAAAAACCGGCAATTTATCCATTACCGGGGTCCTCCCGAGATTAAACAGCGAAACTGTGCCCGCCCCGTTCACCAATCACATCTCGGAGAAGCTTGACGAACTCGTTTTGTACTTTTTCGCGAAAGCGGATAGGCGTGTTGACCTTGAGCATAGCTTCTTGCCCTTGGGAGCTCGCACCTGCTAGACCGGCCCATTCATTTTGCCACTCGGACTAGCATGTGTGTGTGTGATGTGTGTGTTTGTGTGGGACTCGTTTTAGTATGCATCACGTGGCTAGCTCGTTCCTTTTAGTCCCCCCCGGGGGGGGGGGGGGCGCGAAACCAGCGCCGACTCATCTTCAGCACACACACACACACACACACACACACACACGTAACATACTCACACGGACACGGACACAAGTGGCTGGCTTTCTTGGCATTAAGAGATGAATGGCGATGAGTGTCCGCTTTTCAGCCCCTCTCGTCTAACCCATTCCCATTCAGCCGCGCGCGAGGCCCAGCCAGCACTCGAATTAAGGGGGCCGCCTACCTAACGCGGCATGGCACAGGAGCGAGCGAACGCTAAGGGCGACGCTAGCACGCGCAGCAAGCGTCGCACCGCCACTACGCGCGAGGCACTAAACTAGCGCGCAAGCTTTTCGTCGAACCGTTTTTCCTATGGAACTTTAAGCGGTGACTGTATTATTTTACCGGTGGAAAGTCTAACGCAAAAGCTCAATACATGATCGTATTTGTGTTTCACGTACTGTTTGACATACGGTAGTCTGAAAAGGCTGTTTTTTTAACTAAGTTGGGAGGCTTGGAAATAGAGGTTCTAATATGCGTAGTGTCATGAAAGCGACATTCCGTCATCGCCTGGAGTTTGTTTTCTTTCGTAAATTGGCACATTGGGCTCACGTGGAATAATCTCGTCAAAAAAATCGGATTTCCCAACATACTGCAACACATTTCTAGCGCCTAGAAGGCAGCCCCCTTAAGGTTGAAGTAAAACAACTGCCTATGGAACACTGCACCCGACTGTACAATGTGAAGAACTCTCACAAAAAAGGAGTACAGACACCATAGAAATTGTCAGAAAAGTGCGATTTATCCTGTACATGAAAGAAAAATGTTTATATTTTGCAACAATATAAATTATTTTACTAAAATATGTTCTTTAAATACAAAAAATAATCGATTAAAATAGTCTGCATTTTTAACCAAATTTAACCATATTCCCATTTTGGATGCTTCAGAAAGCAGAATTTACAAGAAAATCTTCAAGAAAGATCGTCATAATATTTACTGTGACTGTGTGTAATGATAATGTAGGAAATAATTTTTATAACTGTTGTTATGTGCGTCCATTTGTCACAAAAAACAATTACGGCTGAAACTGACGAAAGTAAAGTTAATTATAAAATTTATATGATACATTATTACTACGATTTTCTTACACATAATCACAGTAAATATTATGACGATCTCTCTTGAAGAAGATTTTCTTGTGAATTCTGCTTTTTGAAGCATCCAGGATGGAAATATGCTTAACTTTTTTTTTTAAACCGACTATTTTAATTGGTTATTTTTTAAAAGTATGTTTCAGTAAAATTCTTTATAATGTTGCAAAATGTTTACATTCTTCTTACATATGCAGGATAAATCGCACTTTTCTGAGAATTTTTTATGGTGTCTGTACTCCTTTTATATGAGTTCTTCACATTGTACAGTCAGGTGCAGGGTTCCATTGGAAGTTGCTTTATTTCAACCTTAACGAAGCGCGGTTTCCTAACCAATGTTCAACAGAAGCGCCGCCCCTCGCGACAGATGCGGCCAATCAGCTGGCCGCGATGGGTTTCTCGCCGGCTAACTAGAGATATAAATGCGACACGCCACGGTGGGTCATAGCATTATGAAACAATCCGCCTGGCATTCCATTTGTATCCCGAATGACGACGGAGGAAATTTAATCCTTGTCAATTACCGGGAAGCTAACGGCAACTCGAGTTGCCTTTTTTTTCTTTTACCTTTCCCCCCCCCCCCCCCCCCCGGCTGAGAGATGTCCAGATACTGGATACGAATTGGCCGTCCGCCTGTCTCCAGCGTAAATAAACCACACGCGTTCTTTATACAGACGAGTATACGAGTTGGAATGGAAGTCTTCGTCCCATCTTAGCGGGAGACGCAAGCGAATGAATCTATCCTACCAAATGTACCTTACATCTAGGGGCACCTGCTTTCTCGCGTAGGTATTCCACGAGTTGTACTCCAAAACTTTCGTGATCGGATGATTGTAATTGGTACGCGTCTTAAAGACAGGCTTCGCCATGCATGGGCGTATAGGGAATTAAATGCTAAATTCGTACAAGGATTTTACAGTCGTTTTCTGTGGTAGTATTTTCAACGAAAGATTTTTTGTTAGAGATAGAACGTATCTAGATCTGTAACCTGCTTTAATTTTAATTTTGAATATACTTTTTTTAATTAATTATAAAATGTCACAATTTTATAAAAAAATAAGTGCATTTAAAATTAAAAAAATTAAAATTTTGAAGGTTTTCAAATCTAGATGCGTTCATTGTCTAATAAAAATTCTTAACTTGAAAATACTACCACAAAAAACGGCTGTGAGGTCCTTGCCCGAATTTAGCATTCAATTCCCTATACGCCGATGCATGATGAAGCCTGGATTTAACTGCTTGCCGGCGAAACACGTACGTTTATTATTGCGGTAACTTATTTCTGATTGGCCCAGTCATGTAAAATATGTCTTCTCATAAAGACAGTCGACCAATAACCGAAATAAAGCTTCTGGAATGCGCGTAAGCTATTGGAGTCTAGTCTAGCTAAATTATTTTCCCTGAAAAATAAATGGTTTGATTTATTTCCCAATACCGAAACTCTATATAGTTTGGCGAACCTTTTCACTCAAGAACAAGGCGGTGGTTCACGCTTATTGCTGTTCCCTGTGGCAGTCACCTTGCCGTCAGTAATTCTCTAAATCGAGACAGATTGAATGGCGGCCACGGTGGCTGAGCGGTTAGCCTGCTCGCCTCCCACCAAGGCGATCCTTGTTCAATCCCCGGCCGGGTCACTCCGGATTTTCGCATGTGGGAATCGTGCCGGACGATGACGTTGATCGGCGGGTTTTCTCTGGGATATCACGTTTCCCCCACCCTCTCATTTCGACGCTGCTCCACACACACCTCAATCACCCTCATCGGCTCTCTAGACCTCGATGTTAAAAACCGTCCAAATCTCTTCACAGAATTTGCTTTAGTTTTTGGTATCAAGCTAGAATTCACAGTACTTTATATATCGAAGCCGACGTAGTTTCTCGATTTTCTGCTGCCCAGATGTTAAGTCACTCTCTTTCTGAGTGAATTGTACGTGATTGGGGCACATGATTGTGAAATGTTCATTTATTGGCGCAGAGTTACCCGGGTCGTGTCAAATAAAGCATTGTCCGATGACAAGCATATTGCAATGGTAAACATATTTCAGTTCAAACTACCCTTAAATAATAACGCGAATTTTGCAGGTCTCCAACCATACATCAATTATAGTTTTTCCAAATGCATTCGGAGAAAGTCAAATGCGCAATGGAATTCCCGATTTCGTAAATGATGGCGTTGAGCCCATCTATATTTGCGGCCTGGTGTAGGCCTGTGCTTAGTTCCCCATATGATGTAACTAACAGATAGGGACAACAGAATTTCGCGAGAAATTTCCGCACGTGCTATATTTCAATATGCTACGGCCGTACCAGCGGTTTTATTTTCCTTATTGGAGGCTCGTCTCTGCGAGAAAACATTTTCCTTCTCGGCTGGCCAATCGGAATTAGGTAACTTAAATTCTGTTCGTCTGTGATTCGCGCGCACACATCTAAGACGCGTAACACGGGAATTATTCAATCACGAAAGTGAGTCTGAGATAAAGTGCTGTGAAGTACAACTGGTCGTGCAATCTTTTCGCGAAATTCGGCTGTCCGTGCTTATAGGTTAAGTTCCAGGCAAAGATGAGGAAGTTTGCTGATATTTTTAAGATACCTTCGATCTTGGCCCAAGGTTGGGTTTTCCCGACTGGCTTCTACAAAACGCTTTTCGAGGTTAATAAAAAAACTTTTGGAAACCTTGTTCAAGATCTAATTTTACCTCCCATATTGTATCCTTCCGCCGTACGTAAAATTAACATTGGCCTGGACCAGAACTCTTTATTCATGCGTCAATAAAATGAACCGCTGCCATCTTTAACGAGGGCATGTTGGCGTTACATAAAAAATGAGCTGACAGGAACAAAAAATATTTTTTAAAATTCAAAACACGTAATGAATAGAGTTCTGCAAAATTCGCGTTATTATTTAGGGACAGACTGAACTCCTAGTTTCTGAGCGTTTGATCAACTTCAGTCAGTGGCCAAAAATATCTTTATCACGCCTCGGAGAACTCTTGAGCCAATAATATAAATTCAGGGGTGGAGTGGCCAATCGCTTTTGAGGAGATCAAGCAGATATGTTAAAATTGATTACAGTGCAGCGGCCAATGAAACCACGAACTGTGACCACGTATTTATAAGGCAGTGGAGCCTATCATATAACCGTAAGATAACGCGAATTTTGCACGTCTCTAGTAATAAATCTTGAACCAGTTACACAAACGAATTTGGGTGTAGCTTCTTAAAGTTCACCGTTCCAATTCCAAGCCCCGGATTAGCTTCCGGCCATAAAAAGGAAATAAAGATCAGTTACAATCACACTGAGAAAAATTGTTTTGTTGAATCAAACAAGATTTGTTCGGTGCAACCAAATTATTTGTTTGTATAGGGGCAATTAAATATTTTTGTTGTTAAAACCAAATTATTTTGTTGTTCTCACTTGGTTACCTCAGACTGTAATGTTTGGTTGGTGCAACTAAAGATTTGTTTGACTACACGTACATTAAACAGTTTGGGACGATATGAAAAAAATGTTGATAGTTCGACCGAGTTTCGAATCTAGAATACCTATGTCCACGCCTTAGCAACATCAACTACTGTGACAACTGATAACACGAGGAATATTTAAATATATATACTCTAAATATTGGGGCAACGTGTGCAAACAAACATTTTTTTCCCCTGACCAGTACTCTTTTTCCCACGACAGACATCTGCATCGCAATGGCGAATGTCCAGAAATCTCCATCTTGTCATTCACCCCCATTTTACTATTGTATCCATTCAAAAAGAAGAATTGTTGCGTACTTTCATGTATTACAAATTAACAATTTCATAATATAACGTGTATAAGACAAAACATAAACTTGACTTTTCAAAAAATTATCACATTGAGGTCTGCACTCATTTACTAGCACTTAATACATATTTGAAGTGATTCACCTATATCCACTACTGCAGGAATTCCGGTTCTGTTAGTGTCTGTGTTAGAACTCACCATCGTCTTATTGGTCCATATCACACCGGACACTAACATGTACTTAACAGCGTTCGTTATTGGCCGGTCATCAACCAATGGAGAGCCGAGCTGATATTGACTCAATAAAATATCCTTTATCGTATAAAAGGTTTTACAATGAAACATATGTCCCTTTGAGTGGCTATAAAAGCAAAAATTCTATCGTTAGCAATATAATTGTTACTGCGCTGTCGTGTTCTTGTGAGGTCGTGAGCCGAACAAAGACTACACATATATGCGAGTTTTGTTCTGAACAGCAAAGAATTCTTCAAATTACCTTTGCTCGAGCTGCACTCAGACATAGTCTACAAAGTGTTAAACATTACGTTCGCAACACAATGTCACAACTTCGAACTATTTTCGTTAGTAAATTGCCAAATTCACTAGAAGCCTGCACGCCAGTGTATAAGGTAGTATCTATGCTGTTAAGGGGTAGGGTTTTTATTTCTCAAGGCTTGGCTTCAGTAGCGATCACTCTCCCGTGAGCAGCTTTCAGGAGTCACGCTAAACCTGAACGAGTGACAGCGAAATGTCGCACGGACGTAGAGGCCAGTAATCCGCCAGAGGCCGGCGAACGCCCAGTTCCTCGCGTTCGGATTCGTAGGAAATAATTAAAGCAGTTGAATTCCATCAGGCATCGGAATAATTGGCAAGCTGCCAAACTGGCGTCGCATGGGACACTCTTTTTGGTTGATTTCGCTGATTTACGACCATCTCGTGGCTTAGAAGCCACCGGTTGGCCACCTGCTACGACATCCCACGATCGCTTCTTCACGCGAGGGGTCAGCCAGGTTGACATCGCTCATCGGGGGATTTCCCCGGCGTCTCTCGAACAGTGTTCGGCGGCTCACGTTATGTAACCAAGTCGTCGGCCGCCAGTCGGAACAACTTCTGTGACATTGTACAGGACATCGGAACATCAAAACACAGTAAAGTGTTCGGGAATAAAAGATAAACTCCCTCCTTCCCCCCCACCCCCTAATTCACGAGCAGAATCACTTTTGTGAAGTTTCAGAGGAATAACAACGGAACTGAAAACGTTTATAGTCAATTCACGGTTTCGTCGAACGTTTTAACACAACCTTTGAAAAATCACCCCATGTATCACATACTCAGTTATTTCCTAAATATGCAATGTACTAAGTGTTTTATACCTCTGTAAACTCAGACGTATCTTACTTTTCGTTAAATTGAATTTTAACATATATTTTATTTATACATTATTATATGTCTTTAATAATAAAAACGAATTAAAACAGTGAGAAAAAAAAAACCTGTGCTGGTAGCAAGTAATAAATAGTTCTCGTGCAAAATATCAATAGGCTAAAACTGAGTGCGCGGGAAAGGGTTGCGTTGTCCTCTGGTGTAATTTTCCAGACTTAGTTAAGCTTAGTTTGCACGAGGCGGAGGAATATCCTGGAAGTAGAACATTAGCAGGGCTTCATAAAAGTGTGAGTAACAATTAATATATTATATGTAGACACCTGAAGAATTCGCGGATTTATTTTGGGACAAGCTAGAATGAAAAAAAAAAAAAAAAAACGTGTTTTTAAATAACTTTAGCTATTGGTCCACGAGGTGTTTGACACCTCCTGGAGAACGGTGTCCAATTGTCGCCTTCCACTGTGACAGCCGACAGCCAATGTACAATTTATATCGGCATATTTGTGCATAAGACTGAACTCGCGAATTTTTCAGATCTCTAATTATATGGCATCTGCCACTCGTACGAAGCGTTTACGTGAGTATAGCAAGGTATAATCCATTCATACACGATTTACTTCCAACTTTTGTGAAGTCATCCTTAACCCATTCAAACCCAGTGTGCACAATTGTGTACATTACGCACGTGTAGGTAATCTCTGGTCTGTACTGCACACTACGAACTACGGAACTACTTTCCCTCCATCGTTACCAACTTTACTGGGCGCATGTCCCTCAGTGCGCGTGTTAAAATATATGCAGGTAGGAGCATTGAGGTAATAGATGATGGAGTGGCAACAGCCTATCTTCTCCACGTTTATCAAGTGAAGCCGATGCCTTGTCTGACTTCTTTCAACTGCGCATGAGCAGACCGATTGTTTACGTCAGCCGCCATATTATGAGCGGCAAAAGTTACGTAGTAAGCAATGTAAAACATGCAACTTTCTGCCTCTACTAGCCCTGTCCTTTTCTTTCATTATCGGCTTCACTTTCGTGTCTCGGCTTCCACTCCACAGACTAATTCCTCCATGGGTAGGAGCAGTGCCTTTTTTCTAAGGTCGATTTCAAAAGTGCTCGCTTTATCGTGAACAGCCTTTAATTTAAGTCGTGCTCGCCTGATGTTTGCCGACTGGGTCGTTATCAGATGGGCTGGGGCGCTGCGCTGCGCGGCCTGATTGGCCGGCGGGGATCCAACGCGCTTGCGCACTTCAAAGCACGCCGTCGCAAACTGCCCGCGGACGCAATTTGCCTCCCCGTCCGTCAACCACACACCGCCATTCCCGTCTCCAGCGGCGAGCGAGACGCCGCTTCCTCGTCCTGTGCTGCGCCGACCGGCCGGGACCCTCACAGCGCCAAGCAAACCTCCTCGATTAGCGATGGGCAGGGACTGGCGTATTTCGCGCAAATATTCGTGCTGATTCTCGACTTCAATATCCTACGTCCACAACCACAACTTCGTTTCGTTATTGGCCTCGCGTGTCTACTTGAGAAAGCATGTTCTTATTTGACTCGGTCAATAGTAATAAAGCACGCCGATATTGAATGCCCATGATTCGAGGAAAAGCACTTGAGGCACGTGACATTTAAAATCATCCAACCACGAAAGTGCATATGAAAAAAATCACCACAATCACAATCAGCACAGTAATCCCAATACCAATCCTTCCATCAATTTTTAGCTGCTCTACCTGCCCCACCTGCTCCACCTCACGTAATTGGCTGGTCGGTGTCTGCACGATGTCATGACGGTGCAGTAAGATTGATTCGAAGACAATATGACGCCACAGGGCTTGCATACTCATATATTATAAGCAAGGGAGGTAAGCTGAGAAGTTTAGTTTGACAGCAACTGACGCGAAAGTTGGATCATCTCGGCTAGCGTCTGCCTCTTTGCATAGATTTTTTTCTCGAGTTTTTGCTTTCAAGGTCATTCATGGTCATGGAGTCAAGGCTAATGCAATCTGCATCTAATATGGTGGTAGTAGTCTGTAATGTCATATGCTTGTTGACTTTGATGTATTTTCTCTCTAGTTTTTGCTTTCAAGGTTGTTGAAGGTCATGGGGTCAAGGTCAAGGTTACCTGCATCCAGTATGGCGGTAGTAGTCTGTAACGGCATATGCTTGTTGACTGTTTTGGATTTTTATCGTGTGTTTATTTTCAAGGTCATGCGGTAACGATCGAGTTTACTTATATCTAATATGGTGGAAATAGTCTGTAACATCACATGCTTTTTATTTTTTAGGTGTTTTTTGAAGTTTTCTTCGGGTCAAAGGTCCCCGGGGTCAAGATCAAGGTCACGTGTTAGGGGGTAAAAGGGCAATGACTTCCAAGACGGCGTCATTCCTGGAGTTGCTGCTGCCTAGATGTTAAGTCACTCGCTTTCTGAGTGAACGGCAAGTGATTGGGGCACACCATTGGGAAGTGTTCATTTATTGGCGCAGAGTTACCCGGGGCGTGTCAAATAAAGCATGGTCCAATGCCAGATGTGGTGCAATGGTAAAAGTGTTTTCAGTTTAAACTGTCCTCAGATAATAACGCGAATTTTTCAAGTCTCTACTTACAAGTTTTCTCGACTTTTGAAATCAACGGACTATCGAAGAAACGCCTGCAAATAAAATTAGCGAAAAATATCTGGGAAACAAACACGACGGTTGTGTCCTGGGAATCCCTCATCTGAGCTACGAAGTTTACAGTTTGTAATTATAGTGCACAATTATTTCCCCGAATAATTAGAAGTTGTCATATTTGCTTTGAAGTAATTGCATAATTTATCACGCAGATTTTTAATTGTCTGCGCGAGATGCACAAGTCCCTTGCAACGCACATTTCTGGGTGGCTTTTTTGCTTGGTGAGCAAAGTTTCGCCACTCCCAAAGATGACATTTTGGCGGTGAACTCCCCAGTTCACCTCTCTACTGTGGATAACACAGCAATAAAGTGTTAGATGTCCCTGCTAGTGTCATATACACCTTGAAGGTCCGTCCGACCCTGAGATGTGAACTATACACAGACTGTCCCAGAATTCGTGGCAATCACCTAAACAATCCTACATTGAAATGGATATGACAGTTCTGGCGACAAAATTACGTCCTACCACAGAGCAGGCCTACTTAACCCAGTCAGACCCAGTATACACAGTTGCGCACATTACGTACGTGTAGGTATATTTTGGTCTACTCTGCAGACTGGAAAGCGCAACGACTATGGGCACCTGTTCTTCGCGAAAAGATTTCAGGACAAGTTGTGTTCCAACGCTCTTTAGGTCAAGAACAACTTTCGTGATTGGATCATTTGAACTGTTACGCGTATTATCTGTCAGCCTGCGAGTCACTGACGGTCAGTATCGGAGAAACTTAATTCTGATTGGCTCGCCCATGTAACTGACTTCTTCACACAAAGACAAATGGCCAATAGTTAAATGAAGTGTGTACATAGGATGTTTAAGTCTAGCCTCCGCGTAAATATTTTCGCGAAAAACATGTCGCCTTATCAATGATCAATTATCTTTGAGGGTAGTGAAATTTCGCGAGAATATTTTATGACAAGTTATATTTCAAAGCACTATGGGGCCGTTTACCTATTTTGATTGGCTGAATTACTTTTTGTCACGTGTTAACTGTCTGCACACGAATCAACCACGTAGGAGCCGTGCTAATGTTGATGAATTCTGAGTGGCCCGGCCAAGTATGAAAACGCCTTCTCAAGCAGACAACAACCAATATCAATACACCAACTGCTGTTGAGTGCTTACAGTATTGAAGTCTACCGCGTAATTGTATTTTTTTCCCCAGAAAATTCACTAGCTCTAATTGTCTTACCTGTGGGTAATTGGTTTGCAAACCGTCTACTCGTTTAGGTCATGATTGGTTCATATAACTGTAGCCGAACATATAGCCTACAGCCATTGGCCGTGACAACGAAACAAGTGTTGTTTCGGTTTAAGTACAGAAGAATCATTTTTTTTTTGCTTGCAACACCTGGAATCGTAATTTAAAGTGGGTCCGAAAGGGTTGAGTGAACAGATGTGAGGTAGCCGCTTATTCCGCTAATTCCAGCCACACGCGCCAGCAAAATGGCGCTGCCAGCCAGTAAAATGTACGGACATCGTTCGCCAATCAGAGCCTGGTAACCTACACGCCAGCCAGCAGTTAAACCGATCGGAGAAGCTTGTACTAAATTCTCTCTGCTCTCAAACCAAGCAACAGACTTACGCGCTTCTTTGTTACTAAGGACGGGAAAATTTCGCGAGTTCAATGACCTGTAGGCTAGACTTCTCAGTCATCTGCATACTGTAGCCTCAGCTGTGTGTTCATTGGCTGCTGCCCCACACCTGGCAGTTATGGGATTCGCAAGGTATTTCCTTGGAAAGTCTGCTATTCGCTCAGAGGCGCGCAGGGCGGGTATAATAAACTGCGATCCAATTGCGTAGGTGACTTCACGTCTATCTTGTCCCGAAATGAATTCGCGAAATTTTACTACCTCTATTTATTACGCGCGCGTTCTGGGTTGGTTTAGGCTGCTTGGTCCGAGTTTGGTAGCTGACTAACGACTCTGTTGCCAAACGATGACGTAGTCGACGGAAATAGTCAACACAGAACCGGTATTCGGAGTTTCTCATCGCATGGAAATCAGCTGTCGCTACTTCCCCATCCCAATTAGTCGAATTTTTATAGAGTCTTTGCACGTTCGCCAATCTACATATCTATTGGAAATCTACACTGGACCACAGAAAATTAATTTAATATTTTACTGCTCGCGTAAAATAAAGTATCACAAAATTGTTTTTATGACTCACGCATAATGTACACTTGCGGCTGATGTCCATGTTTAAAAACGAGTATTCCCTCCTCCTTCGTTGAGATACGTTAATGTTTACGTATTGTAGCCCTGGCCAGTTCATTTAAGTCACGACTTCTGGTCGTGGAAGAAAAAAATTCTTCCCCTACGTCATGTGAGTGAGTGAGTAAAGAGATTTGGGCGGCTCTTAACAGCGAAGTCTTGAGAGCCGATGAGGGCGATTGAAGTGGATATGTAGTGGCGCCAGAATAAAGGGGCGGGGGAAACGGGAGAACCCCGAGAAAAACCCCTGAACAATGGCATCGTCCGGCACGATTCCCCGGCCAGGAATTGAACCCGGTTCGCCTTGATGGGAGGCGAGCGTGCTAATCACTCAGCCACCGCGGCGCCAGCTAAGTCGAGTGGCGGTACGTTAACCATTTATAATTATAGGCTGTTTTCGCGAGAAAAAAAATCACGTGAAGGCTAGACTTCAATGTCCTATGCCATACGTGCACTTTTCGTTTGATTATTGTCCACGTGTTTCTGTCGAAGATAGTTCCTTGTTTGACTGGGCTAATCTGAATTAGGTAACTCCATCATTGAGTGCCCGTAATTTGCGGACAGACACCTGCAAAGCGTGACTGCTAAAATCATTCAATCAGGAAAGCGGATCTGAGCTCTAATGTTTTGGAGTGCAAGTTGTCCTGAAATATTTTCGCGAAAAACAGGTGGCCCTAGCTATAAGTAGAGACCAGCAACATTCGCGTTATTATTTTACATCAGGCTAAACTTCGCAGTGCTGTATATGCTCGAGCCGGCGTCGTTTCTCCATTGGCTGCTGCATGGAAGTGAAGTCACTCCCATTTTGACTGGACTGCACGTGATTGGACCACACAACTGTGACGTGTTCATTTACTGGCGCCGAGTTGCACACAACGTGCCAAATAAAGTAGTTAGGTCCAATGACAAACTTATTGCAAAGGCACACGCGAATTTTGCATGTCTCTAGCTATAAGTAAAAACTACTTTACTTTATAGAGGCCAATGTGCACAACTTAGTACATTTAAATTAATGTTCACGAATACTGACAACCTGTTTTCGCCTAGAACTTTGTTTCTGCAGTGGTGTTCCGCAATTTGCTCTACGTTTTAATGTGGCATTAAATTTATTTACAAGTTCTGATCAATTTAAAATCAGTAAAGCATTAGGAGTGGGACTGGAGTGTGAACACTTTTTCTTCTGAATGCCAAACGACATTGCTCAAGAAAATTGCATAATTGTGTAATGTCAACACACTGAGGTCTGTCAGTGTTAAGGTACATGCACAGAAGACGAATAATCGGTCTACTTTATTTTTAGTCTGTGGTTACGTCACGGAGGTTCACTGCGCTTGTGAAGGTGAATACCGCGGTCAGGAACTGGTGACATTTAACAGCGACCCCACGACGCTAAACGAGGCACGCTAGCTCTGGCTGCCGCGTCTCCGGGGTGGCGGCACATATCGCATCTCCCACTGCAGCATCGTCGCGAATCACGTCCCAAGTTGCAAAGCGTTCCCCGTTCCCTGTTCGTTTTTCCAAACTCCCGCCGACTGGAGAATCGCAACGAAATTATAGTACCCCAGGCGTTCCCACGGAAGCAGTATACACGCGAGGGAAGACATTTCGCGGTATAGTGAGCACTTTTGAGTGGAGAGATCTTAGCGGCTCTTAACATCGAAGTTTCTGAGAGCCGATGAGAGTGAAATGAGGTGAGTGTGGAGCAGTGGCGAAATGCAAGGGTTGGGGGAAACGGGAGATCACCGAAAAAAAAAAAAAAACCCCGCCGACCAGCGGCATCGTCCGGCACGATTCTCACGTGCGAAAATCTGGAGACGACTCCGCCGGGAATCCAAGCTGGTTCGCCTAGGTGGGAGGCGAGGTAGTCTAACCACTACACCACCACAGCCTCTAAGCACTTTTGAGATCTAACTTTAAAAAAATATATAACGGGCCGTAACTACATACATGCTAGAGTACAGAGGCATGCAATCTGTCAGTTAAGTTGGCAGCGAATCAATAAAAATAGTTCTAATACTTGCCGTTGTACTGAGAATGTAATGTGTAAATTTTCATACCTATATTATCACATTAATTTCATAAAATGTCGACGGTTTTGCTTGGGTGGCACATGAATAAACCGATACGACCCGTAGCAATGTTAATCTTACATTTAGCGGAAGGATACAAGTTAATAAGAAAAGTAGATTCTTAGAAGGGCTTTCAAAAGTGCCCACTTCACCATGAACACTCTATATGGCATCCGTCGACTACGGTACAAAAATGATAGTTTCTACGTGGCTAAATGAACATTTTTAAGAGTCATACTCTCAAATAAACACTAAATATGAAATAATTTCATTCCCGACACCATTGTTTTGCGCAAATCCCTCGAAGACGGGTGTGAAACTGGCTGAAGTCTTTCACGCGCCTTCGGCGCAAACTCTGCGAAACCCCTAACCTTACAAGTTCAATACTACAAACTGTTTTATGACAGTGAGTGCAAACTAACGTGGGATTTTAACGAACAGATATTTTCTTTGTTTGTCCTCAACGTCATCTATAGAAGCAGTAAGGCTGGGGAAAGTTTACATGACAAATCCCATTTACCATATAGGTCTTAAATTGTCTCAAACTCCACCAGTTCATTTAACGCGACAGTCTATTATATTTTCTAACATATTTACTTTTTTTATTATGTATTTATATTTTGCCGCTGCCATCGCAAGTATAATTCAAGTACACTATAAATGTTTCACTAGATAAACACATTTTATAAACCAACTGTTAGGTATAATTAGGAATAGGAACATTTCGCGAGTTCATTTCAGGACAAGATAGATGTCAAACAGGTGTACACTGAAGTTGACTTTACAATTGGATCGCGGTTTATTAGACACGCCCTGGACGACTCTGGTCCAACAGCAGACTTGCAAGGAAACAAGTAGCGAGTGCCATACTACCAGGTGAGAAGTAACACTGGGTCGTCTATGGGGCAGCAGCCAATGAACAAACATTTGAGGCTCGAGTATACACATGACTGTGGAGTCTAGCCTACAGGTCATTGAACTCGCGAATTTTCCTTATCACTAGGTATATTGTATGGTGGCCTGGGAGAATAGTTTGGAATCCGGGAGGGTCCAAAATAAATAACGGCATTAGCACGAGAATATTATTTTTAAAAACATGAGTTGAAATAAAAAGGTTTGTTTCCTGTGGTCCAGCGGGAATTATCCGTCGTTTACGATTACATAACCGAACTTCCAATACGGACATCGTTCTCCAGCCAAGAGTCGTCGACTTTGTCGAAATGGTTGGCTCGTGGTGAACATCGTGTTGTACGAAGGTACAAAAATTCCTAATCGCCGTATTACAAGCTGCGCCTTTGATGAACATAACGCGTGGAGTACGGAATGACTGAATCATTCTACTTTCGTTCACTCCTCGAAGACTGGGATTCTTCCCCTGACCTCTCTACACTGAGTAAAAAGTTTTGTTTGAAACAAGCAAGATTTGTTTGGTCCAACCAAATTATTTGTTTGTATAGGGGCAGTGAAATATTTTTTTGTTGTTCTCATTTAGTTGCCCCAAACTGTAAGATTTGGTTGGTGCAACTTAAGTTTTGTTTGGCTACACGTACATTAAACAGTTTGGGCGGATATAAACGAACGATACAAGTTCGAACGAGCTTCGAACTTAGATCACATGTGTCCGAGTGCTAAGCCTTAGTAATCTCGGCTAATGTGACAACTGATGACATTGGAAAGCTTTTAAATAGATATACTGCAAATATTGGTCAACGTGTGAAAACAAATATTTCAAGTTTTACAGCTTTAATTGTCAGTTTCTTGTTGCATTGTTTTATTAATGTGTTCATACGATTGTTAATCAGAAATAGGAGCACTAACAAACACGGTTACTATCTTACTTGTCATAAAAAATAAAAACAAACTCTCGAGATGTATTTTCCAAAGAAGGCAGTCAAATGAGTGGCCAAGCAAATATATACAGTTGATTCAACAAAATATTTAGTTGGCAGTCTAGTTTTTTTGGCCCAACACAGAGATTTCGTTTACTCAAACACACATTTTTTTAAACGAACAAAAGAAATTTTGTTGCTTTCAAATTTTGTTTGCTCAACAATATATTTTGTTGGGGCAACTAAATATATATATATATATATTTGGCCCCATACAAACAAATATTTTGTTCGATTTTCTCTCGGTGTAGCCCGCCTCGAATGCGCTGCGTGGAAATAGCTCAATATTTGCATGTTTTGCTGCGGGAGCATTTTCCATCACTGAAGCGAATGCCAAGCCATCTTAGTACCTTATTTACAAAAATTACTTGGCAATTTTCTAAATGACGTAAACCAAATTTTCTTATATTTTGAGGAATAACTATAATACGGGCCATTATTTACTATAATCTATTCAGAAAATCTTCACATTTTGTTTATCAAACATTTGAAAAATCACCCCACTGAAGACGTGTTTAGTTGTATCACAAACGTTTATACTTATGTAAATATAAAGTATCTTGTTTTAGGTTAAATTGAACTTTTATTAATATTTAACTATAAATTATAATATTAAATTTAATTAAACTTAACATGAAAAAACAGAGTAAAAATGCCTGTGTTGGTAATATGCAGTAAGAAGAAATTCTCATATAAAATATTATTAAACTGAGTGCGAATAAATGCGGCGCGTTGTCACTTGGTGTAATTTGCTAGACTTGGTTAAACTTCGTTTGCATCACGAGGTGGAGGAGTACGTTGGAAGTAGAACTGTAGCACGGCTTCAGAAAAGTTGGAAGTAGAACTGTAGCACGGCTTCAGAAAAGTTGGAAGTAGAACTGTAGCACGGCTTCAGAAAAGTTGGAAGTAGAACTGTAGTACGGCTTCAGAAAAGTTGGAAGTAGAACTGTAGCATGGCTTCAGAAAAGTTGGAAGTAGAACTGTAGCACGGCTTCAGAAAAGTTGGAAGTACCCATGGATGTGCTATATGGTTAGATCCCGGAACAATTCGCAAATGCATTTGGTAGTACAAGCTGTTCGCGATAAAATGAACATTTTTAAATGCCCTGCGCTTAAGGTCTACTTTTATACTAGTTGTGTATTCTTTCACCTTAACGTGAAATTAACATTGCCATGGGCCTCATCACTTTATTCATACGTCGGTAAAATGAAACTGTGAAATTATTAAGAAAGTAATTACTTTACGAATCTGCTGATTTTTACACTTCGATGCATTAAAAAAACAGAAAGAGAAAGAAATAATTTTAAGTTACCACAGATGGTAATCTAACAATTGTTATTCGACGTAGAGGCATGGAACTACTTCCCACCCATCGTTACCAACTTTAATGGGCGAATGTCACTCGGTGCGCCCATTAAAATATATGCAGGTAGTGGTAGTGACTTCTTCTAAGGTTGTTTTCAAAAGTTCTCGCTTTATCGTGAACAGCCTTTAGGGTGTCGGTGTTCAGTACATTTTAAGCAGCTCATCTCAGGCAAAACTGGTAGATAGCTTTTACTTACTGTGTCTGCCTGGTAACCTGTTGAATTGTGCAGCTTACGACCCGGTACGCACGAACATTCGCACACATTGTTTTGATGTTTAAAACTTTTCCACGTAGATTAAAACACTAATAAAATAGAACTGTGATGTTCTTGCTAGTAAGCGGGCGGCACGGTATATTTAATGCCGGCCCGCGCTGCTCTTTAGGTCAGTTCAGCGACCTCGAGGGGGCGAGCTTCTACCATGAGCTAAGTATTATTTTATTTGGAATCACCAATGTAGGCTCCTAAAGCGAACAGGTCATTTACGTCACTTGGATGTCAGGCAGGGGCCATGATGGCCGTAAAATAATTCTAAAGTTCTTTACAATTTTGCGAAATGTTGGCCTTTTAGTCAAAATCCAATACTGTTACTTTTGAAGTTTTGTGGCTATGTCGTCACCAAGACGCGAAGTGGTGGTAACCACTTGGAACCATGGGTAAACTTGTGTGACCACTTGTAAACATGTGTCAACATCTGTAAACTATTGTAAAATTTGGTGAACATTTGTAAACACTTGCCAATAATCGTCTATTATGGTCTCAGCCTCTTGTATTAAGTGGAGCTATGCGAACTTCTTGATTTTATGACTTTTTAAGAGAAACTTTACAAAGTTTGGGACTTGTTCCAAAAATCCTATTTACTCGCGGAGTTAAGGCTGACGTTGCTTAGCAGTTCCTCCCATCCACTTGGGATTGCGAGTAAATTAAAACTTGATTATTGTTTGATGACCAGTATAATGTGTTACCAAAATTGGGTATTTACTAGTGCAGAAATTAAACATGATTTAATAATGTTAATGGTAAATGTATGTGCGACAGAAATATAGCAGCCATTTGTAACTATATTAACCTGGGGTCACCTGCTCAATATATTTTGTGATGGACTTTTACAGTTTGTATTAACTGATTAATATGGCCAGTAAATATAGCCTGTATAGGTATTAGCTGAAAATCAGCGAATTTATTGGTACCTGAATTTAGTTGCATTTTTTCTATATTTTGGGCAACCTGGGTTTTATGTAAATGTTTTTAAATATAAATTTGTTGTATATGGGAAAGAAAAATTATAAATTTTACCCTACCCATTTTATCCATGTTTTCAATATTTGTAAAATAAATGTTAATAAAAAGAAAAAATTGAAATAAATATTTAAAATTAAAATAAACATGACCACACTTCTTTGTTTCTATTACAGATTGTTGCATACATTTAACTACCCTTTACACTGTACAGAAAAATGGTTTTTGCATGGCTTTAGCCAATACTTGTGTTCAGATAGGGTTTTTCTAGGGTTTATACAATACCTGCCTTGCCACGGACTTGGTGTAGGACGCAGCAAGATCAGAAGCTTTTCACATGACTGAAAATACAGCCTGAAATATGTGACGTTTTGAATGTTTCCAGCCTTTTTTATGACTTTCAAAACATAATATAAAACTTTTGATGCTACTGCTTATAAGTACGGTATCTTCAAAAATTTTATTTGAAACAGTTTTCACAAAGAAAATTCTAAAATAGTTTATTACACAGGGCCACCTGTATGCGAAGGTAATAATAACATAATAACAAAAAATCTAATTGAGATTAAGTTATTACTATAATGAGTATATTATTTAGTATTTATAACTCAACCAAACTTCTAAAAATACTAAAACTATAACACTGTTTTATAGTTTACAACAAAACTAATTAAGGAATCATTGATTATTTCTACATCTTTACATTAATAAATAAACCACGCAACTAATTATTAATAACCTATTCATACCAATTAGATGTTTAATTATACACAATAAGATTTAATATAAAGTAGGAAATTACCAATAAATATTGTTAAAAATATTTAAATATTCATTATAATAGGTAATTAACTATGTAATACTCCCTTACTTTTTCATACTATATGGCATACGTGCATTTTCCCCTTTGTTATTGGCCACGTGACTTTGTCGGGAGACGGTTCCTTGCCTGAGTGCGCCAATCACGTTTAATAGATTCGTAAAAAAAAAAAAAAACTGATTTTCGAACACACTTGAACGCAGTCAGTGCTCCAGTCAGGCAGGCGGGCCCCTTAAGGAGGGAGGGGATACGTGATTGTCACATTAGTCTTCGACAGCTATAAGCTCCTGGCATTTTTCCACTCTCCGCTGGCCTCCTTTTGGACCGACGCACGCGGTGACTGCAGGCTCCCCCTGGAAACAAACTGCATCTTCTCCGATGTCACTTTCATCCGCTCCCCCTTTCCCCTCCTGCACGATGCCTCCTCTGCATTACGCGGCGGAGAGCGAAAGTAGACTGTCGGGTCCAGAAGTAACAAGCTCCGCGGTGCTCGGCTCTTTTGTTTCCCTTTGCGTGGTCGTCCTGCGCTTCGATATGGTCACGGAGTACTCGGGAATACAGAGGTGGAACTACCCGCTTGAACTCCCTCCGTACGCACCGGCAAAATGGCGTCATCGGTCAACGGCGTGTTGTGGAACGTCGTTCGCCAGTCAGCGCCTGGTAAACCTACTCGTCAGTTGGCAGCCCAGACAATATGGAACATTTCGCAGCACGCAGTTGGGAATCAGGCTCAAGACCCGTTCCCAGAGCCTCGGGCGGCCAATCAGAGTATGGGTACCCCCTCAACCCCCTCCCCCCCTTAAAAATAAGTCACGACATTTAGTGTCTTATGTAATTGTTTACTGTGTAATTGGTGTGTTTCGCTTCCTCCTTGAAGAAAGACTACTGCCCCAGCGGGAAGGTGTGTGTGTGTGTGTGTGCGTGTATATATGCGTGTGTGTGTATATATACACTCTGTTCACGATAAAATGAGCTCTTATGAAATAAACCTTATAAAAACGTCACTACCCCTGCCTGCATATATGTTTCTACGCACTCACTGAGTGACATCCGTCCAGTAAAGTTGGTAACGATCGATGAAAATTAGTTCCACATATTATCGTCGAGGTGGAAAAAAAAAAAGAGCAGATTTGTAAAAGATATATATTTTTCTAATAATTTCACAGTTTCCCCTTGACCGATGCGTGAAAAAAGTGATGAGGATAACACCAATGTTAATTTTTTGCATAATGCGGAATAATACACAATGTGTATACAAGTAGATCTTAAGCAGGGCTTACAAAGTTCTCATTTTACCGTGAACAGCATTATATATATATATATATATATATATATATATATATATATATATACACACACACACACACACACAAGTTTACTAATTTGATAATGATAAATACATGCATTACATCTGACAATCCCTATTACTGAGGAATTTTTGTCATCCCTGTTGTTTACATGTTCATATACATCATAAATAGAGATGATTAGATCTGAACGTCCTGTAGCGGCCGACCCGTGGTGGGGTAGTGCTCAGAATACTCGCATCCCACCTAGGCGAACCGGGCTCGATTCCCTGCAGGCTTTCTCGGGGGTCTCATGTTTACCACGTCCTTGCATTGTGGCGATTTGGGTATCGCCACAGCTGGTTCAATAGAGGGTCTAACCCCCCCCCCCCCTTATTTAAGGAGGGGTGACTTTGACGATTTGGGATATCGCCACATTTTTAGTATGTATTTTAGTATATATTTTTAATATTTATTTTTTGGGTGTATTTTTATTGGCAGTGGGTATTACCGCGTTGGTATTTTTAGTATGTATAAGACTGATTGTCTTATGACCGGTTATACATATTTAATTCTATCATTTAATCATTTGTTCATTTATATTGTGTAATCATTTGATACATTTACTCGTAAGCACCACTATTCATTGCGTGAGAATTACCATAGGGTTCTTGCTGGGTATCGTTGAGATAGAGGCTATTAATCGATTATGGTTGTTGTAGTTCATTTTGCCGCCGTTCTAATGTAAAGAGCAGCCGCCGGGTATCGCTACTGGCGTTTTCCGCGCCTGGCGTGTTCCTCGGGGAAGGAAGGGGGTGTCGCCTGTGGCATTTGGGTGCTAGGCCGGGGAGTCGAGGAGTAGTCGCTGAGTTGCGGGCCGAGAGAGTTGTAAAACCATTCGTGGCCGTAGTGCGTGTGTTCGGCGAGAAACAGTCGTAACCTCGTACGGGCGTGAAGTGCGTGACTTCGGCGAGAAACTGTCTCCAGCAGTGAGTTCGGACAGTAGCACGAGTTGTAACCCGTATGTCGGGGAAGTCTCGACTTCGGTGGGCGAAATAGTCAGCTGTGTGCTATTGCTGTGGAATGGTGCAGAACTTAATAATAATCGCGCAGCCGGATAGCGGGGGTTGGTTGGCGCGGGTGCATCTGCACGGGAGGTCCGAATACGTGTATTATTAGCCAGCTGAATTAGGCAAGATTTGGAGTGTGCCCGCATTAAATGTATTGTCGGAGGCGCAACTCTCCCAGGGAAATGTGTGCTGAACAGTTTGTAAACGTATACAGTTTGTACCGAAATTTGTAACATAATTTAGAGACGGTAGTAGGATCACCGAATGCCCATAGATCAAATTATTCACCACGGAAGTCATTGAAATATTTGCGGGAATTTGGTATAGAAACTTCTTGAGAATTCGGACTGTATGAGAATGACGGACGTGGTAGAAGTTACGCCCCCTGCTACTGGACAGTCGCCCTGGTAATATTGTCGGGCTGAATGACGAAAATCATTCTGGCCGGGGATAACACCTGGACTGTTCCGCTAGCCAAAACTTCCCGTGCCTAACTTCACGCGTGTGCGAGTGTATCGGGACAGAGCGGCGGATTTAACATCTCGAGCCGATGGAAATGAAGTTCGCGCCTGCGGGGGAAGAAAACAGCTGGGCTGATTGTCGGGAGCGGAATAGTACTTCGCGAAGGCGTCGCTGGCGGAGGCGGCCCGACCACTGCATCGCGTCGTGGCCCGAATTGTCGGGCTGTTCCCAACACTTTAACAGGCCCATGGGAGGGCCGCTGCAAGGTACTGTGATTAGCATATGGGTATTTTCCTCGCGTTGGAGTGCAACACGTCACGCTGTGGTTTGAACTCACCAGCGGGCGAACTCAGTGGCTCCTCTGTGGTGGCTTGCAATAATAAGTTGATTGAACTTGCCTTAAAATGTATTGGTACGCGGTATCACGTAGAGTGAGAAATGAACTGTCGAAACTTGTGCAAGAGTAATGTTTTTATGCAGTATTTTAAATACGAGGGTTTCGGATTTTTGCAATGCTACACGAATCAAAGGATTGTACCTTCAAAATAAATAGTTTGCCACAAAAAGTTTGGACTTGGAAAAACAATCTTTCTCAGGCCACTGAAATGAACCTCTACTGCTGTTGGGTGTATTTTACCAGTAATTTATTTATAAGATCATGACGGGGCATGGCTCGGATTGTTGTTAACATCGAGTTCGTCTAACTGCATCCAGAGACGGGGGTTGGGGATTGTTTTTGTCTGAGTGAGGCACATTTTGTTAAACCCCCCCCCGGGACGCTTGGGTGTCGGAAGGCGTATTAACATGAAAAAATTTAGAATTCGTACACCGAATTTTGCCACACCGGATACTCTTTAAAGTACTCAATAAAAACAAGAACTTTTTTAAAAATATAATTTTGGATTATTACGGACGCTGTTATTCGAAATAACGACCATTTGAAACATGCAGGTCCTATGTAATGTAATATCTGAGGAATCAATTAGTCGTTTTGAATAATTACTGGTGTGTTAGCAGTTAACATTGTCAGAATTAAACCAAGAAACGCATAACCCTATTAATTCTTCTATTTGTAATATAACGCCACGTTAATAAATGAAACTTTTCCATGATATATCGATAACTCCTCTACCGATTGCTGCCGAATTTAAAAGCATAACCTACTTTTCTTAAAGAGAATAATACGCCCCTCTTTTTTTTTATTATTATTAGAAGAGTGAATAGTGCAGAAATTGAAGCCTTCGAACCCTTTAATAAATCAAAATACTGCGTTGATTCTTTCCACGAATTTTAAACTTAGGGTAGCACAAATTGAACGTTGCGGTATGTACACTGATATGCGTTTATTCAGAGCTTCGCTTACCAAGATATTCTTTCATTCAGATATGACAGTAAAATAAAAAAAAAAAACAATCTTCCACTACTTACACGAAAACAAAGTAGACTATGGCAATTCCTGAATGTGGAAACTACAAATGTTACTTCGTAATACTTCACGCAACTTATTGACATTAGTTACAATATAGATGTCACTACGCAGGTAATATCGCAATAAGTGTGCTCAGCTGCAAGCAGCCACCAAATTAAGATCAGCGAGTTTCCGCATGAGCAGGCAGTCCTCACGCATGTCAGGTCGTCGGAACCGGAATAGCGTGAAGAGAACGCAGTCGATTGGCCAGTGAAATTCGAGAGAACCAGTGTGGCGAGCTTCGGGAGAGAGTATAGGGACGTGTGTGTTGCTGCACGTGACGAACTGAGATGGCTCTGTGCTGAGGAACAGACACGCTATCGCTCACTGCGGGAAGTGCTTGAACCCAACATTTGGGGAAAAAGTAACTGCATATAAAACCCCCTTATTGTTTAATGTACACACCAACAGGTATACATTAGTTATGTTGGCATCGACTATGAAAATCAGTTCTTTATATAAGCGTCTTACTAACAATTTAATACTAAAAAATATTATTTTTTTACAAAGTACGGGCATAATTGACCTGATACCTGATACTGTAGTAAAAAAAATGCATCTTATTACACGGTGGTATTATAAGTATACATCCATTGCTGTATCATCACCACTATCACCACCACTACCATCACCATCACCTCATCACCATTACCTTCATCACTACCACCATAACTACAACTGTCCCCACTACCATCACCACCACCTCATCACCATTACCCTCATCACTACTACCATAACTACAACTGTCCCCACTACTATCACCACCACCTCATCACCATTACCTTCATCGCTACCACCATAACTACAACTGTCCCCACTACCATCATCACCACCTCATCACCATTACCTTCATCACTACCACCATAACTACAACTGTCCCCACTACCATCACCACCACCTCATCACCATTACCTTCATCACTACCACCATAACTACAACTGTCCCCACTACCATCATCACCACCTCATCACCATTACCTTCATCACTACCACCATAACTACAACTGTCCCCACTACTATCACCACCACCATCACCACCACATTCACCATTACCATCATCGCCATCATGACCTTCACCATCACTACCATTTCCACCACCATCACCATCGCTATCACCATCAACACCACCATCACCACGTCAGTCATCATCAATCATCATCATCACCAATGAACTAAGTTTACCCCCTATTTAATTGTGTGAAAGGAGGGCGTGAACTACATCATAACCATCCATCTGACTCCCGGGGCCGCAGAATTCACGTGTCTAGCGCACCGACCCCCCATCAGCCGACCCTGGGTCTAGTCCCGGCGGGATCCACGTCTGATTTTTCATGTGTGTTACGAGATGGACGTTACTTTATCCGAAAACTCCCGCTACATCGCCGTCCCGTCGCTTTTCCGTCTCCATCTCTCTTCACCCTTGTAGTTAATTTATAAAAAAGGGACGAAAATTGCATTTTAAGTAACGAAGTATAAATTATGGGAGACTAACTTTAGAAACAAAGGAAAGTGTAAGTTTCGGAGGATCGATGAATAGGAGGGACAAGGAATTTATTAAATTTTTTTTTTCATAGCCATGATTGCTAAACACCTTGTTATTACTCATTAAATTCCTGCGCGCACAACTTTTTACGTACGCTACTGTATACTAAGGCTATTTTTGGGCAGTTCTGTACAAATCATGGTTCAGTTCCCAAAGCTGTCGAGGGTCTTCCTGACGGTAAAAATTCGTAAACATTGTTTCTGCCTTAGGATGAATAGGCTGTTCACGGTAAAATAAGCACTTTTGAAAGCCCTTGTTAATATCTACTTGTATACACGTTGTGTATTTTTCCGCCTTATGTAAAATTAACATTGCCATGAACCTCATCCCTTTATTCATGAGTCAGTCAAATGAAACTGTGAAATTATTAAGAAAGTAAATACTTTACAAATCTGCTCATTTTTATTTAAAAAAAAAAACAGAAAGCGAATAAATAATTTTAAGTTATCACAAATGGTTACCTAACACTTTTATTTGACATTGAGATATTAAACTACTTTCCATCCATCGTTGCCAACTTTACTGGGCGAATGTCGCTCAGTGCGCCGATTAAAATATATGCAAGCAGAGGCAGTGACTTTTTTCTAAGGTTAGTTTCTAAAGAGTTCACTTTAACGTGAACATCCTTTAAATAGCTCTAATCACTATAAGCTAACAAGCCCGCCGCTTGGTTGTGATAACGGAACAAGTGTTTATGCGACTTAATCAGTACAGTCAGTGACCGGTAATGTACAGTACGCTGTGTGCTCAGTCTTCATCGTAGCTAATCTGCTTTCTGGAATTCTGTACACCTCTCACATGATCGGTTCATATCGATTACGCAGTGCAGTGTTCGCAGGTCGTGAGAAAACTGATGAATACCAGTACAGCGCATACCAAAAATCATGCGATTGCAACACTCGAAATCAACGATCGGGTTACGTACACGACTGGTTTAAAAATTATCTACAGGCTATTCGCGGAAAACTGAGTACTTTAGAGAGCCCTGCTTGAGATCTGCTTGTATTCATACTCAGTATCCTTCCGCCATATCTAAAATCGACATTACCGTGGGTCTATGGTGACGTAGGCCGGGTCAAGTGGACATGTGCAATTATTATATAAGTAAATATTTTATAAATTTGGCCAATTATCACACCTATATACATTAAAAAGTATAAAGACAAAGAAATAATTTTTGTGAACACACTTGTACTTTTACGTTAAGACGTGGAACTATTTTCTATCCGCCGTGACCAACTTTACTGGATGCATGCCACTCATTCTACCCGTTAAAATATACGAATGTAGTGGCAGTGACATTTTTCAAAGCTTTATTTCAAAAGTGTTGAATCAACCATGGACAGACTATAGCTGCAGCATCACAAAACTTATATTAACTCGTGACTTAAAGGCCTGAGGGCACTTCAAATCTCTCAGCTCGACTCTGTTTATTCTCCACCGGATAACTCATAGTCAATTTACGATTACTTCCAACTTTTCTGAACTTCTCCTAAGTTCTACTTCCAGAATATTCCTCCACTACGTACAATCAAAGTCTAGGTAATTACGCTATGTTACAACGCACCGCATTCGTGCGCACTCAGTGTAATATTTTTACCCTAAGAACTTTCTTACTAGGTATTAGCGTATCACCAACACACCTATTTTCGCACTGTTTTTAAATAATATTAACTACTAGTGAACTATTATAATTTATAGATAAATAAGGTCCACCAAGGTGAACCGGGTTCAATCCCCGGCCGGGTCACACCGGATTTTCGCAAGTGGGAATCGTGCCGGACGACGCAGCTGGTCCACGGGTTTCCTCGGGGGGGGGGGGATCTCCAGTTCCCACCGCCCTTGCATTCCGGCGCTGCTACATACTCACATCGCTTCACCCTCATCGGCTCTCAAGACCTCGTTTTTAAGAGCCGTGGTAGTAGTGGCGCGGGGGTTATGGATCACTATATGAATGTCATGTGAACATCGGTCTCCAAAAATAACACACTTTAACAATATTTTTCCAAAAATGAAAAAAAAAAAATTAAAGATTTTCTAAAATTAAAAAAAAAAACGGACTAAGCCTTAATCGTATTAATCTATTTTGAACACTTTTGCCAGATTTACAAAAAATCGCGAAATATATTTTCAGATCTACTCCATTCACATGTCATTCACCTAGTGATCCAGAACCCCCACGCCATTACTACAAGTCACCCTATGATTTTTCGAAGGTTCAATTCAAAAAGTGTGAAGAAACTGCGAATAGACTTTAATTGGTACTCTTCTTCTCTAGCCGTTTAGCAGTGGCGATTTGTTGATAGGTGAGGGGGAAAGAGTTGTGGATGGTGGGTGGTGGAGGAGGGGGGCGGGGGCAGCCCCTGACCCGGTGGCGAGCTTGACACTAATCGAGGATGTAGCGCGCGTCCTCCTCAGGTCGCCGAGCGACAAGGCGACGACACTACACGACAAGGCGACGTCGAGCTGCGGCGGTGTGGGAGTAGGGGTCACAGTTCACGCGGCCTTGTGCGGGTCTCTCCCCGGCCCTGACAACGCCACCGGGCTGGCAGCGAGGTAAACAAACATCAGCTGCAGCGCTAACAAGACTGTCTCTCCCCGTAACTCTGCCCCTATACAACACAGTACGCCCGCCGCCTGGGGACGTCAAGTTTTACGACCACGAAAACTGACACCTTGCTTCACACTTTTTAAATCAAACCTTTGAAAAGTCACTCCTTGTATAACGTATTTGGTTGTATCCTAATTATGCTACTTGTGTTAACATGAAATAACGTTATTTTTATATAATAAAACGTTTATTTATATTTTGTCCATAAATTACAATTTTTCATTTATTATTAATATAAATAAAAACAGTGAGAAGATAGACTTGTTAGTAAAATAGCGTATTAAACTGAGCGCGCAAGAATTCGGTGGGTTGTCCCTTTGGTGTAATTTTTTAGGCTCGCTCAAGCTTTGTTTACAGGAGGCAGAGAAATGTCCTGGAGGAATAACTTAAGCAGCGTTTCAGTAAAGTTGGAAGTAATCGTGAATTGATTATATAGAATGTCCCAGAACGCGCGCATAAGAACCACGCCACGTAAATCCTTAGCGAAATTGGAGACGTATATGTTAGAGGCAAAATATCGTACGACGACATCTCTCGTGCACTATGTGGCAACACAGCACGGAGTTAGTCGCCACTTGCGCTCCACTGATGTACTACCAATGGCCTGGCCATCATATTGTGGACGCGGGTTCGAGTACCGCTCAGTCCTAACATTTGTTCAACGTGTAGTTTACGTAACACGTTGACCACTGTACAAATGAGGGGACTAACTCCGTGCTGTGCCGCCACATTGTTTACAAAAACATTCATCGCACGACAATTTGCCACTAGCATTTTCTCGTCTCCAATTTCGCTCGGGAGTCACGTGGTGTGGTTCTTATGCGCGCGTTCTGGGACACTCTGTATAGCCTAATTCGTTTCACCTGACTCGCACTCAGGAGCTGTGCACAGAGCACTTGACGGCGCTACCCAGTGTGGGAGCTGCCGAGTGAAAGGTGGGTGGTCAGTGGGTGGAGAAATTTGGACGGCTCTTTACATCGAGGTCTTGAGAATTATTTATTACTAGGGATAGGAGAAATTCGCGATTTCATTTCAGGACAAGATAAACGTCCAAAAAGTGTACACTGAAGTAACCTTTACAATTGGATCACAGTTCATTAGACACGCCCTGGGTGACGCTGAGTCAATAACATACGTGCAGGTTAACAAGTGGCGAGTGCCATACTGCCAGGTGTGGAGTAACACTCGCTACTATCTTGGGCAGCAGCCAATGAACAAACATCTGAGGCTCGATTGTACAGAGGACTGGGGAGTCTAGCCAACAGGTCATTGAACTCGCGAATTTTTCCTATCCATATTTATTACTAGGCGCTACCAACACAGATTTTTCTCGCTGTTTTTATTCGTGTTTATTGCAAAAGAAATCTTATAACGTATAAATGAAATATAGGCAAAACTTTAATTTGACGAAAAATAAGATATGTCTGTGTTTACAGAGGTGAAGAACGCGTGATACATTGTATATTTAGGGAATAACTAAATACGCCATACATGGGGTGATTTTTCAAATGTTTGTGTTGAAACGCCTGAAGAGACTGTGAATGGAATAGCCATCTTGTTGTAATCAGTTCCGTTCGTACTCATGAGCGACAATACCACAATTGCAGAGGCAGTGGCGGAGGTAGCACAGTTTCCTTCGAGCAACGTATGTGGATTTTCAAGGGATATCGGAAATTTGAGTTGATTTGAGAGATTTGGGCGGCCGTTAACAGTGAGGTCTCGAGAGCCGATAAGGGCGAAATGAAAAAAAAAGGGGGGAGATCCGGCACTAGTTGCCACTTGCGAAAATCCGGAGGTAACCCAGCCGGGGAGTGAACTCGGTTCGCCTCGGTGGGAGGTGAGCAGTCTAACCGCTCATCCACCGCAGCCCCTGGAAATTTGAGAACACTATTATGATACGGGGACGATGGAGGAGGAAAGCATTGTACCAGATGATTCACCAACTCTACCCAGATGACGGTTGCTTCTTGCAGCAGGGCGGTTCACCGTCGCGTTATCATCGAGACTTAAGGCCCTTTCAAACAATCAAATTTTTCTTCAAATCACTTTCAATTTTATTGGATTCAATTAGTTGAATGCTATATGACGTCTTAGAATAGTCGTAATCTCAGCCAGTTTCTCTTTCAATTTCTTCAAGATTTTCGTTTTGAGCACGTTCTATATTTTCTTGAATCAAACATTTCAGTCGCCAACACAGCCTTTCTGACTATATTAGTGTAAGTTATCTCACAATAATAAGAGTTGTGTGTCTACATTTAAAGTTGTTACAAAATAACGAAGCATATTTTTTTTTTTTTTTTAATAAAATGTACCGTATATAAAACGAAGAAGTATTGTTGTTGTTTAATCAATTATTCTCGTGTCGCTCATGAGTCCCAGATATTTCTACGAATTTACTTTTGGTGTTTTTTTTGTTAATTCGTTTCATTAAAAAACTTGTGATAAATTTTCATATGGAGAATTGAAAGCTTATTGAATGCAATTCATTGCAAGGCAAACGAGGCGATTTTTTTTAGTTCAGTGAATTGGATTAAAGTAATAGAATTAAATAAATATTGGGAGTGTGTGAAAGGGCCTTTACGGTCGCTCAATGGTTAAACATTTGTTGGGAGGTTGATAGGCCGGCGAGGAAGTTTTGAGCATCTGCCCAGATCTCCAGATTCAAGGCCGATATATTTTTATCTGTAGGGAACTCCGTGGAATACCATGTACGCCACAAAGCCCCGGACACCGTATGCCATGAGTAGAGACATACAAAATTCGCGTTATCATTTCAAGATAGAATATACTTCAAACTCATGTGCGTTTGTATTGATCTCGTAATTGGATTACAGCTGGTTTGACACGTCCTGGGCGGCCTTAAACCGATCGGAAACAAGTAATGAAAAGATAGTCCAATCACGCGCCGTCTAGTCAAAAGGGACTGTGGCTCCTCGCTTTTGCAGAAGCCAATAAGCAAATGGCACCAACACTGATGGATATAGGGTGGTGAAATCTAGCGTGATACCAGATAATAACGCGAAGTTTGCATGTCTGTAGCCATGAGAGAAGCGATTGTAACCGACTGTGAATCGTTTTTATAGGGGCAATGAAATATTTTGTTGCTGAAACCAAATTATTTTGTTGTTATCATTTGGTTGCCCCAAACTTAAAGATTTGGTTGGTGCAACTAAAGACTTATTTGGATGCACGTTCATTAAACAGTTTGGACCGATATAAAAACATTTTGCAAGTTCGATCGAGTTCCGAACCTACATCACCTGCGTCCGAGCGCTATGCCTTAGTAATCTCAGCTAATGTGACAATTGATGCCGCAGTAAAGTTTTTAAATAGATATACTGCAAATATTGGGCAACGTACGCAAACAAATATTTCAAGTTTTACAGCTTTACTCGTCAGTTTGTTGTTGCATTGTGTTATAAATATGTTTATACGATTGTTAAGCATCAATAGATGCACTAACAAACACGGTTACTATCCTAATCATTACATACAAACAAACTCTCGAGCTGTATTTTCGAACGGCGGCAGTCAAATGAGAGGCCTAACCAATATATACAGTTGATTCAACAAAATATTTAGTTGTCAGTCAAATTTTTTTTTTTTTGGTCCAACACGGTGATTCTGTTTATTCAAGCAAAATTTTGTCAGACGAACAAAAAGTAATTTTGTTGCTGTTCAAATTTTGTTTGCTCAACAATATATTTTGTTAGGGCAACCAAATATATATTTGGCCGTCTACAAACAAATAATTTGTTTATTTTCTCTCACCGCGTGTCGTTCTGTTCGTCAGCGTAGCAGGCGATGTCTAGCTGCTGATAGCGGACATTGTGAACACTTGTAACTCTTACTGACATTTGCACACGCTCAACTTTGTCTTTGTAGCATCAAGTACAATTAGCGCTGTCAGTTTGTCTTTAGAAATTTCTCTGCTATTTACATTCGAAAAGTGTAAACATTAATATGGGACATCCTGTACAACGTGTGTTTTGTTGTATCTAAAAGTACACAGGAAAGAATGAGGAGAAAGGCAAGCGATCGATTTATTGTGCTAATAGCAGCTCCAGCCTGTTAAGTACTGCGAATAAATTGTCAAGATAGGTCCATCCAGTTCACTTAAATAAAAAATAACTCCAGTTAATTAAGAAGTTGGCTATGCCCAGAAATTGTCACTGACATGCATTAAATAGAAAACATGTAACATTTCTAAATATTAATTCAAATGACACTATATAAGACATGCATTTGAATAATTTTTATTTATAAAACTACTACAAGATGTGAAGGCGTACTCGAGAATCACATACCATTCGCTGGATCTTTATGCTTATTAGTATACTGCGATGCCAGAAGCAGAACCGATCAGGAGAACTGTGAATATTGATCACCTTACGTAAGTTGGCTTAGGCGAGATAATTTTAATGGTAGTCGTTTTCGTGCGAATACTTCCCATTAAAAAAAAGCAATATTTTTTTTTTTTTAATTGGGATGTCTTTTACATGTACGTAAATCGATAGGTTTTATGAGGTAACACAGAGGAGTAATATGGCCTCGCCATTCACGTTACATAAAAACCGTATTAAACATTAGCATCAAATCGCTATAAAATTCATTTCTAAAATTCGTAATTACAAATTTACATTTAAAAAGTTACTGTCTTAGTTTTCTGATCGTCGTGCTCACATTTGTCAAGCTACCCTTACCTTGAACTCCTACCCTTACCTTGAACTCCTACCCTTACCTTGAACTCCTACCCTTACCTTGAACTCCTACCCTTACCTTGAACTCCTACCCTCACCTTGAACTATCTGGTGATGTAACTTCTCATTGGCGAAAGAATACGGAGAAGAGATGTTGCTTGTTTGCAAGCACGTTCTTATATCTAGGCTAGGCTGCCTTGTAACCTTCAGAAACCAACACGAGTGTGGTCGTTCTTGTTTGGACTCGTCCCACAAAGTTAACTGTCAATATTCCTAACAGCAGTTGTAAAATTTTCATGGAGGCCACGAAAACAAGTAGGAGAATAAGTCAAATTAGAAGAAAATAAGACGCGTGAATTAAAATAAGAATAACGCATCGTAGACGGGAAGAAATTTGATTGGTGCAATAAAATCACGCGGGAAATTATGTTCTTGTTTTGGACACAGCTACTTCAAAATGTAAGTTGTACGGATCCACAGTTATTAGGGATTACTTCAAACATTAATTTTAAAAATAATCAAAGTTATATGGAACCACTTCAGCACATAACGCGATTGCAGTATATAAAAAATTATAATCTTAGAAGATTGTGCGGATTAAGCATTACAGAACTATTTAGATACGAAGATAAGATTTACCTTACAGAATATTTTAATGCACTCGATTATTCAGTTAAAGCTACAGTTTCTTGCTTAATGGATACGAAACATAAAGGAAAAAAAACTGGAATACTGGTATGCCACATTTTTAACATTTGAAGCAATTTAGACTGGAAGTGGTATCCATTCGGTGCACATAAAAAAAAATCCAACCACTTGAGCAAGAAATGTTTTGATTCCAAAATTTGCAATATCTCAAAAAGCACATACACAAAACATGGACTCGGCGTATCTAATATTCCCAGAGACGTACAAGTTAAAAGCTGAAAATGTGTCGCAATGCTTACAACGTAATTATTGCCGGATGATGTGATGATTAGAGACCTTGAAAATTCGCGTTATTATTGAAGGACAGACTGAACTCCAGGTTTCTGAGCTTCTGTCAAACTTCAGTCATTGGCCAAAAATAATGTTTATCGCGCCTCGGAGAACTCATCAGCCACTAATGTAAATTTAGAGTTGGAGTGGCCAATCTCTTTTTAAGAAATCAAGCAACGTGAAATTGATTACAGTGCAGAGGCCAATGAAACCACGAACTGTGATCACTTATTTATAAGGCAGTGGAGCCTATCACATCACCAAAAGATAACGAGAATTTTGCTCGTCTGTAGTGATAGTAAAAGCACGAATCAGGATGTACAGGCCTACCTCAAACTACACAGACGTCCACAAATTATTTGCTTTCAAATATGAGCACAATGAGGTCTGCACACGTTTACTGATACTTAAAACAAATTAGAAGTGAGCCACCTATATCCAGTACTGCAAGAACACCGGTTCTGTTGGTGGCTGTGTTAGACCTCACTATCGTTTTATTTGTCCATACCACACCGGACACTACCCTATTCTTTACAACGTTCATTATTGGTCGATCATCATTCAATGGGGAGCCGAGCTGATATTGACCCAATAAAATGGCCTTTATCGTATAAAAGGATTTACAATCTATCATGTCCTTTTGAGTGGCTATAAGAAATTAAGTTTATCGTCAGCAATATCAATGTTACTGCGCTGTCGTGTTCTTGTGAGGCCATGTTAAACGCTAGTCAAACAAAGACTGCACATCCATGCGAGTTTTGTTCTGAACAAAGAAATTTTCAAATTATCTTTACTCGATCTACATTCGAGCATAGTCTACAAAGTGTTAACCTTTTCAAACACTACTGAAACAACCTAATTCTCATAAAGCGTATTTGTATCTTATAATATGTACAGTAAAATAATATCTCGAAACATAACTTTTAGTATCACAGCTTACACCACTATATATATATATATATATATATATAATATATATATATATATATATATATATATATATATATATATATATATATATATATATATATATATATATATAGTGGTGTAAGCTGTGATACTAAAAGTATATATATATATAATATAAGTCAACCATATAATTGAAGGAAAATACACTTGCAACTACTACAAGCCCACGTGGAAGTTCTAAAGAGGTATCGAGATATTCTCAAATTTTCTCATCTACGCTGTCCGAAATACGGAAAATTGTTGACATACAGCAGGTGATATGGCAGCATCCGTTACATCTGGGATATACCAATTTCTTTTCCACTCTGTGTTCTTCAAAAATTTTTGGCACGACAGAACATAAATAATTGTTCGCAAACACTTTTAATTCGTGGACTTTATTATTCTGTAACATGTAACAGCAAAAAAAAAAAGTGATTATCTTGTGCGGATATAACTATAGGGGGAGTTAACAGTTATAAAGAGCGGTACAATATTGACTTCCATGTGGTCCCACAAAAGGACAAAAAATTTTAATTCCGGATATTGTATGAAATTACATAAATACTCTTTAACAGTTTGAATACTGCGTGACGTCACATGACGTGGTCTGAATTGAGCAGGTCTGTGTGGAGTAAGCCGTAATATTACAACGTTCACACTTTTCAATACACTGGCGAAGTAATATTAGGGTACCTGCAGTTTTAGTGGAGCTCACTACAACGTAATGATTAGAGACCCGAAAATTTCACGGATTCATCTGAGGTTAAATTAAACTGCATTCTCGTGTACATATGTGGTCTGTACTTCTACTGGTCCCTAGTTTGTTAGATACGCCCCGAACAACTTTCAACCAATAATGAACCTGCAAGGAACATAAGAACCGAATCCCGTGCCACCTGGTCTGGTGTAAAACTGGAGCAACAGCCAATGAACTACTAACTGATGCTCGAGTGCACAAAGTATTGTGGAGTCTAGCTTGTCGCCGAATGAATCTGCGAAATTTCCGAGATTCTAGCAACTGCAATGCACAACCACACAGTATTTGAGAATGAAGAAGTGAAACAACTGTGCTTGTACAGATAACTCCAGCGGCACACGCCAGCAAAATGGCGCCACTGGCCAGCTGCAACGTTGAAACGCCCCGTCCGCCAATCAGCGCATGGTAGCTCACTTGCCAGCCGGAAGCCCAGCCAATAGGGAAACTCACCATGCAGTGGCCAATCAGGCACAAGGCTCGCTCTCAAAGCCTCACGCAGCCAATCAGCGAGTAGATACGCCCACATCAAAAGAACTGCCACGTCATTTTGTGGAGTGACGTGCAGAGAGTTAGGCTGCTCTTAACCCTTTTGTTCCCACATTAATTTCTAATTTCTGGTGCTGCAATTAGATTTTTTTAATGCGTACTGTACCTAAGTTGGCAAATAACTAGCGACACCGAAATTTCGCGAAATGCTTTCACAACCAGTTGTATTTCATAACACTTTATCTTAGATCCACTGTCGTGATTGTGTGGTTTTCGTGTTACTCGTCTTAGGTGTCTGCGCGCGAATCACAGACGTACAGTACTGATGTTACCTAATTATGATTGGCCGGTCAAGTAGGAAAACGTCTTCTCACAAAGACACGCCGCCAATAAGGGAAAGGAAACTTCTGGTATGCTCGTAGGGTATTGAAATCCAACATGTACGGAAATTTTTTCGCGAAATTCGGGTGGCCCTACAAATAACGTGTTCCGTTATCACAACCAATCATCTGTGATCTTTGTGCTTGGTGACCAATGATATGATCCACTCATAACGTAGTATAATAACATGGGAACATCACTGGTCACTGAGCTTCTCAGAGTAGAGCACCGGTTAAATATAAGCTTCATGTGCAACATGTTGACGATTGTTTACCATGGGTCATGAAGGGTTAACATCGTGGTCTTGAGAGCCGGAGAGGGTGAAGTTGAAGTGAGTATAGAGCAACACCGGAATGGAAGTGCGGGGGAAACGGGAGACTCCCGAGAAAAACCCGCCTACCAGCGGCATCTTCCGGCACGATTTCCACGTGCGAAAAACCGGGAGCGACCCCGTCTGGATTCGAACCCGGTTTGCCTAGGTGCGAGGCGGATATTCTGACCACTAGACCTATATTGCCCATTTCATGTAAGTGGGGTAAATTTTGACAGTTCTAGAAAAGTAGCACGGCCACAATGTATCCTTCCATCGCAGCTGTTTTGTCACCGAAGAAAATCGTGTTTGTAAACAAATATTTGGAGTCCAATGCAAACTTGCATTTTCCTCCTTCCTCGTGTTCCATGTAATGACAGGCAATGAAAATCTGACGGTAGCTAACGTCCGTCCAGTAATTAATGTAGGATATTACAGATATGTTGGCATTCCAACTTGTTTAATTTTTGTAACTACAGAGTTTAATTTGTTAGTGTCCTGTTTATTTATCTCGAGGGAAAAAGGAAACTAGTAAGGGAGTTTTAGTTTTACGTCTTTCGTGAGACGGCATTATTTTGTTGTTCTTAAGAGTGCGTGGCATTTTAAGTTGCATATTGTTTGGATGGAGCAATGGAAAATCTCACTCGCATGGAAATAACATTTTAATTATTTAACTTCGAAAATTTTAACTTTAATGAAAAAACAAGACGCGATACATACGTCGCTGTTCGTATTCGTACAGATGCAGCAATATATACACGCACGCACTTTGACCGAAGTTAACCTTACACTCGTCGAATTTACGATGTAGACAAATAAATCAATACTATTCACTCACTACAAAAGTGTGGAAAGTACGGCTTTTTCAGACCATGTGCATTTCAATACTTGTGTTAACAATTTACCAATACACTTTAAAAACACGCAAACTTAATGTTTGTAAAATTTGCAAACCTCTTGAACACGTTTTTTTTTATGGCAATCCTTGCCAAGTATACTTCGCTAAAATCACGTTTGTTCGCCACTAGCATTAAATAATTTATTTGCAGAATCATTCAGAAAAATTAACACTGCGCACTTTTCCTGATACAAACAAACTTAAACTTAGATACTCAAAGTATATTCGTGCCACTTCATTGTGGTAGGCGGTAAGGAAAATGGCGGAAGGGACGCGGTAAACACGTGTCGATTAATATTACATTTCATTCAAGATAACGCACTACAACGGTACCTACAACCAATTATGTTTGAGAAAAGCAAGTAAAAACATAATTAACTACCGATCAAATATTCCGACAACACCAACAAGATATTCGTATAATAAACACGACGAGAAAAAAAGCACATGCCAACGGCTGTTCATCGGCTGGAAACTGGAAACATAAACATGGTTAGCCATTGGCTGGAACCGTTTACTGTTCGTACGTGTCTACATACTCTGTTATAAATATTGAACGTGTTTTTAAAGTCCAGTTACTAATAGCCAAGAAAATGTAATATTGCTTCAAAAACATAATTTAAACCATAAATTTTGTAAATATGATTAAGATTTTTAATTTAAACTTTTAGTTCTGAGTACTATTTTCTTCCAAGGCCATCATAAAAAATAGCCAACTTAACAGCACGGATCCCGCAGCAGTTCGTCAACTGATACAGTACTGTACGAACGAGAGCATTTACTGTTTACATAGAGTGTAGATTGGTCACATTGTCTGTCAGATTTGACCCCACTTACACGAAATGGACAATACCACCGCTGCCCAACGCAATTTGACCTCTGTGTCACTATTTGCTCTGTGATTGGGCCTCCTCGAAGTATGAACGTGACGGTTTGGGCAGGCTGGGTCGGGAAGTGACGGCACTGCATTCTTATGCATCCGGATGTGTGTTGAACAATAGCTTCTATCTGTCTGATATCGTACGCCGTGACTCCAACTTTCTCTGCGCACAGCTTCCTGCGGGAAAGCTACTAAACAACGCGTAAACCGGTTTGCCAGACTTCTGTAAATAAAAGAACGAGATTAATATCAAACGTGCGCGAGTGATGCTTGCGCTACCGTATACAAGCAGGAGGTTACACTAACAAGCCCGTGTACGCGAACACTACTTTTGTCACAGACGTAATAGCTACCCGTCAAGATCTGGACTGGTAAGGGCCAGTAGAAACGTTTCAGGCTGGCCCGTTATGGTGATATTAGCCAATGGACGAGTTACAACCGCTAGGCCTATAGTAGCTACGAGACAGTGAATTCAAGACCTCTGCATAAAATAATTCGTACAGACTGCGTCAAAATCGCATAAATTATCTGTATCATTGTAGTTTCTAAAATACTGCAGTCACACACACACACACTGTTAACGGTAAAATCAGCACTTTTGAAAGAACTGCTAAAGATCTAGTTGCATATACGTTGTGTATTCCTCCGCCTTATATACAATTAAGATTGCCATGGGCCTCATCACTTCTTTCATGCGTCGGTCAAGTGAAATTGCGAAATTATTAGAAAAGTAGATATATTACCAATTACCAATCTTCTCATTTTTACACTTCGATGCATGAAAAAAAAAAAAGCAGAAAGAGAAAGAAATAATTTTAAGTTATCACAAATGGTTACCTAAGACTTTTTATTCAACGTTAAGATACGGAACTACTTTCCATCCATCGTTACCAACTTTACTGGGCGAATGTCACTCAGTGCGCTTGTTAAAATATATGCATGCAAGGGGCAGTGACTTTTTTCTAAGGTTCATTTCTAAAGTGCTCACTTTATTGTGAATGTGTGTGTATATATTATATATACACACATGTATATATTATATATATAATACACACACACACACACACACACACACACATATATATATATATATATATATATATATAAAACTGTGTGTGTAACTTGAACCAGCGAAATTTGAAAAATCTTTGCACACACACCACCCACACGACAATAAACCCCCTAGGGGCCGCGGTGATAGGATAGAGTGGATATACTACTCGCCTACCACCTAAGACAAACCGGGTTCGATTCCCGGAGAGGTCACTCCCGGATTTTCGTAAGTGGGAATCGTGCCGGACGATGCCGCTGGTCGGCGGTTTTTTTTTTTCGGGGATCCCACGTTTCCCCCACCTTTGCATTCCGGCCCCCGTCGGCTCTCAAGACTTCGATGTTGAGAGCCGACCAAATTTGTCCGCTCCACTCCAGACAACTTTTATAAAGTACCTATACCAACTCTTCCCGCGATGACTGGCTATCATTAATTACGCGAACTTTATAGGTCCCTAATTAGGTATATCTGTAAGGAGAACACGAGCAAACACTCTTCAGAAATGGTTTTCAATTTGACCACATCAGTAGAGACCTGCAAAATTCGCCATATTATTTGAGGACAGTTGAAACTGAAAACACTTTTACCATTGGACCATGCTTTATTTGACACGCCCCGGGTAACACTGAGCCAATAAATGATCACTTCACAATCGTGTACCCCAATTACGGGTATTTCATTCAGAAAGGGAGTGACTTAGCATTCGGCAGCAGCAAATCCAGGAACGACGCCGGCTTCAGTATATACAGTACAGTGAATTCTAGCCTGAAGCAAAAAAAAAAAAAAAACGCAAATTCCGCAGGTTCTTACACATCAGTGTATACGCGTATTAAATAAAAATTTTAATTTTTTTTTTTTAAAGTTCATTTATGGTATTTTTCTTCATATTTTTTTAAAAATGAAATATTTAATTGCGTAGAAGTTCTCATCCTCGCATAGCAGTGACTCTCGGAATTTATATATTTGATGTCTGTTATAAAGTACATCTCCCATGCTATGCATTGGTATTGGTCAAAAATTTCCATTGCAGTTTAGAAAGGTTAATGAAAAGTTTGTACAGTGAAGTCAAAGCGGGCCTCAAAAGTGCAAAGAACGAAAAGTAGCCCATTTTAATGGAGCGTGTTGAAATCGTGAATGTCAATTTCATCGCCCAGACATTCAAGAGCCAGAAAGAACGATAAATGATTCAGCATTAACTCGAGACGGGAGTAACATTTATTTTCCCGAAACATGGTTCTTCGGGTTGGGAAATTGATACCGCTTTCAATTCGCTGCGGCGAGTGCAGATCTTTGTCGGCAGATAACGGCGCGGGCCGAGGTACAAACGAGTTCACGACAGGAGCGCGCGCCGTGGGAGGCGAGCGAAGCCGGAGTGACTCGTTCGCAAGTCGTGATCCAGCCTTACGGCAGGCAGGGCCATTCACTGCCTTTTATCGTCTCACGCCGAGTTCGCCAAGAAAATACTAAGCACGCTCGCACGAACATATGGGCCTGTAAATACCACTGCGCGCTGTAGTTTATTTATTTCTTCTCTTCGTGAGAATGTTAAAGTCTGCAAATGTTAATATCAGATGTGATTACAAAGCATCCGTTCGAACTCTGAGTTTACGCTAAGCTCTAATAAAGGTATGATTTGAGGTCTTATGTAAATATCACCAAGCTAGAGAGAGAGAGAGAGAGAGAGAGAGAGAGAGAGCTCTAGAAATATGTGTGCGATTACTGTAAATTGAACCACAGAAACAGCAAAGCCATTGCAAACGTTGTTTGCGTGTTTGCATGTATTTTATGTTGTTTATAGTTCATTCACGGTTACATCCAACTTTTCTGAAGCCCTGCTGAAGTCCTGTTTCCAGGATATTCATCCGCCGCATGCAACCAAAGCTTAACCGAGTGAGCGAAGAGATTTGGGCGGCTCTTAACAGCAGGGTCTTGAGAGCTTAAAGCTTAACCAAGTCTAGACAATTACACCAAAGGGGAAACACACCACATTCGTTCGCACACTGCGAAATAAATTTTTTCATAAGAAATATTTATTATTGGACATTAACAACACACCTATTTCCACCCTGTTTTAATAATATTAATTATATGTTATATATTTAGGGAAAGGAACATTTCGCGAGTTCATTTCAGGACAAGATAGACGTCAAACACGTGTACACTGAAGTTGACTTTGCAGTTAAATCGTAGTTTATTAGAGACACCCTGGACGACTCTGATCCAATAGCAGACTTGCAAGGAAACAAGTAGCGAGTGCCATACTGCCAGGTGTGGAGTAACACTGGCTACTCTATGGGGCAACAAAGATCTGAGTAGCGAGTATACACATGACTGTAGAGTCTAGCCTACAGGTCATTGAACTCGCGAACTTTTCCTATCCCTATATATATATATTATAATTAGAGACACGAGCAATTCTAGAGTGCAATGACCTGTAGGCTAGATTTCGCAGTCTTACATACTCTCATACAGATATAAACTGTTTATTGGTTGATTGTTGTGGTAGTAAAAGGCGGTGGTTGGGCGTGCAATTCGTTGCATGTTTGTTACTGGCTCATTTATCTCCAGGAGGAGTCAAACAACGCGTCGACCATTTACAAAAGCAACACGAACGTACAAGAGTGTGAATTCCAACTTGTCTAGAAATGAACCCGCGAAATTCTCGGGTCTCTAATTATAATTTATGGATCAAGTATAAGTAAAAGTTCAATTTAACAAAAAAAAAGTTGGTTATTATGTTAACACTTGTGTAAAACGTTCTTGATAAATAACATATGAAAACAAACAAGCATGTCATACTTGTGGTTTTTCAAAGGTTTGATTCGAAAAGTGTGAGGAAACCGCGAACAGACATTACGAGGGATTCTCCTTTACAGGCTGTTCTCGTTAAAGTGAGCACTTATTAAACTTACCCCCCCCCTCCCACCAAAGGCATTAACCCGTAATGAATATATTTTATTGCAGTCTTAGACGTTAACTTTTGAGAGTGATGAAATTTATACGGTGTGTTTATTAGTCATATTGTACTGTTTACATCAAAAAGTGGCGGGAAGGTAGAAATTAATTGAAAGGAAAAATTTAGCAGGGCCTTAAAAAGTGCTCACATTACCGTGAATAGCCTATAATTTGGAGGCTGGACTGCCCTCTATACGCTCGAGACGTTATCGTTTGCTTATTGATAGGGACAGTGAAATTTCGCGAAAAGATTTCAGGACAAGTTATATTGCAGGACACTGTAGGGTCGTTTACTAATCTTGATTGGCTGAATAAATTTTTTGACACGTGTTAAATGTCTGCACATGGAACACGTAGCGAGCCGTGCCGATGTTGCCGGATTCTGAGTGGCCCGGTCAAATATGAAAACGCCTTCTCAAGCAGACAGCAACCAACGGTAATAGACGAACTGTTGTTGGGTGTTTATAGTATTGAAGCCTACCATGTACTCATATTTTTTTCGCGAAATATCACTAGCCCTACTTATTGGTTTGCTGTGATCAAGCGAGGTTTCTGTACAGCACTGTTAAGCACTTACTCACACTACTGCTTCCTGCTTATTACCGACTCACAGCTAAACCGGGCGTGTCAAAAGAACTGTCATCCAATCACAACAGTAGGAGAAAAGAACAAGTGTGTGGAGTCCGCCTCGTCTCCGAATGAATTCGCGAAATACTCGTGGCTCTACCTATACTTAGAGACCCGGAAATTTCGGCGAATTCATCCGAGGACAAGTTAAACTGCATTCACGTGTACATGCGTGTTTGTGATTCCATTGGACCCATACTTTGCTCGACACGCCCCAAACGACTTTCAAACAATAACGAAACTGCAAGGAAAGTAAAAACCCTATCGCGTGCTACACCTACTCTGGTGTTAAACTGGAGCAACAGCCAATGAACTACTAACTGATGCTCGAGTGCACAAAGGATTGTAGAGTCTAGCTTGTCACCGAATGAGCCTGCGAAATTTCCGGGTCTCTACGTATACTAAAATGTGGATCGAGGCCTCTGTTTTTGGGCAGGGGTTTTTGGGGCGTACAGTAGGTAGATCTACCGGCGCAGATGTTCTCATGAGACAACGTCGCTGCTTGGGGCGCCACGTGACTGTCCGGTTGCTATCTCCTCCCTGCAGAGAGCATCACTCTCGTGAAGACGAAGATCCAGCTATGTTCTCCCGAGGCCCTCGGGCAGACAGCCAGCCGCTGCTCCATCGCCAACACCGCGATATCGCCATCTTCACGGAGGATCTCACGCCGCGTGTGCTTAACCTTGCTTCAGTTTACATTTACCTTATCTCAACGTTCAATCCCTCGTGCTTGAGGTTCTTCGTCTTTCCCTAGACGTGTTACGCCACTTTTAATTTAGCCCTTTCAGTCCCGAATTAATTTACGAGTGTGCTTTACGTTGCCAGTAAGTAGGGATAGGAACATTTCGTGATGTCATTTCAGAACAAGATAGACGTCAAACACGTGTACACTGAAGTTGACTTTGCAATTGGATCGCAGTTTATTAGACACGCCCTGGACGACTCTGATCCAACAGCATACTTGCAAGGAAACAAGTAGCGAGTGCCATACTGCCAGGTAACACTGACTATATTCTATGGGGCAGCAGCCAATGAACAAAACATCTGAGGCTCGAGTATACACATGACTGTAGAGTCTAGCCTATAGGTCATTGAACTCGCGAATTTTTCCTACCCCTAGCAGTAAGCAATGCACTGTGTGCTCGCCGACGTCAGCACTGACCACTTATAAATGAGATATGTAGAAATTTCACCAATTTAGATTACTCGCAAGAGAGACGAACATAACACAGGCCGCTAATTCCTTGTTGTGTACAGTTCAAACCATATATATGCTTCACCTGCAACGTGTCCCCAATCGTGGACTCGGGGATTCACACGGGTTAATTACGTCATATGCATGGCCTAGAGTCGCCGAATCACAGGGTAATAACTCTATCATGCTCATTGTAGATAATCCAGATGTTGCACCAGAAAATTACTAACGTGGGAATGAAAGGGTTAACTCGTTCAGCCACGCAACCATACGCGAGTCGAAAAAGTTGTAATCGTGTAATATTTTGGTGCGCGTTGTACTTAGCTGTGCGTGTGCTTCTTACAACCAGCGAAACAAATATTCTGCGAGCTATGAGATATTAACAATTAGCCATTCATAAACGAGCGGTGCTGTAACTTTCACTGAGCAGATTGCCAGCGAGGAACATTCTCTACACTCTAAGAGACCTAACCCACTGAAGCGACACGTCGCACGCGGACATTTAACACGCGACTTGTACAAACGACTATGCGCAGTCAGTGGACTCGATAGCACTGACGCATGATGGTTGATAGTGCTTCGTGAACATTGATTATGTCAATTTTCGCGCACTGTGTTTGCAATGCTCTGGAATGTTTTTGAAATCGTCCAACAATGACAACAAAAACGTTTTGTCAGAATCATGATGTTCTCATTCATCTCGAGCTGCTATGCTTGCTCTCAGTACGCTAAGCATTTTTTTGCCAATGTCTTCATCGTGGCGCGGTTTCTTGTTTGGAGGGCGGGGGGTTTGCGAACGTTCAGAAGCTAGCCGCAAGCTCGATGTGCGAAGCGGTAGAACCACTTTCCGTTAGCGGCCGAAGGAACTGCAGCTGCTGAAAATACATACGTCGAATTTTTTTCGATTTGCAGCACCACTGCGTACATCTTTCAGGCGTCGTATCTCCCGGAAAAAAACAATCCCGTATGAATTTCCACTTCTTTTGCACTCGCAAACCTGAGAGTAAACACATTTGCAACAGTTAATTTTCAGCATCCACTTTATTTGTGTGCACACATGTAAGTGATAATACAATATTTCTGTTTCAGGTATCTAGCTACGGAATGCAATTTCAGTAACTTTTGTCACACTTTCCGACTTGGGATGACAACTGTCCGAACTATAGTGAGACAGGTGTGTACGGCTATATGGACCGAGGTGAAGGATATATGTATCCAAAAATCTACAGAAGAGGGATGCAAGAATGCAGCGGAACAGTTCGAAAAGCGTGCACAATTCCCCAACTGTATAGGAGCCGTTGACGGAAAGCATATACGAATTATTCAGCCACCAAACAGCTTATCTTTGTATTACAACTATGAGAGCTACTTTTCCATTGTACTACTTTGTATCTGCGACACGGATTACAAGTTCGTCAGAATCGATGTTGGAGTATATGGAAATTGTAGCGATTCGTCAATTTTCAAAGATTCCACTATCTATACCAAAACTTGTCAGCAAGGACTTGCGAATCCCAGACAAACGTCCCATCTCTGCAACCAACTGTCCTCTGCCGTCTGTTTTTGTATGCGACGCGGCCTTCCCTGTTTTGGAAAACCTTATGCAGCCGTGTCCTGGCAACATATAAGCCGTGAATGCAGAATGTTCAACTATAGGCTCAGCCGTGCTCGCAGGTACATCGAGTGCACGTTCAGTATCATGGCCAGTAAGTGGCGCATTTCTCATCGTCCCCTAGACGTGCATATTGACTTTGCAATCGGTATTGTGAAGGCATGTTGTGTGTTACACAATTTCGTTCGCGATAGAGATGGCATTGCACACGAAGAGTGTCTACATTGTTTTCCATCAGTACAAGACACTCCACGAGATGTCGCAAGGAATGCAATATATCCTGTGTCCTTCGGCGATTTATTTGCTCAGTATTTTGTTGGCGCAGGACAAGTATCGTGGCAAAACAAATACATCTCAAGTTATGTGTCTACACTGTGAGATTTAACAGTTGTTTTACACTGGAACGTACGTTTATTTTGGTTGCAATGATGTTTGCATTTTATTTGCACTACATAACGCTTAATATGTTTGTTTTTGTTGTGCAACTCAGTAATTGATATATGCTTATATGTATTCCGCTTGCTAATGTGATTAATTTAATAATTTACATAATTATTTTGAATTTAACTGCATAATAATCTAACTTATTTACTAACATATCAGCCACGAAACAATTAACTTTATCGGTATTTTTTAGTTGGCACACTTCTAATGTATGTTTATTTTGTGAAATAACAGGTGTCGCGATCATTTTCCAACACTGTGAATATGAGTGTACAGTTACGTGACTTCGATTAAGCTAAGCCAAACTTCGAACAGCTGACGTATGATTTAACCTAGATAATTTTCACATCTCAATACAAATGGATTTACAATACAAATGGACAATACAAAAATCTTTCTCTTTTCTCCCCCCCCCCCTCCCTCCTCCTTTCCACAACATTTTCTCCCACAATTTTGTCCACAATTTCGCCCCGCATTTTTTGTATGTTTTTGTCCGTATACTCCTTGCATTTGCTGTCCCATATTGCGGGTCTGTCTTCTTCTTCCAAAATTAATAATTTCGTGTCAATCACACGTTTCGGACATTGTTATATCAAACACTTCTCCGGCACACTGTCAGGTTCGGCTTCCACGCGACTGGCCGCGTCAGTGAGTTTTGTCCATTTGATTTCCTTTGCGGTTCCGGCCGCGCGCGACATGTCGGGTCGCGGTGCAGCCGTGTGTACAAACTTGGTCGCGAGCGAATTTGAAAACGCGTCGCGCGGGCTGTGAGTGTTGCAAAATTTCAACCGACACGAAATACGGTCGCGCGTGGCACGGTGCGTCTTATCACGCGCGACTGGTCGCGCCTGTGAGTTATGTCCCTAAATAAAAAATTGTTTGTATTTTTACAAGAAAAATTCTCGGAAACCTAGTTGCCAAGAAAATGCTTTGTAAAACTAAAAACAGTTTTCTTGTACAATCCGCAAAACATATATTCGTAATACTACAGCCTTGTATTACAACTTACATTGTCGAGAAGGGTACATAAAATATTTTTTTTCTTATACAAAAGAAATCTGATGAATTAATAATATAGATTAAATAAAAAAATATTTCAAAATATAATTTACGAAAAAAAAAAAAAAAAATGCACCTCACCAGCACGGAGACTAGAATCAACATCCCTTAAATTTTTAGCCCGCACCCTGAAACACAAGAACAGGTTGACAGGGTCCGCGGTGGCTGAGCAGTTAGCACGCTCGCCTCCCATCAAGGCGAACCGGGTTAAATCCACGGCCGGGTCACCGGATTTTCGCAAGTGGGAATAGCGCCGGACGATGCCATTGGTCAGCGGCTTTTCTCGGGGATCTCCCGTTTCCCCCGCCCTTTCATTCCGGCGCAGATCCATACTCACCTTAATCACCCTCATCGGCTCTCAAGACCTCGCTGTTAAGAGCCGCCAAATCTCTTCACTTCAATAAGTCGATTTACTACATAACACTTGTTTTTATAGTAAATATAGATTTAAATTCTTACAAGATATTGAGGAAGTTATTTGATTAAGAAGAATAGGTACATTTGTTTCATTTTAAGAGTTCTGTTGTTGAGTTGAGAGATTTGGACGGTTGTTAACAACGAGCTTTTGAGAACCGATTTAGGAGTTCTGTATAGCTAGCAACCATTAACAGTTAATGAGTAATAGCGTCACGTTTTATCGAAATTGTCGTTTTATTATTATTACTTGAATTATTTTATATTTTTTTTACGTTTTTCAAACTTGCAATATATACCCATAGTTTTTGCACAAACAGCTATATACGGTTTTACGTTGTCGAGTGTTCGCCATTTTGCAGAAGCTCGTAAATACGGATAAGTATAGGACTAACATTTTTTGAGGACTGATTAAAACACGGCCCTCGTAGTTTTACAAACCTGTAGTTTTACAAGAGAAATTTTTTTACTGTTACGATCATTTGTAAAATTACAAGCAATTTCTCAGTAAAACTTACACATTATTTTAAAGCGTAAGGAATGAACACTGATCCATTGCTGTGAACAGCACTGCCCTTAAGTATCTTCCATGCGCAACGTGTCCACGATCATCGACACGGGAGGAAACTTTCGATATTTCCGTATTCAGTCGGCAGGCAGTTCCGTACCTTCCGGAGGCCTCGCCTCTCCGATGGATGTCGACACAGAGGGGTTGAATCGAAAGTAGAAGCGGTTAATTAGTCAAGCAGTTAGTGCTGCTGGGGCAACGGTGGCTGAGCGATTAGCACGCTCGCCTCCCACCAAGGCGAACCGGGTTAAATCCCCGGCCGGGTCACCAGATTTTCGCAAGTGGGAATGGTGCCGGACGATGCCGTTGGTCGGCGTGTTTTCTCGGGGATCTCCCGTTTCCCCCGCCCCTTCATTCCGACGCCCCCTCCCATACTCACCTCAATCATCCTCATCGGCTCTCAAGACCTCGCTGTTAAGAGCCGCCCGAATCTCTTCACTCAGTGGTGCTTATAATATCATAGATATAAAGCAGAATATATTCCGGGAAGTGTGTGGAACTGGGTGGATGGCAGGTTAGCCGAGCCACACCAATACTCCAAAACACATGTCTGTATATTTATTAGAATAAAATCAAAGAGTTTGAACACTGCGTGGTCCCGATATCAAACCACTGGCCAGAAGAAATAAATTGGAAATTAACAGGAAAAGGCAACTTTTGTACCCCTGCATTACCTAGAAAGGGCAGGCGTCTCCCGTATCTTCGAAGCGGTCGCGGTATTGGCGAAGGAGCTCGAATATAAAGGCCCGTCTACAATCGCGTTGACGCTACAATAACGCATTACAATAAGTCATGAATCCGTGGATCGTATGCGCTCCGGCTACAACCGACGTCAAACGATGTCATTACGTTAAACGTAAAACGCAACGCGGTAGAAGTTGGCCATCTTTCAAGTATTTGCGTTTTACGCCAGCCAATCAGAAGTCAAGACGTCACGAACGAGGGAAAACAAATTGTTACAGACGATTGGCAACAGATGACAGCACTATCGCCGTACGTATTAAATTTGTTAGTGTTTTACGAAATCAACATACAAATATCGCAAAATGCATTTAGAAATAATTGACTGTAACTATTGAGTCTGCGGAATCTCTCTTTTTCTTTTACAAAAGGTTCTTTTTAAATTTCAAACACATATACACCTGTTAACGTCGATTGTAGATATGCCAGTTTTCTTATGGTGACATTTAGCGTCTAACGTTTTGTGTTAACGCAATTGTAGATGGGCCTTTATTTGGCCTTGTGTGGCGGTATCAGCAGTCAATCGTCGGCTTCAGAGCGCGTGCGGCGAAGGATCATACAGTTGGACTGAAAGGAAAATAAATAAATAAACTCGGCAGGGTTCTGGAGAACGAGTAAAATGCACAGGAAGTGACAGCGCGGAGGAAAACCGCTGGAGGGGAAAGAGGCAAGCGGGATCGTGAGCAAACTCGTGTGTGGACAGGGCGAGGTGATCTCTGGAACCGACCGCGCACGAACGAGCTGCCCCGCCTGCCGTCCGTGCGTGAAGGCAAGCACGCCCTTGGGACATAGGCGCCGTGGTGGCTCGCCTCAAGTTGGGTTCTCGCAACCAACACATTGCGCGTCACGGCTCCTTCCTAAAGCTGGAATCACAATAGAAAACTTTAACATTTGACTTGACGTTTCCTTTCCTCTGATGAAACCACCATTCCACAATGCAATTGTAAAGTCAGAGTTCAGATAGTTGAACATCGGTTCTACGAGCTTCGTAAAAATGTGTAACTTGTTATGTAACTAATTATGTTAAGCATTTACGTACCTTTTTTTTAATAGACTTAAAATTTATATTAAAAAATTATTTCGAAACAAAAATTAATTTTTTTACTTTATTAAAATATTTTTCAATTCAAATATTTCTTCTTGCCATTAATTTAATTTAATACGAGCTTAGTTTAATATACCGAGATTAAAATCGCCCTATAGTAAAATAACTCCCTTTCCATATAACCGCTGTTAGATTCTCGCCAAAATGGCTGCTTGACTTTGACTTTAAATTTCAACTTTTCGAAATCGTAAAGTCAAGAGGTGATTGACTTTACCTTTGACAGTTCCATTGTGTCAATCTCCATAAGAAACAACATATGGGAAAGCAAACGTAAAGTCAAATGTTAAAGTCAAATGTTAAAGTTTTCAATTGTGTAAGGGCCTTAAAGCTGGATCCACAATAGTTAGAGGCCTGAAAAATTCGCAGATTCATTTTGGGTCAAATTAAACTTCAAACACTTGTGCGTTTGTATTAATGCTGCAATTGGCCCGCGACCTATTTGATACCTTTTACAGAACTCTGGGCTAGTAACAAATAGGCAGGGCCACCTGTTTTTCGCGAAAATATTTGTGCTGAAGCTAGACTTCAATATCCTATTTGCACACTTGCAGTCTTCATTTGGCAGTTCGCCGCTTGTCTTTGTGTGCAGAGAGTACACTGTAAAAATTCCTCTAGTAAACTTCCTAAACTGTAATGGAAGTTTTTAACCTATACGTAGTACTGTATTAATACCACATATCAAACTGCAAATATAAGAATGTTAAGCGTTGTTACAATACAAAGTTGGCAACTTCCCTAAGCATTTGACTCTTTCCTGAGCATATGTATGAGCAACGCTACCATAAACGTATGGGGAAATAATTGACCATTCGCACCTTTGTATTCTATGCATACACGGATGTGGTAAATTTACGAATAATTCCTCAGAGTGTATGTTACATGAGTGAGCCAACAAGAATTAAGTTTTTCTGATACTGAACGTCCGGGATTCGCGGCAGACAGCGAAGACACGTAACAGCTCAAATGAGCCAATCATGGAAGTAGTTCTGAACTAAAGTGTTTTGAAACACAACTGGTTCTGAAATCTTTTCGCGAATAACAGGCAGGGAAATGTAATCCCAATCGCGGCCTCTCACGGTGGAAGGAAGCATCCAATAAGCAGTTGTTACCTGCGTGCGTATACATACGACTATGGAGTCTAGCCTGTAGGTCATTGAACTCGCGAATTCTTCCTGTCTGTAACAATAGTGCGATGCGTTGGGCTGCGACGAGCTATACTAGCTGTTTCGCAACTAAGCTGTGATCTGTCTGTGACGGATGCCGTCTGAGATGGTGCTGCCATCTAGTTTAAGGGTGGAAATTACATTTTCAGACCTCACGAATGTAACAAAAGAGACGCGTAAAAAGTTTAAACTGTATGTTTTAAGTGGTATAAGATAAAAAAAACCGGGTAGCCTAGTATGAACGCGATGTATGACGAAAACTAGCGGGAACGAGACGTATTAAGACGAAGGATAATTAATTTGACGTGAATAAACGAATTTTATGACATCGTCCATATCTACAAGAAACCTTGTCTTCTATTTTGCACATCCACGCAGCAATAATAAAAATACAAATACGAAAACGTTGGCGTAAACGCGATCGTCGTTTTCAAATTGTAAAAAAAAATAGAAGTTTTTTTTTTCTCCTTGTAAACAAACACTTCTTCTTCTTCTTCTTCTCCGTAGCAGGCTGACGCCGACAATCGCAACTCAAGAATTTCGCGCAACGCACTCGACGCCGACGCGCTGCGATGGAATCTGCTTCATCCTGATTGGCTACCGTTCATGAATTTTAACCATTCTACAGTACGGATAAACGTACAGTCATGCAACTTACGAGATCAAAAATACTCAACTGTTGCAAATTACTGATACAGGTTTCATTATATACACATCTCATTATGTATATGTTTTACAGTTGTTTAAAGACACGTAAATACTTACTGCCGAATGTTATGTGCAGCAACAGGCATGATATCCCGATTGTGAGAGCACAAACGTACTACGAGGAGGTGGAACGAAGCTTTGGGAGCTCAAAAACAAATCCCCCTCCAGGCAGGGCCAGTTGTTACTAAACACGGGCCAGTATTACGGCTGGAAACACGGCGAACGAGGTCTATGTCGTCGAGACACTGCACCAGGAAGACGTCCAGAGATGGGGGCGTGCAGTCCGCCGACATACGTCTAGTTATCAGCCTTCGGAACCATGGACAAGGTGACGACGTTCCTTAGAAACTATTCAGAGTGCCTTTCAATGTAATTAAGTAACTAAACAATATATAATAATAATCAGTAACACAAAATAACTAATTAAAATAGTAAGAGCTCCTCCGAGTTAAAGACTGACTGAAAGGTTTGTAAACAAGATGTTATTTTATCTGATTTCAATACAGGACGATAAAGAGGTAAATAGTGTTCACCTTTGAGTTACGCCTAACCTCAAGCTTGTACGTTTAATATAAACTATAAAATACTACACCCTTTTTATATGAAACGTAACACGAACCATGTGCACTTATTTTTCAAACAAAATTGATAATCAGCACGGCACATCGAAGCACTTGTTGTTGCCGTGTATACCACGATGGCCACGAAAACGAATATCAACAAACCAAATACTCGATTCCTATTGGCTACACGGATTCGCGGACACGGAAGGGGCGAGGGATGCCGAACTTTTTTACGTGTATCCGTACGTCATCTGCGTCTGCATGTGTCTCATTGTAGAGTGTGTTACGTATCCGCTTCCGGGATGCGTATCCGCGTGCGTGTCATTGTAGAACGCGCCTAACTGGAGTTTTAACTGCGTCGCACAGTGTTTCAAATACACGCCTTCCCACGAAACTATCAATTAAGGATCAACTGAGGCATTTACTAAACAATTCAGCTCTTGTACAAACTATTCAATTTGCATAGAAAGCGGTCAGAAGGAAAATAAGGAAGATATGGAAGGTTTAGTTAGAAGTACAGAGAATCATGATAGAGAGGAACTCGCCAGGTCTCGTACCCTGGACTAGATGCCCTGGCCGATGCCACGGCGCCAGCTGTTCAGCCCGATGAAATGTTTGGCCCTTTATAGTTTTCGCCTTAACTTTAAATTTAAACACATTTAATTCTGAGTTTCCCATTTCCGACACGCTTAGTGCTACTATCTAGTATTTATTCCCACAAACGGGAGCGATTAGCGATGAATCGAACTCGCAAGCGAGTTGCCCTGCCACGTTCCTTCGGCAGGGTAAGCAGTCGTTCTGTTTGCATCCTCCAGTCCTACATTTCCTTGGAAAGTGGATGAAAGTGTTCGGGTAAGCGGGAGTTTTCTTATAATTTGTAATATGCTTTCTAAATAATATTTAGTTTAGTTACCATTAGATTAATTTCGTTTCCGTTTTTATAACTAAGGTTAGGTATTGTACAACGGTAAATACGTGTAGAGGGCAAGCAAAGTTGGAAGTTGCTTTTGTTAGAAATTGAAAATGGAACCACAGCCCGGCACTAGCAAATGTTATCTAAAACACTAAAAAAAATGTGGGGCTATTACATTGCTTACCCTGTAAAAAAAAACTCACTGCGTGAGTACAACGTTTTGGTCTACAAAAAAGAACACACGCTTCAGATGATGGCTGTTCAGTGCTTCCAAGACGTCGCGCTCATTAGAAACATCATTTTTGAGTACACCATATTAACTAAAATTAAAGGCTGCTTCAAAGCGCTGTATCTCTGAATATACCTACACGTCAAATACGTACAAAACCACTCAAGGGCCCTGCATGGAACCTTCCTGCAGACTTTCCACCAAGTGGATTATAGGATCACCGCTAAGTCCCTCAAGTACACGCAATGCGACGAGAACACTGCTCGTCAGTTGATAACCTTGCGATTAAAGGCTGTTCGCGATAAAGTGAGCACTTTAGAAATGAACCTTAGAAAAAAGTCACTACCCCTGCATGTATATATTTTAATGGCCGCACTGAGTGCCATTTGGGCAGTATGGTTGGTAACGATGCATGGAAAGTAGTTTCATATCTTAACGTCGAATAAAAAGGGCTAGGTAACCATTTGCGATAACTTAAAATTATTTCTTACGTTTTCTGTTTTTTATGCATTGGAGTGAAAAAATGAGCAGATTTGTTAAGTATTTACTTCCTTAACAATTTCACAGTTCCTCCTGGCCGACACATGAATAAAGTGATGAGGCCTATGACAATGTTAATTGTACATACTGTAAGGCGGAGGAATACACAACGTGTGTGCAAGTAGATCTTAAGCAGGGCTTTCAAAAGTGCTCATTATACCGTGAACGACCTTATAGTTACGATGGCGCTCCTGCACTTCTCGGCCTCAAACGCGGAAGAAAGCTGCAGGTAGACGGGGGCCTTAAGAATACAGAGCTCTAAAAGCGGCTTGTACCGCGAACTCCAGCTGTCACTGGCCAGCAAGATGGCGTCGCCGGTCAGCAAACTGTCGGCAAGCCGGCGCCTGGCAATTCACTCGCTAACCAGCAGCCCACCCAATAGGGAAGTATTCGCAGCATGCAGTAGCCAATCAGACACGAGGCCCGTTCCGGAGGTATGCGCAGCCAATCAGACAATGGCGATGTTCTTAGTCGCCACGACATTCCACTTGCAACTGCTCGCGTTTCTGTGGTTTGGCGCAGGTGATCATTCCTGATATAGTCCACTTATGGCTACTTCACGCTTGTCTAAACCCCGGCTAAGTTTCTACTTCCAGGATGATCCTCCGCCTAGTACAAACAAAGCTTAAACGAGTCTAGAAAATTACATCAGAGGGACAACGCACCGTTATATTGTAACATTTTGCATAAGAACATTTATGACTAGCCCTTTCTAACACACCTATTTCCTCCCTATGTTTATTTATGTGAATTATAAATGAAATATTATAATTTATATATTAAATATAAATACAATTTCAATTTTAGTAAACATAAGGTACTCATATTAACCCAAGTATACAACTCTTGTGATACAAGAACTATTTTGGGATCAACCAAAAACGTCATACATGGGGAGTTTTCAAAGGTCTGATTCAAAAAATGTGAAGAAACCACGAATAGATTATATTAATTTATTAATATTTAGGATTGGTGTATAGTATAAGTAGTTTAAATAATAATTACCGTATCGAAAAGGGGCCGCGGTGTCTGAGCGATTAGCACACTCGCCTCCCACCAAGGCAAACCGGGCTCAATTCCCGGCCGGGTCACCGGATTTCCGCAAGTGGTAATCGTGCCGGACGATGAAGTTGGTCGGCGGGTTTTCTCGGGGATCTCCCGTTTCTCCCGCCCCCCTCATTCCGACGCCGCTCTACATTCACTTCAATCATCCTCATCGGCAGTTGAGAGCCGCCCAAATGTCTTCACTGTATCGAAAGGCTCCTCTCCAGACTTTCCGAAACAAAGTTGACTTAGGTTACCAAGAAACTTATGATTCCGAGTTGTTTTGCTTAGGGGTTTAATAAAGGAAACCTCTGCTTGATACACAACAACTCCCATTGCCTGAGCAAATGTTAAATCTGCATGCAGTAAGGCCGCTGGTCCTCTATGGCATAGGCAGTTCACGGTAAAATGATCACTTTTGAGAGCCCTGCTAAAGATCTGCTTTTTATGCACGTTATGTACTCTTCCGCCTTATGTGAAATTAACATTGCCATGGGCGTGATCACTTCATTCATGCGTCGTTCAAGTGAAAGTGTAAAACTATTAGAACAGCAAATATTTTACAAATCTGCTCATTTTTACATTTCTATTCAGTAAAAAGAAACAGAAAGCGAGAGAAATAATTTAAGTCATCATAAATCGTTACTTAACACTTTTTATTCGATGTTAAGAAATGGAACTACTTTCCATACATTGTTACCAACTTTACTGGGCGCATGTCACTCGGTGCGTCTGTTAAAATGCATACGCAGGCAGGGGTAGTGACAATTTTCTAAGGTTGATTTCAAAATTGCTCACTTCATCGTGAACAGCCTTTAAGCAATTTAACCTCGGCGAAGCACTTAGTACGAACATACTATGTAAAAAAAAATTGGTGAAGTTTATGAGACCAGTAATGAACTCTAGTTCACGTAAAGCTCTCCTATCCTTCGATCAAATTTACAACTTTCTGGAGGGCAATAAACTTCATCACCAACAAATAACTACTCATGCGTAACCTCTGGGAAGGGCTGTTCGTGAGTTTTGGTCGAGACGTCGTAGTCACGATCCTTCCTACACTCTAGGTACGGATAGGAACATTTCGCGAGTTCATTTCAGGACAAGATAGACGTCAAACACGTATACTCTGAAGTTGACTTTGCAATTGGATCGCACTTCATTAGACACGCCCTGGACGACTCTGAGCCAATAGCAGACTTGCAAGGAAACAAGTAGCGAGTGCCACACTGCCAGGCGTGGAGTAACACTGGCTACTCTATGGGGCAGCAACCAATGAACCAACATCTCAGGCTCGAGTATACACATGACTGTGGAGTTTAGCCTCCAGGCGCCTGGACTCGACACATTACCAAAGACTGGCCACGCCAGCCACACTAGCAGTGTCTGCTTACGGTCAGATTGGGCACTTTTGAACAGCTTGTGTGAGACTTACAGCATGAATGTAATCAATCACATTAAAGATGTTCATTAATTCCTATTTGTGTTTTGATTGCGTATATTTCCTGTATCTCTGAAATGGGGCTGTACAGCCTTCATGTGTATATTACAATTTTTTTTGTTTCCAATGACCTGTTTAACACGCTGCCTAAGTATGTCGGTTGAGTCGCGGAACATTCTGTATACCTATTTAAATGTGAACAAATACACTTTAAAAACAAACAATATCATTTTATTTACATGTATACACTAAATATTTATTAAATGTTATTTGCAGCTAGACCTCACAGAAGAGCGTTCAGCACGTTATCAATGCCAGAGTGCGAAAGTAAATCGAAAAATAGAGCCGTAGAAAAGTTGACACAGAACTAAACGCATTTGCGCCGCGTAATAGTATTTTTTACCTGAATACGTTTTTGCAATCAGACCGACAAATGGGGTACCAAGACGGGAACGGTGATGTAATATTTCCAAGGTCATCCATCCCGACACTAACGTCAAGACTAATGCTTAGAGATATGCAAGATTCGCGTTATTATTTGGGGACAAGTTTAACTTAAAACACGTGTACTTTTGCAATACGTTTGTCGTTGGACCATACTTTATTTGACACTCCCTGGGTAACTCTGCACCAGTAAATGAACATATCACAAACTGTGTGCCCCAATCACGTGCAGTTCAGTCACAAAAGGCGTGACCTCGCATCTACGCAGCAGCCAATGAAGAAACGACGCTGGCTCGAGTATATACAGTGCTGTGAAGCTGAGCCTGATGCCAAATAATAACGCGAATTTTGCAGACCCCTACTAATGCTGTGTTTACAATAAAACCATTACGTGTTAAGGATTATGCACTAAGCGCTGATCCGGCATTTGGAAACACACCTTCATTTGCAGTTTCCAGTTAGTGTTTTAATTCTTAATTTCAGCAAATGGAGACAGGCGACAAACCTGCCATGTTTACTTTTGTTCCTAACCTAGCATCGTATATCACAACCGTATTTAAGCAGATCATACTTTAAAGCCGACATTCTATATTATTCTCTGGCTATTGGCAATTTAGCGCGGGGAAAAAAAAATTCTGATCCACAGAATTTTTCCCAAAATTTATCAATGGAAGTTAAGGCTCCTATGTACTGAAACGTTTCCTGTGAAATCGTTGTTTGCGCCTAAACGCGTGTCTTGGCAAATAAATGTTCTGGAAACACGAAGTTTTGCCAGAAGGGATGAAAAAAAAAACTATTGTCTATATCGCTAGCTTTTTAATTTTACAATATTAAACCCCACAGTTACAGATCTAGTTTACACAGTAAAGCGTTAGGACGGAAACACTGCACGTAAGGCGCGTAGGAGCGATGAGGAGCTAGGCGTGCGTGTTAGTGTCGCCCGTATCGCTCCCTCGCTTCTTGACCTTGAACGCGCAGGTACATAGGACCCTTAACAGTACGCACACAATGAATTTAATTTCCTTTATTTATGATTACTTAACTAAAATCTACTGTCAATAATTTTCCTTATGTTATGAATTTTCCGCATGATTGAATAAATTTGTTTGCAGCGGTTATTCATACAAAATATCTGAGGCACTTAAATCGAATCGGCGAAAGGTGACAGATTCAATCATCAGTAAGTCAATAGTGGAAACAAATTCGTTGAGCAAAATTTCAAAACCCACTTACCGGACCATGATCGTCAGACAGGAAGTTTTGCGCTCATTTATAAAATTCGCGTGCTTATTAAACTGGAGGGTTGTCAGGAGAACCGTTTCATATTCCTTTTATTCAACTGCTACAACTTTATGATTTTAAGTTTACAAATAATGTAGTTAACCACGTAGCCTTGACGTACTGTTCTGTCTTAAAAAGAAACACAACCCTTTAAGTCAGTGTCTTGAACTAAACCTCTACAGTTCTCTTGTCAGAACTTCAAAATCTCGTAGCTATTTTCACAAAAGTTATTTTTTTTAATGCACTAAATTTAAAACTGTATACGCTGTAAGTTATGTTATTCTAATTTTCATTTAATTGAATTACGTGTTTAAAATCTTCAAACAGATTCCAGTTTCCTGCGGTACCAAGAAAGAAGTTGCGTGTAGATTCTCAGTTTCTGCTCACCAGTACATAACCTTGAGCACGTTTCTTTTTTATAAAGGCTGCTCACGATAATGAGCACTTTTTTTGAAATGAACCTTAGAAAAAAGTCACTGTCGCTGCCTGTATAAATTTTAACGGTTGTACTGAGCGGCATGCGTCCAGTATGAGCAGATTTGTAAAACATTTACTTTTCTAATAATTACATGGGTTGGCTTGACCGATGCATGAATAAAGTGACGATACCCATGGCTATGTCGAGTTTACATAAGGCGGATGAATACACAACGTGAATGGAAGTAGATCTAAAGCAGTGTTTACAAAAGTGCTCATTTTACGGTGAATAGCCCATAGCAAACAAGTCAGCGAATTTGTATGTATGCAGATTTTATTTTGGGCGTTGTCCAGCGTTTTTCTTTTACAAAGCTACCGAATTCTTCGTTGTAAAGCCACTGTAACGCTGTCAAATTTTTCCGTCCAACTGTTTCCAATACGTTTTGTTCAAATAAAGTTAAAAGGTTTTTACGTCACCTAAACGTCATTATCACAGCCACGTTTGTCTGGAAAAATCATTTGGCTCTTGTTTCGATCAAACATTTTGAAAATCGTACGGGTTCTAAAAATTTTTCTGGTGTTCGATCGATAGGCTCAGGTTATTAGAATCATGCAAGACGGAAATAGCCGTTCCCGAAGTGACGAAACTTTCAAATGAATAACTGACGGAAACTAAATAAGGTTACGAAGAAAATTAATTTATATAGAAGCTCTTTGAGTATAAACGCTATCTGAAGTGATAGTCACAATAATATTAAGAACTCAGAGGCATTAAATTTCAAATTAGTCAAGAAGTGAAAATAAATCACAAAATTCAGACTATATCCTTCTAGTAAAAAATTTGACAGTGTGACACATTTTCCAATACATTCAAAATTATTTTATCCAATATGTTAAATGGCGAAATTCGAGGGATGTATTTCGTCTTAAAATTGCATCGTTAAATATATTTGAAGTAGAAAATTTGTGTGTTACGTGGATTTTACACGTGTGCAAGATACGAGTAAAAAGATTCATCGTCTTGGTTGCCATCAGAAAACTGCAATGATACTGGTTTGCGAAAAAAGTACCATTTCTGTTCGTCAGTACGATATTTTGGATGGCCAAAGTTTACAGCAGCACAGAAGACTTCACTTAAGTCATGTAGCAATAAATACCAATAGGCACGCTTAATTAAGACGTTTACCTGATTATTTTGATAATTGTTCGAGATAAGACAACTAACCGAAATCGATACGGATTTCTAACATCAATATTTTTGTCAAAATGTCTTTAAAAAAAAAAGTGAACTACTTTACCCACCAATATGGGAAAACGATGTTAAGAAACACGTACTTTAACAACACTTATTTCACACTACCGCAAGTTATCACAGTGGTTAATTAATATGACGATATAGCAATGTCTGGCACCAGGGGTCATATCAATAATTGATATTTATTCTATTCCAAGTTTGCCAATCTCATATAAATACTAACCTTTTGAACAATATTGCACGAGCAGCTGAAAATCGTGTGAATGCTATGCTTACGAAAGTGTTAAAAATGCTATTGTTTAAGTAACTCTCACTCAACAACACACTACTAAAAAAATACGTAGACCTCTTTGTGAGTGTTTAGGTTTGTTTATGAGCTATTCAGTCTGTGTTTCTCGTGCTAATAGTATATTCGCAATTTCTCCACACTTTTTGAACCAAACCTTTGAAAAAGCACACTATGTATAATGCGTTTCGCTGTTTCCTAAATACGCCATGTGTCACAAATGTTTAGTACTTATGTTAACACAAAAATATATCACTTTTGGTTAAAGTGAACTCTGAACTTTCACGTGATATTCCATGTATAAATAAGAATCAAAACAGGACGAATATATGCGTGTTGGTAATTCCTAGTAAGAAATAGTTCTTATGCAACCATGTAAACATATTTATGACGTTAGTAACCGATAAAAAAAAAACTAAAAAAAAGGTGTTTTAAAAATTATACATATTCATTAAGACGAATATAGAGGCAACCAACCCACGCATGTAATAGTACAAATGTTTTAAGACTCTTTTGCGACGATGTGTCGTTGCTGGTATGAAAAGTCACATAGAAAAATGACTCACTTGTTTTAACAAATTGATGTTTATACAAGAAACTTGTAAGTTCATGAAGAATTTGCTACTCTGTGTCTCACATCATAAATTTGAGCCGTGACCTAAAGAAGAGGTCAAGGGTTGCGATGGGCAGAGGTAAAATGCCACGACGGCCGAACTTCTGTCGCGCGTGGGCGATAGAGCGGGGAAACACCCATACACTATAACACAGCAACGCTTATTAATATGACAACCGCAAAGACAGGAGGCCGAATAAATTACCTGCGTAATAGAATACGTCCCTGAATGAACATTTTCCATGGTCGCTTCAAAGAAGATATTTCGAAATCCATACGCCTTTCGGGTTCGGGTTACGTTTTATTCGTTTGTGGGGGGGGGGGGGCGGCAAGATTTCCCACTGACATTGAAGAGGATGACAAAGAATCATTTCGTCTTAAATCACCCGGAAATGGTTTCATGGTGCCTGAAATAAATGTTATAATCAATGTGCACTCATGCGTACACTAGCACGCAGTTGAATAAATTGTACCTCCTCTGCTACAGTGCGCACCTTAATGCAAAATTGAACTTGCTTTAATATGGGCATATAAAACCATACGGACACGGAAACCTGTTTTTCTCATGAAAAGCATCCATTGCATTCCAAAACAATACAACTCTGATCAGCTTTTGTGACAGGCTGATTTCTATAGTAACGAGTTTGTGTTGAGAGATTTGGGTGGCTCTTGACAACGAGTTGTTGAGAGCTGTAGAGGGTGAAATGAGGTGAGAATGGAGCAGCGCCGGAATGCAAGGGCGGGGGAAACACGGGAGATCCCCGTTCTCACTGTCCTAGTCAAGTAGAAAAATTCTCAAAAATTTACACGACCAAAAACCAAAGGAAAAATCTTTGAGTGTAATGCATAAAACGAAAGCATAGCACGAGAATATATATATATATATATATATGCGAAAAACTGGTGTCCTTTGGGTAAAACGCTTCGTGTTCCACAGTCAAACATGTTAGGTTTTACGTTTTGTAATATTTTTAAGGAGAAATTCTGCTTTTGATGTCGAGTCAAGTTAAAGGAAAAAATACTTATCTATACTAATATATAAAGAGGTAGTGTTTGTAACTTTGTGTGTTTGTGTGTTTGGATGTAGGAGGTAATCTTCGAAACTAGTCATCTGATTTTAAAAATTTTGACACTTTTTATCTGAACATTTCAATGTGACTAATAAACATATTTAGTGTATACATTTCCTCACTCTCAAAAGTTAACGTGTGAGACTGTCATAAAACATATTTATTAGATTAGTGCATGTTGGAATTGCCTTAAAAAGTGCTTACTTTTCCGTGAATGGACTATTCTTCTGTATGGCCATTCTTCTGCCCACAGACTGGAAAACTTACCGAAAAAGGCCCCGAATGAAACGTGTTTTAAAGTTCTCTGCAGTGCTGTTTTCTAGTGTCGACACAGTTCGTCAATATTGTTGACACGCTGCTGTTCCTTCCAACTGCCTTTCAGCAGACAAGACCAACAAACCAGCTCAATTCAGGACGAGAATTCTACAACTCGTGCCTTTGTAAGAGGATTAGTTGATTGTCTTAGCAGGGCCATTAGATACTACAGAATCAGTTGCTCGGAATATCAGGACCAGGGAAAGAAGCAGTCATTATCCTGTAGAGAGGAAAAATGCCATCATTCGACTGGAGCAATCTCGGCAAACTACTGGAAACATGTGTTAGGGGTGGCAGGGGTCGGGTATCGAATCGGGATCCTTCCGAATCCGAGTTCGCATCGCTCGGTTCGTTGCAAGATGTCCCGACATCGCACGTCCGGCAGTCGTGCATGCTCGTGTACCATGGAGACCGGACCGACCGAAGATGTTTCGCCCGACCTTCAACGTGGGGTTGTCATTCACGTGTTTCGGGGGACGCCATAAATTTGTATTTATTTTATTGGGATTGGCAGTTACCTGCTCTACTTATGTATAAGAATATTAACTGGGGATCAAATGCATTTAAGAGAGTTCAATTTAATATACCCGAAGCTTTAAAGTACAATGGGCATATACAGCACACGCTTCGGCTTCAGGATCTGAGCCCAGAAACTTGTGATCCAAAGGTAACACCTCAACATCTTCGGCCAGTTAGATCGTCAAGGTCTCATTTAGCCTTTCAATACTTGATAATGCTCGTAAAATCCGAACTCTTTTAACTGTTGCGCTGCAGTCCCCCTTGACACGTCGACTGGCTTACTGCACACTGACGGCATTCCGCATCAAACAAGTGTTTTCCGACGTGCATCGCGCGCGCGTCCTTAGCGGCCGATGACAACACTTTCACATATATATGTTTTTTTTTTTTATCTGCAGCAAGCATCAGCCGGCCCCCCAAGGTCCGCGGACACGTAGAGGAGGACGGTATTAATTTCGCCGCGGATTGATTGGCTTCCCTGGGTGGCAGGAGGCGGCCTTGGCCCTCGGGCGAGTCCCTGTGCTCCATTCCCCGGGCCGCGGCGCGGCGGGGGCAGCGTGACACGGGTGTGTCTGCTGCGGTCTGCACGGTGGCCTCGCCCCCTCGGCCCACCGCCCGTCAAGAGGTGAAGAGCACATCCTCCAGGCGACGTCATTAATGGTGTCAAGTGGCTCCGAAACCGCCACCGCTCCCTCCCGCCGGGCTAATTACGACAATCGGCGTTTGTGATTGTTTTTCGTGCCCTGTTAACGAGAACCTGACCACCGTGTTTCGTGAACGACCGAGACCCGGGTAGCGAACCTCTTCGCAAGGCCAGGGTTCTTCGTGCCTTACTCGGCCTTGATGTATCACTCTGGACATGAGTCCATTTATAGTCAATTCACGGTTTCTTCGGCCTTTTTTAATCCCCCCCCCCCATGTACGACGTGTTTAGTTATTCACCAAATACGCCCTGTATCACAAGCGTTTTATATTTGTGTTCATAAAAGTTACTTTTTTTTTTCCTGTTAATTTGAAACTTGATTCATAGTTTATCTATAAATGATAATGCTTCATTTATAAATAATTAGAATAAAAAACAGTGAGAAACTTGTGTGTTGGTAGCGCCTAGTGAGAAATAGTTCTTGTTACACCGAGTGCGCACGAATGTGGTGCGTTGTCCCTCTGGTGTAATTCTCCAGGCTTGGTTAAGCTTTGTTTGCACTAGGCGGACTAATATTCTGGAAGTATAACTTTAGCAGGGCTTCAGAAAAGGCTGAAGTAACCGGGAATAGACTATACAAGTCGCGCTGTTAAACACAGGAAGACTATAGGTCAAGGGCCACCTGTTTGAAATTGAGCCAAAACCGCCCGATCCCCAGCAGAAGCGCCCTTTCCATACTGTAAAAACATTTCTGGTGAACTTCCCAATCAACATTGGAAGTTTCTAAACTATACAGTATGTGGAAATATTACTACGTATCAGGCTGAAAGTACGGAAAAGATTAGCATCACTACTATACAAAGTATGGGAACTTCCCTACTCATTTGACTCTTTTCTGAGAAACTGTAGGAACATTACCATATATGTATGGGAAAATATTTTACCATTCGCACTTTGTTACTGTAAGTAAAGTCTGTTCTCGATAAAGTAAACACTTTTGAAATAAACCTTAGAAAAATGTCACTGCCCTTACCTGCGTACATTTCAACGGGCGCACTGATCGACATGCACCCAGTAAAGTTGGTAACGATGGCTGGGAAGTAGTTCCGTATCTTAACGCCGAATAAAAAGTGTTTGGTAACCATTTCTGATGACTTAAATTATTCATTTCGCTTTCTGTTTATTTTTTTAACACGCCGACGCACGAATAAAGTGATGAAGCCCGCAACAGTGTTAATCTTACATAAGGCGGAAGAATACACAACGTGCAAACAAGTAGGTTTTAAGCAGGGCTTTCGAAAGTGCTCATCTAGCCGTGAATAGTCTATGTACCCCGATGTGGTAAATTTCCAAACAGTTTCTTAGAGTGCACTGCCCTGTGTTGGGGGAACAAGACGTTATTCCTGACGTCACGGCTGGAGAGTGAGTCAAACAGCGCGCTGTGGAAAACCCATGTTTTGTGTCGAACGTGTCTTTCAACGCATTTCTTGTTCCCGTTTTTTTTTTCGTTTCCTTTTTCTCCTGTTTCACTGTTTCAGCAAAACGACGACGCCCCACAGCATGTTGGAGGAGGATTGGTCAACGAGGAAAAGATGTGATGCGTGTACGTGTAGTCTGACATATATATATATGTGTGTGTGTGTATGTGTGTTTACTATGTCCAGTGTATAAACTTTGTATACTGTAATTTGACTTGTCCAATATCTTTGTATAGCTATGTATTGAAAAAAGATCTTACGCATGCAATAAAACAAAACAAAACAAAACAAAAACAAAGGGTGATCAGTCTCGAGGTGGTCTGGTTCGCCAGTGTGCGTAGATGTTCAGGAGACCGGCCCAGCAAACTGAGTTCGCAGTGGGAAGGGACGTACAATGGGGACGCTTCTGCCTGCGCATCGTCTCATGAGCAGCCATAGAGCACGTTACGTCACCTTGGCTCGCACACGCATGCACTAGCGGGAATGCCTGGCTGCTGTGTTTCGTGCCGCGCCTATACCTGGATAAGGAAACCTCTTCGCGAAGCCAGGGTTCCCAGTGCCATACTCAACCTTGAAATGTAATCACTAGTCAAAGAAAACCTACCAATCTAGATGGTAGATAAGAGTGTTAATAATAATTACTATTAGTATAATCTTCGAAACTAAATTACTAAATGTTCCTCTTGAGCCCTGGCAAATGATACATCACGTATTAATACAAACAATAATATTCAGTATATTGATGTCGAACGACCCACACAGATATCAAAAACACAGATACACACACAAAAACAAATAAACTGAAAAACAACACTTACACTATACAACATCTACACAAACAACATTACACTGACACCAAAACAACACCGACACAGACATCAAACACACGACGGACACCTCACAAAACGACGACAACCGTCGGCCCCTCTGTCTCCGGAGTGGATTGGGGGGTGAGGATTCAAGGCTGGAGGCAGAGGAATATTACCTTTTGACATTTTAAAATTATAACGCAATATTTTCTTTTAAACTTTAACAAAATAATTTTAAGCCTCTGTTTTAAAATTTAACCTGTTTTAAATATTATAACGCGACAAATTTTTTTGTTTCGACTATTTTGTAAATTAATTTTAAATTCAAGTAACTGAGACCAGTTATGGCCTTCGGCTGGGTAATGGTGCTATTTTAATATGTACTGTTCTGTTGTGTTCAACCTTGATGGCCGTCGCACTGATGATAAATATAGAGCCAAATGCATGTGCGGACAAAACTGTAGTTTCCCCAGATACTTGGAAAAATCGGAGCGTGGCTGTGTCGGGGTGAGGTTCGCGGGTTTCACGTGACTATGTCTGTGGTAGCGTGTTTATTCCTTGGGAAATGAGGACGAAATGAACGTAACAAAATCGACACTTGATTTTTATGGCTTGAATCGACGGACGCAGGCGAGATCTGCCGTTTGACGTCAAAACCAGCACACCAGCACGTCGGAGTCTCGAGATATTCTGAACCGAAATTTCCGGCCCCGCGCCCAAAATTACTTCCGGTCTCCGAGAGCCCCCACCCGCACCGCGCCAATGCTCGGCGCCAGCTCAAGGTCATGCTCGCATCGTCGTAGTGTACTGGATAGAACGAGAATACGTTTGTTTCAATGGTGTTACAAGTCACCAAGTTACAGTGTCTGAATAATCACCCTGAAAACGCTATATCGCCGTATCCCTTGTGGTATCCCAATGCGTCGGTATCATTTAGAGATGAGCTAAACCAGTATTTCTCAGGAACGTCCCGTACCTGTTAATGTTCCCAGTCGATACCTATTACTAATATATGTTATTGAGAATACCTGTTATGGGTAAGCAGTGTGGTAGGCTGCGTTGTTCCACTATCTCACCTTCTTCTCGAATACCTGTTATTATTAACCAAGTAGTAGCCTGATCCTTTTCGCTACCTCTATGTAACGCATACCCTCCTGGTAGTTGGATTATTTCACTACTGAAAATATTAGAAACTATATTTTAAAGTCGTCAGTATTAAAAATAATCATACATATGAAAACATCACTCCAGTGTTCACTTCACATCGGAGAATTATGAATAGGATTAGGAATAGGAACGAAATTATATCGTACGAGAGTCGAGTAACAAGCGAGTTCATGTGTTATTCCTGCTTTAGTAACAGGCAGGGATGGTAACAGGTATCTCCAGAAACTAGGAACAGGTATCGACTGTTCTCACCCAATACCTGTTGCTGATAACAGGTATTGAAAATACTCCCTATCTCTAGTCTCATTTTAAAGACGCATTCACGTAAAAAAAAAAGGGGGGCTCTTTACAAAGCAATATATAATCGGTAGATATCGTTATATTTTACAAGAGCCGCGGTGGTGTAGTGATTAGGGTACTCGCCTCCCACCGTAGCGAACCGGGCTCGATTCCCACTGGGGTCGTCCCCGGATTTTCACATGTGGGGATCGTGCCGGACGATGCTGCCGGTCGGCGGGTTTTCTCGGGGATCTCCCGCCCCCCCCCCCGCCCATGCATCACGGCGCTGCTCCATACTCACCTCAATAGCCCTCATCGGCTCTGAAGACCTCGATATCAAGAGCCGCCCAAATCTCTTCACTGACTCCCTCACCGGAATAGCCAATCTCGGCCACTCCTACGGGGCTCGGTGATCCGGCCCGCGGGTACAAAAAGGCGCGTCACCGTTTTGAACATGTGTTTTAGACAGCTCGTGAGCAAGTGTTGTCGACGTGAGTGGACGACGAAAGTCGGCCTGCCTCATCTTAAGTCCGGGCGTGGCGGGAGCTCCCGACGTACCTGGATGACGGACGGGGCACGGCCCACAGGACGCGACGACGCGCTCAAGACCTTCGCCCCGCACAGAGGGGAGACCGACGGAAAATCGCCCGACGTGGGTGCGACCCCCCCCCCCCCCCCATCCTCGACCATCTCCCTTGCAGATCGACGGCGGGTAGGAGGAGCGTCTTCGTGCCGCGTCGCCTATGGAATACCGACGAGACGACGCGCGCCGCATCGCCTATCCCGGACCGCACGCACGACTTCGCCGGCTGACGACGCAGGACGTAAGGCGAGAATGCAGAAGCCTCCTGCCGCCTCGTTGCTGCGTGTGCTTCCAACTTTTATGACGACCTGCCAAAGTTCTACTTTCAGGATATTCCTCCGCCTCATGCAAGAAAAGTTTAACTAATTCTAGAAAGTCACAACAAAGGTACACCGCACCGAATTCGTGAGCACTCAGTGTAATATTATTTTCGATAAGAACTATTTCTGACTAGGCATTACCAACACACCTTTTTTCCCTGCATTTTTTATATCAATTTTTGGTAAATAATTATTTTTATAGACATATAATAAGGAAAAATTTATTTTAACTAAGAATAAGGCACTTTATGTTAACACAATTATAAAACGCTTGCAATATGTGCTTTTTTAAAGAAACAACCAAACACGTCATACATGGGTTAATTTTTCAAAGGTTTCATTCTACATTGCAAAGAAACCGTGAAAAGACTATACTTAATGACTAGAGAATATGAAGTCATTAATATTTATTCATCGCCTGTTTTGTTCTCCCATAAGAAGATGAAGATTGAGCTTCGTGATGAAATTATGGATTTATAGAAAATTAATTAACATAACCGGCTATTTTAATATTATTCGTCATGGAGAACTTGCTTATAATGCATAAATGTTAATAAAGTTTGTTTGACTGAAATCGGATCAGTGTTTTCTCATTTTTATGTTTCAAGGTTATAGAAAAAATTTCAGCTGTACTAGTCACATTGATATTGCATGTGACATGTCACGATTAGCTCTGTTAGCCACAATAAATAACACTAGGAAAGAAGTTTTAACCTGAGAGGTTTTATCTGTTGTTCGTTTATCTTATTTCTTTGCTGGGGTTTCACATCCCAGAGGCGGTATCGTGTTATCTATGACGCACCAGGCTTATCAGTTGCAAGTTTATACAGGTTTAACAATTTGCTCATCCGCCTTTGCGTGAATAAAAACAGGGAGAAACTAGGTGTGTTGGTAATGCCTTGTAAGACATAGTTCTTATGCAAAATACTATCACACTGAGAGCGTACGAATGTGGAACGTTGTCCCTCTGGTGTATTTTTCTATACTCGGTTAAGCTTTGTTTGTTTGAGGCGGAACAATATTTTGGAAGTAGAACTTTAGCAGAGCTTCAGAATAGTTAGAAGTAACCGTGAATGGACTATAACAACTTTAGGCGTCCCAGTGCTCTCGAATGTGCACCATAGACGAAAGATGAAGTAGACAGATTATTCGTCTTGTGCTCATGTGTGCCCAACATTGACCTATCCCAAAGCCACACAACTGTCAAGGCCACACGGCCAACAAACATTAACCTGTTTGTTTATATCTCAATTTTCAAATACTCGCGCCTTTATATAAATAAAATACTTTTGTCATTTCTTATTCAATCAAATTCCATTACAGATTGGTCAGAGGAAGAATGCAAACATCTGAAAGTACTTTTTTACTAAACAGTGTTCTAACCTCAAATCCAATCCACGCCGTTTTTTGCTAGTCGTGTTGTCAGAACAGCAGTTTAATGATGGGTCACGGAGATTGGTTGTGCGCAGCCAGCGAGATCGATCTACCTCATCCTTAGTCTTATGGTGTGTGCGGGACTCGTATTCGCGGGACGGACGGCGCGGTGACGTAGTATCCTGAACTGAGTTCAGCGTGTTGGCAGAGTGGGTCTCCTGCTCCCAATCCTGTAGGTTTTGCAGGAGATAACATTCTGAGCAAAGACACAACAGCGCGCACAGCAGCCAACACTTATTATTATCGTCCAGGCATTCCAGAGCCACATCAGTCGCCATTCCTTAAAGGTAAGTCCAGGGCATTGTTGTGCGCACCGGCCAGTCCCCAATCTTTGACTGTCACCAGTCTATTCTGGCACTATAGTGCTTTAAATGGCTGCAATTGAATGCGATGGTGCGAGGACCTTCCATCCTCCCGTACTGAATCTATACTCCGTTGAGAAGACAGTGTACGGCACTTTCTCCTCTTCTCTCTTCGGGCCATTCAGGTTTCTTAGTGCCTGTACTCGGTATTCTACCGGTTTTCTCAGTAAAACCTGTTCTCGCAAATCAGAGATACTCCGACTTCATTTCTTTGGAGCCTTTACCCGAATACCACAGCATAGGTCATCAGAAATTTGCTCTTCTTGCCACTTATCGAAGTCCTCTAGTCTTCTTCCAATCTTTGTTGCCAACTCGTTCCAGCGAGGACAATCCGCTATGGGATGCAAGACTCGTGCAGCGGTTCCGCGCTTCTTCAGGCGTATGTATTCTGCGGCGGCGAGGTAAACAAAGTCACCGCTGTTGGTAAGAGGCGGGAGGGAGAATGAAGAGTCGTGACCAGGTGGAGGTCCCAGGGTCCTCTGGCGGGGCACTCACGTCCTGTGTTTCGGACGGAAAGAACGAGGTCCCGTCTCCAGTGAAGTTACCAAGGACTGCCACATCTTGGATTCCGTGCTGAGCACAAACAAATAAATCACACTCAAAGACAGCCAGAGGACGTTGTTATTGTTTCAAAATAACGTGTGAAAAATGACGGTGGTAATACACGGTGTGTATTCGCGCTGATCTGGGCATTTTCGAACTCAGCCTTTGGGCAATAAATCCTTTTGTTAAGCGTATATTCTTCATCATGGCCACTACTTATCAAAATGTCAATAATATTAGCAGCAAATTAAGGAATTTAGTTCTACGATAATTTATTTTTCAAACAGTAATATTTATATTGCTGTTGTCCACCGAAGCTGTCGTTGATGTACACTATCGTATGTGAAAATTGCCACACCCAGGAAGAATGGCCCGAATGTAACCGAACTTAGAGTATGGGTCGAACAGTGTACCAGCAATAAGTGATTACGATTACTGACAGATGGCGTACACGTAGGTTCAGCAGAGCCCTCCCGTGTGTGACCGGACAGGTCAGTGTTAACGCCAATCTCAGTCAGTGAAGAGCCGCCAAACGAAGCGAAACCAAGTGCCAGCATGCCTCGTCGACGTCAAAGGGTACCATATCAGCATGTGAGTGAGTCGAACGGGGCAGATGATCGGTCTCCGGGAAACGGGTTTGTCACACCATGACATTTCGGTTCCTACAGGGAATGCTGTTACGACAGTGATGCGTGTGTGGAACCAGTGGATAGAAGAGGGTCATACGCAGCGACGAGCTGTTACTGGACCACGCAATGTGATCACAGCACGGGATGACCGCCATCTTGTCCGCATTGCCGTAACGGACCGTACAGCCCTCGTCCACAGTGTTGCCTCGACACTGGAGCACAGCGACGGGTATGGACGACCTGTCTGCGTCGGCGGTTCGACGCCGTCTGCTGCGGGTTAAACTGGAGGCACGCATGCCATTGCGTCGCCTTCCATTGTCCAGAAACTACAAACGCCTCAGACAGACTGCAATGTGCACGTGAACGCCGTCGCTGGTGTGCTGAGTGACAAAACGTATTGTTTTCGGACGAGTCCCGCTTCAACCTGTCCTACAGTGATGGCAGCATACGTGTTAGATGCTACCATGGTGACCGCAATCCGACAGCCTGCATTTTGGAGCGGCATAGCAAACAAACGTCAAGTGTGATGGTTTGGGACGCCATTGGAAACACAATAAGATCTCGATTCCCATGTATTTAGCAATCTGATCAGCAACCGCTACATCAGGGAGGTTTTAGAGGCCAAGGTACTGCCCTTTCTTCAGGAAACTCCAAATGCAATATTTCAGAAGGACAATGACTGGCCACATGTGGCGAGTAATGTGCAAGCCTTCGTCAATAAACGACGGGTACCACTGCTTTCCTGGCCTGCACGTTCGCCTGACATGTCGCCCATCGAACAAGTCTGGGATATGGTTGATCGGCCACTTGTTCACCACGGTCTTCCAGCAACCACTGTTGATGCTTTATAGACTCGCATACAAACCACGTGGAGGGGGATTACCCAGGAATGTGTCCAGGTACTCTTTGATTCCATACCACGACGTTTAAGGGCTGTCATTCAGCACGCGGGTGCTTCACACTATACTGAATTCTCAAGGATAGAGATCATGTACAGTTCTGTAATCCTAATCATTTCTGTATCGTCATGTACCTAATATGTTGTATAAAGTTCATTTCAATCACATGCATTATTATGCATTTTTCACAAACTCCAGTGCATTACACTCATGTTAATAGTAATCATAAACCTGAAAGCAACATATACACAAGTCTTAGATTTTTACATGGCTACTTGTTAAGTGTAAAATCGATTTTAGTCAATCGGTCAGGGATAAGGTCACGTTCTGTGGGCAGAAAAAAGACAAACTGAAAGTCTCTCAGAAGAATTGAATTAAAGAAAAAACGAATAATTAGATACGATGGTCTCTCGTGGGAAAGGATAACTGGTTTCCTATGATTCACCGTGATATCTGGTGTCATGCATATTCCAATACAAATTAGCGCCGTTACTATGCACTAACGCTTCACAAGACAGATATGGGAAACGTTCCAACGTTCCCCGAATACGTGGGAATTCACAGTATATCATACTTGTATTCTCGCCATTCCTTTACTACAATATGGTATTTTTCCATATATGTATAAAGGTGTGTATCTCAGAACTCTATCAGTACGATTTCTATGATTTCAGAGTCGTGTGTGTGTGTGTGTGTGTATATATATATATATATATATATATATATATATATATATATATATATATATATATATATATATATATATAATTGTTAAATATCACAGGTTTGGAAAAATATTTACTCTATCTACTTAAAAGTCTAACCAACTATACCTTTCCGACGTATATAACTTTAGATTTTAAAGACAGTCCTCTCTATATAAACTGTTTGTGTTTGTTCATTGTGACAGAAAACATTACCAATTTTTGTCGAAAAAAAATATGTCCTAATACGTACTGTATAATCGTATGATAAAATAAACATGGCGTTAACGTGGTCAAATAAATTCCCAAGAGCTTCTATGGAAGAAGCTTTGAATTACAACTTAATTCCCACGAACTAAGAAAGATGTTTCTTTTACAGCTTTATTTATGGCCAATTTGGCGGGCAATCTTTACGATTCCGCGGCCGCGCTTCGTGACTTTTGCTCTTTCTCAAAGAGGTCCACCTTCTCATGCGGTCCATTTATGTAAGTAAGCGTGCTTGTTGTTTATAATATCCATTCACCGTTTCTTCACACACTTTTCTGAAGCCCTGCTAAAGTTCTACTCCCAGGATATTCCTCCGCCTCGTACAAACTAAGCTTAACTAAGTCTAGAAAATTACACCAGAAGGACAACGCACCGGATTCGTGCGCACTCAGATGCAATGATATTGTGCACGAGAACTATTTCTTACTAGGCGCTACCAAAACACGTGTTTTCTCACTGTTTTCATTCACATTTACTGTAAATAAAATATACTTGAAACTTCAGTTCAATGAAAATCGAGATATTTTTATGTTGACACTTGTGACTAATAACATATTTAGGAAATAACGAAACACGTCGCATATGGGGCGATTTTTCAAATGTTTTATTCCAAAAGTACGAAGAAACCGCGAATATACTATAGTGGATTTCGGAGTGATTGAATAGAAAATATAAAATTGTCCACGTGCGTAAAATGAAATGTGTACAAAGAGTTTAACAAGAAAAATGAACCGAACTGACATCAGAAATAGCTCATTGGCGTTTTAGAACTCGACGTTTTCTGTGCAAATAAGTTTATAATCTAGCTTACCAATACGATGGAACAATTGAGCACATGCATATACGAGGACTACTAATGTGCTGCAGTCAATACGCGAGAGTAAAAAAAAAAAGCGCGAGCCAACAAAATGTAAGAAAATTAAATGCAGCCGCAAATATTGAAATCGCTTTCTGAATGGAGCCGAGCGAGTATGGTTATCCTTGGCGTTTATTCTGTACGTTTCATGTTCCATTCCCACTTCTGCGCTGTAGCTGGTATCAGTTGATTTGTTTAATTTCTTCAGTCCCGGATTCATCCACGAGCTCGGGTATTGCAATAATGTAATTTTTTTTTTTTTCGTGTGCACTGTACACTACAAGAAATTATCTGTAGATGTACCATATCAGGGTATACGTACAGCGACAAAGCGCGAATAGTAAAATATTTTCCCGTACATGCATGGTAACGTTCCTACAGTTGCTCGAGAAAGAGTCGAATGCTTAGCAATGTTCCCAACTTAATATAGTAGCAATACTACACATTCCCAAATGTTCAGCCTGATACACTTATCCCCACACACAGCACACGTTCAAAAATTACATCACAGTTTTAGAAAGTTTACCAGAACATTTTTACAGCGTACTTGTGTCGATCGTGCTTTTGCAAGCAAAGCACAGCGTGTTGCGTGTTCGACGTTTTCAGCATTATATGCTGTTCACGATAAAATGAGCACTTTTGGAAGCCCTGCTTAAGATCTACTTGTATGCACCTTACGTATTCTTCCACCTCATGTAAACTTTATTCATATGTCGGTCAAGTGAAACTAGGAAATTACTAGAAAAGTAAATACTTCACAAATCTGCTCATTTTTACACTCAGGTGCATTTAAAAAATAAAAGCGGAAAAAATGATATAAGTTATCACAAATGGACACCTAACACTTTTTATTCAACGTTAATATATGTAACTACTTAGCATCCATCGTTCCCAACTTTACTGGGCACATGTCACGCAGTGCGCCCGTTGAGATATATGCAGGCAGCAGAAGTGACTTTTTTCTAAGGTCGATTAAAAAAGTGCTCACTTCATCGTGAACGGCCATTAACGATTTGTAAAGGATAGGTGCATAAATTCTCGCAAATTCATATAACTCACAAGGAAGACGCTCAAAACACTGGGCAGAGGTTTCTTGCTGTACACATACTCTTAGTGAAAATTATTGGCCAATTTACCCCATCACTCTATACGTATAGCGAGAAAGAGCGAGAGCATTTTGCCACTCATTCATGGCAATGTTCCTACATTTTCTTAGGGGATAGTCTTAGGCGTAAGGATGTTGCCAAATGTGTATAACAGCGACACTAAAGCGGAGTGGAGAGTGGAAAGATCTGGGCGTCTCTTAACATCGAGGTATTGAGAGTTGATGAGGGTGAAGTGAGGCGATGGGGCAGGGTAAATGGGAGATCCCTGAGGAAACCCGCCAACCAGCGGCATTATTCGGCACGATTCCCACAAGCGAAAAACCCGGGAGTGACCCCGCCGGGAATCGATCCCTGTTCACCCTTGTGGGAGGCGAGTAGTCTAACCACTACACCACCGCGGCTCCACCGACGCTAAACATTCCTATATTTGCTGCCTGGTGTGCGGCAAAATTCCCGAACAGTGTATACAGAATGCTTGTAGACTTAATTGCCTATACTCCAGACATAGTTTCTTTGGACCAATAGTAACACAAAAGCCCTGTACATCCGAAAAATTTTTTATATAGGCTGTTCACGGTGAAGTGAGCACTTTCGAGGCCCTACATATTTTTTATTTCACTCATATTTTATCCTTTAACTACCTTTTAAAATAAATATTACCATGAAATGTAATAAACACACTCGGAAGTTAACGCCAAAGGCTGAAATCAAATATATTGTTTGACGATTATTCCAAATGAGAGGGCTTTCAAAAGTGTTCACTTTACGGTGAATAGCCTATATCAAATAATTTTGTTCAAATTTGCGGCGTACAGCACCTGCAGAACAAGGCCGTGCGATTATGCATGTATGACAAGTTGCATAGGTCGTAGGTGCGCGACCCTACATTATTACCAGAGACCTGCAAAATTCGTGTTATTATTTGAGGACAATTTAAACTGAAAACACTTTTATCATTGCAATACGTTTGTCATTGGACCATGCTTTATTTGATACGCCCCGGGTATCTCTGCGCCAATAAACGAACACTTCACAATCGAGTGCCCCAATCACGTACAGTTCACTCAGTAAGGGAGTGACTTAACATCTGGGCAGCAGCAAATCAAGGAACGACGCCGGCTACAGTATACACAGTACTGCGAATTCTAGCTTGAAGCCAAAAAAAATAACGCGAATTTCGCAGGTACGTAATTATTACATACTCAGCGTCACGCGATTACTTCCTGCGCCAACTATTATGATGCTCTGCTAGTATTCTACTTTTAGGATATTCCTCCACCTCACGCAAACAAAACTTATCTTATTCGTGGGCATTCAATGTGTTACCAGGCGTTACCAACACGCCCATATCCTCCCTGTTTATAGTCATTTTAGTCATAAGTGAAATTTTATAATTTGTACATAGAACAAAAGTAGAAGTTAAATTTAGTTAATAATAAGGTACGTTAATACACATCTATGAAACGGTTGTAATACGTGACATATTTAAGACACATCCAAACTCATTCAATGGTTTGATTAAAAAATTTTAATCGAATATACTAACAAATTGTTTGTAAGTAACACATTTACATGCTTGTAGGCAGGGACCCGCAAAATTCGCGTTATTTTTTGGCTACAAGCTAGAATTCACAGTACTGTATATACTGTAGCCGGCGTCGTTCCTTGATTTGCTGCTGCCCAAATGTTAAGTCACTCCCTTTCTGAGTGAAATGTACGTGAATGGGGCACACGATTGTGAAGTGTTCGTTTATTGGCGCAGAGATACCCGGGGCGTATCAAATAAAGCATGGTCCAATGACAAACGTATTGCAATGATAAAAGTGTTTTCAGTTTAAATTGTCCTCCCTTAATAACACGAATTTTGCAGGTTTCTACCTATAGGATATTCACGGTAAAGTGAGCACTTTTTGAAGCCCTCTCATTTGTAATAACAGTCAGTAAATATACTTTATTATAGCCTTAGACGTTAAATTTCGAGTCCAGTGAAATATATACATTGTGTTTATTACTTCCATGGCAATATTTATCCCAAAAAGTGGTGGAAGGATGAAAAAAGCTGATAGGAAAAAAGTAACTAGGACCTCAAAAGTGCACACTTTACCGTGAACAGCCGATTTCAATTACACGATTTCATTTCGATGACGCGTGAATAAAGTGATTAGGCCTATCTCAATTTTTAACTTACAGGTGATGGAAGGATACAATATAAGCAGGGAGGGAAGTAGTTCCTAAGCAAGTCTTTCAAAAGTGCTCCAGCACTACTAGGGACACCCAAATTTCGCGAAAAGATTTCACGACCAGTTGTACTTCATAACACTTTATCTTAGATCCACTGTCGTGATTGGGTGGTTTTCGTGTTACTCGCCTTAGGTGTCTGCGCGCGAATCACAGACGTACAGCACTGAGGTTACCTAATTCTGATTGGCCGGTCAAGTAGAAAAACGTCTTCTCACAAAGACACGCTGCCAATAAGGAAAAGGAAACTGCTGGCACGCTCGTAAGGTATTGAAATCCAACATGTACGGATTTTTTTTTTTTTTTTTTCGCGAAATTCGGGCGTCCCTAAGCATTACGTAACGCGGGAACAAAGTTCGGGCTTCACTGACTGCGAGTAGTATAGACAATTGCATGTGGCTTGGTTTCGGGCCGCCGCCACAGTCGCTGGGATGCCTCATTTCACAGTCTGTTGGTCGCGCAAGCCCGGAGCGGAACCTACCAGGCGCTAATTACACACTTAGCGCCCGGGCGAAACCGCGAGATGGGAGAGCCGATCGACCACGTCCAAACACTCTCCCCTCGTTATACCGAAACGGAGTCGCTGCGCTGCTTTGTTTTTGTGTACGCCATCTCGCGGCGGAACAATTTCAGTGTTAACAGCTTCTTCCGCGGTTTCGTTGATCGCCTTTTTTCGAAACCCTCGCTAAGTTTCTTCTCTCAGCTAGAACTGCATCCTCCCGTCGCTCGCGACAACTAACTTTTCCGCGACGAGTGGGACGTCTGTTGTGTAGTGGTTAGACTACACCCCCCCCCCCAACCCCCCGCCGAGGCGAACGGGGTTCGATTCCCGACAGGGCAGCAGTATGGCACTTTCTGTATATTGGATTTGAAAACAAATGTACGATTACAAACTTAACACGCCACAAGGGTGTATTCCTTCTAAAGAGTTCCATTCACGAGCTATCATTAAGGGTAGCGAAATTTCTCGAAAATATTTCAAGACGAATTATATTTCACAACAGTATCTTGATTGGCTGAATGAATTTTTGGCACGTGTTAACTCCCTGCACACGAATCACTTAGGAACCGTGCCGATATTGCCGAATTCTGAGTGGCCCGGTCAAATATGAAAACGCCTTCTCAAGCAGACGGCAACCAATGGCAGTAGACAAACTGCTGCTGGGTGCTTATAGTATTGAAGTCTACCATGTACTCATATTTTTTTTCGCGAAAAATCACTAGCTCTAGCTATCATTTCACTGTCAAGTATCACACACGTATATGTGATTCATGGTTTTAGAGAACATATTTGGTGCAAGGCGATCGGCAGATTTAATTGTAAAGCAGGTATTTGTATTTATATACATCCCTGACATAGTACATACCTCTTTCGTTAAACCACATTACCAAAGAATAGCAACCCGAATTAAAGATAAATAAAAGTTAAAAGATAAATGAAATAAAAGACGTTACAACATAAAAGAAATAAAAAGACGTAACCGTTTATTACGGCAACGTAATATTTATTATGGACGGAAAGAAACCTCTACATGACCAAGTATATGCAAATTACCACGCCCTTGCTTTCGGACGTTGTGCCATACTCAACTCGCTCCGCCCTCATCGGCTGTCAAGACCTCGAAGTTAAGAGCCGCCTTAATCTCGTCACTCACTCACTCACTTCGCGAAGAGGGTTTGTGGACCGCATTATGCGTGCGTAGGAAAGTGAGAATCCCGTCACTTCATATGGGCACAAACTTACACTAAAAAAATTCATACGAAGTTTTCTGCATGGCAAATAAAACAATTTCTTTGAGGCTGGTTTGTTTACAGTAATACAATTTTGCTTCCATTCAAAGAAAAGGTTAGAGTGAGTGAGTGAAGAGATTTGAGCGGCTGTTAACATCGAGGTCTTGAGAGCCGATGAGGGCGGAGCGAGGTGACTATGGAGCAGCGCTGGAATGCAAGGGCGGGAGAAACGGGATATCCCCGAGAAGACCCGCCGACCAGCGGCAACTTCCGGCAGGATTCCCACATGACACATTCGTGGGAGTGACCCCGCCGGGAACTCAACCTGGTTATCCTTGGTGGGAGGCGAGTAGTACAACCACTAAACCCTCGCGGCCCCAAGAGAAGGTTAGAGAAAGTTAAATTTGCTGTCATGTTTTCTTTGTGCGTTTTTGTTTTATGGCAATATTACCTCCCCTATAGTAAATAAATGCAATTTCTTTTAGCTGCTTTTTTCACAGTAAAGTAATATTACTTCGTACCACGGGTAACGTTTGAGCGATATTAAAGGTTTTCTGTAGTACAGTGTAGTTTTCAGTACGTAACTGTAAAAACCCAAAACCGATATCATCAATTAAACCAATATGTTGCAATTCAAACGTGTAGCCCATATAAATAACCGATAAAATAATAAACTCTGGATCATGGCGGGAGGGTAATCGGGTAAAGATTTACTTACTATAATAATGTAAGTTACACATAAAAAAAGGCAGACAAAACTATAGCTTACACGCACACGGACCCGGAAACTTGTAGTTGTAAGGCACGTTACTGGTGTCAGCGCCACAGAAATGTAATCCTTAAAGACTCACCCACGTTACGCCGACCAGGTTCGCCCATAAGCTGCTATGTGTCTCCTCGTCCTGGTTCCTACCGACTGAACTACTCAATGCCCCCGATTTTTTTTCTTAAGGAGGAAGTATCCTTGCTATCTTGGATTTACATATTTTCTCATTAACTTAATTTTCGGAGTGAATATTTAAAAACCAAGCTAGTCATGGCATAGGGAACATTTTAACAGTTATTTCTTAATCCCACTTATTTTTCTTGCATGATTAGTGTCACATCTGTAACTGTAATCAAACATTATCTAATTATTTAATAATTTCAGTCCCACATGGGAAAACACAGGTATATTTGAAATCCTACAATTAAAAAAAAATTACTACTATTTTAAAATTTTTATTATGATATTTGTGGCATTTTATGTTGATAGTTCGCATTGCATATCTGTTCTGCATATTAAGGCAGGTGGCTCATCTTCAAAACATAAGAGTAGTAGTAGTGGGCGGGTTTTGGCACACAAAGTGCAAGAGTGGCACAACTGCCATTTCCAAAATTTATGTGTGTGTGTGTGTGTGTTCCCCCAGCCTTCTCCCATCCATCCTGGTGTTTGTTTATCTCCTCCAAAAGGGTGCCTGCAATTAGTATACCTCTCCCCAAGGTTCTCTCCCAAGTTAATCAAATGGCACTTGTGCTACTCTTGCACTTTGTGGGTCAGAACCCGCTCGCTCCTACTACTCATAAGTTTTACGTAACAAAAACTCCAGTCAGCATTAAAAGAAAGAATCCTTTACAGTGGATGACCAAAACCTTAAGTAGTACTCATTGCTTTCATATGGATATCATTGTAAGGAGTTGTACATAATATAAGTTAAAAAAATGTAATACCTCAGTCTAAGTATTTTCTCAGAACAGAAATGAAAGACGATATTTTGTTGCCAATTCATAAATTTGGTTATTGAAACATAATTATGGTCATTGAGAAGTGTACAATTTAGTAAAGTTCGCTAAGTAGCTCTCTAATTACGATATTTATTCTTCTGCAAAAAATTGTTTTAAACTATCGCGCCAGTGCTGTATCTTTTTTTTTTTAATAGACTGCTGTATTAAAATCCTATAGTCACTGTTTAAAATTCTGAGGCAATAGAACGCACGCGAAGCTTGTGTACGCTCTTTCTCGTCGCCGTTGCAATGGTTCCTTAAGAGCTATACGTGAACTTGATTGGTTCAAAAATTGTTTGCCAACGAGGCGCCTTAATGTCGTCTATGCCGGACATACACACACCCTGAACCGCATCACATTCCTGCGTCTGTTGTGGTTTCAGCAGCAACCTTGTTGTTGATAAGCATGCACTGGTCACGTGGTTGGTGACGTCATAAGTGGGCACGCGCATTCAAAGTAACTATAGTCTATTCGCGGTTTCTTCGCACGTTTTATACCAAACCTTTGAAAAAATAACTCCATGTATGAAGTGTTCAGTTATGTCATAAATACTTTATGTATCACAAGCGTTTTATACCTCCATTAACATAAAATTTTCTTTCTTTTTTGTTAAATTGAAGTTTTGCCTACATTTTATTTATAAATAATAATATATCAGTTACAATAAATACGAGGAAAAAAAACAGTAACACAACAGGTGTGTTGGTAGCGCCTAATAAGAAGTTCTCATGCAAAATATATTTACAGCTGAGTGCTCACGATCTCGGTGCGTTGTCCTTTGGTGTAATTTCCTAGAATTAGTTAAGCTTATTTTACACGAAGCGGAGACATATCCTGGAAGTTTAACTTAAGCACGGCTTCAGAAAAGTATGAAGTATACGCGAAGGCGTCTATAGGCCTCCCACCAAGGCAATCCAGGCTCAATTCCTGGCGGGGTGACGTCCGATTTTCCCATGTAGTGAACGTGGCGGGTTTTCTCCCGGTGCGCCCGTTTCCCCCGTCCTTGCATTCCGTGGCTACCCCGTCTCCCTCTCCGGATCTAACATTCGGCTGAGCTGTGTTAAGTTATATAAACTCGGCATTGGTTTTGTCCTTTGAATTCTACACTTTGGGAAACTTGTTGAAATGCGGTACACGCTCTCCGTAAATCTCTACTTAATTCCATACGTAATTAAGAACATATTCTGTGATAAATTTCCAATAACGTATAGTATTCTGCGGTAAATCTGCGATCCCGCGAACTTGAATGTTTTAGTGTCAATACGAGAAAGGATTTATTTATGACGTTGGCTGCTGTATTGTGGAAGCAGTTTACAGATAAGTAGTGAGCCGTAAATTTTGCGGGTATATTCGGCAACAAGCTAAGACTCCAATATTCTTCGTGCACTCGAGCATAAGTTAGTAGTACATTGGCTGTTGCTCCAGTTTTACACCAGACCAGGTGGCGCGGTATTCGGTTATTATCTTCCTTGCAGGTTCGTTATTTATCGAAAGTCCTCCGGGGCGTGTCTAACAACTATGTACACGTGAATTCAGTTTAACTAGTCCTCAGATGAATCTACCAAATTTTCGGGTCTCTAGAGACAAATTCACATATGTAAAAATACAACACACACTTCTGTTTGAGAACGCTTAGGCCTATTTCAGTTAAGTTGGATTTCTCCACGGGGTAACATTAATGACATTAATGAAAAATTTATATCTCTAAAAAAAAAAAAAAAAAAAAACTCCTGTTCTCTGGGAAGATAAGATATTGGGCAATAAAGTTTTTCAGTTATTGCGTAGACAGGCGGAAATTTCGGACTAGGCTGTTACTGAAGGACGCTAGTAACCTTGATTTTTGTGTGGATCTCCTGAACTTCAAAACAACAAATTTAGGCCATTAAGAGAATACGGCACGTTAGCAGGCGTGATGTCACGATGACAGTCGTTTAGTCCAAAGACTGGTTCGGACGTCCAAGGTGTACTGGTTTTGGCATTGAAGTCCATCCCCAGCAAGAGGATCAAGAGACGACACAACATTAATGCCCATTTGCGCAATCTCGGTTCGAAACTCGATCCGAGATCGGATCTAAGATCGAAACAAAAAGCTGTTGCACCATTCGAGTTCAGACTTGGACTGGAGATCGAGATGTAGTTCATTTCGAACCACCGAAATTGGCGATTCGAAATCTCGATCCGAGATCAGCAGTCATCGTCGACAAATGCAGTTTTAAAATACGCCAACAGATAGAACTATGTTCTATTTTATCTTGGGAAATTAAAAAAAAATTTATACGCACTTGAATATTATTCAGTAAAATTCATACAACAATAATTCACTTAAAACAGATAAAACATCGCACGTCTGGATCTATCTGTAGTGAAAAATACGCCTACTTCCATGACGTCATATATTACGAACCAATAGCAAAATTTGGCTCATACTTAATCTCGATCTCTCACTTTGGAACCAAGATCGATGAATCGCAGATCCAGAATCATGAAATTTTGTTGGTGCAACGCTTTTACATTGGGACCAAATTCAAACTGGATCATGGTTTGGAACTAGGATCATTCGATCTCGGATCGTGGAAGATGTTGCTGCAACCGGGTGTAAGTCTTTGAACCGGGAAGGAGATTTTCCACGCCTGCCAAATCCCTGACCCGGTTGGTAATCAAGTCCGGTTAACCTCCGGCCCACCAGTCAAGTCAGGATCGTGACCAAATGAAGAACCAATAAATAGATCACATTCTTTACTAATGAACATTACTTAACGAAATTACCTTAGCTAATTTTACACTCGTCTGCCGGAAGAGAGTTACAGAGTATTTACATGCACACTACTTAACTCTGGTAACCACGCATTTTACTGAAAAGTAGAAACCTTTACATCGTCTTTTAAAACGAGTACCGTCTCACATTTCATGAATCACATAAGGAACAATTTAACTGCTTGTGAAATGAAGTATATTAACTTTAATGTAATGCAGAATATGGCTAGACACAAGTCGGTGATTGTTGCTTTATTATTCAGAGCCGACCTCCCGTGGCGCAGTCGGTTGGTGCGCCACCGATCTAGGGTGCGGAAGGCTCTGGGTTCGAGTCCTGGGCAAAGCATGGATGTTAATTAAGTAAGGTTATCAGTTAGGTTATAAGTTAGTCTGCAAGCCGTCTCCTGCCAAGCTTTCAAGTATTGAACCAGGGGACGTTAGAAAGTCCTTTAAATATAAACATAAATTTATTTATTCAGCAAGCTGAAAAATAGATAAAGTAAAACCTGTCTTTTTCGTTTACAGTTCCATCAGGGGAAATCTTTGCAGATAAAACCGCTGCGTGCGACCTCGTCTGAGGCTTGCCCGTGCTGGCTCAGTTGGTGCAGAGAATTTTGGTCAATTGGTAGCGTGCTTAACTCGCATTCGGGAGGTCCCGCATTCGATTCCCGGCTGACTGCACTGTGGAAAGAGGGGATTGTTGATTTCCTCCGCTCCCATTTCAGGAAATGTCGGTGCCCTCCCGCAGACATGTTTCTTTTTTTTTTTTTTTACCGATCTCCTGTGCGATAATGCCAGCAGTTAAAATGATTAAAAACGAGTCCCGGTAGCTCAGCGTTATCACACGTTCCTCGGAACATATGCGCCAGGTGCTCGATTCCCACGTCTAACCCGTACGCTCAGCAGAAATTTGCAAAGCAACATGTCGATCAAAAATCACACGAGGTTAGTTAGACCTTTGAGGTCGTGTTCGAACTGGAACTTTTAGTTAGCTGAAAGGTCTCGTAACCCAAATTTAGTATAGTGAAATGATGCTAGTTTAGTATTTAGATTATAGTGTTTAAGGGAATTCTCTGGATAACAATTTACCAAGTAACGAAACAGCGAGATCAGTGTCATATTAGGCCAGCCTACGAACTATACATGGAAATTGATAGTATACTTACTCTGAAAAAAAAAAGAATATAAATAAATTTCTTGAAAATTCATTCTGTGGCTCGCCTAGGGCCTGAACTAGCAGCTTCAGTTCCAAGTTTTACGAAAAAATTTAGAGCTAAAAAAAAGTTTGAAATAGAAGCCTAATCATAAGTTAACCAGTGTTACACATCATAGTTATTACAATTATTATTATTCCTGAACTGGTGTTCAAAAATTGAAAAATTCATTCCCCTTTCCCTCCTTTCCAACACGAAGCCGTTTTTTTTTTTACGCAATGTACAAACATTGACACCTTATTTTTGTCGACTTTCTGTATTTTTACGCGTGACTTCCGGGCATATTCCATGGGCTACGGTTAACAACGTGTATTTTGAAATTATTGTTTCCTTATCGTGTTTTATTAAGTTAGTTTTACTGCAATACAATTATATTTTCGCCGTAAATAGGTTGCCACGGTCATGTGTAGAAGTCGGAACACTCGCATCGCACCAAGGTGAATCGGGTTCGATTCCTGGCGGGGGGCGGGGGGGGGGGAGGTGGTCGATGGGGATGGAGTGAAGAGATTTGGGTGTGTCTTAACAACGAGATCTTGAGAGCCGATGAGGGTGAAGCTAGGTGAGTATGGAACAGCTCCGGAATGCAAGGGCGGGGGGAAACACGGGAGATCCTCGAGAAAACCCGCTGACCAGAGGCATCGTCCGGCACGATTCCCTCGCGTGAAAATCTGGAAATTACCCCGACGGGAATCGAACCCGATTCGCCTAGGTGGGGGGCGAGTAGTCTGACCTCTATGCCACCGCGGCCCCTTGATTCCCAGTGGGGTCACCCTAGTTTCTGCACGTGGGACACGTGGCTGGCGTCGTCGTTCGCAGGTGGGGGGGGGGGGGTTTCTCGGGGCTCTCCCGTTTTTCCCACCCTTGCACTCCGCCGTTGCCCTATCGTCACCTCACTTATGCGCCGACCAAAATATTTCTACCCTATTCGATACAAATAAATAAATTTGTCAAAATTCAGAAAACCATCGAAACATTATATGTTGTTCTCGGCAAATTGAGCACTTTTGAACACCCTGCTTATGATCTACTTGTACACACGCTGTGTATTCCTCCGCCTTACGTAACATTAAAATTGACATGGGCCTCATCACTTTATTCATGCGTCGGTCAGGCGAAAATGTGGAAGCATTAGAAAAGTAAATGTGTTAATTTTACACTTCGATGCTTAAAAACAAAAAAAAAAAAAAAAAAAAACAGGAAGCTAAAAAAAATAATTTAAGTTATCACAAATGGTTACCTTAACACTTTTTATTCCACGTTTAGATGTGGAACTACTTTCCCTCCATCGTTACCGACTCAACTGGGCGCATGTCACTCAATGCGCCCATTAAAATATATGTGGTTAGGAGCAGTGACTTTTTTGTAAAGTTGAATTCAAAAGTGCTCACTTTATCTGCCTTTACCTGCATTAGTTACGTTAATGTAACGGAAACGACACTTTTGTTCTCAAAGAAACTGTGATCCTGTCGTTCGCATTATCAACGGACTACAGCCGTAGTAATGGGGTGTTATCCAGCGGTCTCTCTGACCTGACAAGGCCGAGACAAACTCTGTAAGTCTCATCTGACATCCTTTCTCTCGTTAGCGCTATCTGAAATGCCGATCGCCGAACTCTCCGCGTCGCTTCGGAGGACCGGCCCATCAGTAATCCAGAATGGCCGCTCCTGAGTAGTGAAGTCCACATTCCGCCGGCGACGTCCCAATGCGGCGCTGCAGCTTTCACTACCGCACTCCAGTCGTCTATCACTGCCTTTCGTTCGCTCCGCCCGCCGTCTGATCGCCCGGGTCACTTCATTTTCTTATCCGAAAAAGGCCTTGGGGGGGGGGGGCAGAAGAGACATCTACCAGTGTCTTCTCTTCTTCCGCGTGTGTCTTCTCGCGAGTTCCATTCCGTCCCGGTTACACTCTATAGTCTATTCGCGGTTTCTTAACAGTGGGATGGATCCCTGCGTCCAAGGTCAAGAAGCGAGGGAGCGATACGGGCGACACTAACACGCACGACTGGCGCCTCGTCGCTCCTACGGGCGAGGCGTGCAAGTGTTTCAGTCCTAACGCTTTACTGTGCAAACTAGATCTGTAACAGTGGAGTTTTATTACACCCGATGAAATTACGCAGATCAAACTACCTGCGTATAACCGGACTTTTCTCTTGCCGCTTAAGGAAACTGCATAGGCAAGCTTTAAAAATGCGATATTTGACCACTTTCACGAATTTTTAATACACTTAATAAGATAAAAGTAAAAATATGGGATATCGACAATAGGTTTTTTTTTTTATTATCCTTTCTGGCAAAAAGTCGTATTTCCAGAACTTTTATTTACCAAGATACGTGTTTAGACTACGCGCAAACGATTTCACAGGAACCATCTCAGTACATAGTCCTCTTAAGGCTCATCACACTAGGTAGCACTCCTTACTGGGGAAAACATCTCATATATATTTACGCTGGTTTCCTAGCAGTCATCGTCGAATGGCATGACATTTAACACATGCGTTTCATAAAGCAATTTAGCCCACACCTGATCTGGTTACTCAGAATTCAGAGTTTGTAAATTTGTAAGACTTAATAGTTTCTTGGTTATCCGCACTTCATATATGTGATTAGCACGTTCTTCACAGTTACAAAAGTCCTGTAGAAGGGATTAGTAAGTGACCATATTTAGTTATCCGCGAACTTGATAAATATCTTTGCTATTTAAAACGCATTTTTTTTCAAGGCACGAGTTATCCACGTAGAATATACGAAGACGAAAATAATTAGTAGAGAACCTTTTATTTCTGTTCGCTGCTTCAAATAAAATTATTTAATTTCTTTCCAAACGAGAACTATTTTTAATAATCAACAGAATATATAATAAAAAAATTTGGACGTAGAATCTGCCAAAACGTCTTGTCAAGAAATTTTAATGCATTGTTGAATTAACACTATGAGAACCAACAAACCTAAAATAAATATTATTTTGAAGTGTTATCTAGTAAAAAAGAGAATAGGCAACTACCGGAAAAAAAATCAATTTAAAAATTGTCTTGCTTTTTATAGTTCCACTATTGTAGTAAACGGTGTTATTTGTATTTGCGTTGGTGCTAACAAACGTAGGATAACAGAAATTAATTGTAATCGTCAAAGTCATTTCCGTAGCGTGCAGTACTGCTGTACAGTGTGCGACACTAAAGCTGAGCTCACAATCATCCGTCGCACCCGCCAGTCACCCGTCCGTCAGTCAGTCACCCGTCCGTCAGTCAGTCATCCGTCTGTTTTCTTCGTCCGTCAGTTGAAAGCGACTCACAACAATTCATCGTCCGTCGAACCTTCTGTCCGGCAAAATTACAGCGTGACAACTTAACATCGCTATCTTTCTTTCGCAGAAGGTATATTTTGGATGGAAATACATTTTCAAGAGAGAAAAATTTCGGGGAAATAATTTTTTTACGTGATAAAAATTGATACTGAATTATTGTTTACGTTTTAAATTCCTGAATTCACCACCAAGATAAATAAACACATGTCCACCACCTTGCACTTTATTTCGAAGTGCGTATTCGCATCCGCGGAACATCGTCAGAAGGCGGTGGCTCATCCGTCGGTCCATCGAAAGTTAAAGTTTGAGATATGTTTGACAGATTAACGGCGGATAGAAAAAAAAAATTGCCCTGCGATTGGTCGAAGATCACGTGACCGCCTGGCGAACGGATGGCTGACGCATGCGACGGATGGTTTAGAGTCCACCTTCAGTTCGAGGAGTTCCAGTTTCGAACTTTTGTGGCAGTCTGTAAACTGTGCGTTATTATGTGCATAGGCTGCTCAATGTAAAATGAGCACTTTTGAAAGCCCTGCTGCTGCTTGTATGCACGTTGTATAAATTAACATTGCCATGGGCCTCATCACTTTATTCATGCGTCGGTTAAGTGAAACTGTGAAATTGTTAAAAAAATTAATACTTTACAAATTTACTTATTTTTACACTTCGGCGCATTTAAAAAAAAAGCGAAAAAAAATAATAATTTTTACATATCGGAAATGGTTACCTAACATTTTTTTATTCGACGTTAAAATACGGAACTACTTTCCAGCCATCGTTACCAACTTTGCTGGGTGAATGTCACTCAGTGCGCCCGTTAAAATATATGCAGACAGGGACCATGACATTTTTATTAGGTTCATTTCTAAAGTGCTCACTTTATCGTGAATAGCCTTTACGGTAGCGCAGAACACAGTGAACGGGCTGTAATACTTTCTCTTCAAAGGTTGATTTCAGAAGGTTGGTCTGAATAGACTAGTGTATTCTTCTTCTTCTTTTTTCTCTACTGGAATTTTAGGCTTTTTAATTCATTTAAAAAGCAGATGCCGAAAATATGCCTATTTATCAGAAGCGACGGAATTATTTTAATTTTACTGCTTGTTTAATTCTTACCTCAAATGTAGAATTGACCATCATCTCTCTAGATTATTACTTGGCCCACATCTAACATTTGTCACCGCTGAGTCATTCAGGCACTAAATGTCGGCTGCAAAGTGGTTGATAAACGGAGTTATTTGTAATAGTAACAGATGATACTCGGATCTATATTGGTAGCACGGGAAGACACACTTTCCACGCCATAGATGCCCGACACTAGTAAGTGTTCTACAAACATCAGAAAATATTTCGGGGATGTAGCACCAAGAACTGGCACCACACAAACGGAGTTTTGAAAGCGGTGTGTATATGCTTCCAGCCCATAAAACTATCTATAAACGTATTCTACGACGGGTGTGGAGTCCAAACACGATTTCTTCGCTGCATATTTATCGGGATGTTTTGTTACGTCCATCCAAGGATCTGTTTAATGTCCGTAGTGAATTTTCATCCTGGGATAATGCTTTTGATTAATGCCTGGTCGTTCGTCCCGTGTCCGTTAATGGGAAATATCAGAGGCCACTGATGTTGCATGTCAAATTAAATGCGTTTTCGAGTAAGATGTGTCAGAGGTGGAACAAAATGTACGCGATAATTTTCCTGGGGATGTGCTTCGCACGCAAAAGAAATAAATTACGGAGGATTGTCTGGGAATAATTTTATCTATAGGCTGTTCACAGGAAAGTGAGCACTTTTGAGACTCTAGTTACTCTTTCTTTTCACCAGTTTTTTTTTTTTATTCTTCGACCACCTTTTAATATAAATATTGCCATATGTAATAAACACAGACTGTATATTCCACGGCAGTCGGACGTTTAAGTCTAAGGTTAAAATAAAATATATTTATTGACTACTATTCCGAAAGAGAGAGCTTCAAAAGTGCTCACTTTATCGTGAAAGCGCACACACGCTTTTTAAATAGAGTGAGTAATAAGAAATCCCGGTAAGGGGAGGCGATGTATATACTTTGAAAAAATATTATACTTGACGATTACCACAATTTCAAAATACGGCATTTATATTATAAATAGCACTTTTATTTCAAACATAGGTACATTCGAGTATTTATATTATCTGAATGCACAGTAAAGTATGCACGTCATGAAAATGGACGCGAGGGGATAAACGCAAAGCAAAGTAATACTTGTTTTAAAAATGATTCTATAGTAAAAGTGCCTTTGGGCTTAGCGCCTGTGTGGCTGATACAGCCATAAGATCCAACTACATATCTTTAAAAACAGATAATCGATACTGGTATGTTATTAAAACTGGAAAAGCGATTCTTTATTTTATAGTGTCCAGATAATTTTCTTTCATTTTTAAAATCATAGTAATGTTTTATTGGCTGCGTTATTGATATCGGGTGGACAGCTTTCAAACAAGGATGTTTAAATCAGCTTACTTCATCATCAAGTAAGAGTTAACTTGAAATATATGTGGATAGCGACAACTGTATCTATTAGTTGATAAAGTACAAGAGTCTTGATCTGAAACGGAGCCTTTATATTGCCGATCACTAACAAAGGCAAACTGAGTTAAAACTGATTGTTAGTAGGTGCTTAGCTGATTTTGTATAAACATTTCTTCCTCATTACGACTCCTTCTTGACGAACCAGATCACGCAAACTAAAGGCTAAAGTAAAATATAACAATGTCTTAATTTTAAAGCAGGATGCGTTTTCATTATTTTCCGAACATTCATAACAGTTCTTCGATGCCACCACGTTCCAATAACACACAAATAAATCGAAGCCATGATTGTTTCCGGTGACGAAACGTATTGAGTGTAATAATACCTGTTTACATGCGCGTTATTCTGTACTCGCATTTTCTCTTTCGGTAACCCTGAGAATATTACAGACTTCTTTTCAGAAGCAATACATCAATCCAGTACCTCGTGCACGCTTATCACAAGAAAGAAAGTGCAAACCATACACTGACTATGAAATTGTTTTCAAAAGTAAGTGTATGCCTTTGAAAGTGAAGCTGAGACTACAGTTATTTTGCAAACACACAGATAATGTGTAGGAAAATTAACCAAGATATGCTACTCTCAAAACCTGTCATTGTTATAAAATTCCTTCGTGAAAATCGATACGGTGTTACCCCGTTATTTTCCATTGAATTCCGCGTCCCTCGACATATTTTTTAAAATAAACTAATTAATAGGCAGTTTTGCGTCATTATTCCATTTGTACCGTTTCCGATAAATTCCCGAATATATTTCAAATCCAAGTATCGGCACCGCCTGGCTGGACGGCAACACGCTCAACATACGACACGACGTGGGTACCGCGTTACCAGGCGCTGACGTCACCAGCCAACCATGAAACTACAAGCTTTTGAAATGTTTGTCGCCGTATCAGGAAATTAACAATTCGAGTACTATGTTCGGGTGTAGCTCGGGCGAAAGCAAACCCGGACATATCTCTAAAACTGAAGCCATAAATCAAACAAATACAGTTCCATGGCTTTCATAACTTTTGTCATTATTTTACGCAAACATTTCAGCTCATTAACGAATATTTCAGTGAACAAAATAGTTTGTTGTTGTATTACTATGGAAATGAACACGATGGACGGGAAATCGTGTTTACCATAAAATAATATGTTAGCTGGAAGATTTTTAAGTCGGCTTTGTATTGGCTGAGAGCCGGCCAATAGTGAACGTCGTACAGCTCGGCTTAGTGTGCCATGGACGAGTAGCACGCTAGTAAGAGGGAATGTAAACACCAACATAATATGGTGTTCTTTTATGTTGGATACGCCTAAGTAACTCATTAGTAGCTTGTCTTAAATAGCTGTAAACATGCCCACACTTCAAAGTGTTATAACGGGCCTGCTTACCAATCACCGGCAGTCGCGGACTTCAAATGGGGAATCAATGCTAAACGAAATTCCTTCTCATTGCGCCAATTTTAAACATAACTATTTCAAACGAAAAGTATTCTACGTGAAATTTCTTAAGGAATGATGATACGTTAAAATAGTTTGCATTTTTTTTATTTGATGTGTTTTTTTATAAAATGCAAATATTGAAATTTACATATAACAAAAAAAAAAAAAAAAAAAAAAAGATTGATGAATAATTTTTTTTCAAAAACAACTTCATGTAGAAATATTCTCTGAGAAAATCGCGTGGACGGGTTTTTGTTTGAAATAGTTATCTTTCAAATTTACGCAATTAGAACGAATTTCGTTTAACATAGATTCCCCATTTGAAGTTCGCGACTGCCGGCTTGGTAGGCAGGTCCGTTAACACCTTGCCAGAATTCCGTTGCATCGCCGAGCAACAAGAAATAAAGGCTGTTCACGATAAAGTGAGTACTTTAGAAATGAACCCTAGAGAAAAAAAATCACTGCCCCTGCCTGCATATAGTTTAATGAGCGTACGGTTTGACATTCGCCCAGTCAAGTTGGTAACGATGGGTGGAAAGTAGTTCCATATCTTAACGTAAAATAAAACGTATTAGGTAACCATGTGTAATAACTTAAATCGTATCTTTCGTTCTCTGTATTTTTTAATGCATCGAAGTGTAAAGATGAGCAAATTTTCAAAATAATAATATTTCTAATAATTTTACAGTTTCACTTCACCGACGAATGAATAAAGTGATGAGGCCCGTGGCAATGTTAATTTTACACATGGCGAAGGAATACACGACGTGCATACAAGTAGATCTTAAGCAGGGCTTTTAAAAATGCTCACTTTACTGTGAACAGCATATGCCAACGTTTAGCTCCGAGCGCTCCTGCCGAACGGGAAACGCCGTTGGAAAAAATCGGGAGTAAAATATGTCCAGATAGTTCTTCGAAGCAAACTATCGTTTCGAGATCTCACTCCCTCGGCAGTGCTCGGGTGTTATAGGCTGTTCACGGTAAACTGAGCACTTTTTAAGGCCGATCTAAATTTTTTCCTTTCATCCGATTTCCATCTTCCTGCTGCTGTTTGATATAAACATTGAAATGTGACCAATAAACACAGTGCATACACTTCACCACCCTCAAAATTTAATGCCTGGGGTAGCAATAAGATATATCATTATTTGTTAATGCCTGTTGGGAGGGCCTTAAAAAGTGCTCACTTTACCATGAACAGCCTTTACCGACCGCGCTGCCACAGCTCTCTTCCCCTCCCTCCCGAGTGTTCAGGCAGACAACGTGACGAATGCAAACACACTGTGCCTTCAATAATGTACGATGAAATTAAAAATATTCTGGCAAACTGTGTATTTTAAGTGGTTAGTTAATACAGAAAAGTACACATACATATATTTATCATTTATACATTATCTTACACATAACCAGTACCATTCCATTTATCAATGGCTAACGCGGAATATTTAGAGGGGAATTTCTCAACATGGCCACTATCTCTTCGCATGGATAAATTATTGGACGAGGAAAATTGCAACACTGTAAAAAAAATTGTAATTTTTACTGAAAAATTAAGCTATTGAACTACTTTACATCCACAGTTATCAATTTTACAGGGCGCATGCCACTCGGTGAGGCCGTTTGAATATATTCAGGCATGGAGCAGTGACATTTTTTAAGGTTGATTTCAAAACTGCTCACTTTATCGTGAACATACCTTAAGGACTTTTATTAGAATTGAGATAGGCATTAAATATCGCGCTAACTATGAATAACGATACTAATAGTGGAGATAGTTTACTCTTGTAAATAATAGCTGTGTGCATATTTACAGCATTATTGATAGATTAAAATAAGATTTAGTTATTTTATTTTTATTAAGACCTCCATCCCTCACGAACTCGCTGACGCCTCTCTAGAGAGAGGTGTAAAACGGAGCATTGAATCATCACAAATGTAAGTTATCAAGTAAGATTTACCTTAAGCCAATTCGCAACAAATTATTCCACTGCACGAACTTATTTCCATTTGTAGAGACTTGCGAAATCAGCGTTAGTATTTGTGGCCAGAACAGACCTGCAAACTGCTGTGCCTTAGCCCTGCGTTTATTACTGGATATAATTTGCTTGACAAGCCTCCAGACGGCTTAGAACTAAAATAATATAAATAATAGTGGGATGGTATAATCACGCCCAAACAAATCGAAAGAAAAATGAGGTCCTCAGTGTCGCAGAAGCCTTTAAGAAATGGCGACAACTTGAAAATTTATATAGGAAGATGAAGTTTAGCGTGTTGCCAAATGACAAACAGAATTTTGCATGTCCCAATCAATTTGTTGGTTCTAGGAATATGTGGTATGAATGAGTGAGTGAGTGAGGAGATTTGGGCGGCTCTTAACATCGTGGTATTGAGAGCCGATGAGGGTGAAGCGAGGCGAGTATGCAGCAGTGCCGGAATGAAAGTGCGGGGAGAAACATGAGATCCCCAAGAAAACCCGCCGGCCAAAGCCACTGTTAAAAATTTCCGTATATTTACGGAGTGTTTTACGGAAATGTGCCGTGTATATACGGAAAGGCCATCCGTAATGACGATAAATGGAGTTAAGTCCGTAAATACAAAATACGGGAAGTCTCCGTATTCCCTTTGGCTTCGAGTTACGGGGACGAACAATGCCGATTCTACACGAATCTTTCTTGGCCACTGTAACAAGAAAATTATCGTTTCTTTGGTAGTTAAGGTTATCCACGCAACTATGACCTATTCTTTCAAACATAAAAAATAGCATCAGGCATCTGTAACATTTGGCAACATTAAAAATACACTAAATTTAATAGAAACTGAATGTTTGCCTATGTCTTTCGAATATAAATATAAAAGTTATACCTCGTTATTCAAGTGAGAGTGGCAGGTGAATAGTTAAGAGTCGTGGACTGGTAATTTTTTGACTCGGGTTCAAACATCGCTTAGGTACAAAAATTTTAATTTTTTTAGTGTAATTTTTTATACACCGTAGAACACGTAAATTAAAGACATTTTCACTATCTCTTTTTATGTTAAACGGAAAGTACAGAAAACTAACTTGGAAATTAACGGAGAGATTCCGTGAAATTTTCGGGAAGTCCGTTTCTGAAAATCGGTGTGTCCGTAATTTTAAGGAGAGTTTACTGACACTTCTGGATAAATTCTTACCAGACTTTTCCGTAAAATGAAGGAGATTTTTTTTCTAACAGCGCTTGATTCCCACATACAAAAGTCCGGGAGCGACCTAGCCGGGATTCGAGCCCGGTTTGTCAGGGTGGGAGGCGAGTAGCCTACCCACTGTTCCACCGCGGTTCCTCTGTGGCGCGAAACGAATTCGCTTATATTTGTGAAATTTTACAGCACCTGACAGGCAGCAAAGGCAGGATGCGTGCGACATTTTCCCCCTCCATTGTTCCCGGGGCGCGCGAATGAATCCCAGCGGAATTCAGGGCGCGACTCGAGCGTTCGCGAAAACGGTTTACTAACGAGGTGGCATTATTCGACGTGAGTAACGCGTGCTGCGCCGTAGCTACACGAAGCACTTCCAGGAATTTCAGATTCGCCGCGAAAGGACCTGCAAGGGCCCGGGAGGTTATGGAACTAGTTCATTCACCTTGCCTGGAAGCCGACGGCTATAAAACAAAACAAAAAAAAAAAAGAACCCCTCGCTGGGAGAAGGCCCCGGGACCCGAGGGCAAAGAGCTTCTATGTAACCATCTCATGTGCGGGGCCCATGCGACTGACGTCATTAACATACCAAATAACGTAACTCTCGTTTTCAGTTTCGTCGACCCCTGCACCTTCCGAGAAATTTTCTTTTTTTTTTTTTCGTTTTAAGTTGTTGATTAATAGTGTTCGGGTCTCTCCGTAATTAATATTTGTACCTGTTTTTAATTATTGTAGAATTATACGTATTTTTTGCTGCGCCTTCTTAGATATACTTACGCCATGGTAAGTTATGCGGGACTGTAAAACCCTTCGCAGAGGTTTTCCAATTTTTTAAGTATATTTCTTAGTTAATTCGTAGAGAAGAAAAAACATCAGTAATATAAGCTTGAAATTCCCGATACCTACGAAAAATAAGTTTATCAAGAAGAGTTCTACTTTGCCAGCTGAAGTAACATGGTGAACAGTGTATGAGGATTCCAGCTGCGCATAGCTACTTATCGTATTTCAGCAGTGGACCGCTTCTTTTTTTGCCACCAGCATCATCAAAAACAACGCGGATAGGATTTCGGGTTATGACACTGTTTGTACAGGCTGCGCATGATGAAATGCGCACTTTTAAAAGCCCTGATTCAGATCTACTTATATGCACGTTGTGTATTCTTCCGCATCATGTTAGGTTGACATTGTCATGGGCGTCATCGCTTTATTCGCGCGACGGTCAAACGAAACTGTGAAATTATTAGAAAAGTAAACATTTTACAAATCTGCTCATTTTTACACTTCGGTGCATAAGGAAAACAGAAAGCGAAAGAAATAATCTACGTTAGCAGATATGGTAACCTAGCGATTTTTATTCGACGTCAAGACGCGGAACTACTTTCCCATCCATCGTTACCAGCTTAACTGGACGCATGTCACTCAGTGCGCCCGTTAAAATATATGCAGGTAAGAGCAGTGGCTTTTTTATAAGGTTGATTTCGAAAGTGCTCTCTTTATGGTGAACAGCCTTTATAAATACCGTAAGTGATTTGAGAAGTTTTAAACTTCCTCTTACCTAGTTTTTATGCAACTTGAATATATTCAACTTATTCGAAATATTTTATTCATATTAAAGTTTAGATCTGTTGCAAATCCAAACTTAAAAAAAAAAAAAAGTTATACTCTTTTGAACACGTGAATTTGAGAGTTGTTTTGGCAGCGAATATTGGGGACAGAAAACGAACATTGTTTGCCTCATCTTTAGTCTACGTCTTAACTCTGCCAAGTGAGTAAGTCGCCGTGACACGATAGCAATTGAAATAACTGTGACCGATATTTGTACTTTTTCATATCAACATCATATATCGTGAAATGCAACTTCCTGGAGGTTTAAGGTAATTTCGTAAAATACGTCAAAAGCTGTCGTAAACTTCAAAGAAATTTCAAATTACTTGGATAGGAAATCAACCTGACCTTGAAAGTAAAGTTTTGATGAACTGGTTTGTGATCTCCTGGAACGTATAACGGTTGTGCAATATACGTCCTGATCATAGACAAGGTTTGTTCTACTCAGGTTGGGAAGCTCAATGCTTTTAGTTTGGTAACTAAAATTTTTCGCCACTAGGTAAGCGCTAGTGTTGCAAATGCGCCGGATTTTTTAAAAATATTTTCTATGTCACCGAACAGAAGAATTGCTATAATCATAAATTAAATATAAAATAAACACTTAACTAGGTGGGATCTTTCCCATTTATTATTCAAATAGCTTAAAATTTTAATTAATAGTGACCTCTTTGGAACACTAGCGCTTACCTAGCGGAGGAAATTTTCATCAATGCCAAACTCGCCCCTAAGAAAACACGTTTTGTTCATAACCTGAGTGGAATTAACCTTACTGTGGGGTATCAACTTAATGGGATTGTTTCTGGGACCTTAGTATAGTTATTAGAAGAGCTAGTGATTCTTCGCGAAAAAATATGAGTACGTTGTAGACTCCAATACTATAAGCACCCAACAGCAGTTTGTATATTGCCATTGGTTGCTGTCTGCTTGAGCAGGTGTTATCATATTTGACTGGGCCACTCATAATTCACTATCAACAGCACGGCTCCTACGGGATTCGTGTGCAGACAGTTAACACGTGCGAAAAAGTTATTCAGCCAATCAAAATAGGTAAACGACCCTATAGTGTTGTGAAATATGACTCATCTTGAAATCTTTTCGCAAAATTTCACTACCCCTAGTTATTAGTGGTTTCTATGCGCTCTGGTGTCGCAGTACCAGAAGGGTATATAACTTTTTTGATTGTTGAAATTATTCAAATGTGTTTGTTGACTGCTTTTAACATATGGGGTGCAACAAGTGTCAACTTACAATTTACCAACGAAATGTATTTTGAGAGTTGGTGAAAGAGTATGAAAAAATTGAAAACTCCGATGATGTAAACATTAACGAAAAATACTTCGTTTGTGGTACGCACTTTTAATGTTTACTGTATTAGTGTATCATTTATTACTAGGAGCTGTGAACAATGTGTATGTATATAAAACTTGATATTGTTGGTACTCTAATAAAACTTGCCTTTTTAAGGTTTTTAAATTATATGTCTCATATATATACATATATATACTAGTATTTTTTATTAGAATGCTTCAAACAAACGTATGTGTGATTTTAAACAAAGGCATAAACATATAAATTGAAGCAATGAAAATGATTCATGTATATATAGTATGTAATGTTTAAGTAGAAGAATTGTTATGTTTGTACTTTTGTGCAATTTATATTTTTAAAAACTTAATGCATTTCAGGGTTTCCATTTTAGTTATTGTGCACCTAATTCGTTTCAATTATTTCAATTTAACTTTTTAAATTTACAAACTAGCCTATATTATTCTAACACGTAAATGAAAACACTAAATGTGTATTCATATTATTCAAATACAATATCCAGTTACACATTGTCAAGGACTATTTGATTTGACACACGAAATACCAATGCAGTAAATATTTAAATGTCTATCACAAATTAAATTATTTTGTGTCAATATATAGATGTACACTCTAAATTTAAATAAGTCAAAAATTCACTGTTTCAATTAGTCAACAGTATCTGACTGATTCAATTGTCACTTCAGTCAGTTTAACTAATGAATCGGTGAAAGAAATACCAGATTTCCTTCACTTACTGATTCAGTGAAATTTCCCACTGATTAATCACTCACTGTTTCTCTGTTTTCCAGTGGTTTGTTTTTTGACCGATGGATCAGTTAAACAACGAGTGAAATAACAACGAATAAACTAATAAAACCAATACAAAATACTTTCTAAAATGTGTTTCGTCTTTCAAAACGCCATTTAACGAGGTAATATGAACACGCAGCCTTTCATTCCGTTTTTTCGTCATTCATTTCGTTTTCGTGTAATCCTCGCAGCGCTCTGTTTGAAAGTTTAAACTGCATATCATGTGGTGAAGAGAGTTCACTATATATATATATATACTATTCGTTATAACAATCCTAACGCTACCAATTAAACCAAAAACGAAAAGTAAGGTCATAGAATTTATATCTTCAAGATTTCAATACACTTTCAGTACATTTTCTTCACTTCTGTAGACTTGACTTCGTAGATCAGATGGTAAAGTGAAGCGAAGTGAAAAGTAAGGTCATAGAATTTATATCTTCAAGATTTGGATACACTTTCAGTACATTTTCTTCACTTCTGTAGACTTGATTTCGTAGATCAGATGGTAAAGTGAAGCGAAGTGAAAAGTAAGGTCATAGAATTTATATCTTCAAGATTTGGATACACTTTCAGTACATTTTCTTCACATCTGTAGACTTGACTTCGTAGATCAGATGGTAAAGTGAAGCGAAGTGACAAGGGTGTGTAAGTCCATACCGGAAAGCTCCAAAAAAAAATTTTATTTTATTTTTTAAATTGCGCTAAATAGAGCAATATAAATAGTAAACGGTTGTAAATATGTTTATTTAACGAAATTGTCTCTGCAGTAAGCGGTCACAAATTATTCAATGAAATTTCTTCACGTCCCTAATTCGATCCGTGCAATTTTTTTTCACTGAAACAACCAGTGGTTTCCCACTGATTCTGATTGGAGCCATTTTCACTGATTCGAGCGGTTGAATTTCACTGGGAATCATCAGTGGTTTTCCACTGAACGAATTTAGAGTGTGCATCATTCATACACACATACTATAAACATAAAAATCAATATATTTGCATCGAACTAAATACTGTACTGTGCATTCTAGTTGTCTGCAAAGTATATATTTCCAACATCTTCGAGAGATGCGAATGTAATGCACTTGTGTTGCATACGGTTAAGTGTGAGAAAAGCCAGTAATATGAATTGAATTGAAATTTCCTTCCCCCCCCCCCACCCTCCTTCCACACGCGTGTAATTCACACCACTTTCACAGAGAGCTAGTATCAAGGGTCCAGAGGTACTGATGGCACCTGACCTTCTATACCTAGTATCCTTTCTATCAACATCCATATGTAGCGCTTTACAACAGAACATAAAATGCTGTTCAGCAACGAGAACTTCCACTTTCACCATCTCTGGAATGTTTCGTGGAATTTTAAAGGAAGGCTTTAAATAGTCTCCCATGACTTCTTTTATATATGGGAATAACTGGTTTCCATATAAACTATCCGGTTAGCGCATACACTGCATTAAAAAAAAATTTTTTCCTTCATGGCGATAAAATATTGGTTATAAATTTTCACGAAAAATACGATTTTCATAAAAAATATAACGAACACAATATTTTGACAATTTGAAAGCTGAGCAAAACATTCACTTGTGTTTGTTTACATAACTAGTTACTGACGGAAGGATCTCTCGTATTTTGAAGGAATATGATTTATATAGGGTTGCACCATCTTGGTTTGAAACTCGATCCGAGATCGGATCTAAGATCCGACACAGAAAACTGTTGCACCATTCGAGTTCAGAACTGGACTGGAGATCGAGATGAAGTTTATTTCGAACCACCGAAGTTGGCGGTTCGAATCGGAGATCCAGAATCATGGAATTTCGTTGGTGCAACACTTTTTACTTTGGAACCAAGATAAAATTGAACAATGGTACGGAAGTGGGATAATTCGATCTCGGATCGGGGAAGATGGTGCAACCTGGCATTATAGACATTATAAAAATATTTTATCGGTTAACGATGTGATATGTCACTGCTGTAACCGGAAGGCAGGATTGTTGAAGTCTATTCGCAGTGTCTTCACACTTTACGAATCAAAGGGGACACGGTGACTGCTCGCCTCTCACCAAGGCGGAACGCCGGGCGGGTGACCGGATTTTCTCACGTGGGAATCGTGCCGGACGATGACGTTGGTCGGCGGGTTTTCTCGGGGATCTCCGGTTTCCCCACCCTTTCATTCCAGCATCGCACCATACTCCCTTCTATCACCCTCATCGGCTCTCAAAACCTCGCTGTTAAGAGCCGCCCACGTAACCCAAGCATTTTATAGTTGTAATAACTTAAAAGTAGGTTACTTAAATTTTGGTTAAACTGAACTTTTACGTAAATTTTATCTGTAAATTTTATTATTACATTTGTAATTAATAAGAATAGAAACAGAGAGAAAATAGGAGGTGTGTTGGTAGTACCTAGGGATAAATATTTATTACGATAAATATTATTACACTGAGAGCGCACGAATATGGTGCGCTGTCCCTCTGGTGTAATATTCTAGACTTGGTTAAACTTCGTTTACATAAGGCGGAGGAATATCATGTAAGTAGAGCTTTAGCAGTGCTTCAGAAAAGTTGGAAGTAACGACGAATGGACTATGATGATTCTTGAGAGGAAACTGACGAGCGAATGGGCCAGATGGGACAAAAAAATTTGTGTGTGGCTGTGTTGGGGACACGGCGGTTTGTTTTGCGTGAATACGTCTACGTAGACGCGCTCGGACGCCTTGATATTAATTTTACGTTCCCGGCACCGCTTCACTCGATCATATGGTTTTTTTTTTTATGGGTATCACTGGATTGTTTTTGAGATGCTCTTTCGAACCGTATATGATTCCTGTATTTCGACTTGGTTTTTTTTGACGAGTATAGGCCGGAATCGTGTTAACTTTTCTTAATTTCACCATAACCACGCCACACAAATGTTTTTATCCACGCAATCGATTGATCTTTGACGAAATTGAAACTCTAACGGGCAATCGAGTGGTGTAATTGAATTTTTAACGTAGACGATATATTCGGAGCTGCAATGCCAAATCGTATCCCCCGATTTAGTTGTCACCGGATTTTCTGGATTGCCGCACACTATGGTTGCACGTTTAAAGGCGTATTGATTTTAAAAATGTAATAATATTTTATTGAGACGGATTGCAGGGACTGGGGAGACGCCCAGGCTCGGATAACCTGAGAACGAACCCGCCGGGTATCGAACACGGTCTCCGCGATGGGAGGCCGGTGAGCTAGCGACTGCGCGTAGCTGTCTGGTGTTTGGACTCGGACAGTTGATGCGATCTTGGGATGGTGCTCGCGATGGGAATGAGTAATCAGCTGGATCATTCGTGTGGACATGGGCCGTTCTAACAACTCGCTGTTATGCATGGTCCATTCACGGTTACTTACATCTTCTCTGGTCTCGGGATATTCCTCCGCCTCGTGCTAACAGAGCTTAACCGAGTGTAGAAAATTACACCAAAACGGACAACCCACCGTAGTCATGCGCACTCGTTAGAAAAAAAGTATTTTGCGTGATAACCACAGTATTTATTTCTAGCCATCACCAACACTCCTTCTATCGCACTGATTTATTCATGTCTATTATAAACGAAACATTAAAATTTGTGAATAAAATTAAAGTAAAAATGCAATATAATCAAAAATAAGATTATTTTATGTTAACAAAAGTATTGCATGCTTGTGGTATGTGGTTTATTTAGCAAACAGCCAAACACGTCATACATGGCGCGATTTTTCAAAGGTTTGATTCAAAAAGTGTGAAGTAACTGTGAATAGGCTGTATAAATTAAAATCCGCGGTCAGACAGTGACGAAATGTCAAAAGGCTGATCTAGTCACGTCCTATCAAGTGAAAGGGAAAATGGGCCTTTACTGTCGTAGAAGCCAATAAACAAATAGCGCCGACTCAAATATTTATAGGACGGCAAATTCTTGCGTGCTGCCAGAAAATAACGCGAATTTTGTAGGTCCCTAACTTTCCTGCTAGGCGTTACCAACACACATTTTTGTCTGTGTATTTATTCACATTAACTATAAATGAAATATTATAAGTGATAGGAGATATATAAATAAAAGTTTCATTTAACCAAAATAAGATACTTTTATGTTAACAGAAGTATAAAATTCTTGTGGTAGATGGCACATTTAGGACTCATACATGGGGTGATTTCTCAAAGGTTTGTTTCAAAAGACGTGGAGCTATTTCGAATGGACTAAACGCGTCATCTTAGTCTGTGGGACGAACAATAATGAAATGAAACAAGAAGCTGCATCTTAGCCGGCTGCGCGTGTACGTATCTGTGTCGTGGTTGTTCGCTCCAAAAGTGCGCAGCTGAAAGTGATCAGGAGGAAAAACAAAAGTGAAGGGGAGGCGGGTGGGGGAAAAAAACACTTTCTCCGTTTAATCCCGCTCTTCGGAAGGATCAGCTAATGTTACACTTTTGCACAGCTTCGGGAGGAGGCTGCTGGCGCCCCGCGATGCAAATGCACTTTCTCTCTCCTCGCCCGCGGCCGATAGCTATAGCTCGCGCCATCAAGGTCGCGGGAGGACAGCCTTGGACAGAGGTCGTGATTGTTTGGAGCACGCGTTGTGCGTCCGAGGGATGTGACTAGCGTAATACTAGACCACCTAGACCAGTGATTATCAAACTGTGGCCCGCGGCCCACTTGCGATCCTAGGCGAGCGAGTGAAGAGAGCTGGGTGGCTCTTGACAGCGAGGTCTTCAGAGCCGATGAGGGCGAGATAAGGTGAGCATGGAGCAATGCCGGAAGGAAGGGGAACGGCGTCGTCCGGCACGATTCCCCCTTGCGAAAAGCCGGAGTGATCCGGCCAGGGATGGAGAACCCGGTTCGTCTTGGAGGGAGGCGAGTAGTCTAACCACTACACCACCGCGGCTCCGTGGTCCATGGTAAAGTTAAGTTTGAGAACCACTGAGCTAGACCGTAGAAGGAAAATGAAGTAGCCACTCACCGTGCCCCACCGTTAATGTACGCAAGTGCTTTGAAATGTTTATGCATGTTATTTAGATTTGTTTTAGTTCCACTAGAAATTATTAAGGGGACTACCTACAGGCTCGCAGCTGCGGAGTTGTAATAGGAAATCCCATGTTAAAGAAATTTCGCCTCAGTGAATTAATTTTAAAGATAGGCGTTTCAAACAAAACTTATTCTTCACAAACTTTTTCAGCAGAAGATCCCTACGAGCGTATATTTTCAATATAGATAGGTGATATGTACTAATTCGTAGTAATTAAATTTTAAAAATTCCTTGAAAAAAGACTATACATGTTTTGGAAACATATTCTCTATAGCAAACTTCCCCTAAAAAATTCGTGAAGAATAGTTTTTCTTTTAAAAACCTGTCTAAAATTAACGCACTGAGGTGAAATATCTGTAACATGGGATTTCCTATTTCAGTTTCGCAGTTGCCAGCTGGTAGGCAGTGCCCTTAAGTTAGCCAAAGTAGTTTCTTTATATAGAAGCGTAGGTAACGTTGAAAATACAAATGTAGACTAACACGTTCATCACCGTTGACCACGTGACTTTGACAGTTGTGCTGGTGACGGTCAAGTCAAGTTGGGGAGACGTACTGAAGACAAATCTGTCCACTACATCTTTAGTCCATGGTCCAGACAGTCGCACTAGCTTGAAGTGTGTTACGATATAATGACTAGGGACCTGAGAATTTCGCGTTATTTCCCGCCAGCACATTAGAATTTACCGTCCTATAAATATTCGAGTCGGTGTCATTTGTTTATTGGCTTCTACGACAGTGAAGACCCATTTTGCGTTTCACTTGATAGAACGCGACTGGACCAGTCTTTCGTTAGTTGCTTTTTATTGGTCCAAAGCCGTCCAGGGCGTGCCCAAACAAACTGTAGTCCAATGACAAACCCAATACAAAAGCACGAGTGTTTGAAGTCTAGTCTGTCCCGATATAATAGCGCGAATTTTACACATTCCTAATAATTACATACTGGAGGATGTGGAGAACCATTGTGGGCTTTCTGGTAGTTAAGTGGTTACCACGCTTGCTTTGAGATCAATTTATAGCGAGTTCGTTCCCAACATGGCACTTGTTACAAATGTGAACGTGTAAATCGTCGTCTCGATAACCTTCGAACACATTACGCAAAGGATATAAATCAAGTGGCAATATTTTTTTTTCATTCAAAACACAATAGAAAATAACCGGCTTGAAACCGATTGACAAGAAATCGCATGGACTAGATTAAATCGCTTTATAGCCACTCTCGTTTGCGAAACGAACGGAGGAAATTGTTTTGGCTGAAGATAATCACACGTTGTATCTTTTTCTATTAAATTCAACGTTCGGAACTCATAGACTCTAGATGACATACTGATATTACAGGGCGCCGTTTTCATTATCCGTGATGCTTGAAAATAGCTTGAAACTCGCTAACCTATTCTTTATACTTCAGTCTCGAAAATCGACACTGACAGCGGCCCACTCCAATGCCATCCGGACTGTGACCTACGTTGAAGAAATGAATGACCGTAGATTAGGGAGTATCATAATTAAAGCTCCTTTTACATTATTCTCTTAGGCGTACGTCATTAAACGTTACGTAATGTCGACAATAACTTAAATGCCCCTGGGAAAGAAAGATGAAGGGGCAAACAGGAAATGCTGGAAGTTACGCATTTTTCTTTCGTCCTTACGCGCCTGTAGTCCTAAGTATTTCATTGCAGGCTGTTCACGGTTGAGGCCCTAGTTACTAATTTTTTGTTTCAGGCCGACCTCCCGTAGCGCAGTCGGTTGGTGCGCCACCGATCTGGGGTGTGTGAGGCTCTGGGTTTGAATCCCGGGTAAGGCGTGGGGGATAATTTAAATTAGTTTATAAGTTAGTCTGTAAGCCGTCGCCTGCTAATTTTTCATGCATAAAACCGGGGGACGTTGGAAAGCTCTTTTCAATTACAGTTTTTTATTTCAGCCATTTTTTTTAATCATTTAATCACCTTTATAAATAATTATTTGCCATGCAAGTAATAAACACACGTGTGTGTATTCCACCGCAATCGAAAGTTCACATGTAAGGCTAAAATAAAATACATTTATTGACTATTAGTCTAAATTAAAGGGCTTTCAAAGGTGCTCACTTTACCGTGAATAGCCTACTTATACTGCTACTGGTTCATACATTTTGAAAGTCGTGTCCAGCAGACTGCGTTACGAAAGTATTCTCCGACTGACATGCACGAAGAGTGGGAGAGTGGGTCATTACTATGGCAACTGACGGTTACACAATACCTACACCGTGGACGTTGTCCCACGAAGGAAATGGAAAATAACAAAGCACGTGATTCACGATAGAGCGAGTAATTATCTTGGAACCTGCTCCTCGATGACGCTGCAAACAAGAGCAGCACCAAGCACGTGACTGACAGGGGGAATAATGGGATAACACAGCATCGCAGTCGAGGAGAGCGGGAAATATCAGTCCTGCATGCCACAGCATGCTATTCCAGTGACGTCTTAGCCTCGTAGGCTGTTCACAGTAAACTGAGCCACCTTTGAAAGCCCTGCTTAAGATCTACCTGTATGCACGTTGTGTATTCTTCAGCCTTATGCAAAACTAACTGTGGCAAGTGCCTCGTCACTTTATCCATGCGTCGGTCCAATGAAACTGGGAAATTACAAGGAAGGTAAATATGTAAAAAAAAACATGTTCATTTTTACACTCCAATGCATAAAAAAAAAAACAGAAATCAAAATAAATAATATAAGTTAACGGAAATGGTCACCTAACGATTGTTATTCGACGTTGAGATATGGAACTACTTTCCATCCATCGTTACCAACTTTACTGTAATCGTGTCACTCAGCGCGCCAGTTAAAATATGCGCAGGCAGGAGTAGTGACTTTTTTCTAAGGTTGATTCCAAAACTGCCTACTTCATCGCGAACAGTCTTTAGCAAGTAGTAAGAGTCTAACATGTTGAGTTTGAATTGCTTGCCTTCGACATTGGTTAAGCGAATCTCTATTCTGTAGCTTTACACGGAACGTGGTCCGCTAATTTCTTTTTACCGGGAACTGTCAAGTCCGCCATCATAAACTACTGCAAATATCAAGCTAATTAATAAAATCAGGGACCTCATAAAATTTAAAATTATTTTTTAAATGTTTCTTTATGAAATGAAATAACTGTCTGAAAGTATGACAGAAGAGGAAAAATGACATTTAAAAAAAAAGGATAAAACAAGCTATAAGAAATTTTTCTTACAAATCTCAACATCGAAGGAAATTAATACGTTGGAATACAACACAAATTAATTGTTACTGTTATTGAAAAGTTGTGAAAAATGTGTGCTGAAGATTTGTTATGCAATTCGTGCATATACCAATTTTACCTTCTGACCACAGGTTAACCAATAGTTGTATTTCAAAGACATTTCAACGCATGCTACTTCTATGACTGCAATAAAAACCCTTGAAATGAAACCAAACTTTGTGTTAAAATAACTTTTTTTTTTTTTTTTTTTTTTTTTTTCGAAGTAAGATTTTAAGTTACAATCATCATATTTATACTAAAAACAAGATGGATATTATTTTCCAAATAATTTGGTATTTTAATAAAAAAAAAACCATCGACTTCATGCCACGAATCCATTAAGTATCCTCAAAATTTAGAAAGGAAGATTGGCTCTTGATCAACCTTCAACAGATAAACTTATAGCGTAAGCGAGTTCTGTAGCAGCTGGCACTATTATGCTCTTTCATTCAATTACGGCGTCGTTTAAGTGGGAAGAAAAAAAACAGACGTGATGGCCTTAACCATTCTAAGAGCTACCCGAGAGATCATTCAAATGGAATGGAGTGGAGTATTGCAGCACGCGAAGGAAACATTTACAATTTAAAGGCGAGATGGGCAAATGAGGAGCCTCGTAATGGAACATAATTCTCTTTAGTCAAAGCAGACGCAGGTAATCAAAACTACATCTGATGTGTACGTAAATGCTGTATTTGCAAAATAGTGTCATCAATCATAATTTCCTAACTTAATTTATTAAATAGACATAATTACGAGGCTACACACGTAATCGTTTGAAGTGGCAGCATACGAGCTGATACCAAAATTAGGAATAACTGCTTTCAAAACTACTAACTTGAACTTATTTGATAGAAATTGTAAAATATTATTTATTTTCGTAGTTACAATAAACTGTCTAAGCAGCGAAAAAAAAAAAAAAAAAAAAGTCATACGTTAGCTTGTTTGGACATGAGGAAGTTAATGATAGCGTTCGCGATGAGTCTTCCGAGGATTACAGTTAGTTATGAATAATGTATGCACCATACGCTGTTATTATAACTTACAAGATGTTATCCGGTACGTCGAATGCCCTCTCGATTTTTTTTTTTCTCCTTCGCGTTCGGCAGCATAGAAAAAAATTAAATGCTTGTTAAATTGCCAACTAAAAGCCGTGCATAAAGCAGATATTAAAGGCAATTTTACAGGTTCTTAGTTTGAAATTCTGGACTCGGGCAATGAATATCCGAGAAGCTGAAAGCGCAGAAGAAAGACAATTAAGTGTTCCGTGCAGAGACCACGATATATATATATATATATATATATATATATATATATATATATATATATATATATATATATCGACGACATTATATGTGTATGTATATATATATATATATATATATATATATATATATACATACACATATAATGTCGTGCAGCTGTAAGCTGATTGGGATTTTATTGTATGCGTACTGATCATTTTTCTTTGTTAATTTTCATATTACAGCTCTGCAGTTGTGTGTCACAGAAACTCTTGGATAAGCCACGCGTAAAGTATTTCAACGAAACGGAGTAGTAAAAAAATATCCTTAAACAGGAACACAGCTGTTTCCAAGTACTCTTATGAAAACTTATATTTCGCACTTGTAAAAAAGAGCTATTTTTGTGCTGTAGGGCAAGTAAACAATCATCATTATCAACCAGTTCGTAACCGTTCATGTTGACAATATGCATAGTCTTGAACTGAACTTAGTATTTGACGCCACCTCCTGTAAAAGAGCCACCAGAGTTAGGCTATTCATATTTCGTTGCCTGCAGCATTGTGTCAACAAAATAATCCACAGCAGTGCATTAAACAAAAACTTTGCCAGTATTTTATTACGTTTTACAGTAATTTTTTGCTTCCAACAGTATCTAAGTAATCAAAATATATTTTCTCACGCTTCTTACAGCTAACTGTATGAGCTTCTAGCTGCAGTTAAACTGAAAATGCTCTTTATAAACGGTCGCCTGCCTGTCACTTGATCTCCGTTGCAGCCTGTTTGAAATACGTCTTATTTGAAGGAACTATTAAATAAGTTCACAGTATGGAAGGCTCAATACGAAAACAAAACATCCTAGACGAGGATAGAATGGCACTCTAAAGATATCACGCATTCCATAAATATTATTTTTGAGCCCTCCGACACCGTTAAGACGGCGTTGTCAACCTGCTGCATCTTAAAACATACAGTTATACCCGACCACGAGCCTGTACGGAGCTGTGCCGCGAACTGTACACCAATAAATTGATAACTTCGCCGCTTGAAGTCCCATAGGTACACGACGAAAACGATGCACGCCTGTTCATGGCCTTGCGCGTAGAGGCGAAGACGCAAATGAAACGCGTGCCAGTGTAGCCCTTATCGCTCCAGCGCGCTTCTCTGCCTTATGAGTGGGATGGGCCATCCCCCCCCCCCCTTCTAGGGTCAAAGTCAAGAAGCGAGGGAGCGATACGGTCGACACTAACACGCACGCCTAGTGCCTCATCGCTCCTACGCGCAAGGCGTGTATTGTTTCCGTCGTTACGCTGTACTGTACAGATTAGATTTGTAACAGTGAGGTTATATTACATGTGATGAAAGCCCATAGATTAAACTACGCCCGTATCTTTGTACTTTTCTCTTGCCGCTTAAGGAAACTCGAAAGGCAAGCTTTAAAAATGCGATATTTGACCATTTTCACGAATTATTTTCTCCAAGAATACACTTAATATGACAAAAGTAAGAAACTAGGGGCATGGATAATTGTTTTTTGTCCTTTTTGACAAACAGTCGTGTTTGCAGAACGTATATTGACCAAGATACGCGTATTCACGCAAACAACTGTTTCACAAAAAAACGTGGGAGTCTATATCCCACTATTAAGGAGAATGAGGCCCCGCCATGTTGGATTTTCACTATTTTTATCATAATTTACATTTCAGAATGTTTAACGAAATTTTTCGCACGACTTGGATGGCATTAATAATAGTTTGTTAAGCTTTTTCAAACTATTAAAAAACTACACCGTTTATTAATTTTTGACTAGTGACTGCTGGCAAGAAATGAGTCACTTTAAGATGTTTGCAGAAATGTTCCTGACAGCAAAAGTCCAGCAATACAAGTTTCAGAACAGGTGCAGAGCAACAGCCTGTGCCTTGTCGACGCCCGAAATCAAATATAAAATCTGTGATGCAAGTTACGGCGAGAATTCCGTAAATCCAAGATGGCGGATAGTAATCCCCCCCCCCCCCCTTACACGCGAAAATAGCTTCAACCAGGCGGCCGTCTTAAAGAGCCCGCCTAGTTGTCAAGTGGGTCTCGTTGCAAGCAGTTGCGTATATTCTAATTTGAAAAACTATAGTCCATTCACTGTTACTTCTTATTTTCCTGAAGCAGTGCTAAAGTTCTACTTCAAGGATAATACTCCGCCTCATACAAACTAAGCTTAGCCAAGTCTAGAAAACTACACCAAGGAACAGCGGTCTCACTTTAGCAATACTTTCCATAAGAACTATATATTACTAGGCATTACCAACACACCTACATTCTCCCTGTTTTTATTCATGTTAATTATAAATTACGTATTATATTTTATAAACAGTATATAATTAAAAGTTTCAATTAATAAAAAATAAGGTACTTTTATTATAACAGACTTATAAAACGCCTGTGATAGTGATATATTTAGGAAATAACCAAACACCAAACACATGGGGTGATATTTCAAATTGATTCAAAAAGCGTGAATAAACCGCAAATAGACTATATGGAATATTCAATGCAAATATTATTTTTTGAGAACAAAAAATGAAAGTCGATATTTTGTTGCCCATTCGAAAAATTTACTTATTGAAACTAAAAGTGGCCATTGAACAGTGTCACGGTTCACGATGAAGTGAGAACGTTTTAAATCAACCTTAGAAAAAAGTCACTGGCACTGCCTGCATATATTGTAACGGGCGCACTGGGTGACGTGCGCTCAGTAAGTTGGTAACGATGGATGGAAAGTAGTTCCATATTTAACGTCGAATAAAAAGTGTTAGGTAAAAATGTGCGATAACTTAAATTATTTCTTTCTCTTTCTGTGTTTTTTTTTAATGCATCGGAAATGCGAAAATAACAAGATATGTAAACTTTTTGATTCTCTGATAATCTCACAGTTTCACTTGACCAAAGCATGAATAAAGTGACGAGGTCCACGGCAATGTTAATTTTACATAAGGCGGAAGAACAGACAACGTGTATACAAGTAGATCTGAAGTAGGGCTTTCAAAAGTGCTCAGTTTACCGTGAACGGCCTTTAGATACGGAGGACGCGACTCTACGGAAGTGTCGTGGCGGGCTACTGCCTTGACCCAGCGTTGAAGTTCCCACTCGCCAGCACTCGCGGCGCATGCCCGGGTATTCTCGCGCCTCGCCATTGTAGTCGCCAGGCGCAGCGACGTTTGAGCAACGCTCCTCCGGGTGGCGACAGGTCCACATTGTCCCTGTGTTTTCATCCCGGCGGAATTGCGAAACACTTTTCGCAACGCCGCGAGGCTGTCTGTTCGCAGAGATTCGGTACAGACATTTGCTAGTAGTTTCGAAAATAGTTAAAACAAATTTCGCCGGTGTCTGGACGAACAACCGCTTTCCTGAACTCACATCAGAGTTCAGGACCCATTCGATTTTCTCTCATAGCTCTTTAAAAAATTATTTTCATAAAAGGTAGATAGGTTTAAATTAGTAATAAATTATTAAATAACTTCCTTCAAGATTAACCCCCCCCCCCCCACCTCAAATAAAACAAAATTTTAATTTAATTTAACTGATTATGTAACAGAGTTCACGACTTTTAATTGTGATCAATGTGGAGGAAGGGGGATTAAAAAGATATCCAACGATCCCCTTTTCGGCAGCTACCTAATAAGAGAAAAGAATAACGTTATATATAGGAATGATATTAATTAATTCTAATAAAAAAAATATAATAGAGTTCAGTTATGGCCAATGGCCGAGCTCTGATCAAATTTGTAATTTATTTGTTGTTGTTGTCAAGATAGCAAACTGCCTTTTCGTCGGAGGACGTCCGCAACGCTGCGAATTACAAATTAACGCGATGTACTTTAGACAAATATTTAAATCGCTGTTTATAAAACAAATAGGAAAAACGCAAAATTTCTTACATAGGCCGTTTTCGAATTGGCAAGTTTAAATTTACTAAAAGGACACGTGGCCCAAATTAGTAGACAGGACAGAGAGTCGTTATATGATAGCGGCGGCAGCGAGGATTGTTGTGAATGAACAGGCGAGTGATAGGCCGGTGGCCGCATGTCTGTTACATAAAGCGAGCCGATACGATCATTATTATCGCAGCTCGCGCGCTCACTGACCCTGAGAACCTCGTATTTCTCGATATATCACGCAGGAACATCGTTGTCATCACCATTACATTTCCCAGGACATCTTGGATCGCCGAGAACGTTCTGGACGGCTCCTACCTCAAGTATAAATACCACGTGCGAGCTTCTGAGGGAAGAGTTATTAAGAGACGAGAGTTTGGCGTCTCGTGCGACCTCAAGCGACAGTTGGGCGATCCCGGAGCGGCGAGGGACGAGACTGCAGCTATCTGCGAGAGTGCGTCGGCGAGCTTGTGTGCAGTGAAGAGTGGGACTGATCTGCGGGACTGTGGACTGGATGTGCGAGTGGAAAGACATTCGGGACGATAAAAACAGACAGTTTTAACTAAACGTGTGGAAATAACTGGAGCAGTTTAAGGGACATTAGCAACAGTAAAGACTGTGATAAAGACTTAATATTTGGATATTGCACCCAATAAGAATAATATGAGATAGTAAGAAGCTCAAACAGGTAGATAACAGACGTTTGACTGTTTGTAGCATTGAGAATAAATATAAGTATTGAATTTAGTTCTTTTATTTTTATCAAGACCTCCATCCCTCACGAACTCAGATACGCCTTTCAGGCGTTCCATGTAACAATATGTACCAACTATTATTGAAATAATGAGTCACCAAATTACAACCGTTGCTTCGTGTAAATAAAACATACGCGAATTACAAAAAAAAAAAAAAAAAAAAAAAAAAAATAATACTTTCGGGGAAAACAACGCACCTGATTTCTACCCTTTACAGCCACACAAAATATATATTATGCATAGCAAGGATATGTTTTTCCACATTTTATACTTAATAAAAATAAATAATATGGCAATAAAAACGTTTACTTTACAACCGACATTTAAGAGTGGGGATGGACCCCCTTGGGAACCCCACGTCCAAGGCCAAGAAGCGAGGGAGCGATACGGGCGACACCAGCACGCACGCCTAGTGACTTATCGCTCCTACGCGCAAGGCGTGCAGTGTTTCCAACGTAACGCTGTACTGTGCAAATTAGATCTGTAACATAGGAGTTTTATTACACTCGATAAAAGAGCACAGATTAAACTACGCCCGTATCTTTGTACTTCTCTCTTTACGCTTGAGGAAACTGCATAGGCAAGCTTTAAAAATGCGATATTAGACCATTTTCACGATTTTTTTCTCCAAGTATACATTTAATATGACAAAAGTAAAAATATAGAGGTATAGATAATATTTTTTTTATCTTTTCTTACAAAAAGTCGTATTTGCAGAACATTTATTTACCGAGATACGCGTATTCGCTCAAACGAATGTTTCACAAATAAATTGGGGTCCATCCCATAGACTAAAGACGGGGTAGACCGATCTCGCTGGCTGCGCACAACCAATCTCCGTGTCCCAATATTGAACTGCTTTTCTGCTTACACGTCTAGCAAAAATGACGTGGTTTGTATTCTAGGTTAGAAAACTGATTTGTAAACAAGTGCTTTGAGATGAGTGCATACTTCCTCTAACCAATGTGCAATGCAGTTTGATTACATTAAAACTGGTAAAACTATTTTATTTATATACTATTGCTTCTCACTTAGAAATTAAGATATAAACAAACACGTGCATCACTGTTGACCATGTGACTTTGACAGTTGTGTAGGATTGGGGTAGGTGAAAGTTGGGTACATGCGCAGAAGACGAATAAGCGGTCTACCTCATATTTAGTCTATGGCCCGTCCCACTCTGTAACTTGCACAGGCACAGGTGGCCGGTAACGCAGCACGCTGTTTGCGCAGAACTCGCCTGTCAGGTTGGCTGGCTGGCGCGGCGGGCATTTCACGGCGAGAGAGGCCATTCGACACTCGGCTTTCCCGTACCCTCGTCTGGTCACGACACGTCAACGCACGCAGGCGGATGTCACATAGTCAGCTCTTGTCCGCTCCCCTCCCGCGTCAAGGGGGCTGCCCCCCGCCATCTTGGATTTATCCGTTTTTCGTCGTAACTTGCATTCAAGCTTGTTTAATGAAATTTCTCGCGCGACACAGCATAAATAATGCTTTCTAACGCTTTATCAAGTTGTTAATTTTCCACTCTCTTCATTAATTTTAAAGTGGTGACAGCTGGGAAGAAATAAACGATGTTTCCTTGCGGGTGACTACAGCAGTTTAACTAGCCACTGTAGTCAAGCAATTCCAACTACATAAAATGTACAAAGGATTGTTCAGTGTCCTGTCGTTCCGTAAAATTCAATAAGATATGTATAATGCAGTTTTTTTTTTTGCGAAAATTCTAGAAACTCATGACGGCAGGGACTGATCCCCCTTAAGGACCCCGCCTGTCTGCCGCGCCTCCTGCTGCTTGCGTTACAACAACATACATATCATACACCAGCGACCCGCCCCGGCCTCGCTCGGGTGCGATTTACAAATATGGCGTTGTTTAGGTTTACAGCAAGTATATACACTAAATACTTCTGGTAACTAACATAGGATTGATACTGGGATGTTCACGAAGTCTTCGTAAGTGAACCCCTATTTTCAATAAAATTTTAAAAGACAAAAATTGTTACTGTGAGTCATCCTTAAAATATAAACATATGCTGTCGCGGACCGTTTTTGTATACCTTTTTGAGATATACAATTCTGTTGTACATTAATTTGGTGTATCTCTTATGGTTTAGTCAGCGTAAGCCATGTAAGAGCCAGAAAACGGCTTATTCCGACTTTGTTCTCTACTATCATTACATTAAATATTAATGTATTATATACTTAAACGTTCCTCAATAAATTATCTAAATTATGGTGAAAACTGCATCAAAATCCATCAAGTAGCTTAGAAGCCTTAGCCGAATACACAGACACACGCGGCTGGACGACTTTGTTTTATACTGTGTATAGTTTTAAAAAATACCTGTGTTTTTTATGTAGGCCGCAGAATTCTCCAGACACCTTCTAAGGCGCATATTATAGGCTGTTGACGGTAAACTGATGCACTTTTGGAAGCCCTGGGTGAGATCTACTTGTATGCACATTGTGTATTATTACACCACGTGTGAAATTAACACAACCGTAGTCCTCACCAGTTTATTCTGTTTCATAAGCCGTTTTTATCAGAAATTCAAATCACAAGTTGGGACTAATATTTGGCTATTGCGTATATTCAGAAAAAATAAACTTTTTCACAATTTTCGTTTAAAATCTCATGGGCGTCAGTTGTTATGTACCGAGTTGTCGGACGTGTGTCTTACAGAAAATCTGAAAAGATTGAAACCCCAGTAGAAGCCATACTAATTGTTCACTTATATATCACGTTTTGGTTTTTCATTGAAGTTAAAATTCTCGAAGTTACAATAATTTGAATGGTATTTCCATACGAGCAAAAATTCCCACTGCTCTATTAACACAATATGCAACTCAAAATGCCACACACTCGTAAGACCTTCAAAAACAATGCCGTTTCACGAAAGACGTTAAACTAAAGCCCCTCTCCATAGACATACACTCTTGGTATAATTACTTAATTTTGTAATTCGAATGAATCGGTTACGATACATTTTTATTCGAATAAATAATCGATTGTCTTGTTCTAATCCATACGTAAGTACTGACCGCAATTACTGTATATTTATATAAATCTGTTTAAAACTATTCTCGCCAAAATTTTCTCTGTTTTGTTTTAATAATTTCTTCTATTTTGAAAATTTGTTGTTTCAAAATTATATATTATATTTTTAATAAATTCGGAACAGTAGGTATCTGCAATGTTCGGTTTTGTTTACGTATGGTCTATTTCATGTAAGTGAGGTCTTCCACCACAGCTGTTTTGTCACTGAAGGAAAAGACGTTTGTAAACAAATGTTTGAGTCCAATGCACACTTGCATTTTCCTCTTTCCTCGTGTTTCCTGTCATAACAGGCACCGAGAGACTAATTAATGTTAGCTAACTTCCGTACAGTAATTATTGTAGGATATTATAGCTAGGTTGGCATTCCTACCTGATTAATTTTTGTAATTACGAAGTTAAATTTGTTGGGGATCTGTTAATTTTATTTTGAAGGAAAAAGCAAACGGTGAGGCGGTGGGGAGCTTTAGTTTAACGTCTTTCGTGAGACAGCAATATTCTGATTTTCTTACGAGTGTGTGGCATCTTGAGTTGCATATTATTTTGATGGAGCAGTGGAAAATTTTGCTCGTATGGAAATAACATTTAAATTATTTAACTTCGAAATTTTTTAACTTTTATGATATATATATATATATATATATATATATATATATATATATATATATATATATATATATTATATAAAACACACTTTGACCGAAGTTAAGCTTACACTCGTTGAATTTACTATATAGACAAATAAACAAATACTATTCACTCACTACAAAAGTGTGGAAAGTGCGACTTTTTCGAACCACGCGCATTTCAATAATTATCTTATCAGTTTACACATACATTTACAAAACATGCAATCTTACTGTTTGTAAAATTCGCAACCTTTTCAGAAAAAAAAAAACGTGTTTTTCTATGGAAATTCTTGTAAGTTTACTTCATTAAAATCACGCTTGTTCGTCACTAGCATTAAATAATTTATTTACAAAATCAATCATTAAAATCAACACTGCGCACTTTTCCCGAAACCAACAATCTTAAACTTAGATACGTAAATTATATTCGTGTCACTTCATTGCGGACAGCGGTAGGGAAGATGGCGAAACGAGCAGTTTTACGAAGTGGTTAACATGTGCCGATCAATATTACATTTCACTCAAGAAAACATACCACAACGGTGCCTACAACCAACTACACTCGAAGAAAGCAAATAAAAAAATATTCAACTACCTATTAAATATTCCAACGCCAACAAGATATTCGTATAATAAACACGACGAGAAAAAAGGCACACCCACAACGGCGTTCCGACCGGGCTGGAAACTGGAAACACAAACATGTCTGGCCTTTGACTGGAACCGTTTACTGTTCGTACGTGTCGACATACTCTGTCCCAAATGCTAAAAATGTTATCAAAGTCCAATCGCTAACAGCCAAGGAAATTTAATTCTGCTTTAAAAACACAATTTACCACCATCAATGTTGTAAATATAATTAAGATTTTAAACTACAACTTTTAGTTCTGAGTACTATTATCTTCAAAAGCCATACTCAAAATCGCCAACTTATCAACAGGGATGCCGCAGCAATTCATCGGCTGATACAATACTGTACGAACGAGAGCATTTACTGTTTACATAGTGCGCAGGTTGGTCACATTATCTGACAGATTTTACCCCACTTATATGAAGTAGACTATATAAACAGCTGAAAATCGTGAGTAATCGAATTGTTTTAAAAATAATCGATGAATCGATTATAACTAAATAATAGAATAATCGATTATTTTACAAACGACTAACACGTCACTGCTTAACAGTAGGTTCGGCAAGAGTGAGAGAGTGTATCCTCCGATAGACCAAAACGCAGTTGCCGGGAAGGACCCCCCCCCCCCTCCAAACTCTCACACTCTCTCTCTCTCTCTCTCTCTCTCTCTCTCTCTCTCTCTCTCTCTCTCTCTCTCTCTGGCTGGTCATTCGTCTCCTCAGATTTCGCGCGATTCGCAACGGCTTCCAGCGGCCACAAAACTTGAAGACGGCGTCTTCGTTCCCTCCCTCCCGCTTCTCATTTTCCCTTTTCATTCCCAGGAGTCTGCAACTGCTTTCATCTCGCCGCCTCTCCACTACCGCATTTCCTTACAACGCATTAATTATACGACGAGAGAACGTACGATACTATCTCAATCTCATGGCGACAGATTTTTTCCCCTTGTAATTACAGTCTTGATTACATACAGTCCGAACGGCTAGGCAACAGAATGAGGAGGGAAAACGGTAAAGAACGAAAAAGTTCTCTATGACGAAATCGTTCGTTAGTGAGCTTTCTTAATTAAGTTAACATTGTACACACTATAAATTAAAAAACTTTAAGGCCAGGTAGATTTCAGAATGCCTATGTGTATGTGTATGTGTATGTGTGTGTTATGTGTAGGTGTGTGTGTGTGTGTGTAAATGTGTACGCACATGCGTTCTCTGTCGTTGATGTAGAAATAACTGCACCCAGGACGTATTATCCACGAGAGGCGAAAGTTGGTACACTGCTCCATGAAAGATGTCCAAAATATTGCAACTTTTTAAAGTTCGGTCGCGAGTGGCTGCGTTCAACTACCACCAGGAGCGCTAACCATCACTAAAACATAATAGCGAGACGCCAAAGGGACAACGCGCCGCATTCGTGCGCACTCGGTGTAATAACGTTCTGCATAAGAACTATTTCTTACTAGGCATTACCACCACACACCTATTTTCTCAATATCTTTAATCATGTTAATTATAAACCAAAATGTTATAATTAGGGATAGGAACATTTCGCAAGTTCATTTCAGGACAGGATAGACTTCAAACACGTGTACACTGAAGTTGATTTTGCAATTGGATCGCAGTTTATTCGACACGCCCTGGGCGGCTCTGAACCAATAGCATACTTGCAAGGAAACAAGTAGCGAGTGCCATACTGCCAGGTGTGGAGTAACACTGGCTACTCTATGGCGCAGCAGCCAATGAACAGACATCTGAGGCTCGAGTATACACATGACTGTGGAGTTTAGCCTACAGGTCATTGAACTCGTGAATTTTTCCTATCCCTAGTTATTGTTTATAGATAGAGATCTGCAAAATTCGCGTTATTATTTGGCAACGTGCTAGAACTCATTTTGTTATATGTGCACCAGCAGATTTGGAGATTTAATTGGCTGCTGGCAACTATACAGCTTTGCCTGCGTGGCCACGTTACTGGAGATAGGTGGCTCTACGTATGAGCCTTTACGATTGGCTAAAAGTGTACTTGGGTTGCGCTACATGGATCATCAGCCAATGAGAGAAGTTAAAGCAAAATATACAACAGCTTGGAGTTCACTCTGTAGCCACAAAGTAACGCGAATTTTGCAGGTCCCTACTTATAGATATAAAATAAGTAAAATATCGATTTAACCAAAACGAAGGTATATTTATATTAACATAAATATAAAACGCTGGTGATATAGGCCGTTCGCTGAAAGTGAGCACTTTTGAAAGTCCCGCTTAAGGTCTACTTGTATGCGCGTTATATATTATTCCGCCTTATGTAAAATTAACACTGCAATTGGCCTCGTAACTTTATTCATGTGCTGGTCAAATGAACCCATAATAAATTATAATAGTAAAGATTTTACAAATCTAAACTTAGATGCATTAAAAATACAAAAAGCTATATAAATCCTTTCAGTTATCATGAATGTTAACCTAACACTTTTAATTCGATGTTAAAATTAGAACTACACCCCCTCCCCCTCAAATCGTTACCAACTTTACTGGACGCATGCCACTCAGTGCGTTTGTTAAAATATATGCAGGTAGGAGCAATGGTTTTTTTTCTAAGGTTGATTTCAAAAATGCTCACTTTATTGTGAATAGTCTATATATAGCATTTTTAGGAAACAACCAAACACGTGATACATGGGGTGATTTTCTAAAAGTCTGATTTGAAAAGTATGAATAAACCGCTAAGAGACAACAAAAAATTTCGTCCCTACCGACGTATTAGGACGTCGCAGAAGAAAATGTAGCCTTGACGCATGGTCGTGTATGCATATAAATTCACACGTGCTTCCCACAAGAAACGGCCAGTCGTATTTGGCTCTTGTTACAAGCGCCGTGGCCAGAAGGTAAAGGCTGTTCACAATAAAGTAAGAATTTTTTATGTCAACCTTAGAAAAATGTCACTGCTCCTGCTTGGCATACATTTTAACAGGCTCACTGAGTGACATGCGCCAAGAAAAGTTGAAGTGTAAAAGTGAGCAGATTTGTAAAATATTTACATTTCAAATAATTTCACAGTTGTACTTCACCGACGCATGAATAAAGTGACGAGGCCCATGGCAATCCTAATTTTACATGTGTTGGAGGAATACACAATGTGCATACAAATAGATCTTAAGCGGGGCTTTCAAAAGTGCTCATTTTACCGTGAACAGCCTAAGTTATACCAGGGCTAGTCTCAGAGGTGTGAGGTACAATAGGACGAACATCTCAAGGGGAGAAGAGATACGTACGCAGCGCTATGCATGCTATAAGCTGCATGTGCCACAGAAGTCAGGAGCCTATAACTAGGGATGGGAGAAATTCGCGAGTTCAATGACCTGTAAGCTGGACTCCAAAGTCATGTGTATACTCGAGCCTCAGATGTTTGTTCATTGGCTGCTGCCCCATAGAGTAGCAGCCAGTGTTACTTCACGCCTGGCAGTATGGCACTCGCTACTTGTTTCCTTGCAAGTCTGCTATTGGATCAGAGTAGTCCAGGGCGTGTCTTAATAAACTGCGATCCAATTGCAAATTCAACTTCCGTGTACATGTGTTTGACGTCTACCTTGTCCTGAAATGATCTCGCGAAATGTTCCTATCGGTACATATAACTCAACTCCTACATATCCTACAAGCTGCAAGTACAATTGCACGCTTGTATCTGCAACATGAGCATACTTGTAGCTATATGCTGTTCACGGTAAAATGAGCCCCCGGGGAGCCCGGAATTGAATCCATTAGATTTTGATTGGTTGGTACACAAAGGCACTCGTATATGGAACCCCAGTGGACGATGCGTGCAACCCATCCAACCGTACTGTGACGGGTTGCGAAACTACCAGAAATTTCCCAGGGATTCATCAATGCGTCCGGGTGTCCATGCAGCGGGCCGACGATAGGCTCTCACACACGTGCAACTAATTCCTGTGCAGTTCCTACAGGTCTAGGTGTAGCGTCGTAGTGCGAGGTGTCGTTGTATCATGCAAACGAACGCTGCAACGGCATTCCACAGTAACATGATCCAGCCCGCGGGATATACACTGTACGGGCTGTAGTAAAGAAACGAAGCGATTGCGGACCTATGTTCGTATGACATTTTTTTCATCCTTCAGATGTGAGGAATGTTTCCCCGAAGTATTGCCATGCAATTTTGCAACTTCCTATATACAAAAAATTGAGCCACGTAAACAATTGCATATGCTTTCTAAGATAATGTGTTGCAAATGCAGGCCTACAATATTTCAGCTGTACAGTTACAAGAAAATATTTCCCAACTTGTTCCCAGAGAATCGCTTGTAACAAGTACAAACATTTTAAACACTGTGTACAGTTTTAATTGTTACTTTACAAATAACAATTTTTCCCCCTTTTACTGACTTGGAGGGGAGACAGTGGGTGAGGTAGGGGAAGCATGATCATGCTTGCCAAGAAGAGGAGGAGAACGGGGTTATAAAGGCTGTTCACGACAAAGTGAGCACTTTTGAGATCAACCTTAGAAAAAAATCACTGCCCCTGTCTGCATATATTTTAACGGACGCACTGAGTGACATACTCCCAGTAAAGTTGGTAACGGTGGAGGTAACGTCGAATTAAAACTGTTAAGTAACCATTTGTGATAATTTGAATTATTTCCTTTCCTTCCCGTTTCTTCAAATGCGTCGAAGCGTAAAAATGAGCAGATTTGTAAAATATTTACTTTTCTAATAATTCCACAGTTTCGCTTGTCCGACCAATGAATAAAGTGACGAGACCAGTGGTCATGTTAATTTTACGTAAGGCGGAAGAATACACAACGTGCATACAAATAGATCTTAAGCGAGGCTTTCAAAGGTGCTCATTTTACCGTGAACAGCGTATAGGGTGATTTTATGGTCTGGAAAAGCGGGGAGGGGAAGATTGGAAAATCAGCTCCGCGTCCAGTGGAGTGGAAAGAGAGAGCGCGCAGGGCCTAGGAGAAGCTCGGCTCTCCCACCATAGCAATTGCTTTACGAGAGTATAGGCTGTTCGCGGTAATATGAGCACTTTTGAAAGCCCTGCTTAATATCTACTTGTATACAAGTTGGTATTCGTCCGCCTTATGTGAAATTAACATTGTTATGGGCCTCGTCACTTTATTCATGCGTCGGTCAAATGTAACTGTGATATTATTAGGACAGTAAATACTTTACGAATCTGCTAATTTTTACACTTTGATGCATTAAAAAACAGAAAGCGAAAGAATCAATTTTGAAGTTATCACAAATGGTTACCTGGCACTTTTTATTCGACGTTAAGATGTGGAACTACTTCCCGTCCATCGTTACCAACTTTGCTGTGCGAATATCGTTCAATGCGCACGTTAAAATATATGCATGCAGGGGCAGTAACTTTTTTTCAAAGGTTCATTTATAATGTGCTCACTTGTTCGTGAACAGTCGTTACGAATCGACTCTTCGCGAACGAGTTTGCAAATGCGGTCGTTGTATGTTCGGGATGAGGCCGAGGGGGTTGGTTGGGGGGGGGGGGGGGAGGAGACGCCGTGCAGATGCCGTAAACAGAATTATTTATTCCTTGTTTGTGCGTTTGCGGAGACATTTTGAAATTACTGCACCTGACGGCCGGTTTTTGCCAGGTAGAATTTGCAGCTTCGTAGAACTTTGACCGCACCGCCTTCTGCCGAAGGAAGCGCCACGAGCAATGAACACAATTTATTACATATAATCCATTCACTGTTACTTCACGTTTTTCTGAAGCCCTGCTAAAGTTATACATCCAGGATATTCCTCCGCCTCGTGCAAACCTAAGCTTAACTAAGCCTAGAAAATTACACTAAAGGACGACGCACCGAATTCCTGCGCACTCAGTTGTAATAATATTTTGCATGAGAACTATTTCTTACTAGGCGCTACCAACACACGTGTTTTCTCACTGTTTTCCTTCGTATTTATTATACATGAGTGATTAAACTTTACAAATAAAATGCAGGTAAAACTTCAATTCAAGGGGGGAAAAAAGATATTTTTATGTTAACAGAGGTATAAAACGAAAGGTTATGGTAAATTTAGAAAAATAACTAAACACGTAATACATGGAGTGATTTTTCAAAGGTTTGGTTAAAAAAAAAAAAAAGTGTGAAGAAACCGCGAATAGACTATAAACATCAAAATACTCCACCTGCGTCACATAAGCTATTTAATACAGAAATAGTATCGCTTCAGCGTGTTAAATGCAGTTCGTGGTAAGAGGGCCGGGGACGCTGAATGTATCGTCTATCGAAGCTCTTCACTATCATGCTGTGAAAAATAGGGGTTCGTGTTGGAGTATTGTAAACCCCTAGGATGGCATCTTCAGTCACACGGAGAACAATAGTTGATACAAAGTTGGCAGGATATGCCATTTAAAAATTACAAGAAAAATCCGCTGTCTTTTATATTTCTTGGCACTTTACGTGCACGCGATAGAAAGTCGAGTCTAAATCAGTTTTTAATGTTTTTTTTTTGGCGTGTATTAGGCCTATAAGCTTATTGCAAGTGATAGTCTACATTTAATTATGGGCGTAAGCTCACAACTATGTTATATCTGTGGTTCTAAATAATGGTAATTGTTGAATATCTTTGTCCACAATTACCTTTAATAAACATTAAATCATTATACATAGATTTCAAACAAATTTAATGTTATGAGTTTATAGTAGGTTAAAGTTAAAATAAGATATCTTACTAGGCATCGTAATTTCTGCGCCTTGCAATTTTCACTTGTTTTTATTTTTGTAAAAAAAGAGGGGAAGACATAGAAAGCATTGACTCTTATACACGCTTGACATAATAATAAAAATTTCGTATTTATATCTTAGAAATACATGATAAAAATAGCTTTTTTTTGTGGAAAGTGACTATGCGTACGTACTGATAAAGGGAATTAATAGTGTAGTGGTGGCATCAATAATCATGAAAGCATCTTCATTGACGAATGATAAAAACTCAATGCACAGAGGTCACCCCTTTTTATTTATTTTTATTCCTATTTTTTTTATAAGTAACGGGCACCTTTGTTTTTGTGTGGAGCAGGGCCAAGTTTTTTTTTTGGGGGGGGGGGGGCTGTACTAGAAACACACATATGCAACGTTTGGTTAGGAATGCATGTACTGTGATGACGCATCTATATCCCATATTTAGGATAGAAGGATAATACGAGGAACGAGACTTATTATATTGTGTTTTGTTTTGGTTAGACTTTTTAAACGAGAACTAGGCACGTTTTTGATATTACAACTGAAAGGTACCCTGTTAAAGAAACACAGGTGCTTAAATAAGTAAGAGCAATTTTTATGTCACAAAATGAAATCATAAACATATTAATTATTTCCAAAGTGACCAAATTAAAAAACTTTACTACATTACTTCGGAAGCAATAAGTTCTGTAAGAAGTTACACATACTGTCCTCCATAACGTGTGTGGGCCTACAGTCCCTACATTCTCTACAAGCCAAGTACAACTACAGTTTCAGGTATACTCTGCTGCAGTTACCTGAAGATTTCCTCTGTTATAGATAACTTAGATGCTGAAACAAAGTCTACAGATCAATTTTTTCCCTGTAGCGTACCACCTTACTTGCTAAACGTGTTGATATAGGCTGTTCACGGTCAAGTGAGCACTTCTTAAAGCCCTCGCAAAAGGCATTAACTCCTAATCAATATATTTTATTGCAGTCTCAGACGTTAACTTTCGAGAGGGATGAATTGTATGCACTGTGTTTAATAGTCATATTGCAATATTTACATTAAAATGTGGTGCAAAAGTAGAAATTAATCGAAAGGAAAAAAATTAGCAGGGCCTTAAAAAGTGCTCACTTTACGGTGAATAGCCTATAGTATTAAAACACTCTGTTATTTATTTCGAAGGGCATTCATTCTTAATTTCTTTATTTTAGAATGGCTTTAGTCAACTTTATAACGGGATAAGACATTCGGTCATATAGGAATGTCCACGGTATTATTTCAAGGCCAACTAGTAGCTGAAAAAATCGTCAGTTCACAACATTTTTTACTTTAAGATATTTGAAAATTGTACAGAAATATTAATTTAGTATATCAATTAAAACGATGTTTCAAATCGCAAGAAGTTAAATATAATCACGTCAGCAAAAGATAAAAAATCTACATGAACACCGAAGATCTATATTGTATTGTGCATCTCATGCTTATGCAAGTCCGCCAACGCACAAAAAAGTTATTTTATAAGTTTTCGGTACTACTGGTAATGAGCTCGATTATTATTAATTAGTTACCTCCTTGAAATGCAACTGTTTGTTGTGTAAACATGCATTTCTAATTATTCGTGTTTAAAACCTAATCACTTAGCTTTTATAATATTTCTAATCTGTGCTTGTTAGTTGTGTGGGTAATATAGGCTTACATAGATGACTCGATTATTTTCCCGAACGTCATAATTCGCAATGAATAAACGTTGTTTGTGTGATATCGTGTTTTCAAAAAGGCAACTTCGTATAGTTTAAGAAACAGGAAGGTATTTAATGTAGCATAAAATGATACATTCAAAAAAGAGATATATATATATATATATATATATATATTATATATATATATATATATATATATATATATATAAAGCATTAGTTAATTTCTGCTCCGGAAAGGGAACTATTTTTCTGTGACTGTCTTACTCATCCTTACAAGTATGACTGCGGTTATAAACAAAGAAGCACTAAAGAAAGTCAAATGGGCCGCCACTTTGCGGTGAAGGAATTTGGGTAGCAAAAAGCTTTTCTCTTATAAGCTATTCACGGTAGAGTGAGCACTTTTGAAAGCCCTCTCATTTTGGAATAATAGGCAATAAATATACTTCATTTTAGCCTTAGATGTTAACTTCCGAGTGTGGTGGAATCTACACACTGTGTTTATTATTTACCTTACAATATTTATTTTTAAAATGTAGTGAAAGGATAAAAATGGCTGAAATAAAGTAACTAGGGCCTCGAAAGTGCTCTATTTACCGTGAACAGCCTATACTTCCAGTGATTATGAAGTGACATCGAGTTTTTAACGAAATTGTGCCACGAGCGATATCGCGATAAAGCGTTTAAACTTGCTTTTTTTTATTTTTATTTTTTATCGGAGATCTTTTTACTGGCGTGAATCGCTTTGACATTTATTAGTATCTACCCTTCCACCAACCAAACTTCTTCATTCACGACGTAAAACAATAGAACGCCCAGGAGGCGCAAAAGTACAAATTATTTTCGTCCCAAAGCGTAAGACGATAACGTTACAACAGTTTACTGGCGCGTAAAAGTTTTATTGCTGGGAGCAGCGAGCTGTTGTGAGAGGTTGACCAATCCGCGGACAGGATTACAAAATTTGCTTCTAGAATTCTAGTATTGTATCAGCTGAGGTAAAAAAAAAAAAAAAAAAAAAAAAAAAAAAAAAATGCGAACAGTATAGGGGGGGAAAATTAAATTAATTTCAGGGTTACTTATTTTCAAATTGACGACGGTGTTAAGCCGGAAATTATCTAGCCAATTTTCCAATTTCTGGAGCAATTAAGTTACGGTCTCGATTCAAGCGTAGTTCAGAAATTCAGGAATTAGACGATTTCCAAGTTACACATATTTAACAAACATAGCTCATTTTGATTTCCTTCTTCTACCAGTAGGCCCGGTAATCAAAATAAAAGACCTTTACTCTAGCTTATCTATAATATTATAGAGGCAGGAGGTTTGAGGGACGAAAACGGATGGCTGATCTTAAGAAAAATGTAGACATTATTAATGGCTTTACCAGAATTTTTCGTTTACAAGGTAACAAGATAGGTGGTGTTGACGTACAGTATTAATATTGACACAAAATATGTGCGTGTATATAAATGCAAGATTGAAAGTATTAAAATACGGTCATTTCGGGGTTCACGAAAACAGTCCTCTTTTCTTCTTTAACCCCTTGCCACCCCCCCCCCCCCCACTCGGCCGCTCACAAACCCTAATATGGCCTTGGGGTTAAAGAAAAGCCCGTGTCTTATGAGATAACCACGAAAGTATACCCACGTTTGGGAGCAGCACGGGAGGCGCTCGCCGCGTGGCGACAATGGTGCCAACTGGGAAAGTGAAAACTTACCTCATTCAGCGGCGCGCTGCATACCGTCCGCTGGCGGTCGTGGACTTTCACTTTGGCGCGAAAAAGGTGGCGCCTCGGGAGCCGCCGGGGCGAGATGGTGTCACCCGGTCCTAGAGCCCGCGTGCCGCGGGCTTCCGTCAGCTGTTCTGCTCGGCGCGCTGTGCACGAGGCAGGGCTTCGCTCCGCGTTCGGCTCGCGAGGGCACGCGTCCTCGCGGTGCACCGCGATGACGACGACGACGACGAAGAAGACGACAACACGCCGCACAGCCGGTGTTGCGGGTTAGCAGTACGTGATCTCTCGCGTCGCACGTCACTCGTCCATCGCGTAGGCCAGCGGGCTCGCGAACAACCCAGCCACCGTCGCCAGACTAAAGCAAGCCGTTCGAAAGTCAAACCGATAATCCCCCATCGAGAGCAAAAGTCAACGGCTCCCCCTTCCCCCCCAACCACCAACCACCACCTGCCCCTCCTTTCCGTCAACAGCGACGCCAAACTGTTCCGCTTTCACCCGGTCGCTTGGTCCGCTCTTGCGCGCGCCGTCCGCTCCGGAGAGAGCGAGGGATATATACATATATATGTTTTTTTTTTGCCCCGCTACTCATTCCCGCGGGCGGTTGTGGTTCTGTGCACAGCTAAAGATGTCACAACCAGCCGTCGACAAACGAGCCCCTTGCAGTCGCTCGTTGCTAATTTCCCCTCGCGACGGCCACGTGCAAAAGACTCGGACGTTAAGTCATCCCCTCGTATGCAGTGTCCATTCGCGGTTATTTCCAGCTTTTCTGAAGCCCTTCTGAAGTTATACTTCCTGGGTGTCCCACCGCCTCGCGCGAACAGAGCTTAACCGAGTTATTATGCCTGGTTCACTTTTAGGGTCAGTTTCACCACTTATTCGTTTAACTCGGCTTAACTAAACGAAGGTGAAATGTTTAACTCTTCATTCATCGGCGTTTAAGGTCGGGCATTTCACCACGCACATCCAGCAGATAGTTAAACCCGTGTAGTGAATCTAAGTTTAGTGACCGACATTTGAAGAAAATGGTAGATCTAGAAGGCGGTGCCAATGATTTTGTCCGCTAATCTATGGAATCTGAGTTGTGTTGTCTTTGGAGTCCTGGCAGGAAATAAAGACGTAAATTTTATAAAATACTAAACAGTTGTTGAAACAGCATGCGAACACTTTGATGTTGTAAAATATAAGAGGACAAATATTATCAGTGAATGGGAAATCGTAAGGTATAATAATAGTTGCTGCGGATGTAATAAAATCATAATTAGCATAATAACATGATTTTTCGTGAATCCATCGACATCGCCTATAATATTTCCATTGTCCTCGTGCATCAAATTGTTTCTTATAACTGTCATACAGAATAATCGTCATTAATTTAATATTAAAAATGTTTGTGACATGTATATTTTGCATAGCCAAACAAAATATCAAAGAAATCTACATCACAGGAACTGAAATTAATATTGGGATCACAAATTTTCTCATAACCTTCAAAGTATCGTAATATGCTTCGGTGGCCATATTTCTATTGTATGCGGAGTTTAAGAAATTAAACTGCCGAAAATGGGTGTTTCAACTTATACTCGGGTAAGTTAAAGTTAATCGCATTTTGACAGTGGGGGAATGCAGTTGGCCAGTAATCCTAGGTAATTCGTTATTAAACTCAGCTTAGCAAGCAAAACCTGTGTGGTGAAACTGGTTCTTACGCCGATCACGCCAAACAGACAGAGCAGACAGAAACGATGGCTGTTCTCATGTAAGCAGATTTTTTGCCTAGCCATTTTGCTAGTGAATTCGTGATTTTTAACGCCAACATTCTAAAACAAATACAGATAACAAGGTAGATGCAGTCGTCTTTCTACTCTTGTTTATTAATTCTGTCATAGCGCTATTTATTCACAAAACGGCCTGCAAGAGATTGTAATTTTATTTTTACATCCAAAACAAATTTCCACTTTAGTGCTACCTCTCGGTTCATTTTCAAACTACGTTTGATTAATACAAATGTTGAATAAAATTAACGTTTATATTCGCGTATGTAATTATAAATATGTAGAGTACATTGAACTGTTCTATACATTCACATCATAATACACGTCGATTATCTACGAAACAATTAGTATAAAATATGCGAAAGTGAGTGTTGTGCTTTGTTTATATATTCCGCAACGAAATTTTTTAAAATTTGTTATTGCATAGTTTATTTTCTTATTTATTAACATATTCGTAACATTCCATCGATGATTGTTGAAATATTGCGTCCTTTTTAAGCATTCAATTTACATAAAAATATTTTTTTCTATCTAGTGTATTTTAAGAACAGTTATTTGTTTAAAAAAAAGTTTCAATTAAGCATTTGCATATATGTTTTGGACGTCAAATCCAACATGGCACTGATTTTGTCAGTTTATATTTTGCTAACATCCGCTAGATACAGAATACGAAAGTATAAAAATACCAAATACGTCACATTTCGGACACGACCTTAGTTAAAAGTCTGCCAATCAAATATCCATTCATATATTCCATGTTATGCAATCTAAGGTGTTCTTTTGCGTTGTTGAGAAAAAATTATTATTTTCATTCACGATAGTTAGTGTCGATTCGCTGTAAAGACATGTTGAGATTATCAAGCATTAATGATAAACTGAAACCACATTCATGCGAGTTTCGTTTTCAGTGGCGAATGGGTGGATGGATATATTTGGGCGGCTCATAACATCAATGTCTTGAGAGCCGATGAGGGTGAAGCGAGGTGAGTAAGGAGCAGCGCCGGTATGAAAGGGCAGGGGAAACGGGAGTCACCCCGCCGGGAATTGAACCCGGTACACCAGGGTGGGAGGCGAGTAGTCTAACCACTACAGCACCGATGTCCCTTCAGTGGCGAATTTTTTTTTTCTGTAGCCCGAGTTACACTCTGATGTAAGTTTTAAGCGTTAATTTCTCAATTCAGGTGTCGCAATCATGAACATTTTTGGTATAGGCCGTGCACGGCAAAGTGAACACTTTTGAGGCCCTGGTTACTTTTTTCCTTTCAGCCATTTTTAATCCTTTACCGCCTTTTTAAAATAAATATTGCAGTATAAGTAATAAAGACGGTCTGTATATTCCTCCGCACTCGGAAGTTAACCTCTAAAGCTACAATACGAAATATGCATGTATGAGAGAGCTTTCAAAAATTCTCACTGTGCCGTACATAGCCTATATGCGCTAATTAATCCGCACCGTCATCCAAGTTCAGGTTTTGTAATCACGAACATTTTTCGTATGCACTCTATTTGTGTCAAGTCGACACAGCACAGTAAGCTGTAGGCTATATGTTCGGCTACAGTTATATGAACGAATTGTGTACAGAACATGTAAGACGTTTCGCGAGCCATTTACCCACAGGTAAGGTCATTGGCCACTGAGCTCCGCAGTGTGCGGTACAGGGCAAAAATGACCTACACGTGAATAATGTACACAGTTGTGTTCACTGGGTCTCAATGGGTTAAACTGTACTGGTATTAAAAATCAAATTTTAGTCATGACACTCTTTACAGATCTATTGACACAAAGAATTTTAATGAAAGATGTTGAAAGGGCACGAAGAATAAAGATCAATCCCATACAACGTGCGCATCCGATATGGCGAAGGACTTGACGATCGCGAGCATTCATAACGGAATTTCCCTCCCTAAAGGCTTTCCATGCTAAACCGAACACTGTTGGCAGCTCTGCCATGGGTCTGATCGCTTTAGTCATGCGCCAGTCAAGTGAAACTGTGCGATTAATAGAAAAATAATAATATTTTGTATATTTACTGATCCTTACACCTACATGCATTAAAAAAGAAAAACAAAGCAGAAGAAATAATCTCATTACTCACAAATGTTTACCTAGCACTTTTAATTCTAAGCTAGGTATGAGACTATAATCCATTTACAGTTACTTCACACTTTTCTGAAGCCCTGTTAAAAGTTCTACTTCTAGGATATTCCTCCGCCTCGTGCATACTAAGCTTAACGAAGTCTACAAAATTGCACCAAAGAACAACGCACCGAATTCGTGCGCACTCAGATGTAATGGTATTTTGCATGAGAACTAGTTCCTACTAAGCGCTGCCAACACACACCTTTTATCACTGTTTTTCTTCATATTTACTATACACGAATTATTATAAGTTATAAAAATAAAATACGGTTGGTTTTCAATTTAAAAGAATAATAAGATACGTTCTTTTTAACAGAGGTATAAAACACCTGTGCTACATGGCATATTGAGTAAATAACTAAACACTTCATACATGGGGTGATTATTCATAGGTTTGTTAAAAAAAAATTGTGAATAAACCGCGAATACACTATACATACTTTCCCTTCGTCGTAACGAACTTAACTGGGCGTACGTGTGTGCCCGTTATATTGCATGCGGGTAGGGGCAGTCACATTTCCCTAAGGTTATTGATTTCAAAAGTGCTCAACTAATAGCATAGACAATATGAACTTTTATTCCGCAAAATATTGCGCCATTCCTCTTCTGCTTGGCTGACCTCATCGGCTACGCAACTTGTCCACTAGACGTGACCGCAGACGAGGAGAGATTAAAAAAAAAGGGGGGGAGGAAAGGATGTGATTTGGACCACTGCAGGGAACCCTGAGATCTGCCCTTCTATTGTACTTCTTAGTGGCGTGTTAACTGCCGTGCAAGTAAAAATAATAGCGGTGTAATAATAGCGACGTTTTGGCAGAGGCAGGTTGACAAGTTCACTCACTGGCGCTCGTCCCTATACGAGCCCCGCCTTTTCTGGCTCTAGCCGACTGAACAGCTGCCGGGATTGGCATTTCATTGAAACCCCCCATACAATTAGGCACTCAGTGGTAAAACAGGAATCCACCATTACTGAACTTGTTTCGGCTTTCCTCCCCCCCCCCCCTTTTTTTTTTCCACTCATGTCGTTTGACAGGATACAGAAATATTTTTATCATATCATTTACATACCAACAGTTATAAATACACAACACATTAACACACACACATACACACACACACATATATATATATAAATTCTAATTTCTAAAATCATAACTGGATGTTCAAATCGTTTAACCAATTAGCTGTTTTTTTTTTTATGATGAGTACTCGTGCTGCCTGATGGGCGCTATCTTACAAGGTATTCTGTGGCGATATGATGTGTTTGCAAAGGGTTAACGCAGAGAGCATCAATTGCAAAGAATAGAATAGTTGATACATTCCAGTATGGCAGTTCGTATTGGACCACCTGTCCGAGCACATGTTAAGGGCTGTTTACGATAAAGTGAGCACTTTTGAAATCAACCTTAGAAGAGAGTCACTGCCCTTGCCTGCATTAATTTTAACTGGCACACTGAGTGACATACACCCAGTAAAGTTGGTAACGAACGATGGATGGAAAGTAGTTCCGTATCTTAAAGTCGAATAAAAAGTGTTAGGTAGCCATTTCTAATAACAAAAATTATTTATTTAGCTTTCTTTTTCTTAATGAATCGAACGGTAAAAAATAGCACAGATACAAATCTGTGCTGTTTACATTTATAATAATTTTTCGCTTTCACTTGACCGACGCATGAATAATGTTATGAGGTCCATGACAATGTTAATCTTACATAAGACGGAAGAATACACAACGTACATGCATGTAGATCTTAAGCGGGGCTTTCAAAGTGCTCATTTTACAGTGAATAGCCTATAGGTATATACCACCAACACATGCGCCATAAGTGGTCCATCAACTGCCTGAGTCACGCCCTATTCGTTTTTACATTATAAAAGGAATATTTATTTACATTACATGTTTGTAATGAAATTTAGCGCACGCTTTACTATTACAATTAAATTGATTAATTATTGATCTTTTCTGTCTGCATTCACGTTTTCTCACACATGGTTACAATTCAGCCCGAATGCCATCTTGCACAGCGCTGGAAGTAGAATGATTATACCGATTTTGTCGCAAGGAGCTAGGGCATAGGAGCGTGGGAGTCGGCCGGTCGCCCAGTTGTGACGTCACCCAGTGGCCATATCGGATCCAGGTGACCTTGACCTTGACCCCGGACACCTTAACCTTAGAATTAAACAAATTAACAAATTAAAAAATTTAGAAAAAACTATTTAAAAAAATTATTTAAAATTATTTAGAAGTTTATTTTAAAATACTTAAATTTTTGGAGGTTTCCCTACTACCCCTCACCTATACTCATTCCATCATCTTGATTTTTCGTTTGTCATTTGTTTATACGTTGCCGGAGGCCACTATATAGGATTTTTTCGTTTGTCATTTGTTTATATATTGCTGAAAGCTACCATCTTGGATTTTTAGTATATCATTTGTTTTATACATTGGTGAAGGCCGCCATATTGCATATTTTCGTCTGTGGTTTGTTTATACATTTATGGAGGCCGCCACCTTGGATTTCTTTATACCATGCTGAATACGGTATCTTGGATTCTTTGTTTGTCATTCGTTTATGCTTTGCTGAGGACGCCATATTGTATGTCATATGTTTTCATCACCTGGGTGGCGCTAGTGCATATTATCGATTTACCCAACAGGAGGCAGCCATATTTGTTTATGTTTTAAAGTATAGGTTGCGCTGTCAGAGTCCTCCATTTTGGATTATATTTTCTACTCATAGGGAGCGTTAATTTCTCGATTATGTCACCTGCTATCAGCCTGTACCGAATGATGACATTGACCATTCCTGCAAAGTACGTGAACTGTCATATTTAAGTTCTTTTTTGTTTTATTCTTAAATGCGAGTATTTTTATTTGAAATGTTTTTTATATATAAAGCGGAGAGGTGTTTTTAAAGTAAATAAAATGCAACACATTTATTACACAAAATGCATTGCACACATAATAAAATATACATAATCTGCAAAAAAATCAATAATTTTTATTAATTTTCTTAGAACAGTTCGAAAAATTCGGGTTGAATCGGACGATTTTGTGCCTACTCGTAGGCACCCGATTCCTGGACCAAGGATGAGATGCGCCATTGGCACAGCCATACACGTTCATCAGTGCGTAGGCCCATTCAGTTCTGACCTGTCGCAGACATAACGATGCGAGTCGCCGTAGATTTTAAAGAGCCTGCGAAGCGAAGGACATCTATAGTCGGCTTGCAAGTCGATAATCTCCGCTTCAAATGAACACGAGTTGTTAAGCCATTTTTTTCTGCTCAGGTCCAGCTACATAAATCGAGGCCTTAGGGTACTGCATCAGCAAGTCGCACAGGACATTTCCCATTTGATGGTATGGCATCTGGCCTTTGTCCCATTCAAATCCATGGTAGTACTTGCTCAGCCATTTGTTTGTTTTCTTGCCCTTCTCTCATTAAACAGTTTCCACGAGTACGAAGTGCGGAAATAGCGGATTTATGTTTTACCATCATCTTCTTTGAACACTACTATCTCCTTCAGCGCGAAGTCATTTCGGCTCTGGAAACCCTGCAGATTGCAGTACATCTTAAAGCTGACGATGCTCGAAGACGACTAAACAGTTAAAGTGTGTGAACACTTATATTTATGTATTCTCAGCTGTGCTCACGGCAGTATTTTGACAGTCTTGTCTCTGCGCATAATAGGCCCACATACCGGTCGTGAAGTATCATGCAGAATGCATACGTGTTGGCAGTAATATTTCCATGTGTAGTGAATTCGACCCTGCAGTCGATTGCATTGAAGGTAATACGCTCGCCCTGTTTACTCACATCGAATACCATGTGCGGGGCCAAACTCTTGAAAGTATCAGGGCTCAACATCGTGGATTGCGTGCGCCAATAATATGCATTTTGGAATTGAGCGTACATCTGATGTGCCAACAGGTACTGACCATTTTCAAAGTCCATGTTTTTGTCAACGTACAGGTAGCTTTCGCTATTCAAAAATATCTTCACATTTTCTATTTGACATGTGTCGAACATGCGAACGGCTCACTCTTACATTGTGCTGTCCTCCGGTCTGCAGCACAACGGTGACGTACCTCGGTTTCTCAGAAGCAAAGCTGGACATCACCATTCAGGTGATGCGTTGACTTGCTGGCAATCCGGGTTATGTCGCAAGACTCCACGACCTGAAAGCCACATCGATGTTATACCATCTTCCACAATCTGCAACATCTTTATGCGTTCTGCGGTACTCAACTGCGCATGAGGCAGCATCCATTCGATAGACTGTAGTTTCAGTTCCAAAGCCTCCAGGTTTTCTCCCGTGCCCACGATGGTGTCCGCGTGCGTATTGGCTAGGTCTAGCGCCAGCTCCTGCTTCGAATTGAAGATAGTTCGTTTGTAGTCTTCGAAAAATTCCAATAGCACGAAGAGTGGAACGCACACTTCGAACTTGCCTCCAAGGTATATAGGAACACTGTAGTCATCTTCGATTCCCCAGCCTGCCAGTTTGGCTGCAGACCGCTTATTCGGCGTGAGCGAAAGATAAGTTTTGATCGTTGAGGTTATGCCCACATCTCGCGACTGGTACACCTCGACACCGTTGAGAAAGTAAGTGATGCGATCGATCAGGTTGAAGTATACTTCACTTGAAATGCGCATGTTGACCAACAACTAAAAAAATTCATAATATTCCTACCGCTACCTGAATTTACCTACTTACCTTAATGCGCTGAAAATCAACCACCCAGTGTAGTATTTCCGTAAAGAAATGTCTTTTGGTATAACAAGGACAAGTATTGATTAGTCAGGCTAAGAGACTGAACTACGAAGCTGGACTATACTACTCAGTTGACAAAAAAACATGAGTAAATGGGGCGTGTTTGTCAGTGTAAAACACGTATTTGAAGACTTCTCGCAAGTTATCCTATATTGCCACGCAATATAGGAAATGTTGGCATATTCAATTTAGTTGAAGTGCTATTGAAGCGCTTGTTGAGAAATACGTGCACCATTATTAACCTGCCACGTTCTTTATTAAATTATTAAAAGACGTTTGCGCCAAGATCAAGATTATTAAATATACAGCTATAATATATTATTGGAAGGGTGTGGAAGATTTTTTTGTGAACTGTAGCGACGAAATGTTTCCTACCTGGTGTGAGAGTTGACCGCCGCTGTAGACCTAGACCTCGTGAAGCAGCCAGCGACCTTATATCCAGCGCTGTCTTTGGGGAGAGTTGAGGCTGCAAAATTTAAAATTAAATTATAATTTCACGATTACAAGAAAATATCGAAAATATATTTATTTTGCTTGTAAGTGAACTCTTGTATCATAATTCTGAATCGCCTGAATTTCACATAAATTTTTTAAATTCAGAACGATATACAATTTCTATAGAAGTGAATAATTTTTTCTGTCCACTTTTAATTTCCGCTTCGAGGGGCACGCAGGCAATGGCTCTGTGTTTTACAGTCCCGATTTTACAAACGTGCGCACTGGACACGTGCTCTAGAAAAAGACAGTAATTCTCTCTAGAGTCTAGGTGTTAGTATATATGTATTTTAGTAACTGTACAAGTTACGGAGTGGAAAGCGACGTCACCATCAAGGAGGTAGAGGATGTGCCCCGCCATGAGACTTCGCATCACGCTCAAAAACACGAAGGTGTGGGCCCTGGATGAAATTGCAGCACTTAGCATGTGGTTGTTTCCCCTTCATTCGGTAGTGCGGGAATTACGTCTGAAAGAGTTACGCACTTCTTCGCCGCTTGCATGTGCATTTTTGCCTCATAGCCAAAATTACTTTTGGTCCCCCTGAAACCGAGAATTTTGTGGACTCGTTAGTCATTACGCATTTCTGGGCGTCTATCTCTGTGGTGTGGTCAGCACAAGATCACTTGACAACGAGCCAGATTGATCGCAAATTTCATTTTCATGTTAATACAACCTTCTTTTTACTTATTTTTCCATAAAATAGTGCAAGAAAACATTCCTATATGCATTAGTCATATGTTTTAGTACCCCCTGATTTTAATAAGTGTTCTGTTAAAATGTCCTATAACTACTAATTCAGATTCATATCAGTTTAAGCAATCTGCAAATATTCCATGGTGTGTATGTGTTTCGAGCCACGTAAAGTGTTCTAATAGTTTTTGTTTTTATTTATTTACTAAAACTAAGTATTGATCAAGGTAAGACTTCCGTTCATTGCAACTTGTAAATCGTACCACTTATAATGGATTAAATTTCATCACAATACTTAACTGTTTGAATGTAATTTCATTTTTTTTTTTTTTTTTTTTTTCTTTAGGCCTACGTCTTGTTAATCTCTTTTCCTATCCCCATCTTCACGAAGCGTTTATAATAGTAATCGTTTAACACTAATGCAGAAGACGAAGTGACCTGGTGTCAACAGGAATCGCTTGGTTATGTGCCTGTTCACCTTCAGTTTCGACTCTTCTCTTGAGTGGTTTTGTCTGGGAAAGATGACGTCCATGCTATTCGCCTCCGTAAGCTATTCCAGAAGTTGGCCATTCGGCAGCTGTACGCGTCGTCATTAGAGACCCGTGGATCAGAACATTATATAAGATCAGTGGTCGTTGAGAACAACCCACACAAGTAGATTCTTAGCTTTGTCGCGGCAGTTTCTGGAAGCGTCCGCTTTATTCCTCAGAATATCTAACGCCATTCGACAATCTAGTGCTTCGTATCTCACTCGCCAGCTGGCAACCCAGCCAATAGGAAATATTTCGCAGCGCCAAAATGCAAAGGTGTGGGGGGGGGGGGGGTACGGGATATCAGTGGTGGCTGGTGACTTTTGAAACTGGGAGGGCTGTGGCGATCCTAACTCAGATCATTACAAATATAATTTTTTAAATAGGCACAGTGATAAATATTATGCGTACGACAGGCAGCTAAATATAAAAATTATGTGCTGTTGTTTGAAGAAAAACGTATCATCACTCGATTTGTAATTGTCAACACACTGTGGCCACTGGTTCAGATCTAATCACTAGCACAGGTATATGTTTGTTTAAAGTTTGTGTACGTTATATGCCTTCCAACCAGTACTCATGTGGCGTGGCACATTAGACGAGACGATGAGAAATTAGATAATAATACTAATTCCACTATACTAATGAAGATGAAAACTTAAATATGCTAAAACAAATATCTTTAAAACCCAATACTAATTTTCATATAGTACATACAAAATGCATGTTAAATTTAAATTAGAGGATGAAAGTGGCATATCTTAATTAATGTATTTGTAAACAAAATCGATTCGTCAACCTGTACGCGCTATCTAACTGGCAATGAATACTCACCTTACCAATCACTGAAAATTTTATGGCTTTATTTAAATGCTGTGAACATGATGTATGTCTTTTTGTCTCCCAAATGTTTCAAATCGTTTACCCGATTGACAGTCCATGCAGGATTAATAGGTTTCAATAGCAAAGAAAATGAAACAAAACAACACATTTCTAACTTCACACCCTCATAGCCATTCTGCGAAATTGTATTAGCTTAACGTTGAATTTTCGCATATACGAATCACTGGGTTTACCATCGTGGTTTTGTTGTTTTGTTCTACATACCTGTGGCCTTTCTGGTCCAAAATTTATAAGATCTAGTTTATTCCCGTAATTCAAAATCTTTGTTATAATAAGTTTTTTAATGATACTCACTGAATTATCCATTGTTTACAAGTTTACGTAGCATGACATGAATAACTCTTCAACCCTGCTACTGACTGATGCTCATGGTTCATCATTAACAACAAACTTGTTAAGAATATTACACACTATGTTTGAAGCTCCCGCGACTTTTAACGATACCTATAGTTAAAAACTATTTGAAATAAATACAAGCATTGTTAAGAACTGTGTTTGACAACTGCAAAACAGCGGAGCGCGAAAGTGCACCTACAAAACGTGTAGTATATAACTGTAGAACACATTCTGTTTACAGTGGAATTCGAAGTTCCAGTTTTGGTAGCCCTGTCAAGTTCTAGGAAACCGTTTTTGTGCGAGAGCAGGGGGGCTCCCAGCTCTCTCTGATTTACAGCATGTGATTGGTTGAAAAATGACGAGCCCCTGAAGTTTTCCCTCCCTCCCACAGGTAGTACCGCTATCCCACTGTTATGGCCGTCTCTCTCTACTCGCTCCACCCACTTCGGGGCGAATAATCTGTAGCCCCGCCACTCGACATTTCCAAAAACATTTCCCTCGTGACAAGAGACTGATCCATCTCAAAAACATTAGCTGCGAAATAACATCCGCATTCGTACGCAGTATTATTTTCTGAGTAGCAGATAAGTAGAGGTCTGCGTTCTGAGATGTTATTAGGAGGACTGCGCCCCGCAGCCCTCCCTCAGCAGCCGCCACTGCGGGAGATCCCGAGAAAACCCCTCCGACCAGCGGCATCGTCCGGCAAGATCGCCACACGCGAGATCCGGAAGCGACCCCGCCGGGAATAGAACTCTATTCACCTTGGTGTGCGGCTAGTAGTCTAACCACTACACCACCGCGGCCCCTCATTGTATTCAACAAAAGCACAATCACATGTTCACATTTTAAACTAGTGGGTATCATAATCATATACGAATTTTAAATAAACAAAAATTACTCAAAGTTTCCTACACGAAAAGAGCTACCAAGGCGGTAACAAATGAAATTACATTATTATTAGGGACCTGCAAAATTCGCGTTATTGTTTGGCATCAGGCTGCGCTTCACATTACTCTGCATACTCGAGCCGGCGTCGTTTATACATTGGCCTAGGTTTGAAGTTACTGCCTTTTCGACTGACCTGCACGTGAATGGGACATACAACTGCGAAGTCTTCATTTATTTGCGCGGAGTTATATGGGGCATTTCAGATAAAGAACGGTCCAATGAAAAAAAAAAAACATATGCTAGAGATACGTCTGTTTTAAGTTTCATGTGTCCCGAAATTTTAACCCGAATCATGCAAGTCTCTAATATTACTTGTTGCTGGCTATGAGCAAAATCTTTGTGTTTTGACTTCCCAGCAAAGCCCCATTTAACCAGACGGGTGTCCTTTGGTCGGTTAGTGGAGGTGTATTTTCTCTTTCAGTCTCAGATTATTATTAAATTTTGGGCACACTGAGAAACAAAATAGGAACCAGCTAGACTGTCGAAATATGGACAGCCACCTGGTGGGTTTTACGTATCTTCGAAGTATTGTTAACATAGACATGTCAACAGAACTGTTCGAGGTATTGTTAACATAGACATATCAACATAACTGCTCGAGGTATTGTTAACATAGACATATCAACAGAACTGTTCGAGGTATTGTTAACATAGACATATCAACAGAACTGCTCGAGGTATTCCTGTTTTTTTTTTTATTGTATTTGCTACTGCGCATATGGGTGCTTCAACTGATCACTGCGTTGCTGCTACAAAAAAAACTGGGGTTTGGCTGTGTTGGAGACACGGCCGTTTGTTTTGTGTGAACACGTCTACGTTGACGCGCTCGGATGCCTTATGTTTTTTTTATTTTTTTTTTTCTCGGCACCGCTTCACCCGATCATACGGGGTTTTATGGGTATCACACTGGATTGCTTCTGAGATGCTCTTTCCAACCGTATACGATTTCTGTATTTCAAGTTGGCTTTTTGAAGAATATAGGCCGAAATTGTGTTAAGTTTTCTTCTTTTTTTTTTTTTTGCATTAAACGCATGCAATTTCACCATAATCACACAATACAAATGTTTTCGTACACGGAATTCGACTGATATTGACGAGATCTGTCGATTGAAACTCAAAAGTTATACTACGTGGAAGTTATGAGACGGGGCGAAAAGAACTCAAATTTGCGCCCCCCTCCCTTTTTTTCTCTCTCCCGCCCACCACACGCGATGCATCGCAGTCCTCACTCATGGTAAAATATTCTTTGATCCTTTGGAAATCGATTGGTGTAATTGAATTTTGAATGTAGACGATATATATATATATATATATATATATATATATATATATATATATATATATATATATATATATATATATATATATATATATATATATATAGTTGCAATGCCAAACTGTATCCCCCGATTTTGTTATCGTCGGATTTTCTGGTTTGCCTCCCACTATGGTTGCAAATTTAATGATAGCAACTCCAGCAGAACAACTTCAATAACAGGTGGTTTATTTCCACAACAACAGCTATTGTAATAACCTTGCATAACATTCCGTTTATGCCACCCCCAAACCCGACTACAGAACTGCTCACCACTAGTGACCAAATATTGTCAAAGTTGTTCTGCTGGAGGCACTGTCGGTCTGGTCAGTAGGGACGCAGTGCCTTTGCTGTAGCAACTACATGCACAGTAATAAAAACCATCACAGACATGAATACAACTATCAGTTCTGTTGGTATTACTATCTATGGCCGCGGTTACCCGTGTGCTGTTAAACACTTTCAGCTAAATATATTCGGTAGCCATACCTGAACAAGTTTGAAAACAGAACGCATTTTCGCGGTTACACAACCAAAGCAGAATTAAATCTATGGAAATTCTAACCTCAACAAACACGGAGCTTAAAATGTATGATATTTAATTATAATAGCCTCCAACATTTATTACTACTGATCTTTTTAATTGTTATAAACGTTTAATGTAATGGCATAATGGGTGGGTATTAGTACATTCAACCTTAAACTTAAGTTAATTCAACAAGTCCAGGAATTCCTGCCAAATACAGCAATATTTTTTACACTGCTTGTTTACTTCGAAGCAGCCAATAGGAGCGCAGCAGAGAAGAGAAGTCGTTCGAAACAACTCATGAAAACGGTTCACTTTTAACGAGAAACAACTGCGATCGGAACTCGTTCGAAGGTAATGTAAACTCTTCAATAGCTGAACTTGTTTAAGTGAAGTAGTTCTGCAACCCGTGTACCCGCGGCATATGTTAACCATATTTAGATGGTACCTACAATCCATCAGGTGGCTGTCCGTATCTTAACAGTCTAGTTGGTTCCTGTAACAATATATATTTTTTTTACTCAGTGCGTAAGGTGATTACAGGTTTCGAATTACAGGCGCGTGCCGCTGACCCTGGTCGTATTGTTTTCGGACGACATCTGAAGAATGCTCTGGATTGCTGACCTCGTTCTCTCAGCGCGTCTCGGGGTGCGTCGAACCTTCCAGATGGTAGGGCGCAACACTATAAATTTGCGGCGGGCCTCCGGGCCACGAGTTTTTGAGTTGGAGTGGATGAATGGCTGAGTTCCGAGCGATAGAAGGCGACCATTGACCAGCGGAAGGGATGTCATGCAGTGAAGCGCGCGGCTGGCAGGCTGGACTTTTGGACTACACACGTGAGTGAAAAACATTATAAATTATGGCAACAGATATACTGAACACGTGTTGATAATGTGTATAAGTTAAATGACTGTAACGAACAGAGACAATTAAATAGGAAGTTAATTAAAGTTGAAATATACATTAAATATTCCGCTCACTGTTAAATAAAAAGAGTAAAAGTGGAGACAGCTAATTTAATGCTGTAGATATTAGCGGAGAGAATAAATTAGAAATTAAATTTAAGTTTCTTTTATTTTTTTATTAAGACCGCCATCCCTCACGAATTCAGATACGCCCCTCAGGCGTTCTTACATGTAACATAACAAATGACCGTGTGAAATTGGACTGGTCTTTCATAGTCAAAACCAGTGAACACGTGTTTGTGCTCAATGGTATTACGGCAGCAGGTGTTAGGAGATTACGTAATATAATCTCAACAACGAATAGTGTCTTCTTAATATAGAGACTATTCACGGTAAACTGAGCACTTTTCAAAGCCCTGCTTAAGATCTACTTGTTTGTTCATTGTGTAGTTTTCCGCCATATGTAAAATTAACATTGTCATGGACGTGAAATTAATTATTTTTTTAAGTGCTAATTCTTTCCCTTACATGTATAAAGAAAACATAAATCAAAGACCCCATTTCAATCTTCACGAATGTTGTTTACCTAACACATTGAATTCAGCGTTAAGACATGGAACTACTTTCTCCGCGTCGTTACCAACTTTACTATGCACTTGCCAGTTAGTGTGCCCGATGAAATGTACAGGAGTGACATTTTCAAAAGATTGATTTCGAAAGTACTCAACAGGCTGTGGCGGATTTCTCTTGTTGGACGCTGTTTTCAGCCGTGCACAGTGTAGATCATTAATTCTAATTCCCATGCCAAGTGACATATGCAGGACACTGTGACTAATAGCAGTACGTTAGTGTTTGGGTTTATACGCTGTTCACGGTAAAATGAGCACTTTTTAAAGCCCTCCCAACAGCTATTAACCACTACTAAATATATCTTATTGCAGCCTCTGTCATTGCATTTTGATGGAGGTGAAATGTATACACTGTGTTTATTGGTCACATAGCAATGTTTATATTAAAAAGCAGCAGGAAGATGGAAATTGGATGAAAGGAAAAATTTAGAAAGACCTTAAAAGTGTTACTTTGCTTGAACAGCATATAACGTTGCACCGTTATAGACAAAAAGTCTGAAATGAGAGACATTCTGGTAACAGTAAGTTGAAAACAGCAGGTTACGAACCGATTGGTATCTCTCATAACGTTCATACATTATTTCATACATAGGGTTGAGCACGAAACATGAAGGATTTGGCATCCTCGCGTCATTATAAGAGTTGAATACGTGTCAAAAATGACCAAGCTAATAATGATAACAACACTGAGAGCCTAATATGTTTTATGTAACAGGAACTTGGATGGCTCATACAGAGAGTACAGTATTTTCCTAGAATGAGGATAGGTAATTCACTAGCGGAAAATCTACCTTCAGTGCAATGAGAAGGAATCTTAGCCCCGACATCTGGATTGCGGAGTCTACAAACAAATGTAAAGCGACTAGTGAAACTTTAACTCTTATACAATTCCTGGGGGCATGTTGTATTTACAATAATAACACATGGGGTTGGTACAATTGTTTAGGTTTCCTTTAGGTCTGGGACTGTCGAATAAAGTCCCTGACAGAGCTGACAGTGCGAATGGTGGCGAAGGTGTCTGGTGAGCTTTGACTGATGCCCACCTTCCTCTGTGACGTCAGTAGTCGTGGTAGTTGGCAGGCGGCAGGCGAAGCTTGCCGAACTTCATCATTCGATGGTTACTGGACACAACTACCATCACGTGACTACCCTGCAGCAACCAGTCACGATGTGTTTTGACGACGTCACAGAAACGCATGTCCAGAATGATTAATCACTTCTACCGAATTTAACATCAACCAATCTGTCCGAATAGAAAAGAAATACAGTAATATTTTAGTTCCGGGTATAGGTGTGTTCTCCTAGATCTTCTAACGAATCCTCAGAGGAATCTGTCTACATATTTGAAAATTTTGACAGCTTAAATACAACAGTTCCAACGACGACAACCATTTTTTTCTGCACAAAGCTGCGATTTTTGTACTCTTCCATCTGCATTCACACCTTTCACTGTGGCTTGCGGAGAGATTTGGGTGGCTCTTTTTTCATCAAGATCTTGAGATCCGATGAAGGTGAAGCGTAATGAGCATGGAATAGCGCCGTAACGTAAAGGCTGGGGAAACGGGAGATCTCCGAGAAAACCCGGCGAACAGCGTCCGGCACGGTCCACATGCGAAAATCCGGGAACGACCACGCCACTACACCACTGTGGCTTGTGATTGTTTGACGTGAACACGTCTTTAAATTTGCGACGATAGTGGGAGGCAATTCAGAAAATCCGAGGATAACAAAATCGGGCGGATCCAGTTTGGCGTTGCAGCTCCGAATATATCGTCTACATTCAAAATTATTTACATCACTCCGATTCCTAAAGGATCAAAGAATATGTTACGTTGAGTGAGGACTACGAAGCATTGCATGGGTCGCGAGGAGGGGGGGGGGAGGGTGGGGGCGCAATTTTGAGTTCGTTTCGCCGCGTCTCATAGCTTCCGTCACGTATAACTTTTGACTAGGAGAAGCTACGACGCTCGTTTAGGTTTCAATCGACAGTTCTCGTCAAGATCAATCGATTGCGCTTATAAAAACATTTGTGTGGCGTGGTTATGGTGAAATTGTAAGAGTTTAATGTAAAAAATTAAGAAAAAGTAACACAATTTCGGCCTATACTCGTCAAAAAGCCAAGTCGAAATACATAAATCGTATACGGTTGGAAAGAGCATCTCAATAGCAATCCAGTGATGCCCACAAAACCCTATATGATCGAGTGAAGCGGCGCCGGGAACGTAAAATAAACATCAAGACGTCCGAGCGTGTCAACGTAGACGTATTCGCACAAAACAAACCGCCGTGTCCCCAACACAGTGCACCCCTTTTTTTTTTCTTACTGTCCATCGCCTGTACACCGATTCCAGCCAATGACAACTCTGGCCAGGGTCGGCCAAAAGCTTAATTTTGTCTTCAATGCCATTTGAATGTTCAAGTGTCATTTTTCGAGCTGCAGCCAAGTGTAGTCCCCAAGTGTTACGGGACTGTCGTGTCAATAAACACAACTTGTAAGTTCACAAATTTCTGACTTATTCTCTGAATAAGAACGTCGGTAAATGAGGTCTCTATAAACAGCATTTTTACGACTTTGTATTGTTTTTAATACATCACTAAAATAGTAATTTGCGTCCTCTGTACGTTTAAAGAAAAGAGATGGTGGCTATCCTAAAATAAAAAATTGTGGCGTAGAGCAATGTTTCATTCGTTGCCATGCGTTATTGTTTGCATTAAAAGTTTTTTTTTTTTTTAAATAAATTGGTTGCATAATTCAATAGACTCAATTGTGTGTTTGCTCTGCATATTCATGGGGATGATGATTCTTTTGGTTATTTCTACCCATCGGCGGAGACCTGCAAAATTCGCGGTTTTTATTGACGACACGTTAAACTTCAAACATACGTACCTTTGCAATAAGTTGTGTCATTGGGCCACATTTCCACGCCCTATGGAACAATGCGCCAGTAAATCAACACTTCACAATTGTGTAGTCCAAACACGCGCAGTCCAGTCAAAATGGGAGTTACTTCATGTCTACGCTGCAGTCAATGAAGAAACGACGCCGGCTCGAGTATATGCAGCGCAGTGAAGTTTAGCCCGATGCCAAATAATAACGCGAATTTAGCACGTCTCTACCCATCGGCGTGGAAACGGAAAATCCGCGTTATTTTGCAGGTGCAGAATTAACTCCAAGTTGCTGTATGTTCGTTTGGCTTCTGTCGTTGACCGATATTCTGTGTGACACGTCTCGAGGACTCTTTCAGGCAATACTACTCTAAAGGCTCAGCGGTGGATCAACCAATCTCCAGTGAGGCTGTCACACAGTGCAAATGAGGTTGTAGAGTTGCCAATAGCCAATTATTGAGTCACATAGTGCGCTAATGCAAGTGAGGTACAGTGGAGTCTTGTTTGTTACCAAATGAAAACGCCAATTTAGCATGTCTTCAGCCATTGGTTCTGTTCTGTGGACAAATGTGGTGTAAAATGACTAGGAGACAGCAAAAACTTCTAATCGGACATTCTCCAGACTTTCGTAGTTATTTTTATCTGACTCACCTGCTTTTGTTATTTCTCCTGGGTTTAATGATCTGCCCATTATTTCGCGTCAAGTTATAGCCTCGGGCTCCATTTGTGTGTTGTTGTAAGTAATTACGCCTGTTATTAAATTCCTCGTTATGCGGATAAATGTTTTCCTAACATATCTTTTTACTCGTACACTATTAAAAAAAATTCCTCCATTTTACGGAAAAGTCCTGCTAAATATTTATCCAGAGGTGTTCGTAAACTCTCCGTAGAATTACGGACACAATGATGTTCAAAAAACGGACTTTTCGTAACATTCATGGAACCTCTCCGTTAATTCCCTAGATAGTTTTCTGTACTTCCAGCGTAAATAATTTTTGATATCGGTTTGATTTAAATTTCCATTATGCGGGTGTTCTACTGTGTACAAAAACATATATTTAAAAAACTTAAAATTTGTTATACTTAAGCAAGATTTGAACCCGAGTCAAAAAGTTGCATGTTCACAACCCTAACTACTTAGACTACCTACATGGTCACGTGGTGAAACTGGTATAACTTTTTAATTTCTGTTTTAGTCAAATCAGCAACTTTTTTTTAGTTTCGGTTAAAGGTAGTGTATTTTAAGTAATTTTATAATTTTTTTTCCCCCTTTCGTTAAACCGTTAAATAAATATTTACAACCCAGGCCACCAACCCCCTGGTGTTGTAGTTCCAAGCCAGGAGTACGTCCTATCTATATCCGTGCATAATACTCTATGTGATCTCTGGCTTAACCCATTCAGACCCAGTGAACACACTTGTGTACGTAACTCATGTATAGGCAATTTTTGGTCTGGACTGCACAGTGCGAAGTTCAATTATCAGTGATCTTACCTGTGGGTAAATGATTCGCAAACCGTCTTATTGGCCTAGGGCATAATTGGTTCACATGACTGTAGCCGAATATATAGCCTGCAGCTCATTGGCTGTGGCAACGAAACAAGCGTTTCGTCGACAAATACAGCACGCATCATAACATTTTTTGTTTGCAACACCTGAAACCGTAAATTAAAGTGGGTCTGAAAGGGTTAAGACCCCCAACTAGGAACCAGAATCACTTACATTAACTCTTCTAAATCACTAATACCAATTACCTTATTAATACTGAAGTTTATTACAATACGAATAATATTCTCTATTACAATTTATTCTGATACAATAATTGTTACTATTCTTTACTCTCTCTCTACTCTTAGTATATATTCAGTCCTCCTCAACTATTTTGCTTTATAACCATTCTAATAATTACGTTGAATTCTTCTCTGATTCAATGATTACTTTATGTTTACTTTTACGTTCTTCCCGACTCGTATCGCAGCCTGCTCGCCCTTGCACTCTACTCGAATTCACCTACCACTGACCGCCTCGAATCGACCGGGAGATCCTCCGTCGGCTCGTGTAGTGGAGATGTAGCGCTGAAAGACGGCTTGCCCAAGCCTGGTCTCGACCCAGCTCCTGGATCACCTCGGCACTGGCTCCGCCCGACGCTGCTCCAGCATCGGCAGACACGCTGGTCGGGGATCGCTCCGGCGTCGCTGGACGACCAACCTCCGAGCCGCACCAGGTTACGAATCTCCTGGAGTGGGGGGTTGTCGGCCGTATTGACGTCCGTGGCCTGCCGCTCAGCTCGGCGTCAGCGCCTACCCCGTTGTCCCCTGGTCTCTCTCTCTCTCTCTCTCTCTCTCTCTCTCTCTCTCACGGGCAGGCGTCAACCTCGTGGGCAGCTCTCCTCTCACTTGTGCCCCTCAACACTAGGTTACACCAGCGATTTTCACGCCCTCACTATAAGAAATTGTACGAAATTTAGCTTTGAGCTAACCCAATCTCCTTCGTTCAACTATAGGCTGCTTGCAATTGAAGTTGAAGTAATCTTGCCTGAAGAAGAGAACAGAGAGGCCTACTTGTTTCCGAAACGCCGCTACTGATTCACCAATAAAACTGTGTATGTTCTTCTCTGTACAGTTTTCGTCGTCTCGTCAGTCGTTGAGCTTACACATTGCTTTCATATAAATGTTCGTTTGTGTTGTCTTCGTGTTATGGGTCGTCTAGAGTGTTTTGCGTGTATCTACACTAATGTAATAAAGACGTGAAGTTTGTGAGTTTGTTAGGGAACTGGAACTACTTATCCGATTGAAAAAGTTATTTCACTGGTAACTAACATGAACCTTCTGAATGAACATATGTATATATCATGACGTCATAAGACCAAGGGTAATTTTAAATACAAAAACATAAATTAACATAAAACCATTAAATTACTATTATTCTATGTACATTCATACTCGAAACTATAAATTTACGAAAGAAATGTTCAAATCAATTAATTTAAAATAATGAAAGAGATAACATTCGCGGAACATAATAGTGCCTGCTTATCAAAGTAGTTAGTTTAGTTCCGTGTTTTCCTTTACGGTGCTGTCGTGGTGTAGCCAGTTTGTGGCTGGCCGGCTAGTTATCTTCTAATCGAGCAGAGTTAGTTCTACGCGCCACAGTGGCGGTTGTTTGATTATGTCTTGAGTCGCGGTCACGGCGATAGAAGACAGGTCTGGACAGTAACTTGAAAAGTTGACGCCCTTATTGACTAATTCAGTTCATGAACCCAGCCGCAAAGCGTTGCTACCGAAGTAGCAATGTTTACATGGCTATCATAGGGACGGGAATTGCAATTTTATCTTCAAATGGGAAAACGACATTCATGTATCTATGGTGTTATCCCTATACCAGCAATGGTAACACCAGTTTGCTTGCAGCGCTCTGCGGCTACTGCATGAACTAAATCAGTCAATAAGGGTGTTAACATTGTTAGATAGGCGAGTGTCCAGGCCTGTATTCTGCGGCCGTGGTCGCGGTTGCTGTATGTTTACTGTGTATGTTTGGAACATGCAGTGTTTTTTTTTGCTGTTTTCGCTGTGCTCTGTGCTGCAAGCGTATTTCTACCAGTTACCTGCCCGCAAACAAGTACGTGATATATTTTGGCATGAATACGTCTTTAAATTTGCGACCATAGTGGAAGGCGATCCAGAAAATCCGATGATAACAAAATCGGGGGATACAGTTTGGGATTGCAGCTCCGAATCTATCGTCTACATTCAGAATTAAAGTACACCACTCGATTGCCAAATGATCAAAGAATATGTTACGTTGAGTGAGGACTGCGAAGTATCACGGGACCGCCGGGGGGGGGGGGGGGCAATTTTTAATTTCGCCAAGTCTCATAACTTCCGCCTAGTATAACTTTTGACTAGGAGAAGCTACGACACTCTTTTTTGAGTTTCAATCGACAGATCTCGTCAAGATCAATCGATTGCGTGTATAAAAACACTTGCGTGGCGTGGTTATGATTAAATTTGAATGCGTTTAATGTAGAAAATTAAGAAAACTTAACACAATTTCGACCTATACTCGTTAAAAAGCAAATTCGAAATACAGAAATCGTGTACGGTTGAGAAGAGCGTAGCAAAAGCAATCCAGTGATACCCATAAAACCCCATATGATCGAGTGAAGAGGTGCCGGGAACGTAAAATAAACATCAAGGCGTCCGAACGCGTCAACGTAGACGTATTCACGCAAAATAAACGGCCGTGTCCTCAACACAGCCAAACTCAATTTTTTCCGAATTTATTTGTTACAATACGTTGTTCACGCTTCATTTAAGGGGACCTCATCACACACTAATGTGTGTGTGTTTCTGTCTCCGCCCCTCTCTCCATCTCTCTCTCTCTCTCTCTCTCTCTCTCTATATATATATATATATATATATATATATATATATATATATATATATATACACACACACACACACATATATACACACACACATACACATAATTTGTGAAATATTAATAAAATATATTAGTACATAGACAAACGTACAACAGGATAACATTCATTTACTTAAACTTTTTTAATATACCAGTTTTTATTTCCATTTAAATACTTGAATATATATTTTGGTTACTAAGTTTTAATTCGAATTCGAGGTTTTTCTCTGTGCATCTTATAATAATGAGGATGCAGGCGTTGCGTCCTTTGGCAAGGGTAAGACTAGAGTGGTTCGATGTTTCGGTATTACGATGATTATTGGTATTACACCTAATTCAATGCCTAACAGCTTTTACAAAAATAATATTTATCAGTGTTTCGATACTATCGACATTGTCAGTGACGTCGATACTATGGGCCTCGTCGATCAGCAGCGCAGCTGACGTCACCGATTTGTGAAATAAGTAGGTTCCGCTCCGTACGTTCACGAATTGTCAAAATCGAAATGCATTTCATAGTTGGCCCAGGTGCGCCAATGTTACAGACTATCTCCTCGCCACCAGTGGCCGTGATGTCGTAACATCGAAAGCTGAACTCACATTGCACGCTTGTTAGTGACGTAGCATGAGTGAGAGGAGAGATTTGGGCGGCTCTTAAGAGCGTGGTCTTGAGAGCCTATGAGGGTGAAGAGAGGTTGTTACGAATTAGCTTTTAAGTTAATTCATACCTGAAAGGGACTATGGTCGTAGCTAAATAACGAGCTCTGATTAGGTAGAGCAAAACAGTATCATATAGGGTTTAGTGAACACAAGGATTATAATATAACTTTTTGCGTGACTACTGATCGGGATAGCTTAAATGGACTACCAAGATGCTAATTAAATATAATAAGTTGTATTACCGCACGCCACTACTATTGCAATCTAATTGGAAAGTCCCCACCTTGTTCATGTTGCCGGAGGCTGATTGTAGGAGGCGGTTAACGACAGCCGGACATACCCATCTCCATATCTTCTTGGTCCGCTGCCCCGATCACAAAAGAACGCCGCTCCAAGTGTTACGTTGGCCTATATCGGGTGCGTTGTTTAATATCTTCGGCCCCGTTTACTGTCCGGTGGAGGAGCTTTCTGAAACTGCGTTTCGCAAGGTGTCATTGCAATCTCGCTGGTGCCCTGGTTCAATGTTAGAAGGTGTGATCAGGCAGGCCGTTCAACTAAGGTCGGATCACTTCATAACAAGGCGAGTTAGGAGCAGCGTCGGAATGAAAGGGCGGGAGATACTGACGTAGCTGCAGTATGACTATTGCACATCCCAACAATCTTGGCTAGTCATTGGTAAGGCAGTGTTTTTTTTCCGCACTGAAAAAAATATTTTGTGGCAGCCACGAAAATATTTTGTTGGTATTCACCCTACCAAATTTTTTGTGGTTTACACAAGATTTTTTGTAGCTGCCACAAAATAAGTTTTTGGTGATCGCGAAAGTTTAGTGGCCATTAAAAACTTATTTTGTGGCAGCTACAAAAATTTTTGTGTACACCACAAAAAATTTGCCAGGGTGAATACCAACAAAACAATTTTATGCCCGCCATTTTTTTTTCCAGCGTGGCCATCCGTTCTCGTATTCAGGCTGTGGATTGTGTTGCTACATAAAATAATTCACATCTTCCTCTATCGGCCGGGGGAGGGAAGCTCCGGTTGCGATGCCAAACGTGTTGTAATGTTTTAGATATAGGTGGTTAGTTAATCTCGTGTGTAGAGAGTGGTTGTTATACAACACTGCAATTACTGTTAAAAGTGGAACAATGCATGCAACTTATATCACGAAAAACATGTATGTTACCAATGGCACGCATATACACACAGTTTGATATGACTGTTCACTATAAAGTGAGCAATTTCGAAACCAACCTTACACAAAAGTCACTGCTCCTACCTGCATATACACTATCTACCAAAAAGTAATTGGGCACTAGTGAAGATAGGTAATTCAGTACGTCAGATGACTTGTATTTCACGGCCTTCGGCATAGGACCGCTAGTGTTTGTCCGTGTTAGCATAAACACAGAGGCCTATTGTAACATTCTGGATAATGAAATGCTCCCAACATTGTGGCGTTTTTTACGGAATGGACCCGTGTTACTTCCAGGATGATAATGCCAGGTGCCATGTTTGCAGTGGTACGTCGACAACAATGTTCCGCCCAGAGCCCCGACCTCAACCCTATAGAACATCTTTGGGACGAATTGGATCGCCGGGCGAGGACTCGTCAGGCGCGGCCAAAATCCATTGCTCAACTCATGGAATGGTTGCAAGAGGAATGGCGACGAATCCTTGTGGATGTCTTGCAAACACTCGTAGAGAGCATGCCAGACAGGGTGGCTGCTGTTATAGCTGCAAGAGGTGGCCCTGCGAGATTATAACGGGGTGACAACCACCGAGCAAACATCGTGGATAGGTGCCCAATTACTTGTTGGTAGATAGTGTATTTTAACGGGTGCACTGAGTGGAATGGACTCAGTACAGTTGATAAAGATGGATGAAAAGTAGTTCCATATTTTAACGTCTAATAAAAAGTGTTCGGTAACCATTTGAGATAACTTAAATTATTTCCTTAGCTTTCTGTTTTTCAATGCATCAAATTGTAAAAATGAGCAGATTTGCAAAGTATTTACTTTCATAATAATTTTGCAGTTTCACTTGACCGACGCATGAATAACGTGATGTGGCCCATGGCAATGGTAATTTTACATAAGGCTGAAGAACACACAAAGTGTATACAAGTAGATCTTAAGCAGGGCTCATTTTACCTTGAACAGCCCATAGTATTGATAACGTCATTATTATCCACATGTTGGTTTTCTCTACATGAAATACTAGTGATAACATATCGTTTTTGTATTCGCAGATATGTGAAGTCGATGTCACTTACCGTTCAAAAATATATTCATGAGTTTATTACTAACCGGTCCTCTATATTTTCATACTACTGTGGTTTAAATGATATCGATGTTATCAATGATCTCGATATTATCGATAAACCGGCAACATATAGTAGGTATTAGGGTCAAATACCGATAGTAGAATTAATTATACCGAGTCGCTTTATGTAGTAACCACCGTAGGCTGCAGTCATTCATGAAGCGTAGCATGCTTGATGTAAATGTGAGTACCACGAGAAAACCCGTGGTCATCGGCCACGTGCACTGCGTACCGGATTCACATCCGCCGGTGCTAGAACCCGGATCGCCTTGATGATAGGCGAGGGTATTAACCTTATTGCCATGGAGGGAGGTCCATTTGATTCTTCACCACAACACGTGTCTCCATGAGGTATAGTTCTCGGTGACTCTCGCTCTGTTGTCAGGGATAGTGAAGTTTCGCGACAAGATTTCAAGACGAGTTATTCTTCACAACGCTGTGGGGTCGTTTACCTATCTAGATTGGCTGAATTACTTTTCGGCACGTGTTAACTGCCAGCACACGAATCACGAAGGAGGTGTGCCTATGTTGCTAGATTCTGAGTGGAAAGATCGAATACAAAAACGGCTTCTCAAGCAGACGGCAACTAATGGCAAAATGAAATATCACTACCTCTATCTATCTGTCGTGCAAATCTCCGTTCGGAGCCTGTATTCTTCCGCTGTCGCCGGCGTCCAGTTAAACGATTTATTAAAAATAAAGTTGTCACACAGGGTTCAATTACGACACCGACATGCAGATTTCTTGTACGTAAGTTTCCGTGAGTATATCCTTTGAGTCCCACGTTCGCGACCGTAGAGGGAACACGGGGTAGAGTGATCACGCTAGATTTACAAAACCAGTATCCGTGTCCCGACACTGAACTGCTTTCCTGCCAATACGATTATGGTGAACGACGTGGAGTTGCTCCGACCAATTTTTAATGAAATTACATTCGTTTAAAATCAGTAACAATATTTTACTCATACAAAAGTGCTTGTGTTTAAAAAAAATTAGGTTACAAACAAACTCGTTCATCACTGCTGACCTTGTGACTTTGCAGTTGTATTGGTGTGGGGTAGGTCAATGTTGGCTCCACATACGTAGAAGAAGGTAATCTGCCTATAGGCTGTTCACGTAAAATTAGCACTTTTGAAAGACCTGCTTAAGATCTACTTGTAAACCCGTTGTGTATTAATCGGCCCTGTGTAAAATTAACATTACCATGGGCCTAATCACTTTATTCATCCGTCGGTCAAATGAAACTGTGAAATTATTAAGAAAGTAAATACTTTACAAATCTGCTCATTTTACACTTCGATGCATTAAAAAAAAACATAAAGCGAAAGAAATAATTTTTAGTTATCACAAATGGTTACCTAACACTTTTTATTCGACTTTAAGATGTGGAACTACTTTCTATCCATCGTTACCAACGTTGCTGGGCGAATGTCACCAGTGCTTCCATTTAAATACATGGATGCAGGATCAGTGACTTTTTTTCTATGGTTGATTTCATAACTGCTCACTTTATCGTGAACAGCCTTTACCTCATATTCAGTCTATAGTTCCAACAGGCACCTTTTTTTGTTTGGAACTGTACAAATAAAGTAAAACACTCTTTCATATTTTGGGACCAATGACTATAGCTAGAGATATTTCGCGGAAAAATATAAGTACATGGCAGACTTCAATACTACAAGCACCCAACAGCAGTTCGCCTATTACCTTTGGTTGCTGTTTTGCTTGAGAAGGTATTTTCGTATTTGAGCGGACCACTCGGAATTCGGCAACATGGACATAGCTCCATACGTGATTCGTGTACAAGCAGTTAACACGTACTGAAACGTAATTCAGCCAATCTAGATGGATAAACGACCCTAGAGAGTCTTGAGATATAACTTATCCTGAAACTATTTCGCGTAATTTCAACTATCCCAACCAATGAAAATGTTTTTGCGTTTGATTTTAACCCATTCAGACCCACTTGAATTTACGGTTTCAGGTGTTGCAAACAAAAATTTTATGATGCACGCTGTACTAAAGTCGACATAACACTTGTTTCGTTGCCACAGCTATGTGTTCGGCTACAGTAACATGAACCAATTATTACCTAGAGCAGTAAGACGGTTTGCCGACCATTTATCCACAGGTAACATGGTTGGTCATTGAGCTTCGCAGCGTGCAGTACAGGCGAAAAATTACATACGCGTGCGTAATGCACACAATTGTGTACACTGGGTCTGAATGGATTAACGTCAGTACTGTTTATGGGATCGCAGAATATATTCTAAATATGTCGAATATGTCCCACGTCACGTGAGGGACTTCTCTATATGACGTTTTATTTTTCTGTTATGTACATACATACAGTGTAAATCACCCGATTCCCAGTGGGGATTGCTCCCGGTTTCGCTCGTGGGGATCGTGCCGGACGGTGCTTCTGGTCGACGGGTTTTCTCGGGGATTTACCGTCTCCCCCGCCCCTGCATTCCGGCGCTGCTCCATACTCACCTCACTTCACCCTCATTGGCTCTCAAGACCGCCCAAATCCCTCCGCTCCGCTCCACTCCTGTGCTAGGATGTCGCAGGACACTCTAACTGAAAGGATCAAAGAGTTTGAAACGTTGCATCCGGCAACTCATTGCCAATGTTGTCTATCTTGGTGTCTTGTAGGCCCTTGATGACAGCCTTGGCATTTCATTCGCCAGGGCTGGCGTGCGTCAAATCTGGGATTGTTAGAAGCTTTTGCTATTTTATTGCTTCTTTACAGTCATCTCGTGGCTCGAATCCGAAAAGCACTAGGCCGCGGTGCAGAAATACAAGGTAAGGCAGGATTTACAACAACCCGTCGCGTCCATCCGTTCGTCATCCGTCCCCAACTCATCATAATCCTTCTACTAGTCTACACGCAAGAACCACTTAAGTGCCACTTCAGTAAAAAAATGCTGGAATAAATCCCATATAAATACATTGTGTATGAAACTTATAATTATAGCTAGTGACTTTTCGCGAAAAAATATGAGTACACGATAGATTCCAATACTATGAGCACCGAGGAGCAGTTTGTCTACTGCCATTGGTTGCTGTCTGCTTGAGCAGGTGTTGTAATATTTGACTGGGCCACTCATAATTCACTTACAACAGCACGGCTCCTACATGATTCGTGTGCGGACAGTTAACACGTGTAAAAGAGTAAGTCAGCCAATCAACATAGGTATACGACCCTACAAGGTTTTGGAATATAACCTGTCTTGAAATCTTTTCGCAAAATTTCACTACCCCTACTGATAATGAAAGCTGTTAGGCACATTCATTTTGAACGAAGAGTAGAGATTTTATAGTGATATAAATGGTCCACAGTTCAGATACCGACCCGAGTTTTGGATCATTTTTAACTAACTTTGTACGAGGTTTTCTGTCTGTTTACGTGCTTATACGTGCCTGATATAAAGATTTATGCAATCGCCAAATACGAGATACGGTGTAGGGCTCTGAGTTCGAGACCCGAAAATATAAAAAAAAAAAAATTTTTTTTTATCAAACTAAGAAAAAAGTTTGGTAATTTTCCCAGCGGTCAGTGAATATTATAGGAATTTATATTAAAGGCGAAACAGAAGTTTTAGGCATCGGATATAGGAATCAGATTAAGATAATAGGGACACAAATTGATTAATGACCTGAGGTTTGGATCAAGTTTAACGAACTTTTTATGTAATTTTCTGTTGTTTTTTTTTACATGCCCGCCTCATAGGCAATATAAGGATCTAAGAAATCTCCAAAGGCGAGGTATGCTGTAGGGGCAATGAGTTCGAGACCTTAAGTTACAAAAAAAAATTATTAATTTACTTTCGGACTTAGAAAAAATTTCAGGGACTGTTTTAGGAACTTATCATAAAGGCAAAACTATAGTTTTAGCCATAGGATATAGGAATAAGGGAAAGATAATAGAATTTTAAATCAATTGATGATCTGAGCTTTTGAAATCTCTCTTCAGCGATGTTCTTACATTAATTTTTCACTGTTTGGTATTCATGCGCACCTGATATAAGGAATCACCAAAGGCGAGGTATGGTGTAGGGTCTAGAGCTTGCTGTTTTTTTTTTACCCAGTCATGGGTGGCATATATAATGAGGGCGGAACGTGAGTTTTAGGAAAATAATTAAGTGGTATGGATTAAATAAGTGGTTCGCTGTTTGATAAATGACGCAAGTTTTCGAAGCTTATTAGCGAAGTTTGTGCACGAACATCTGGCTGATTACGTACACGCGACATACCCGATATAAATGTCTAAACGATATCCACTGGTTAGGCACGGTGTAGGGATCTGTGTTCGAAACGCGAAACTATTAAAAAATAATTTATCTATCGGACTTAAGGAAAAATTTGTAATGTTTCGGAGACTGCTTTAGCAATGAGCAATAAATGGGGGAATGCAAGTTTTAGGCATCGGGTATAGGGGTCAGGGTAAGGTAATAGGTTCGTAATTCGGTTAGTTATCTGAGTTTTTTGTAGATATATGCTCGTAGCTTTCAGAATGTGAACCTGCTCACACGAATAGGCCTATGCGATATACAATAAAGTTAAATCACAGAAGTGTCGATAGCTACGTATTTTCTGAGCACATCTGCTCGTGCGAACAGGACACCCGGGTTTTTGCAGTTTGTGGACATGGCATATGGTTTTTCTCAGAGTGCTTCCATATATATTATTTTTAATTTAAAATGCATGGAAAGGTCTTCTGTGAGCATAAGCCAGGGTTCCTTAAAATGTCAGTACAAGAAATGATCTTCCAATCAGATGGACCATTCACAATGTGTCTCGTGACGTGATTCGAGAGGGAAAGTTCGTACTAAGGATGTGAATGATTCGTAAAAAGTTTTGATACATGCTTCGCAAAGGGGCGACTTCCTTCTGGACATCGAATATAATGGCGAGTGTGTGTTGTTGGTTCGAGTCTCGATCAAATGGTGCTACATTGACTAACATGGGCATGCTCGGAAGTGAGCGGTATGGATGGCTAGTTATCCAGCGACTGTTCGTTTGGCTCGAGAATTCGCCGGGCAAATGCTTGTAAAACAGTATTGGCCATGCGCTATATGAAAAATGACTGATAGCCGACGATTTTAATGAACGCGACGACTTATCTGCATATATAAATGGAAATATTAACGTATTTTACCAGCAAATCAGTAACATCTTAGCAGGAGTAAATCGGCAGGAGTCAATTTTTAGAAGTCAGGATTGATGAGGCGGATTACAGAGGAGGAATGAGGATGACTGCAGAGAAGGATTGAGGACGACTGATGAGGATTGGCGAGGACGAGTGAGGAGGATTGATGAGGAAGATTGAGAAGGTTTGGTGAGGAAGTTTGAGGAGGATTGGTGAGGAGTATTGGTGAGGAGGATTGAGGAGGAATGTTGAGGATTGGTGAGAATTGTTGAAGATTGGTGAGGAGAATCGGGGAGGAATTGGTGACCAGGATTGAGGAGGATTGGGGAGAATTAGTGAGGATTGGTGAGGAGGATTGAGACGGATTAGTGAGGAGGGTTGGTGAGGAGGATTAGTGAATATTGGTGAAAGATGGTGAGGATTGGTGAGGATTACGGAGGAGGAGTACTAGATATTGAGGATTTCGATTGAGGAGGAAGATTGCTAAAGATTGAGAGAATAGCGATTGAGGAGGAGGACTGCTAAAGATTGAAGAGGAGGATTTCGACTGAGGAGGAGGTTTGCGGTGTCAATTGATTGAAAGATTGATGGAAAAATTGAAATATTGATGGAAAGATTCATGAGGAGGATTATTGCTTAAGACTGATGGAAAGATTGCTAAAGATTGATGGAAATATTGCAAAATATTGAAAGATTGCGATGCGGATTGCGGTGCTGATTGCGAGATTTATCGAAAGATTGGTGTCTGGGAAGAGCATGAATGATTATCGCCCTAACTGTCTTCGTACATTCAAGTATCCAGGGGGCTGGCGGTATTGGCATTCAAATTAACACAAATTAAGCCTATTATGGTGTTGGTAGATCCTGATCCATACAATTACTATAACATACTTGTGTATGTGGTCGCTATTAGTATGATGGGCTTGGTTTATTCATATATACGTACAGTAAAACAAAATTATTAGTAGCAGTTGAGGCAGTGAATAATGATACTTCAACAGAGGGGAATGAAAATGTAGTTAAGATAAGTTTTTGCATCGTTCCGCTGTAAACTACATACAATTTTGGCACTATATAAAAAAAATTATGATTAAAAAATAAAGGAATTTGTAAAACCAGATAAGAAATACAGATTTACGAGTTCAAAAACCCTATGCCTATAAAACCAATTTGGCTGCCAGAAACATGCATATATATATATATACACTTGAAGAAAATTTGTGGGGAGTAACTGCCGAGCACCTTCGGGTACATCCAACAACCTGAGTCGATGGCTTCCGAGCACCGCCTGAGTCGAGCCGAAGATTGCCGATCTCGCCCGAGTTGCGCCGAAGACCGCCAGCTGCCCAGCTGCACTAGCCGCAGTGGCTGCCATTTAAATACATTGCGCCAGACTTTCTATTATTCTACTACTAATATTCCATGTAAATATCGACTGTAAAAAACCAGATGGGTAGAATTTGAGGTTAGAACACTGTTTATGTAAACAAAGACTTGAAAGTTGTTTGAATACTTTTTCTAACAGATTTTTAATCGAATTATATTCAATTCAAATTTGTAAAAGTATTTTATTTATACGAAAAGGCTTGCCTTTCAAAAGTTAGGATATAAATAAACACGTTTATCACTATTGAGTACGTGACTTTGAGGGTTGTATTGGTGTGGCGTAGGTCAATTTTCAAGTACATGCACAGACTACGATAATCGGTCTACTTCATCTCTAGTCTATGATTGCACTTGGTTTGAGCCGTTACGTTGGAAAAAACTTACTTCTTACTAAGTGTTTTTCAATTGTGTAATTGCCTTTTCAAGACTGTTCGTGATAACGTGAGCATTTAAAAAATCAACCTTAAGGAAAAGTCACTGCTCCTGCCTGCATATATTTTAACGGACAAATGAGTGACATGCGATCAAATAAGTTGGTAACGATGGAGGGAAAGTAGTTCCATGTCTTAACGTCGAATTCAAAGTTTAAGGTAAACATTAGTGATAAATTAAATAATTCATTTCGATTTCTGTTTTCTTAATGCATATAAGTGGTAAAAACTACCAGATTGGTACATTTGTTACATTTCTAATAATTTCATAGTTTCAATTGACCAACTCCTGAAACAAGTGATGGGCCCACGGCAATGGCAATTCTACACGTGGTGTAAGAATACACACCGTGCATACAAGTAATTATTCAGCAGGGGTTTCAAAATAACTCAGTTTACCATGAACAGCCTATAGGTGTAAATCTCAGCGTGGCACACGCTGTAGATGGTAAGGGATGGCGGGCTGGAGGGGGTCACAGGTGCACGATCACTGGCGTGTGCCAATCGCGCGCCGCCTCGGCCATGACGCCACTGGGGCGTTGAGAGCTGTCGCCCCCGCCACAGGCCTGTGGCAATAACTGGGGCTCCCGCACTGCTGCTCGCCCCTCCCCCCTTCTCTATCAATTTTCAAGCGATTTCGCGAGACGTTGGTGTGTCACGAGAGGGGGGCGAGGGTGAGGACGGCAACCCGCACGACACCGCCTCCGGTCCCCACGAGACCACAAGTTAGCTATAGTCTGTTCGCGGTTTCTTCACACCTTCGGCGTGAATACGTCTTTAAATCTGCGACCATAGTGGGAGGCAATCCGGAAAATCTGAAGATAACGAAATGGGGGGATACAGTTTGGCATTGCAGCTCCGAATATATCGTCTACATTCGAAATTCAATTACACGCAACACCAAATCACATAACTTAGAAACGATGTAACTTAGAAAGTCATAACTTAGAACGATCACAACCTAGAAATTTAACTTAGGAACACACAACTTACAATTTAGAAACACATAACACAGAAAGCTCACAAGTTAGAACCACAAACTTAGAAAATTCTAACTTTATGTGTTTCTAAGTTAGATTTTCTAAGTTAAGACAGCACCCCACCTCGATCCTCCCCCACCCCAGGCAGACCAGCTCGCTCCACCAAGCTCGCCCGAAGGGGAGGGGGGGGGGATTGACAGCGATTACCTGGCTCGCATAAGGGACCCTCCTCCTGCTGCCTGCTGCAGAAGCCAATGAATTTTGAGGATGCGCAAGAATATTCTGGGAACTAGGATCCTCGGCGCAATGCGGCTTTTAGAGAAATTTCTGAGCGACGGCCTACGACCCTATAAATTAACTATCTACCAAAAAGTAATTTGGCACCTGTCCACAATGTTTGCTCGGTGGTTGTCACCCCGTTAGAATCTCGTAGGGCCACCTCTTGCAGCTATAACAGCAGCCACCCTGTCTGGCATGCTCTCTACGAGTGTTTGCAGGACATCCACAGGGATTCGTCGCCATTCCTCTTGCAACCATTCCATGAGTTGAGCAATGGATTTTGGCCGCGCCTGACGAGCCCTCACCCGGCGATCCAATTCGTCCCAAAGATGTTCTATTTGGTTGAGGTCGGGGCTCTGGGCGGGCCAGTCCAATCGGCAAACATTGTTGTCGGCGTACTACTGCATAGTAGCCCTTGAAACATGGCACCTGGCATTGTCATCCTGGAAGTAGCACGGGTCCATTCCGTAAAAACGCCACTATGTTGGGAACATTTCATTATCCAGAATGATACAATAGGTCTCTGTGTTCATGCTACCACGGACAAACACCAGCGGTCCTACGCCGAAGGCCGTGAAACACAAGTCAACTGACGTACTGAATTACCTATCTTCACTAGTGCCCAATTACTTTTTGGTAGATAGTGTTCAAGCCACAGCTGGCCTGTCGGCAGTATTTCTGTGGAAGCCAATTAGCTGAGTGTGGTAATTGGGCGAGGGTAGAAGGTGGACGACGAGGGGAGATTGCGAGACGACGGCGGACGAGGTGTTCGTGGTGTGAATGGACGAGAGGACGTGAAACCCGACGAGTGAAGCCCTACTGTGCGCGAGGGCGCTCGGAGAACTCCAGAACATTGCGGACTGGCGGGTCCTGGACTAAACTGAGGTGGGACTGAATAACGTGTGATACGGACTTTATTGTAAATATAGGTAGAGTAGAGTGGCGCAAAAGGACGCACTTAATGTTTGGACCCAAATATCTCCTCTGTAAATAGAGACAGAGAGACGTTATCGATAATGTAAAACTCTTGATCCTCTGTGATTGAAATGAACTAGGTGTTATAACAGAATTCACAATATTTTTTTTGTAGTGATCGTTATGTCAAGATTCTGCAGAAACATACTTTTGCCCTACTAGTGGGGCAAAGGTTCGCATGTAACCACAAACGTATACGATAAATATAAAACATTAATTGTCAAGATTCTGCAGAAACACACTTTTGCCCTACTAGTGGGGCAAAGGTTCGCATGTTACCACAAACGTATACGATAAATATAAAACATTAATTGAGTTGAAAACCATTTTACTAATAGTTAAAACACAAATGAATTACAAAATTACATTAATAACTCAGAGAAATAGATAGCTTGGCAGTATATACGACGCATTCTAACAGTTATCACATATGTAAGTATCTCTCCCTCCATAAACACAGCCCACGTCATTCCGCCTCTCTTTGCAATCATTGAACATCATTCAATATCCGGATGGAGGATCTGTGGATCTCTCCTCACATCCTGGACAGAGTAGTATGTCTTATGCATCACTTGATTTCTTCTGTTTTACAGAGTTTAGAGTATTGCCATTAACACTCAATTCAGTAAAAAAAAAAAAAAAAAATTCATATAGAGTTACACTCTGTTAAAATCCACCATTCTTGCCAATTTGTTTTCTGAGGTGTTCGCAAGGACCAAATATATTTTTTTTAATGAAAATTAGTGCCCAGTCCTTTCCTACTAATCTTGATTCTTTATTGTACCTATGCACGATGTTGTATGCCTCTGCGTTCTCAAATGCCAACCTTCTGATATCATTGAAGGCGAGTCCATAGAAGGATGTATTCAGGTCTCTGTAATGGCCGGCTAACTCATCCTCTTGCCCTGGCCTGAATTTTGACGAAAATCTCCCGAATTTAACAACGCCAGATCCCTGAAAAATACGCAAATCGTATAACGAATTAACAATTAATGTGATATAATTATGTAATATAAATTTGCAGTTAGAAATTCAGGATTAGAACATGAAAGCATGTTAAGTGTTTATATACCACACTGTTTATGTCTGTAAAACTTTCCATGATTTTACGGAAATTTTTAACAGGGCACTAAGAGATATTATAAACATTTTTTTATCAGATTGCACTACATACTATTGAAATAGAGTTTGTTTTAATAAACAGTCTAATTTTAGTTACCTTACTTTCTTAGACATTTACTTAGCGTTGCCTCTGATATGCCGTAATCTGCTGCGATCTTACGTTTAGATTATCCTTCCGCGAGTATCTGTTCATCTCGCTAACATCTCCGGTGCACTAAGTTTCCGCTTGTTTTCCTCTGATAATTCCTGTAACAGTACGCACAGATAAGTCTAGCAAAAGGTTTTGCTGAATGTATAATAACGCAAGTAATATGGGACAGTTGTATTTCATTATTAAATTCATAACAGGGGTAGTTTTTAACATCTGTGGGGCAAAAGTTCGCACACGAGGAGTGCGAACTTTTGCCCCACTTAAACATGCGCACATTTGCCTCACATTATCTTCACTTCGCAACAAGTGGTACTATTTGAGGTAAACAATGTGAACATTCCGTTATATCACGACGTACATCAGGAACTACTGAATCAGACAACCTAGTGAGTTAATTTCTTACGCGGAACTTTTTCTAATGATATACTGGTTGCAAGAAATGGAAATATTGCATCGAGAGAATGAAAAATGAACTTGACCTCATAGTTTCGTTACTGTTCGTACAAGCCAGCTGTTCTCTCATATAACGATACTCCGCCATGACATCTTGCAGACAGATGCAGTGTTGTCAATCAAATATTCATGGGAACAAATATAACTGCACTGCGTACTTTTGCCCGCCGCGCACTTGTACCCCATTCTACTCTATTGTCAAAAATGTACATATAAACTGTAAAATAACCGAATGGGTATTGATACATTGTATAATGGGGCTGATTTTTAATTATTGCACGTTTTATTGATTAAAGTCATTCATTGTAAACAGAAAGTGAGATCAATTTATTGTGAGATACTGACTCGAGACAATTTTGTTTGTAGTTATTGTAAATGAAAGTCGGAAATTATTATTAAATATTTTATTTAATTAAGACCTACATCCCTTAACGAACTTGGTTTAGCTCACTGACTTATTTCGAGAGAAAAATGGTAACATAAAGTTTTATGAGATCGGCTTGGATGAAGTGATGGTACAAATTTTTCCGTAACTACGTGTTAGCCCCGGGGACCATTTGACGGCCCCTTTCATGTTTATACGTAACATAATCTTATGTTTCTGCATATGCATACAGATAGGAGGTCGGAAACACCGAGATCATTGATTAATAGTATTCTTTACAGCTGCTCAAACTGTGCACTGTAGATACATGCATCTTGAGCAATTGTGTGCGTATTTCACGCATGACAATTTTCTATCGGCCAACCAATAAAAAATGTTTCAATTAACGTTTACAAAAAAAACAGCTAGATCTTTTATATTTAGGTTATTTTTCTTTAGTAATCGGAAAAGCTTCTTTTGAGCAGAGTTGACAATTATTCCTAAAAAAAAAAAAAAATCCCGGTTTGATGATTTTTGTAATTGCGTTTGTTACGTACATTGTAACAATCTTAATAAAAGTATTTTTCGCTTTATCCCTCATTATCGTCACTGAACGTTCTTTGAGAGCGGGGAGGGGGTGGAAGAGGTGTGGAGGGAACTATTACAACGACCAATGGAGGCATTTGCGCAACTTACAGAAGAGTCATTATAGGTGTATAACATTCGGGCGCAACATGCTGCAAAAAATAGTAGATGAGAAACAAACCGATAGCTTCTATAGACTCATAGCTAGAGACATTCAAAATTCGCGTTATTATGTGGGGACACGTTTAACTCAAAACACGTGTACCTTCGCAAAACGTTTGTCGTTGGACCATATACCATATTCGATAAGCCTTGGGTAGCTCTGCACCAATAAATAAACGCATCACAATTGTGAGCCCTCAATCACATGCAGTTCAGTCGTAAAAGGCGTGACTTCGCAGCTAGGCAGCAGCCAGTGAAGAAACGACGTGGGCTCGAGTATATACAGTGCTGTGAAGTTGAGCCTGATGCCAAATAATAACGTGAATTCTGCAGGTCCCTCGCTACTCAGCGCTACTTTAGTGCTAGTGTCCATGATAGTGACATTTGTTGAGTGCGTAGTCCAGTCCACAGTCAAGCACAAGTAGAAATTTTGTCCACATGATGATTTCCTCTTAGAATGAAAACATAATGCCTGTTTGGCAAGCCGTTCGGAACAGTTTACAAATACGATGCTTCAGGCGCCTTTTACGTTTCGTAGATTATATTCCTCCAGGTTAAACATTTCAGGCAATGGCCTCGGCAGCTGTGAACTAAAACTGTTGGCGAAAAAAACAGAAATGAGTTAATTTAGAGTCCCGGTCATTGTAGCACAACCGGTTTGCAATCACACCTGCAGTGATGAAGGTCACTTGTTGAACCGGCTACTGGAAAGCGAGAGTTTCTCATTTTGTAATCAGTCCTTAAACTAACGAGTGTGGTGCACACAGATTAAGAACTTGCCCAGCGTAATACAAAACATGGTGGTATAGGCCGTTCACGGTAAAGTGAGCACTTTTTAGAACTGTTTCATCAGACATAATAACCAATAAATACATTTCATTGTGGCCTCGGACTTTTGGTTTTAGCTATGGTGAATGTATACACTGTGCTGATTACTCACATAGCAGGGCTTACATTAACAAGTGGAGGAAGTATATAAAATGGTTGAAAGAAAGAAGTAACTAGAGCTTCAAAAGTGCTCACTTTATCGTGAACGGCCTATATATATATTTACTATGTTATATTTTCATTAGAATTCATAAGTAGAGACATGCAAAATTCGCGTTATTATTTGGGGACAAGTTTAACTTAAAACACGTGCACCTTTGCAATGCGCTTGTCTTTGGACCATACTTTATTTGACATGGCCTGGGTAACGCTGCACCAACAAATGGACATATCACAAACTGTGTGCCCCACTCAGGTGCAGTTCAGTCATAAAAGGCGTGACCTCATATCTAGGCAGCAGCTAATGAAGAAACGACGCTGGCTCGAGTATATACAGTGCTGTGACGCTGAGCCTGATGCCAAATAATAACGAATTTTGCAGGTCCCTATTCATAAGGCACTCGTCTGCAGAAACGAAAACAGTTTTCACATTTTTCAAGACGGAAACACTTTACTTCAGCCCTACTTTATTCATAGTAACTTGCTAAAGTCCATTGGCTAATACAGTGTTGCACTGAACTATTTTATAATTTGTGTCGTATCAATCTTTAAATCAATTGGGTTAATTAAATTTTTTTTTACTTATTAAAATTTTTTATGTTTACAATTTGTTATACAGTGTTATTCAGTTAAGATGTTCACCCGAAATATCTTACAAGCCGCTGAAAATATCAAAATTTTGATTTTGAATTCGTATATGTAACTACGGGGCTTATAAGACACCGGATATGTCTGTTCCGAGATGTAATTAATTACATCGATATAAACTTTGATTTTTTAATGAGAATATAGTTACCTATTTATCCCAATAGCATAACACGTGATTAAGCGGCGTGTTCAGTGAAGTGATTATTTTGAAAATCTGACGAGCACTTTTTGAGATGTAAAAGGGAGGAGTGGTTAAAAGATGTATGTATTAGACTGTAGCTGTGGCGGCTTAGGTCGCGGCATTCGCCGGGAGAAGGTGCATTGGCGTGGATTGTGAAACAAACACGACTACTGGGTGAATTAATTGTAATAAAGCTGTGAATATCAAATCGAACACACATTTTATTTGCCTGTGGCGTCAACAACAACCAGCAAACGACCTGTGGCATGCGTTTGACGCCTGTGTTACTGCATCACTAACGCGTGAGTCACCTGGGTAGGAACTCTACGTTGGACATCTCCCAGCGGATGTTTGCAACCTACTCCGCCACAGCTACAGTCAAATGCCTACACTTATAAATACCCCCTTATACAGGATGTTCCGCCACTCAACCGACATACTCCGGCAGCGTGTTGTACAGACCGCTGGCAACAAAAAAATTTCATTTGCACGAGTAGGCTATGCAATCGCATTTCAGAGTTACCGGGACGTGAATGCAACAAAAACACAATTTGGAATTACTGAATGTCTTTAATGAAACTGACTACAATAACGAGCTGTTCAAAATGTGCGTAATCTGACCGTAAACAGGCTGCGAAACGTTGTAGCCTACCATGGCGTGTTGCTACTGCATGCCTGCAAGTCGGCGTCGGTTATCACCTGTAACATCTGGTCTCGTGTGTCTGATCGCCGTCCGCTGTATGTGACCGCTACTCTTCAGGCGGCCCCAGAAGTAAAAGTCCTACGGGGAGAGGTCTGGAGAGCGCGTCGGCCATGGGACTGGCCCATCTCTTCCGATCCATTTGCGCGTATACTCAGCTGCTGCACCACGCCCATTTCCGTCACAGTATCCGTAAACCGACACCATGTATACGTACTCTGCATGTATAGACATTCCTGGCATTGTTGCACAACCACTCGCCTCGAGACACTAACAAAGACTGGCCACACCAGCAACACTAATAGTGTCTGCTTACCGTCACATTGGGCACACTTCGAACTGCTCGTGTGGGACTTACAACACGAATGTGGTCAATTGTATTAAAGATATTTAGTTAATCCAATTTTTGATTTTGTTTCATTTAAGTCCATGTAACTCTGAAATGGGGTTGCACAGCCAACTTTTGTACATGACCCTTTCTGTTGCCAATGATCTGTACAACACGCTGCCGAAGTATGTAGGTTGAGTCGCGGAACACTCTGTATACCAATAAGTGCTCGTCGAGTTTCCAAAATAATCACGACACTGAACTCGTCGCTTAATAAAATGTTATGATATTAGGAATAATGGGTATATTCCCATTTAAAAAACCAAATTTGATATTTATATCGAAATACTTAATTACATCTCGGAACAGACTTAGACGGTGTCTCATGAGCTTTGTAGTGCCATTTGCGAATTCAAAATCCAAATTTCGATACATTTAGTGGTTCGGAAGATATTTGTAGTGAACATCGTAGCTGAATAATCCTGTGTATGTTACAGGCGTAGTTCGCAAATGGTTCAAATTGTTTATAAAATATAAAACTTTGCCCGAGTCTTTCACAACGTATTTCAACAAATCGCAAATCTTAGCCCGATTACGGTTTTCGGAGCTTGAACATTGTTTTCGAGTTCTCAATGGCGACTAGAATGACTCTGCGATATGGGATGTACACAACTAATACTACAACGACTTAAATTTTACCTGCATTTGTTCTAACGGTATACTTTTTTTCTTCCTGCTTTATCTTGCTGCCTATGGATGATTGATTAGTTTGTGTTGACAGACGATAATTAAAGCCCTGACGGCGAGCTTATACTGTTCCTTTTCAATAACGGCTTCTTCCTATGAAAGTGAGCTATAGGCTGTTCACGGTAAAGTGAGCACTTTTTAAGGTCCTGCTAAATTCCTTTCAATTAATTTATAACTTCCCGCCACTTTCTAATGTAAACAGTGCAGTATGACTAATAAACGCAATGTATATATTTCATCACACTCAATAGTTACGTCTGAGACTGCAATAAAATATATATTTATTAAGGGTTAATGCATTTTGTGAGGGGCTTAAAAAGTGCTCAATTTACCGTGAACAGCCTATACCAGGATTATTTATGGCGTTTCCCGTGTCTTTCGTAGCCATTAGTGCAACCACTACACTTTGTTGTCTCATTGAGCATAAGTGGATAAATCTTAAGAGTTCATCTTCGACTTGGACGATAAAATTTGCATTGGTACACAAGCTAGTATCCTACGGTATATCGTTGTCAGCATGACGCTATGAAATGTGTCTTTGAGTGAAGGCGAACTCCCATTAACCTTCCTAACTACCTTTCTACTCTTCATTAAGTTTACGGCGGTATTCCTTGGTATTTTTGCCCCAGATAGAAAGGCTGTGGCTCAGGGTGTTGTAGAGAACACGGTGATGTAGCGGTAAGACTACTCGCCCAGGCGAAACGGGTTCGATTCCCGGCGGGGGGGATTTTCACACGTGGGAATCGTGTCGGACGATGCCGCTGGTCGGCGGCTTTTCTCGTTGATCTGCCGCTTCCCCCTCCCTTGCATTCTCGCCTCACTTCACCCTCAGTGGTGCATTTATCTTCATCCTAAGGCACGGATGGACGGAGTCGGATGTCGGATTCGTCCGCCTTGTTGGTTGACGTCACGGTCGGGGATTTCCCTTAAAATAACCCATAAGTAGAGATGTTGGAAAATCGCGAAAATTATTTGAGCCAACATATTTTCTATAACACTCGAACTAGTTTATTCTTTCATGATTAGATGGGCAAGGTTTTGACTCGGCTAAGTTGTTTACATCACGAACGTTCTTCCTTATAGTATAAGAATTCTCATTGGCCCAGTGAAATGGAGTAGTAGCTTCATACATGCACGACAGACAATAAGGAAATAAAACTGTCGTACTACAAGTGTACAGTACGCTGAATCCTAGGAAACAGTCAACTTTTCCCGCGATAAACCATCATCTCTACCCATAAGGCTTTCGAAAATGCCAACCCCTGAGAAAAAAACAAAAAAAAGTGAAAAAAATGCTCGCTCCTTAATGTGGCCGAGCGAGTCCTCACTGTGGCTGATTATTTAAAAATAATGTATACTTTAAGAAACCAGGCTGTAATCTTCCCCCAGAAAGATTTCTCTAGTCAAATCGTGTTTCAGAAGTTTTAATAACCAAGAAGGCTTCAACTGGAACCGGTTCGTTGACCGGTTTGTGAGGAGACATGTTGGCACAACCTACCTGGTTTTCGTGACGTCAAGTAGCCGTCGTTTGAATCGCACGCCCGGGGAAACCCTTCTCTTGCCTGTGATGTGGCGTCTCAAGGTTAGTATACGTATGGGTAGTTCATGGTCAATTGAACACCTTTTGAAACCAATCTTTGAAAAATGTCACTGCCCCTACTTGCATATGTTTTAGCTTATACGCTGGATGACACGCGCCCAGTAATGTTGGTATAGGCTGTTCACGATCAAATGAGCGCTTTTGAAAGCCCTGTTAAGAATCTACTTGTATGCACGTTGTGTACTGTTCCGCCTTATGTAAGATTAACATTGGCATGGGCTTCATCACTTTATTCATGCGTCGATCAAGTGAAACCGTGAAATTATTAGGAAAGTAAATATTGAACAAATCTGCTAATTTTTACACTTCCTTGCATTAAAGAACACAGAAAGCGAAATAAATAATTTACATTTTCAGAAATAGGTACCTAACACTTTTTATTCTACGTTAAGATAAGGAACTACTTCCCATCTATGGTTACCAACTTCACTGTACACATGAAACTCAAAACGCCCGTTAAAACATATGCAGGTAGAGGCAGTGACTTTTTTCTAAAGTTGATTTCAAAAGAGCTCACTTTATCGTGAAAAGCGTTAAACGGCGGAGGGAAAGAAATTCCATTACTTGACGTTGGATTAAAAAGTGTTGGGTGAACGTTTGTTCATACTGAAATGATTTATTTTGCGCTCTTTTTTTTTTTTTTTTTTTTTTTTTCCCAATACCCAGTATTAAGTATTAGCAAATTCGTAAAATACGTTTCTAATCATGATGCAGTTTTACTTGACTGACGCATGAATAAAGTGATCAGGTTTATGGCACTGTGAAGTTTACATAGGGCGGAAGAATTCACAACGTGCATGCAAGTAGATCTGAAGTAGAGCTTTCAAAAGTCTTCAGTTTACTGTGAACGGCCTATACGACACATTGGGTAACAGCCTTCCCTCCCCCCTCCCCCGGAACAAAGTTCCGCGGCTTATCGGAACCCCTCTCTGCTTCTCTCCACCAAGGCAGGAAACAACTCCTTAAGGTGGGTTTACGATTAAATACTGAAGAATAAAGAACTGTACTTATGACTCTTTAAGTACACGGAAAATAAGTTTTGCAGTTTATGATTGATCTAGCAACTGTTAAGTCAAGCCAATCAGAATCGTAGGAGGCGAAAGAAGCCGACGTAACATGGGAAAATGGACAATAGTGAATATTATACGTTACTGCGTATGTACTCGTTTTGAAAAAGATTAATTAAAGGTAATTCCATAACCTCTTCCAAGAAATAAAACATGACCATGAACTGTCTTTTAAAAAAATAAAGAGGATACTGTCTCGATTAAAATAATTCATTGCATACAATTTCCCTATGCGACATAACCTAAATCAAAAATGTAAATGTAATTCGTCTTGACTTGTACTTAAGATAGGCCTATAAAATATAACGATACCTTAAGTCAAGGCAAAAACGCACACGACCTGTACACGACCCGCACACGGCAGTCACAAACCAATATCCTTGAACACGTTGATTCATATTCTAAGCACAAGGCATACTGATTATTTTAAGTTAATCGTAAACCCGCCCTTATACTCTCTGGAACAATTTCAAACAGCCAAGAAAAGTAGGAGGCACTCCTCGGTGACTTCACATGTGGCACGCATGCGCCTTGATGGTCTCGAAGATAGTGGTGAGGAGGGGAGTTACGACCCGAAGACGGAGAGAGCAATGATGCACCAGCCGCACACTATGGCCGCGCTCCACTTGGTATACCGACAGCAGCTGAAATTACTGACGAGCGTCCCTTTACTTGCTGGTTCTGCTGTTGAGTAACTGACGAGTGGCGTTGTGGCGTCTGGGTTGCAGGCTATACTTCCGGCTGAAGCTACTGACGTGCAGGAGGTCAGGGAGTCTCGGTGAAATCAGGCGACGCAAAATGGCGGCGATGGATAACGAGCGAGTCACGTCGTTGTTATCTGCATAAGACGCAGGTGGAAAATGTTTTTTTTTTTTTTTTTTTCACATTCTTCGATCTCATAATCAATTGGTAAGCTTGAATCAGACGAAGATGGATAGATAAAAAAATACCCATCCCTGTTGACAACACGTTCAGGCCTACCGTTGCTTCACCGCACATAGCAGACGACATATTTTTTTCTTTGTGAAAACTCTGCCGACGAGTGTTCCACCTGGTTCCAGAACTGAGAGCTACTCAGTGGGGAGTTTTACTGATAGCGTTCCTTTAGGTACGCTACTGGTAAGCGCTGTTACTACCGAGTGGGGCATGTTGACAGTGCTCGCCCAATCAGCAGCAGTACAACCGGGCTCCTCACACTCGGGTAAGGTGGACAGCCCTGACGTAGTCCGCGGATCTCACGTAGTTTCACGTAGGCCGAAAATTGCAGGACTTTTTTTTGTTCGTAGTTCGATGCAACACCGTCGCAGCGTTATGGAGGCCATCTGCACAGACGTGGCGCGCGCACAATAGCAAATACGTTCTGTAGCACCGTCACAGTATTTCCTGCACGTGTACACGTGTAAAAAAAAAAACTAAATGAATTGATTTGATCTATAGATTAAAGACGAGGTAAAACGATTTTTGTCTTACGTTCACATCCCCAAAATTGACCTACCCCGCACTAATACAACTGACAAAGTCACGTGGTCAACAGTGATGAACGTGCTCGTTTGTATCTCGATTTTCAAAATACCGGCACTTCTATACGAATATACGGGGTGGTGGAGGCTGAGCGGTTAGAATGCTCGCCTCCCACCAAGGCGAACCTGGTTCAATCCCCGGCCGGGTCACTCCCGGGTTTTCGCAAGTGGGAATCGTGCCGGACGATGCCGCCGATCGGCGGGGTTTTTTTTTTTTTTTCGGGGATCTCCCGTTGCTTCCCGGTGCTGCTCCTTTCTCGCCTCATTTCACTATCAACGGCTCTCAAGACCTCGTTGTTCAGAGGCGTGTGAACATGCGCGTCCAAGGCCAAGAAGCGAGGGAGCGATACGGGCGACACTAACACGCAAGCCCAGAGCCTCATAGCTCCTAAGCGCAAGACGTGCAGTGTTTCCGTCGTGGTCCTGTACTGTGCAAATTAGATCTGTAACAGTGGGATTTTATTACATGCAATAAAAGCCCACAGATTAAACTACGTTCCTATGTTTGTACTTTTCTTTTGCCGCTTAAGGAAACTGCATAAGCAAGCTTCAAAAATGCGATATTTGACCATTTTCACGATATTTTTCTCCATGAATGTACTTAATATGTTAAAAGTAAAAACATAGAGTCGTAGATAATAGTTTTTTTTTTTACCTTTCCTAGCAAAGGGTCGTGTTTACAGAACATATGTTTACCGAGAAACGCGAATACGCGCAAACAACGATTTCACAAAAAAATGTTTCACTTCACGCTCCTCTTAAGAGCCGCCCAAATCTTTTAACTCTACAACAACTATACGTATAAAATACTTTTGGCAAATTGAATTTAATCAAAATGCATTACGATTTGGTTAGCGGCTGTATGCAAACATCTCGAATAACTCTTTTACTAAATAGTGTTCTAACGTCAAATGCTATCTACGTACGTAAGTCGTACTATCAGAAAAGAAGTTCAATGTCGATACACGGAAACTTGTTTTGCGCAGTTAGCGTGATCGCTCTACCCCATGTTCACTCAACTGTTATGAAGTGATCAGGCCTTAGCTGGACGGCGTGTCTGATCACACCTTCAAACATTGAACCAAGGCGCGAGTGCCGACTGCAATAACACATTCGTGAAAGACAGTTGCAGAAACCCCTTCCACCGGACAGTAAACGGGGCCGTAAATATCAAACACCGCTCCCGATATAGGCCAACGTAACACTGGGAGCGGCGTCTTTTGTCGTCGGGCCATAATAAGACCACTGAAGATGGCTATGTCCGGCCGTCGACTTCCGCCATCTTAATCAACCTCCGGAGTCATAAACAAGGTGGGGACTCTCCAATTAGACTTTACTCAGAATGCGGATGGTTAAATCTACACACTTTAATATAAATTAATATTCAATATATTTGAATAGCCCCACTCCCCGCGCGCATTCAATAATTTTTATATTTAAATAATATTGTACAACCTTAATGTTAAATAAACCCCTTTCATATACTGTTCATTACACAGCTCTTATCAATATCTTGCGTTGCCCATATAGCTCCGTCAAGGTATGATGATGAAACATAGAATCATATCGTAACACTGCGCTTTCATCTCGAGTCTCATATGCTAGGGAGGGGGAAGGGGAAGTAGACAGATGTAAAGAATTGTAATTATAGGCTATCCACGGTAAAGTGAGCACTTTTGAAAGTCCTCTCATTCGGTGTAATAGTCAATAAGTATATTTTATTTAGACGTTAACTTCCCAGCGTAGTAGAATACACTCACTGTGATTATTACGAATTAATTAAAGGATAAAAAATTGCTGAAAGGAAAAAATAACTAGGGCCTCAAAATTGCTCACTTGACAATGAACTGCCTATAATCCATTCACGGTTACTTCACATTTTTCTGAAGCCCTGCTAAAGTTATACCTCCAGGATATACTTCTGCCTAGAGTAAACTAAGCTTAACAAAGTCTAGAAAATTACACTAACAAACAACGCATCCAATTCATGCGCACTAAGTTGTAATGATATTTTGCATGATAACTATTTCTTACTAGTTGCTACCAACACGCATGTATTCTTACCGTTTTAATTCATATTTGTTATAAATGAAATATCATAATTTATAAATAAAATACAAGTCAAACTACAATTTAACGAAAAATAAGGTACTTCTATGTTAACAGGGTAACAAGACGCTTGTGATACGTCACATAATTAGGAAGGAACTAAACACGTCGTAGATGGGGCGATTTTCCAAAGGTTTGATTCGAAAAGTGCTCACTTTACCGTGAACAGCCTATGCTGTAGTTGAGGCACGCTTGACACGCGGCCCTGTCGTTTGCTGGCTGGTTCGGCGCGATCGAGGCCAAAGCGGGGCGCCTATGTGGGTGCCCTGCTGGAGATAGGGCGGCCGCCTACACCAGACGGCTTCCCTCCAACCCGAAACAAAAAAAAAAATAAAAAATAAAAAGTGAAACCCGTCGCGTCGTCGAGCGCCAGTCAGCTGTTGAATCGGCCACATCGCCTCAGTTTCGCAACGTGTGCAGGCGTGGGGTAACGCGAGCACTCGGCCTGCAGACAGGCTCCATGTTTTCCCCTCCCGCTGGCTGCCGGATCGTGCCGCTACGGGGTTTCCTTCTCGCTTCAATTGTCTTCTGTTTACTAACATTTACACCCCTCACACCTCCCGTTTTCCCTTCACGCGAACCCGCTGTTTACGCGCGGGAGGAGATAGATAGATATATAGATAGATAGATAGATAGATAGATAGAGAGAGAATTTCTGTTACGTAGACTAGCATGTTGACGTCATTGGTGCACGCTGAAGCCCTCTCATTAAGGACAGGGGTATTTCGCAAACATATTTATGCTCATTAGAGACTTCTATATCCTACGTCCACAACCACAAATTCATTTAGTTGTATGGGAAGACATATTCTTATACGACTGGGCCAACCGTAATAAAGTACTCCGATACTGTACGTCCATGATTCGCGGACAGACATCTGAGGCACATGACTTTTAAAATCATCCAACCACGAAAGGGCATGTGGACAAAAGTGTTTTGGAGTACAACTGGTCCTGAAATCATTTAGCGAAAAATACCTTTTCCTGCCTATCGTCTAGAATAATCTATATCTATACTAATAAAATAAAATTGAAGTACCTGTCTGTTATTTCAAAATCGGTTTTGATAAAATTTATACATATCATAGAGTTTATTTCAATTTAAAATCTGCTCTTTATTTCATCTCGATATCTCTAATGGTTATGAAGTAAATTAATTTTTTCATATAATTTTCTTTATGTATCATATTTTTTTTTGTAAAAGGATCATTGTCAAAAAACATTGTTGAGTCAAGAATTGTTTTTTAAATAATCATTGACATAATACGCATAATAGAAAAGGATACATTAGTGTTTGGAAAATCATAGTAAAATAACATATTATCAAGCAACCAACACTAACGCGACAACAAAACTATTTCCGATAATAAAGTAACAATCTTTCAAACCAATAATATAGGTATGTATTTCAACAACTCCATAAAACATAGGCGAGGAGATGGCGGGCTGTTTTTTAAAGCGGAGTTTCTATTTTAAACACATGTAAACAAGTACTAAAGTCCACGCGAACGAAGTCACGGGAACAGCTAGTAGTCAATAAATATATTTTAGTGTAGTCTTAGACGTTAACTTTCGAGTCCAGTGAAATACTGTGTCGATTACTTACACGGCAATATTTATTTTAAAAATTGGTAGAAGGATAAAATAATGGCTCATAGGAAAAAGTAACCAGGACCTCAATAGTGCCCACTTTACCGTGAACATCATATACTAAATTCCAATGATTATGATGTGTACTTTAAAATTTTGAAAATTAAATTTTTTTAGTTATTTTACCCAGAATTCCCAATATTAAGGGGTCTGCCTAGTTTTCACATGGGTCTCATAGTAAGCAGCTGTTTCTGTCCTAAAAAAAAAACTGTGGAATATTTTAATTTAAATCTCTTTACATGACAGAAACAAATGTCGGTATTTTTTATTATTTGGTTACTGAAACATAATGTGGTCGTAGAAAAAATCGCCTTAACTAGTCACCTATTTGCGATGTTTATTCTTCTGTAAAACTATGCTTTAAACTATAGCTACAATGCTGTATATTTTCTGAGCAGATTGCTGTTATGAATGGCTATGAATGCAAAGGAAATTTATGATACGTGTACAAGAAAAACATGAATCCACAAATTATGGTTGTGAGGGGTAGTAGCTTGAGGTAGCTTATGGAAAATGGAATTAATAAATATGAATATAAATGTAAATATATATTGGCGTATACTTACAATTGTCAGCAGTAAATGCGAACTTTATCTAAATTACATTACGTGTTTTTCAGCATGATGCACATTGTGATATGTAAAGTTGTAATTCAACATTAAGATACTGAAATAAGTAATTTACCTCCATCGTCACCAACTGTGATATACCAATCAGTGTTTCTGTTAAAATATATGCAGGTGGATATTTTTCAAAGTTTGACTTAAAAAATGCTCAGTTAACAGTTTTGTCCCGCTGCCATGTTTTATTAATAAAGAACACATTCATTGAGAATGTTTGAGGTGGTGGTTAACATACAAAACCACAAAATTAACTACAGAAGTAAAGACAACAATCTATTCAGAATTTCTTTAGAAATATTCAGCAATCATTTGAAACACGATACGGACGGCGTGGCACCGGAGCCAGCAATCTCCCAGCATTCAACGCGAGACGTGAACAGACAAGCTTTTTCGGCCGCCAAGGAGGCCGCGACAAGCAGGCGCGAGGCTAGATGTAAGCAGTGGGTCGTTTTAAGACTTTTGAAAAGGCGGATTTCGTCCGGAAGCGAGTAGTCTGTAGGTGAGAGTCACGACAACGCGAGGTTAGCCATCTAGCAACAGCACCACCAGGGTGCTGTGTCTGACGGTTCTGGAGAATGAACTTTGCCCTATGTGTTTTCCAAAATATTTCTACCGTGTTAGAAATTTTACTAATTTGTTGTAAGCCGGTATGCGCACATAGAGAGCAAGTCTCGTCAGGCCTTGTCCTATTTTATACTCCATATGTTCACACTAAAAATACTCCTAAGTAATTTTACTCGATGGTCTTGAAATATTACATATTTAATCTTAGGTGTATCATTCGTTGTTCGTCTTGTGGCTTGGTTAAATCGAGAGAGGCTTAGTGTAGTCGAAGAAATTGTTCTGTGTTTATTTCGGCATGAAGATATGTAAATTAATATAATATGTTTTAAATTAAATTAAATCGTTTCTAGTCGATTCCAGATCGTGAACCCATTTTATCTACCGGTCGAATTTAGCAAAATTAGTGGCACCCTTTTCAGTCTACTTTCTGAAGGAAAGAAAGGCTTATGAGATCACTTTCCTGTATGTGTGTGTCTCTGTCTGTGTGTGTGTGTGTGTGTGTGTGTGTGTGTGTGTCCCTGCTGTTCAATTTTTGAACGCTTCAACAGAATTTCACCAAACTTGGTACACATATAATACTTAGTAGGGACACCTGACTTTTATTGTTTTCGACCCCGTCGGGCACTTATTTTCATAATGGCAGCCATTTTAAAATTTTGATTAATATGTCATATCTCGGAACCATTCAACCAATTTAAACCAAATTTTGTATGATGTACCATTGTGTAAGCATTAAATTCTGAGATGAACATTGTTGTTAGGTCACCACTTTAGAAAATAGCACCAATTAAAAAAATGTTTTACATTATATCTCGAAAACTATTCAACCAATTCTCGCCCGTTATTTTGTAAGATAGTGCCATGTAAATAAAATTAAGTTTTTATGTCATATATCGGGAAAGAATAGACCAATTCCTATAAAATTTGGCAAACAAGTATTACTGAGGCAGATGATATCAAGTGGTATGTTTAAGCATGACAGGCACTTATTTTCAAAATGGTTGCCATATAGCAATTTTTAGCTTAGAATGCTATACCGTCTAAACTATTAAATCAATTTCAACTAAACTTTGCACGCTGGCAGTAGACATAACAACTATCAACTGTATGTACATAGAGCATCTGTTGGGCGCTATGTTGGAAGATAGCGCCATGCGATTAAATACGTTTATAAATGCTACAGAACGACATGTAAACTTTCATAATTTAAATTGGTTAGACAACGATGTACAAAATAACAGCTTCTAAAATCACTTAGGTAAATTTGACATATAGATTAAAAGAGTTAACCAAATTCATCCAAAATTCGTATGTAGACAGTATACATTAGGATCATCGTACATAGAGCCTCTTTATATGGCAATTTTGTACGATAGCATCAAGTAAGAAAATAAAGTTTTTTATGCCGTAGTTAAGGGACCAAACCACCGATTTACAACAAATTGTTTATACAAGTGGCGCTACGGTAGGCCGTGTAAACGTACACCTTTTATGAAGCCCAGTCACTTGTTTTTAAAATAAATTTCGTGTAAATATTTCGGGCTAGTAAACCCTATAATTGTAAACATTAGACTGATTAAATCCGAAGTTGATGCTCCAAATCCGACCTCCGCAATGCAATGGACTGCACGCTAGGTTATAGTACGAGGTTTTCTGTGTTCAAGTCCCGGGTAAGGCACATGTGTATTTGTAATTGTCTCGCTACTGTTGCATAAGATTCTGGTTTCATTTCCAAAGTCATTGCTTTCAAAGGGAAGCCAGTCCATTCTACCAACTCACCTTTAACAAAATTATTCAAAAGTTAATTGTTTTCGTGTTGTGGAACGTAGGCTCATTAGTAGGGATGGGAACATTTCGCGAGTTCATTTCAGCACAAGATAGACGCCAAACACGTGTACACTGAAGTAGAGTTTGCAATTGGATCGCAGTTTATTAGACACGCCCTGGACGACTCTGAGCCAACAGCAGACTTGCAAGGAAACAAGTAGCGAGTACCATACTGCCAGGTGTGAAGTAACACTGGCTACTCTATGGGGCAGCAGCCAATGAACAAACATCTGAGGATCTGATATACAGATTACTGCGGAGTCTAGCCTACAGGTCATTGAACTCGCGAATTTTTCCTATCCCTACTCATTAGTTATAACAGTAATTTCTTGTCAAATTTTTCAATACCATAACCGCGCGACGTTTTCAGCCAATGTTTTCATTTCCAGCATATTTTAATATTGTAATGCGTAAGTTTAAGTAAATTCTTTTTTTTATTTTTCAATTCGAACATTTGCGGGGGTGGTAATATACTTTAAAAAGAAGAAGTATCATCACACAGTGTTGACAACAGTAGAAGACAAACAACCTCTGTGAGTTAGAAAAAAATCCCGCCGCATTACGCTGCAATGATATTTAAATCTTAATCCCTGCAAGATAATTACTGCAGGAAGTTCCAAACCTCCCCGTTTCGGCAAGCGTTCGTTATAGGAAGACTCTTGATACTGATATCGTACACTACTTCAAGAGGAAAGAACCACGAGCAACATCGCTGACTGCCGCAAAAAAAAATAAAACTGCCACAAAACGGAGCAAAATAAATTTCTGCAACAAAGCTCGTACAAGAATATTAACGGTGGTGTACCTTCATTACTGTTTCGTAGGCATCAAGTCTTTAAAATGCACTCAGTGGCACGTAGAATCGTGCAGTGGAAAGTAACTGCCCGCGTGGTCTATGCCAAAACATCGTCCAAGCATTTCCCTGGAGTAATTTCGGAAAACAGTGAAAAACTGAAATGACCAAAAGGTTTATTCTAAGTTATTCGTTTGGTTTCCGTTCGACGAAAGTATTCGCTATTGCTGGAGTTTCATTTTCCTCACAGAAAGAGATATTCCAAGCGCCTTCAAATGTTCGTTTGACGTCACTTTCTTCGATATGATATTTGAAACGATAACGAGGCTGTTCGGGATGTCGTTACGGATATTTAATATGAAGACATGGCGCGCGCGTGGTGAAGGTACTTGGATTGGTAATGTAAAGCCCCTCGGGAGAGGAAAATAAAATAATCAGCCGGGATCGAACTCAAGATCTTCCAAACGTGAGTAATGCCCGGTTGCACCAACATCTACCCCGATCCGAGATCGAATGATCCTAGTTCCGAACCACGATCCAGTTTGATCTTTGTAAATGTAAATCTTTCCAATGTAAAAGTGTTGCACCAACGAAATTCCATGGTTCTGGATCTCCAATTCGCCGATCTTGGTTCCAAAGTGAGAGATCGAGATTAAGTATGAGACAAATTTTGCTATTGTTTCGTAATATATGACTTCATGGAAGTAGGCGTATTTTTCACTATATATAGAACTAGATGTGCAATGTTTTATCTGTTTTAAATGAATTATTGTTGCACGAATTTTACTGAATAATATTCAAGTGCGTATAATGTTTTAATTCCCCAAGAAAACAATTGAACGTAGTTCTATCTGATGGAGAATTTTTAATCTACATTTGTCGACGATGGCTGCTGATCTCGGATCGAGATTTCGAACGGCCAATTTCAGCGGTTCGAATTGAACTTCATCTCGATCTCCAGTCCAGCACTGAACTCGGATGGTGCAATAGCTTTCTGTGCCGATCTTAGATCCGATCTCGGATCGAGTTTCGAACCACGATGGTGCAACCGGCCATAAGACACGCCATCGCATGAGCAAAAACACTCTTTGGTTGTGTTTACTGGGAGTTGAGTCCCCGAACAAGTCATAGTTTCAATTGCAACTCCCTCTCCGGCCTCACGCAAGACGCGTTCGATTGCGGCTGCGAGGCATGTATTGATATTCCATGGCCTTACACGTGTAATATCGCGAACGAAAGTTGTCTTGCAGGTTGTCTCGCCGCGTCGAGAAGGGGAAAGCGGGAGGTGGGTTAAACAAGGGGGGGGGGGGGCTGACGGGGGAGGGGAGGCGATGATTATTTAGCCCCAGTGACGATTGATGCCATGGCCACGTACCGCAACAGGAGATAACGACTAAGCGCAGATGCAAAACCCGTTTGTGAACGTTGTAAATATGTCAGTATTTTCAAAATGCACAGTAATAAAGAAGGCTTACACATTACTCGCCACATGTGGCCAGTCATTGCCCTGCTGAAATATTGCATTTGGAGTTTCCTGAAGAAAGGGCAGTACCTTGGCCCCTGAAACCTCCCTCATGTAGAGGTTGCTGTTCAGATTGCTCAATACGTGGGAATCGAGATCTTATTGTGTTTCCAATGGCGTCCCAAACCATCACACTTGACGTTTGTTCGCTATGCCGCTCCACAATGCAGGCTGTCGGATTGCAGTCACCATGGTAGCATCTAACACGTATGCTGCCATCACTGTAGGACAGGTTGAAGCGGGACTCGTCCGAAAACAATACATTTTGCCACTCAGCACACCAGCAACGGCGTTCACGTGCACATTGCAGTCTGTCTGAGGCGTTTGTGGTTTCTGGACAATGGAATGGCATGCGTGCCTCCAGTCTAACCCGCAGCATACGGTGTCGAACCGTCGACGCAGACAGGTCGTCCATACCCGTCGCTGTGCTCCAGTGTCGAGGCAACACTGTGGACGAGGGCTGTACGGTCCGTTACGGCCATGCGGACAATATGGCTGTCATCCCGTGCTGTGGTCACATTGCGTGGTCCAGTACCAGCTCGTCGCTGCGTATGACCCTCTTCTATCCACTGATTCCACACACGCATCACTGTCGTAACAGCATTCCCTGTAGGAACCGAAATGTCATGGTGTGACAAACCCGTTTCCCGGAGACCGATCATCTGCCCCGTTCGACTCACTCACATGCTGATATGGTACCCTTTGACGTCGACGAGGCATGCTGGCACTTGGTTTCGCTTCGTTTGGCGGCTCTTCACTGACTGAGATTGGCGTTAACACTGACCTGTCCGGTCACACACGGGAGGGCTCTGCTGATCCTACGTGTACGCCATCTCTCTGCAATCGTAATCACTTATTGATGGTACACTGTTATACACATCTGCCGAATTCGTATTCTTTCGGGCCATTCTTTGTGGGTGTTGCAATTTTTAAAAACAATCGTGTATAAAACTATAAAACACTAAACCGGCCATGGTGGCACACTGGTCAGGAAGCTCGCATCCAACCATGGCGAACCGGGCACAAACTGGACACTGCTATTGGCTACTGGGTTCTCTCGGAATATTCCAGTCCCCCTCCCACTCACAGACACGTCTTTCCTTTCCGTTTCTGCTTTAAGAGTGGGATGGAACCCCGTGTGAACCCCGCGTCCAAGGCCAAGACGCGAGGACTAAAGGACTTTTTAATGTCCCCCGGTTTAACACTTGAAAGATTAGCATGGGACGGCTTACAGACTAACTTATAACCTAACTTAAATTGACATCCATGCCTTGCCCGGGATTCGAACCCAGAGCAACCAAGGACCAACCGCCTGCCCCACAGGAGGAGCAAACAACTATTTCACAAAAAAAATGCTCGAATACGCGTATGTAGATAAATAAAGGTTCTGCAAATACGACTTTTTCTCAGAAAAATAAAAAACTTATATCTAAGCACCTACTTTCTTTCCCCCCCCCCCCCCCCATGTTATGTGTATTCTTGGAGAAAAAAAATTGTGAAATTGGTCAAATATTGCAGTTTTAAAGCTTGCCTATGCAGTTTCTTTAAGCGGCAAGAGAAAAGTACGAATATACGGACGTAGATTAATATGTGTTCAACTGTGTCAACTGTTTAGTATGCTATACTGTTGTCGGTTGTACACCACAACTAAGCTGACACCAGACAAATATGAAAAAATTGTTTTCAACCCAGAACCCGGGACTTAAAACCGCATTATCTTTATAAACCCATAATCACTTTTAAAACTTAGCATCATTAGAATAAAATAATAAACACCTTAAACTGTTACTAAACAATAAATAGATAACTGAAAGAACTGCGCAATTAGTCATGCATTTTTCGACACAATACTTTACTAAATAGTTATTTCTAGTGTGGTACGAGTCCGTTCATTGTACAATAACTTCGCTAACATTTAAAGTTAAGTAGTAAACGTTTTACAGAACATTTTAAGTCACAGAGCCACATTTAAAGTTGGCAAAGAAAACATGGCGGTGATTTTGAAAGTGCCAGATGGAACACGGCCTGAAATTACTGACCAGTGGAACCTGTGAGTATGGAAGGTGGCGTTCAACACATACCCTATTGCAGGGAGTAATAATTTCCTCTTCTCCACCCCCTCCCCCTATTTTTTCCCTGGCAACTTCTTTTTTATTCTTAATCATCTTCCTCATTTCCCACCATCACGGCGAGCGAAATGTGTGTCCTGGCTACTGGAGCGAGAAACTCGAAACTGCACAGCCAATTACTCGCCTGTTGCGTCACAGTCACGAGCGCGAAACTGACCAATTGCACAACCGCTCAGACCAGCCGCTGTTTCCTGCTGGGCGCGGGGGGAATCGATTAGCGGCCAGCATTTCCTCGTCACATCATGTACGGCCCGCGAGTACTCCTCCACAGCGCTAGGGCGTAAGAACATCAGTAGTGGGATTAAGTAGGTCTTGGGACAGAATCGACGGAGTAGGACTACGATAAAGGATGCAGGGAGTCGGAACCTGCAGCCGTCCGCCAAGTTGAATTTCATCACATTCGATGGTCAAAATTGTCAGTTTTATCCTTAATTGAGCAAAGTGGATCCGAGGCTCCATGTATGAGCCACATAATCTTCAGATCAGGTAAGCTGATTCGAGACTCTGAGGCAGGTCCTGCGGATCAGTGGTCATGGCCCCCTCCCATAACCACCATTCTGCACCACCCCTCTTCACACCCCTACCTCTTCTTCCCTCACATTAAAAAAAAAAACACATATTTATCCTCTCCCCCTCATCAATCACCACAACCACCAACCTCTCCACCTCATACCATCACCCTTACCCACCCCGGCCACCCATTCCCCACCACCCCACTCCCTTCCCTTCCTCTTCCCAACTCTATCTCTCTAAATCGTAAAAAAAAATTAAGGAAAATACTAGAAAAAATAATAAAAGTCAAAAACATGTAAAAAAAATCTCAGAAAAATTGAAAAGGAGCTTTTATAACGAATTAAATAATCACCAAAAACTTCTTGAATATATTGCTTAAATATTACATTAAAAAATAAAAGTATTCGTGTCTGTCGCCTTCACTTCAACAACTTAAGGGTTCCATTCTCGCACATATGACAGGACACAGGGTCCCTCCTGGTAGGATTTTAGCACGGCATAAGGCTGTGACAGGTTGTGCACGCAGCTACCTCTCCCTTCACCAGCCATATCCCATTACCTGTAAATTCACCCGCCAGTAGTTGTGGCGCTAACAATATGGCCCTTTTGTATGGTTAGCTGTGGGTGAGATGTTGCTATAGATGGATGATATGGACAGTTGTTCTTTCTGGTGGGCCTTGTCCATTGTTCTAGTCAGTTTGGCAGGAGCCAGTCTTGGATGGAGTCAATCTTTCGTGCGGTTAGTCGTTAATTGTTATGGTTGGTCTGTACAATTGGTTGGTCTGGTTGGTGGTCCTGGTTATGATCCTTTGGTATGGTTTACTAGTAATGGTCAGACTTTAAGAGTGGCCAGCATGGTAGGTGTTATGGTTTGGGGGAGAATGGTGTGTGGCGAGGAGGGGTTAGTGAATGAGGGAGAGGTGTGGGTTTAGGGGTGTGGGAGAGGATGTAGGGGAGGGTAAGAGGGTTTTGGGGGAGAGGTTGGGGAAGAGTGGAAAGGAGTTTGGTGCATGATGGTAGTTTCGAGGAGGGGACATGGTCACTGGTCAGCCTGATCCGCTGGACCTTCCTCGAAGTCTCGAATTTTGCTGATCTGACGATTATGTGGTTCATACACGAGGAGCCTCGAATCCGCTTTGCTCATTTAAGGACTGTATCGATGCATTTACCCATGTTTTGGAAATATTTTGGGCATCCACACTTCCTGGTAAACATAATATGTAAGTTACTCTACAATTTTCAGTAAAATTGCGGAACTCGTGTAAAAGTAATTTAAGATCATGACCAAATTTGGGACAGTCCTGACAATTTCAGTTCTTTGGACTTCAAATTAACACACTACAGTCAACATAACAAATAAATAAATCGATGTCAATTTTCAATCCAGCATAACTTCTCGAGTTTATGTAGTTTGCTTATATGTTTTCCTTTTAAATTAAATAAGAACAAAAAATGTACTTTCAAGCCAATGATCCAAGTCGAAATGCTTGTGTTGTAGAACTATAGACCATCATACTTGAATTTTGTTTCATCTCCATTTCCCATAGAAGTAGATGAGTTCAGCAGTGATTTTGTTTAATGGAATAAAGCACAGTTCTTTCATTTAATGAAGATTTTCCTTTAGTTAAATGACTTTATAAATCACTTAAGTTTCACACACATCAATTTCTTCTATATTCAGAACTCTCTGATGAAAAAATTTGAATTTTGTATAGAAAAATTTGTCTATGTATACTTTCTGACAATATGCAGATGTAGATTCACAGAATTATTTTATTTGTTTAACGTTGCCGTGTAGATATGAACTACTTAAGACACTTTAGCAAGAATTGCACTGTTAATAAAGTTTTCCTTAATTCATCTGAAAAATTCTGTTAAGAATTCTCCGTAATTCCCTGTAAAATTATTGGCATGTTACTTTCTCAATGATGGACTTCCCGTAAATATCAAATACATTTCCCGGAATTTGTAGAATATTACAGTATCATTTGCTAGTTAGTTATTTTGTACTTTTCCGATGGCGTCCCATCTATCACCGTGCACCTACTCTACGGAATACCCGCGCCATATGCTGTTCATACTATGTGAACTACATGGATGATCATCGCCGATGTAGACGAGGTTCACCTTGGTGTAAATGCCTCGTCAGACTTTTTGATCTGCCCGCCCGACGTGTCCGGCAGGCGCATCTGCCTGTTGTCGGGCTTGTTCGTCGCTTCGCTCCCCTCCCCCCTCCCTCCTTATCGGGGTGTCCACAGGTCTACTGGCAGCGAGAGCAGCTTGTAACGTCACCATGGGATACTCAATGCTACATGAACGGTAGAAAATCTTCTAGAATGGGGTGCAGAAGAAATAAAATGCTGGTTTCGCCTTTTTGAGGAGGAGACTTACTGAGGGACTTGGCCAGAATGGAACTCTGATACTTGGGGGGGGGGGGGACGGCTGCTAATATGGGTTCCTAAAGTTAAGTTTTGGCCTACGGGGTTTTGTAATCACATTTAAAATATGTAATTTGTGAGGAGAGTATTTGTTTTATTGAAGTGGTTTTAATATATGTATTTTTGTATTAAACCTTTGTGGTTCTGAAAGTAAATTGTTTATTTGCTTCATGACCGTAGGTGGTCTTTTTGTAGGGGAGACGGGGCAAGTTGACGATGTTAAACAGAAATAGCTGTTTTGACAGTTGCATTACATGTAATCACAGCGAATATTTTTGCATGAAAGAACATATATTTCACCAACTTTTTACATACGATGTTCAATTAAAAAACACATATGTTATATGTTAAGTCGTAAGAATTTGTTAATGGAAGTACTGCGAATTAGTCAACTTTCTCCAGTACCGGGGCAAGTTGACTTTTCCATAGGGGCAAAATGACGAACAGGGTGTGTCAAATATAATAAATGCTGCAAAACAATGTTTTGTGTATTAACATTACATATACATAGCAATAACTAAATTCCTATGAAGGTAACATGTAATTAAAATTTTTATCATTACTGTTAATAATGATGAAAAGGCAAGGAAATCGATTTAATCACGGCACAACATGGCAAATAATCTTGAAGTGCTTGTAAACCAAAATAACCTAATAACTAAAGACAAGAAAAAGGCTCAAATATTGTTTGTGATTTGATATGCAGTAATTATTGAAATACTAACAATAGTCACACCTAATTGGCTACAGCCTTCATAGCTTGAGCATTTCTCGTGCCACCACTGTTCACAAGCTCCACACATCACCCAGTCTGCATCGGAAGGGCCAACAAACTCTTCTTAGCACCCTGGGTACAATATAGTTTGAGTGTTTTCTTCAGGTTTTGTTGATTTTTGGAAAAGTTTCTTTGCAGGTATTTCGACATTTTTTGATTCTTTCTTTTTTGATTTCTTTTCTTTATCGCGTTCTTTTCCCAAGAGAAAATCTTTCGCTGGTGTGCTTGTTAGAATGGATGCAGATACATTTTGTCTCTTCCGTTTAGTAGCCCTAGGCCTGTTTGCGACTGGAAAAGGTTTAACTGAGTTGAGAGGGACGTGTCCCCTAGAAGTCGTCTGTTTCGGTACATTTCCATTATCATTAGATTCTGAAATTTGAGTGAGGTTCTCTGCTTCATCAGGAACGACATCTGAGTGATCTTGCTAATGGGATGTTCCAGGTTGCATAATAATATACTGTAGAAGGAGATAATTTTCAACTGCAGCTGCCTGTTGTCCACTCAAAGTATGCAATAGTCGGTTGGTCATGGGAAGGTTCTACTTGAATATCTCGTTCAGTTGTGGCTGAGGGTGCGAAATCCTCTTCGGCAAAAATCTGTGGATTGTATGGCTCAATACTACAAGCTTTGAAACCTTTATATGCATTGGCTAGCTGTACCAAAAAGCTGACCCATATCTATGTCAGTTATTGCCTTGCCAGGGCGGGATACCATGAAATTGTTGCATGCCTGACTGTAAAATAATTTAAGAGGCCCAAAAATGAAACTTCGAAGGGCTGTAGTCTATGACTGGCATGGGTTGGGAGGGAACCCCAACCGTCGCAATATTGTGATCGCGGCAAAAATTAATAGCTGGCAATGACACATGCGAAACATGGTTATCAACAAGGAGTTAAATTGGCCAATTTTTGATGGCTTTAACATGATTAACAAACTGCCGAAGGTAAGCAACAAATAATTCTGAATTCATCCAACCAGTTTAGCTTGCATGACCTTCAGAGCCAGGAGGCAAATCATGCTGTAACTCTGAACTCATTCGCTTTCTGGGGAATATGAGTAAAGGTGGGACATACACTCCTGTCGCACTAACGCTGCACACAACAGTTACATTTTTCCCTCTCTCTCTGCAGACACAACCTTGGAGACCCTCTTTGTGCCCTTTGGTGAAATAATCTTAGGGAGTTTGGGGGGGACTGTCGACAAGCCCGATTCGTCAGCATTAAATATCTGACTCGGAGAATAATTACACTTTGAACGAACATTCTTCAGCAAATCAAAGAATTTTCCTACTTGTACTGGATTGAAACCGATAGTTCGTCCAATCGAAGTTACTTCGGGAGTCCTCATTGAAAAATTGTATGCCTTCATAAAACTGCTTACCCAGTCTTCAACTGCCATTTTTGTCTGTTTGTTGAATGGGTGATTGAGGCTCATGCGTCTGCAAACTGGAAAACAAGCTTCCGGCACTGAATCTTTGTCAAGTCAAAGAGTCTTTGGTCCATTTATGTTAGATTGCTTCTTGGTTCATCAAGCTGTTCTGGGGTGAAAACTTTCCCGAATCTTCCTCCATGAACTGGAAGATTCTGAATCAAAATAAAAACATTCATTGTTTAGTGGCCTATGAAAAGTGAGTGAAAGTTGCATAACCTAGAGTTTTAAACACAATGGACAGTTCTATGTTTACTCAATAAAATCAGCGTGAAGAGCACGAATTACCTACATCTATCAGGCTATACAGGCAATATAATGAGAGTGGATGATGTGTTGGAAATACCACAGAAGGTAATATTAGCACCAAAGCGATAGAGATAAATACTTGCAGAACTCATACCTCAGGATCAATGTTCAGATATCTTCTGAGTGTCGCTTCGGGGATTTCATATATGGTAGCAGCCATGTTACATTGCATTCGTCCTTCCCTTACAGCATGCATTGCTGCTTCCATTTATCCTTGTCCCAATTAAAATCCTAAAATTATTTTGTATCGTGTTATTTAGTTCTAAACTTCCAAAACCCACATTATGTAGCTTACATTTTAATAATGATTACTGACGCAAACATGTTCAGGTTTCAAGATGAAAGGCCTATTATATTAATTAATGTTTAATGTTATAAAACAGGGGGAAAATCGATACATGCATGGGGCAAGTTATCGAATTCGCCAACTTACCCTGCTAACTTGTCCCGGTTTACATCATTTAAATAATTTACCTAAAAATTTTAAACAGATATTAATACCTGCATTCACCATTACATGAAAAAATTACTAATAAAGGGTATAATTACTGAAATCATACAATGCATATGAAAGAGTTATAAATAAATAGCAAAAGCTTATCGAACCTACCTTCAGTTTTACATCAACGATGCTGAAAATCAACCTTGACACTGCAGAGATATGCTCAGACTGAATGGAAAATTCCGTTGCTGTTGTCGTATAGTGGCTGAGGGAGACCGTCAGGATTATAGGGTAGCCAACTCTCTCTCTCTCTCTCTCTCTCTCTCTCTCTCTCTCTCTCTCTCTCTCTCTCTCTCTCTCTCTCGGCCACACGGACAGCGCACATCGCAATTAGTCATCTTGCCCCGTTCGTCAAGCTGCCCCCCCCCCCCTTTTTTTCCAGATTTCGGGAATTTTTCAAAATATAATTTATATTTATAGTTCTTTTCTCTCACTTGGTAAACCCAAATTAGCATACTCTTTGAACCACACTCCCGGGGGGAGGGGAGAGGGGGGGGGGGTTTCCAATTTGTGTTGGAAGAGAAATTCCAACTGGTGGAAGGTAGAGATGTTTCGGCAAGCCACCGCCACACATTTCAGTTTTTAAAAATAATCATTAATGTTCACTACGCATGTTTTTACTGGATATAAAAAAGAGAATTTTAAGGGTTTCCTAATAAATTTCATCTCTTGCAAAATTGGAACTCGAATTGAAAATTTGGGAAGTTGTGACACTTGTCACTCACATTAAACATTCTCTTGTCAAACTGGGGTGTAAATATAGTGTATTAATTCATCTAGCCTGCGTTACTTTTCCAGTTTCTTATAGTGTTTGAGCGTTTTAAGTGTTGCTAACTATTGCAAAGCGCAGTGAAGGCTGTTCAGATAAAATGAGCACTTTTGAAATCAGCACCAGTAAAATGCCACTGCCCCCTGCATGCATATATTTTAACGGGCGCACTGAGTTACATGTGTCCAGTAAAGTTGGTAACGATGGAGGGAAAGTAGCTCCATATCTTAACAGCGAATAATAAGTGTTAGGTAACAATTTGTAATGACTTTATTAATTTTTTTGTTTCGCTTTCTGTACTTTTGTAATGCATCGAAGTGTATAAATGAGCAGATTTGTGAGATTTTCCTTTTCTAACAATTTTGCAGTTTCACTTGACCGACGCATGAATAAAGTGACGAGGTCCAAGGCAACGTTAATTTTACATAAGGTGGAAGAATACACAACGTGCATACAAGTAGGTCTCAAGCAGGGCTTTCAAAAGTGCTCATTTTACCGTGAACATCCAATATAATGTTTTCTGTTGTTTAAAAGAATACGTTTATGTCGCATGGGTACACATAACTGCAACAAAAATTGTATTTTATGGTTACAGTAATGAACAAAGCTTCATGTATGCTCGGTATTGGTTCCCGGGACCCCGAAACTACAGGAGGCCGCGGTGGTTAAGAGGTTGGAATACCCGCCTCCCACTAAGGCTAACCGGTTTCGATTCCCGGGGGGGGCCGCCCCCAGATTTTCGCATGTGGGAATCGTGCCGTACGATGCCGCTGGTCGCCGGGTTTTCTCGGAGATCTCCCGTTTTCCGTTCAGTTTTTTATCCGCCAATCAGGATGGCTTTCGGTGAAATGTGAAGATAAAATCGAAGTCATATGAGAAGTATATCCAAGTTAAATAACAAAAAGGTTATTCAATACAGCTTAAACACAGAATAGACAACATTATGCCACTAGCAACTGTATCATGTAAATGATTTATTTCCCTTAATTTCCAATCCATATTTGGTTTTATAACCAAGCATTTTTTCCCTTTAAATATCAAACAGTCACACGAAATACAATGTTAAATTACCTATTGTTTCTAAACTTTCTTCGCTGTGATTTTGGTACTAAAACAATTCAAGGTATATTTTATAGTGACTAATGTCTACCAAAGAGTTCAAGTCTCCACTTCAATTTTTACGAAGCAATTTTATTTGGTGTACCTGTGAAACGATTTCTGCATTCAATAACTCGACTTCAATAATTTAATTCTCAATGAAATATTTGATGGTGGGAGATTACCTTAATAAGGTAATGAGCGAGTAAAGGCTGTTCACGATAAAAATGAGCACTTTTTAAATGAACCTTAGAAGAAAGTCACTGCTCCTAACTTAATATATTTTAATGGGCGCACTGAGTGACATTCGCCTAGTAAAGTTGATAACGATGGATGGAAAGTAGTTACATATCTTAACGTCGAATAAATAGTGTTAGGTAACCATTTGTGATCACTTTTAAATTAACATTCACTTTCCGTTTTTTTTTTTTTTTTTTTTTAATGCATCAAAGTTGAAAAATGAGCAGATTTTTAAAGTATTCACTTTCTTAATAATTTCAGAGTTTCATTTGACCAACGCATGAATAAAGTTATTAGGCCTATAGCAATGTTAATTTTACATAGGATGGAGGAATATACAACGTGTATAGACTGTTCACGACGAAGTGAGCACTTTTGAAAACAACCTTAGAAAAAATTCACTGCCCCTACCTGCATATATTTTAACGGGCGCCCTGAGTGACACGGATGAATAAAGTGATGAGGCCCATGACAATGTTAATCTTACATATGGCGGAAGAATGCACAACGTGCACACGAGTAGATTTTAAGCAGGGCTTTCAAAATGCTCATTTTACCGTGAACCGCCTATATACAAGTATATCTTAAGCAGGACTTTTAAAAGTGCTCCTTCTACCGTGAACAACCTATAATAGTGGCATAAATAGGCACTGTTGGGCCTGGCTACTATGCTCATAGCACTAAAACCACGCTACCAAAGTGAAGCGAAAAGCTTTAAGAATTGAATTAAATGACTGCCGTTATCAGCGGTGCGGAACAGCGTTACTGAACTGGAGCGACGTAAACTTTCGCTAGTTTACGGCTTTGACACAGTTCGCCTGTGACATCTCTGAGAACTGAGCATGCATTGCACTGAAATGTAAAACATAAATAATTACCGTATAAGATTTTTTTTTTCTTTCGAAATTATGCAATTTATAATGTCGCGGATATTTGAGGCAACTATTTTGTCAACTTTTCATATTTACGTCTGAACTTCTCAGCCACCGCGGCCCCAATTAGGTGAAATTAACTTAATACTGTCGGTTCTGGTCGAGCACTTTTGATATTTCTGGTTGGTTCATTTATTCATTGGCAGACTCTTTTCTGCCTCTTTGCCCTAATTTTCTTTTTCAGGGAATATACATGTTACTATAATGTGATTAGGTAAAATGGTTAGAAAAATTAATGTATGACTTTTACGTTAATTACTTTCTTTCATCCATATTAGCGTTCATTACGAAATATTTTTTAGTTTCTTTGGTAGTTTAAATGGACTGTGCTCTTTGCCAAATAAAGGTCAAACATTTATCATAAATAGGACATCGTTAACAAATAACAACCATGGGACAAGACAATAACTAGTGAGCAAAATGGACCTATCAGTCATTTAAACATTGACAACGGACAATAAACAATCTGGGGAAGAAGGGGGAAGGGGGCGGGGGTGGGGAGCTGAAAAAACCAGAACAGAAAATATCCCCAATGAAAATAATCCAGGAATACGTAATATCCTCGTAAATTAAAAACTGAAGGTTTTAAAGTGAAAAAGTTAAAATAGCCACTTCAAATAAGCGATCATAGCCAAAAAAATTTGGATGAAAAAAAGACAACATACAGGTAGGGTAATCGCAACAATCCAAAAAACATCAATGCAGCAAACAACATTAGAAAAATATATTTGTGCCTCAGATATATAGGACATTATGTCACAAATACAGGAGTACAGTTTACCTCGTTATAGGCTGTTCACGGTAAAGTGAGCACTTTCCTTGCCCTAGTTACTTTTTTTCGAATTATCAATTTGAAATCCTTCCATTACTAAAAAAAATAATTATTGTCATGCAAGTAACAAAAGCATTGTATATATTTCACCGGACTCGAAAGTCAACATCTAAGGCTACAATAAAATATATTTATTGACTATTGTTCGAAATGAGTGGCCTTCAAAGAGTGCTCACTTTACCGTGAATAGCCTATACCATGACGGTACATAGTGCCCTTTCCTACTGGCTAAATCGTTTATTATTCTGTGTAGTTAGAGACCTGCAAATTCGTTTATTGGGGACACGTAAAACTTCAAGCACGTGTATCTTTGAAATACGTTTGTCATTGGACCACACTTTTTCTGGCACACCCTGGGTAGCTCTACACCAATAAATGAACAGTTCACGATTGTGTGCCCCGATCACGTGTAATTCAGTCAGAAAGGGCGTGGCTTCACATCTATGCAATAGCCAATGGAGGAACGACGTCGGCTCCGGTATACACAGTACTATGAAGTTCAGCCTGATGCTAAATAATAAAGGGAATTTTGCTCGTCTCTATGATATTATACTTTGCGACCTGGATATAGCGTAAAAAATACTATATTTATATATATATATAGTACTGGTGCAAAATAAACTGTCAGATACAAAATGCAACAGAGGCAAAGCCAGACTTTACAATATTTCGGGGCCTGGAATTGATACCCTTGTACTAGTACTATCAATCACACACGACTCAAAAGTAACATGATTTTGGCGAAGTAGTGATTAATTAAGTTAGTAACATACTCGTTAAACAAGTCTTAAAAGCGCAAATGAAAACAAATTCGCAAGCTTTCTTTCAACTTAAACATTCTAATAAACACGATAAATTGCTCATTCTTCATTTCTCCTGCAATCATTGGTTGAAGGCCACGGCACGAAATGTAGTATAGCCTTTTTTGTATACGTCTGCGCGTCAGGGCTACCACTTACACGACACGTACACGACGAAGAATGAACATTACAACTGGAGCGCACAATTCCATTTCCATACATACTCGTATTATCTAAATGTTTTCATCTTGAGGTTGGACCACGCAGTTCTGGGCCAAAGTTCGTAGAAATACCGTGACCGGATCTGGTTCATTACCAGCCTCTAACACGACTTGATTTATGAGCACCCGAGTAGGGAACAGTGAGGTTCGACGTCAACCAGAGTCTTGAAAAACCTCGTTGTCTTCAGCAGTATTTGTCTTTGTACATAACCGTATGCAATATCGTTATTACAAGCGGTGTAAGCTAATTGATACGATATCGTACCTGAAGGAGGGAACATTCGCACCTGTAAGGCATCATCTTGTGTTTCGCAATATTTCCCAGGCTGTCTTGCTCGGTGTGGCTTCACGTTAAGAGAAGTTTGCGGAACCTTCAGATCCTTCTCGATTCGCCATAAAAGACAAAGTGAAAGCGTTTTACACTTCTTGCCTCATTGCTCCAGCACAGTCCGTTGCTCGGTGCGGTATATTAGAACAGTTACCTGGTAAGGCTCGTGCGGTAGGTAGGCGAACTTACAAAAACACAAAATAAATGTACAATAATTTGCCAACAAACGGAGAGATTTAGAGAAAAAAAGTTATGTTGTATTACAATTTTAGGACAGTAATATATGTATTTGTGTTAAACATCACCTGCTTGAAACACAGGAATTTGCTTAAAAATAATATAAGACAGTGTGTATCTTGAATTCCGTAGTGGCTGTAGAGAAACAATATTTTCTGCATCCCCACTGCAAGCAAACATGTTATATTTTAAGTGCCAACATGGCTTCAAAATAAGTGAATTTTGTACTATTGATGGAATAATTGAAATTTTATTGAAAATGTGAACGCCCACAGCATAATTAAGAATAAGCATAAAGTATGGCAAATGTAGGCCTACTGTATTTTGGCCAAATACTGTGATTGCCTTTTTTTCACATAGGCCTAATAGGTTTCATGTTCAGAATCACAATACCACCTAGATGAAAATAAACAATCAAACCTCATAATTAATTATGATTCTGTCGCTAGCAGCAGTTTACTGAGCAGAACCTGCAGTGCTGTAGCAACACGTTTGCCTACTGAACATGTCCAGTGTCTTTTGGCATGGCCCAAGTATGGAAGTTGGTAGCTTGTATCGTCGGAGCTGTTTCAGGAGGCTGACATAGGCGCGATGCCTCCCCCCTCCCCCCCCCCCCCCCCCCCCAATTCTGCTTGTTTCCCAAAGGTTTTACACAGCAGACAGTTCTGCCGTCAGTGGTACATGTATGCAGGATAGTTGTAGCAGCGAGGAGGCTTATAGTCTCCGCCTTGGACTGCCATAGGCATCTCTGATGTTGGTACTGGTTGTGGGGATTCCTTCATGGCATACAGCAGCATCCCAACTTGGCTGCTCCCACTGCTGTGGGTTCTTGTTCATCAGCTCATGCTCTCTGCACTGCAGTGGGCATGGCGCACTCCTATCCTGCTGCTACACTCTAAGAAATTACATGTGAATTTACCATATCAGTGTATACGTACAGTGACAAAGCGAGAATGGTAAATTATTTTCCCATACATGCATGATAACGTTCCTACAGTTGCTCAGGAAAGAATCAAATGCATAGGGAAGTTCCCAACTTTGTATAGTAGCGATGCTAAACATTCCCATATTTTCAGCTTGACACGTAGTACTATTTCCATACACTGTATAGGTTAAAAACTTTCATTACAGTTTAGGAAGTTTACCAGATTTTTTTTACAGTGTAGCTGCAGCCAAATCAGCTTTTTGGAAAGCCCTCTCCACCGTCATGACCTGCGTGACTTACAACATACAGAACTTTCCTGGGATCGGTTTCGTGAGAATCCGGAATGCCTCCTGGAATCGCCTGGTTATTTGCAGGGATTTCGCATGTCTCTGTGCCCAGGGAGGCATGTCAGAAGTACACAAGTTTCCACGAGATAAATCGTTGCGGGAACTCAACCTCATAGTGGATCTCACTTGTAAAACTTGTTCTGGCAGTCGGCATGGACTTCAATAGACAACTAGTGGTGAATTCCATTGTCCAGCTTCATCCACGTCATGTTACACCGCTCATGTGCTTGTCGGTGCAAACGGGCCCCTGTCAGACATCGAGGGCCATATGCAGAGAACAATATAGTCGCCACTAACGCTAGAAACACGGGCAAATCGTCACCAGTACTAGAGCCGAAGCGAAATCGCCACTAGATTACTCGATGTGTGTTTTCTCAGTTACTTTAAGTTGTAGTGGCCCTTACTTCGTAAGTGGAGAAATCCAGTCGCCGAACGACCGCCCTAAATTACCATCTATTGGAGATTTTCTGCAGAATGGCGGAAACCAGATCCGCATTTGACTAAGATTTAAAGTTTTTAAAGTGTATGGGGCTGTATATTCATACTTTCTTGTGAAGAGAATGTATTTATGGAACTGCTAATAATTAATTAATGCCTTACCTCATATACCCCTTCCAAAAATCTCGTAAAAACATTATTTCATAAACTTTCGGTAACAACATCTAAGAAATAGCAATTCCGCATAAATATCTATTAGTTGACTGGCAGTATTTATAATTCTGCATGCGTGTTCTGTCGATCCCAGCATGTAAATTACATTTTTAAACAGTATAAGAATAAAATGCGTATTTCGAGGAACGAACCTCTCCATTTGATTTCTTAGGAGAAGAATCAGACGTCATAGTTTCTGCGACTTTCTAGTGGCTGAGATATACTGACGTCATTAATTTCGGGCAAGCTCGTGTATCCTCGTATTTAGTGACCATCCATACCAAACTTCATGAATCCGCACTAGTGCTAAAACCATGGAGGTATTAGTCTGTGGAGTGGAAGCCGAGACATAACAGTGAAGCCGGGCAGCAGACACTAATGAAAGACAAGGACAGGGCTAGTAGTGGCAAAAAGGTGCACATTTTACATTTAGTTAAATGGGCGTGTTTTTCTTTCATTTTTAATGGATTCCGGATAGTGGCAAAATATTGTATAGCATTCTGATTTACAGGCAGGTTTGGCAATTGTGGCAATGTTCTTCTTTGTAGGACATCGGACGTAAAATTATCTACTCATAAACCACTTCTGTTTACACACAGTCATCACTGATTTCATGCCTTTAGTATACACAACGAGCTTTCTACACGAGTCATATGCTGACCCTGCAATTTATTGTTGTTTGTCACAAATAATTTTAAAACACAACACTGCAATATTTACATTTCCACTATTGGTTCTCTTCAAATGCGATCAAGCTACATTGCTTACAATGTAACTTTTGCCACTCATAATATGGCGGCTGACGTAAACAATCGGTCTGCGCATGCGCAGTTGAAAGAAGTCGGACAAGGCATCGGCTCCACTTGATAAACGCGGAGAAGATAGGCTGTTGCCACTCCATCATCTTTTACCTCCACGGCTAAAACTAAAACTGCCTGAGCATATGAAATCTAGTGACGCTTGAAATCTCCACTACAGGAAGTGGTAGTGGTGCTTCAGTTCTAGGCGAGTCTGTGCATATGGTCCCGAGTGCGTGCATATTACCGAGGTCGGGTGTACGTCGTGCGCTGCCCACCCCTCAGTCCTTACAAGTACACCCTAGTGTTCCAGTAGTAATCGCTGATAGGTGGTAGTGTTATAGGTCAGTGTCCCGTCTCGGGGTGTACGCCGTGCGATGCCCCTCGCGATAAATAATGTTGTGTGTGTGTCTATATATATATATATATATATATATATATATATATATATATATATATATATATATATATATATATATATATATATGTGTGTGTGTGTGTGTGTGTGTGTGTGTGTGCGCGCGTGTGTGTATGTATGTATATATAAAGTGGTTAGCATACAATAGAGAAATTTATTAACATAGAAAAAGTGGTTAACGCGTGCGCCTCACATGCTCAAGGTCCTCGTTTGTGCTGTGTAGTGGATTGTGAGCTGCCTGCAAAACCGGGGCAGTTTTCAACACCAGATGATACCAAAACACTAATATTCCATTATTGTCAGAAAACACTGAAGTTTGGTTCTTCGACTTTGTCAGTAAAACCAGTTCACTAAATGTTCACACCGTTTTGTGCCCCCACGTAAGAATTGTGTAGATATTTATTGAGTCGTTTGTAATTGTTTCTATTGTGTGTTTCAATGTGTACTGAATAATAGGTTAAGGGTAAATACCCCTGTATATTGTTTGTGACAGTAAATTTATTTATTATATTAAAAAAAGAGTGGTCTAGTGGTCTCACTACTCGACTCCCACCTAGGCGAACCGGGTTCGATTCTCGGTAGGGTCGCTCTCGGATTTTAACACGGGGATTCGTACTGGACGATGCCGATGGTAGGCGGATTTTCTCGGGGATCTTCCATTTCTCCCACCCTTGAGTTCTGACTCTGCGCTCCATACTCACCTCACTTCACCCCCATCGTCTCTCAAGACATCGATGTTAAGAGCAGCCCAAAATCTCTCCACTCAACTGGGTCCCTGTGAAATCCATATTTTCGTAATTTGAAACTGCATACCAAACTGTTTATTTACATGAAAAAATTTTGAGACAGGACTCCCCTCATTTCCAACTATCAGGTGCCGCCGACGAAAATCTATCGATAAGAAAATTAAATTACTTCGTAACCATCTGGAACATCCACGCCATGAAAATTAAAGGTATTTTCTTACCGTCTGTAGATACACCAAGGACTTCGCTGAAAACCATGTATGTGGCCGAAGCAGTGTGGAAATTCCCTCTGCAAACCTACATACGAATGGCAGTCAACTGGGGTTGCAGGTCAGCGAAGTTAGCACACGCCGGCACAAGATCTACACATTTCACCAGGCGCCCGCATAACTGACGAGCCGTCGCCAGTGCTGACGTTCCAGTTGTGACAGCACGAGCGCTAGCATCGCGGAACACTGGATTGGTCGGCGTTTTGATTCTTAGCAACGTTTGTGTGTTTACAGTTTTCAAGACTCCGAGGAAGGAAGTGATTTTTCATTCACCTCTGCGCATGCTTTGTTTTATATCACAGCTGTTGATTGGTGGATATAGTGTTGCTTTCCATACTGAAGACTGGAATTCCACATACACAGGAGTAATTGTGACTTAACATCGATGAGGCAACTGGCAATAATTGGTTATGGAAGGGTGGCATTAGTGATTTATACGAAATATGAAAACAACTACGATATCGGCATAACCTCCAGAATGAAATGTCTCTGGGAGATGTAGACATGTCTTTCATGCATGTGGCAATAAATCGTAGGTAATGAACTTTGATCTGCTGAGAAAATTATGTTGTTTTTCATAAAGTAAACCTACTGAAAATTATAAACTTAATGGTAAACATTGTGTCTCTTGTGCAAGCATTTTTTCAGCTCAGAGAAACATAATCAATCAATTGTGACAATTTTAAGCTTCCTAAATATTTAGGGATTTAAAAAACACAAAATAATCCTAGTCTAACTTCTATTACACTTTCATCCTCGCTTCCGAAAGTAAATTATATATGTGGTAGGTACATTAGTTACCAACGTGAGCAGATGACATTGCAAAACCTCTCTACTCTGCGTTCGCAAAAATAAAAACAAACACACTAACAACAAATATAACACGACTTCTTCCTTTATGTGATTGGCCAGCTGGATGAAGTTTTCATGTGTGAATCGTTCACATAATTTTAGTGTCATGTTTGTGTGGTTTCAAGCGTTTTCATGTACTTTTCAATTGCGTAAAATTAGTTGTGAAGTGATGACAGCGTAGCCAACTGAAAGTACCTCTGGGGAAGAATGGGCTCGCCCATCTTCATCAAAATTGGGAGTATGACAATACTAGTGTACCAAAATAATTTTTCATACTAATTGTTTCCAACATATGCAAACTGCTGCTCAGGCAATATCTATTTAAATGCAAAATAAAAATTATGTATGAACTCTAGCATGTGATACAGGGCCTAATTCACTCAATTTTCATACCGGACAATTGAAAAAGTTTTTCCAAAACCAGAACACAGGGACAAGTGAACAAGATGTGTTAATAGGTTCTGATTTCTCGACAGATGTCAATGTAAGAATCGGGGTTACAAACAAGTTCACTTCATTTCACGTAATTTATGAGCCATATGCCTCGGCTTCGGCCATGACGTCTGCAGTCTGGCCAAAGTGAAGTACAAGGTAAGTTAAGCCACGAGACTACTCGTGGCGCTTCCTCCATTGTGTCTATCATTAGCTGCAATTGATTTGTTTGATTACTGGAACTTAGATTAATATCGCCTGGAGTACCAACAACTACCCCTACTGCCGACTATAGTATCCAGGAGCTTAACTTCGCCTGGAATTTCATTGTGCTCGACTAACCATTGTCTGAATCGCGAATCAGACTGGTTATTTCCGAATCCACGCAGATTGTATTGCAGTGTTCAGCAAATGAGGCCAATAAATACCTCTCAAACCTTCATGTGAGTTTCATTTGTTGAGCCTGGCCACACCTCGGACATTTCGAGGACTAGCCCTTGTAGGCAGCAATATCGTGTATAGTTCAATCTTTCAATGTAATATGCATCTGTTTTACCATGTACCATATGGCATATAGAGTGGCCTGCAACAGCTCTTGTTAGAACAGTTAAGGTAATCGTACTAAACAAAGCACGATGCAAGTCAAGGGACTAGAGTCACAGGTGTTCGACCACAACCCTGGTATCTTTTCCATACTCGTGTTACTCTCAGAGTACAGAGTGATCGAAATTGGGCATCACTTCATGATGTTTCTGGTCATGGCCCACCACAGAGAGGTGACATTTATGCAAGTCCCCTGCATCGGAGCACATCAATTGCTGCTGTTGAAACTAAGTGGTTTTAACTTCCGTCAAGATGAAATAAACCACAATACTGAACTTTAATATCAATGACATAAACTGTTTCTGTTTCGTAAAATGTACATTGAATTGGGACAGTCAAGTAATAACCTGGCATAGTGTCTAGCAGACCGGAGCTAGTGTGTGAAGGTAACGGGACTACTATCCTCCACCAATTTTCTCTCTCTCTCTCTCTCTCTCTCGAGAGAGAGAGAGAGAGAGAGAGAGAGAGAGAAAGAGAGATAGGTGGAAGGGCATCTGTGTGGGTGCAGATGCGCGCACACCTCTGCCATCAACAACCGGAAATTCTGTCCCTCGGGAGGATGGACAGTTGAAGAACGAGGACCACTGAACCTAATCAGCTGGCCAGCCACGCGAACTGTAAATCGAGTTATTCAGCAACTGCGCCAGGCAACTGCATATCTCGCAGCTCCGAGATTCCCCAGCAATGGAAACAAACCAAGGTAATGTTAAGATAAGGTTTTGTTGGACATGTTTCTGTATGAGAGCTACCGACCTGTTTACCCAGTTTGACCCTATCGCAGATATGTGTCGGTTTCCACCCAGGGTGGAGTGCACACGTGCGTAACTGACCTCTGGGATCAAGTTCGTCACTCAAAAATTACACGATACTCAGTGTAATGGCACAGGCCACAAACTATTTATGAGTGTACACTGTGCACCGAACACCAGACTAATTGCATTTCCATTCCCGAGTGGACTAGCATTCGTAAAAACAATTTTATGTGTAAACAGTTCTATTAAGCGCCCTCAGCATATACCAGAGCAAACTGGAAGAGTCTGCCAACAACCAACACAACACACAACAGTGCGACCAACTGGACTGTAACTGCACTGAGAGAACAACCACGGATTGCAAAAAACTGCTGCAGGACTGTTCACTATCGATGCAAGTAGTGCCGTCAGGCCGCTACTGGGGCAAAGTGAATTTTTTGCACGTGCTTTACCTTGAAAAGTGCATTTTTCACATGTGTGACCTTGAACTGCATTTTTACACATGTGTGACCTTGAATGTGTATTTTCGCGCTTTTTGTGCAAGAGTGGCACAAGGGCACATGCACTTCCAGTTCGATGCATGATGAGTGCAATTTTTAATTCTTTGTATTTGCTTATTTTTGGACATGGGAGTACCCGGCTCGATTCCTGGACAGAGTAAATGGAGAAAATTTAGGTTTTGAGTTCGATTCCTGAACAGGGCAATTGACTTACGCAATCACGAGTGCTCTCTTTGATGTGCACTCGGCGATTGCCAGAGAGAGACTGATGTGTAACAGTTGCATCGCAATACTGGAGGGGAGGGGTAATACAGTTGCACTGTAGCAAAATCACAGTTATTGTTGAAGGGAGGAGAATGCAGTTCTATACAGTACCTCGGCGATGTTGCTCGGTTGGTATCACCTCGGCAACTGATGCACTCGACGATTACTGCATTCCAAGGTGATGTAGGGTGGGGTAAAATGCATTGCATTGTGAAATTTATTATGTAATACCACACATGCATGATCACGCAATGAGTATTTGAATAAGATGCAAACACATAAATTGCAATTACCCAAGTACACATTACGCAATCACCGGCTCAGTATGCATGTACACACTTGCATAGCCATAATTACACATTTAATAAAATACATATTTAAGTCATTTATAGCACACTTGCATAGTTACACAATCACGTAGTCCATTCCCCACGAGAGCCTCCGCGTAAACATAGTCCGAACGACAATATCAAACTCTTTTACCCAGCGCTTTTGAATAATTTTTTACATGTGTTCGACTGTCGGCAAGCCTCCAACACCTGTGTTCAATTGATTAGTCGCACGCGCTCCACTGCCATCTTGGAGGGACTTAGTATGCATTCGACCGAATATTTGCTCACACGCATTCGATGACCATATTGGATGGACTTAGCATATAAAAAGGAGGGAATTAATATAAAAAATATTCAGTCAACTTTGGAAGCTTTTGATCTCACCTTGCAGTCTGTATGTGACGTGATCACCTGGCAACTATCTCAGGAGAGATTTGAACCCAGCGCACACAGCGGAGTCGTCAGCCAACCAGTATTAGGGTCGTGCAGCAGTGGTCAACACACCGACCCCGAGACAAGGCCCAGCTTTCACCCGTCACTACACCACTGCCCGCGACCTTCGCATACAGTGCTGTCAACATCGAAGGCTGTAACTGTTCAGGTACGATGGATCGCACAAGTTGCAGTAATATGTGCAGCGCTGATTGCAGTCACATTTACAGAGCTATTCTCGCTTTTTGGGTGGTGCAAGTCTTTGTTGCTAATGGACATAGAAAATGAATTACCCCACTTGTCCAAAGAATTTATTATCTATTTCGCTGCAAACAAAATCAAATTTGTTTATAATTATATTCCCACTCACCTGAAGCCGATCCGGATATTGCCCAGAACTTGGAGTATACAGACTGTACGTTGGGATTACCAGTGTTTACTAACGATGCTAACCACCCACACATTCAAATGGGACTGCTTATAGCATAGAATGAATCAAATTATAGAAAACACACCTGGTGCCTATAGTACAAGTGACTCCAGGTACAGTGGTTCACAAAAGAAAAACACTCACTTAATATATATATATATATATATATATAGACAGGAGAAAAAGATATGCATTCACTTCATTGCTGTGTAGGTAAGCAGGTGTGTCATAAGTAAGTTGAACGTCATGTATGCTAGTATTGAAGTGTTCGTAAATTATCACAAAAACTGATGTAGAGCTATCAGGTTGCTACTGGGACAAAGTGCATTTTTTGCTAATGTGTGAATTTGAAAAGTGCATTTTCACATGCATGACATTGAAAAGTGCATTTTGAACACATGTGACCTCGAACTGCATTTTTGCACATGCATGACCTTGAAAGTAAATTTTCGAAAATCCGATGCAATAGTGGAACAAGTGCATGTACATTTCCGGTTCGATGCACGGTAAGTGGAATTATCGGGTTCGATTCCTGGACGGCGTTTTTGGTTATCCTGCAATTACAAGTGTTGTCACGTTTGTAGTCGTGACATGTGTAGGTGTTGAGGGGGGAAATGCATCTACTTACGCAATCATGTGTGCTCTCTCTTCGATGTGGACTCGTCTACTACTGGAGACAAATGACGTTTTGGTCCGTCGGCAGCTGCATCACAACTGAGCTGGAATGGAGGGTGAAATGTACTTACACATATACTTTCACCTATCCTCCCTCTCGTCTCTGTGGGACTGCCGGTGTTGTTTCAAACATCATGGGCTGGAGACTCGCCAGACTGGTTAGCTCTGACAACTGGTAGGCGTATTCGTACTGATTTCAAGTCCCAGACAAAGCATTAAAAATATAGTTTATTTTTTTCCTACCCCCAGGGCTCTGACGACCGGTTGAGGAATTGTTACTGAGTTCGATTCCCGAGAAAGGCATTTTTTTCTTCTTATTTTTCCTAGCCCTCAGACTCTTACAACTGGTGGGCAGATTGGAACTGAGTTTGATTCCTGGGCAAGAAATTTAAAATCTTTATTATTAACTCTCCGACTATGACGACCGGTGGATCAATGGATACTGAGTTCGATTTCCGAAGAGGGCATTTAATGTTTTTATTTTTAGTATGCTACTGAATTATATTCCCAGTTAAGACACTTATATGTTTTATTACTACCTGGTTCGATCCCCAGACAGGGTACTTAAATTAATTTTTTTTCTAACCCTCATTCTCTGAAGACTAGGTTCGGGTTCCATACATGATACTTACATTCTATGTGTAAAATTGTGAAATGAGACTATTTACACATTATCATCCTGTGAAAACCGGCTATCGACTAAGCCTGTTAGCATATGCCAGAGGGTATTTGTTTCTCACATGCATTCAACTACCATAATTTGTTTCTCTCTTACCGTCATTCGACCAATTAGTCGCATGTGATCCATCCCTGTCATTTGTTTCTCTCTTACCTTCATTCGACTAACTAGTTGTGTGCACTCCATCCTCATCATTTATTATACAGTTTCTCTCTCACTTTCATTCGACCAATTAGTCATGTTCGCTCCAATGCCGTATTGGGTTCCAAGAGTATTACAAAATTTAAAAAAATATATATTTAATTCGGTTAATTAATAGCGGACTTGCACTTGCCCAACCATGCAAAATGAATTAGTTAATGAATATTTACTAAGTATTCATGTACACACATACTTAACAATAATTACTATTATTCAATGATAAAAATTTAATAAAATCTCCCAAAGTGGGAAATCCTGGAAGTGGTGGCCGAAATTGTTCGACCGGAATATCGTACGTACTGGTCCCATTACTTAATGGCAGCTTGGAAGAGCTGATGCAGGCTGCGATAATTCTCGAACGCAACTCATGTAACTGCATCGCTAATTCGGTGCTGCATGATGGTGCCACGAGTCACAAAGTGGCAATTGGAGTAAACAAAGTGAACAGCCTAATCAATTAAAAAATCAATCGTTCTGGCAGAAATCTGACAAACATACTGTCTCAGGATCAAGAGACAACAGTGCAAATAAAAATGTAAACAGTGGCAAGAATGACAGTCCGGGCAAAGGTGCAGTGAAAAAGTTTGTGAAGTGGGATAAGAGTAAGCCACCACATACGGTCTGCCGTTACTGCGAGGGAGAGGTATTCCATTGGCACAGCCAATGCCCTAATAATCCCTAACTCAGCAAACACCAGGAACCTGCGACCAGCAAGTGGGAAAGCACGAAACAAGGGGAAGGGGACTGAATCCTCTGACACCCTGTTCCGCAACACAGCATGGATTTTACACCTCAGCAGGTGCTAATAATCAGGTTAGTGGTAACCATGCGCAATTTATCCGCATTCGTGTGTTCATCAATGGTCAACCTTGCGACACCCTCATTTTTACAGCGGCCTCTCATAATTTTGTGCAACACAAGTTTGTAAACAAAAGTGACGTAACACCCACCAATTACGTGATACAGCTCGCTACTAGCCAACACAGTAGTGTAGCACTGGGACAGGCCACCGTAACTGTGAGAGTACGTGACTTGGAAGCTATTTAAACTCCAATAGTAACTGCAGAAATGAGAGAGGATGCAATATTAGGGGTGCCTTGGTTATCCGAACAGAAAACCTTTGTAGAACCAGCAGCGAGATGTATTCATTTTGGCACGAAGGAGAGGTGGACAGTGTATAATATTGATCGGCGAACAGCTGACAGTGCACCTAAAAATTTGCTCAAGGAATTTGATCATAACATACCGCAAGAACACCAAGCAGCTTTTCAGAGGATATTAGACGAACGCAGATAAGTTTTTGCAAAGTATTATGCACTGTGGCGAACTACTGTAGTTGAGCATGAGATTCCTTTGATGCAAGAAGGGCCTATATACATTGCCCCACATAGTTACTTACCTCACCAAGCACGGATATTACGTGAACAGATTAAAAAAATGCTAGAAGATGGAGTGATCAAGCCATCATGCAATGTATTTAATTTCGCCATAGCACTGGCACCGAAAAAGGGCGGCACACGACGATTCTAATTTGATTTCTGCCCCATCAATCAGGTGACTTGTAGTACACTGTCGCCCTACATCTGTGTGAAGAATGCGCTGAGCTTGTTAGGGAAAGCAAAGGTACTGCCCTCCCTTGACTTGCGCAGCGGATATTGGCAGATCCCAGTCAAGTGGGAGGACCATGAAAAAACCACCTTCGCGGTCTCTGATGGAAAGTGCTTTCAGTTCTGCGCCATACCTTTTGGCCTAAAACGCCCCCAGCCATATTTTAGGCAATAATTGTTAGAGTACTAAGTGGCCTCATTGGCGACTTTACACTTGCGTATTTAGACGATGTGGTTGTGTGGTCAGAGAGCTTGGAGGAGCACGTACTTCATTTGTCTATGGCATTGGAAAGGATAGCTATCGATGAACTAACATGTGCCATAGACAAGTGCCACCTATGCAAAACTAATCTAGACTTTCTAGGACATGTTGTAGACGAAACATGTAACAAGCCTAATCTGGAACAGTTACATCTAATCGACGATTACCAACCGCAGTGCATGTGCAAGCAGTTGTGCAGACTTTTCGTCTTAATTAACTGGCTCTGCTAACACATAGAAGACTTTGCAGTAATAACAGAACCTCTAACTGACTTGTCACTGCAACATCACTTTACATGGAGCAGTGCAGTAGACTAAGCTGATGGGGTACGGTGGCGTGGAAATGGGTTGGATGGGATTTCGAAGGTGATGAAGTGTAAGGTCAGTGGAATGTTGGAATTACCCAACTAGACGCCAGGCGTCGTCAAAGCAATGCCATGATGGTGGATGATGCTGTAGCACGATGACTCTTGGTGATCTCAGGATTGCGTGCCATACACCCAGACGAAACCTTCCATTTAACTGTTAACCTGTGCCTCTCTACAGTTAAGGCTGTAGAGATGCTATTGTTGGGTGTTTACTAAATGGTAACCCATGGTTTATTACACACTTTACTACTGCAGTGACATTTTGGTGGCAAACTGATAATTACTATTACATCTCGCGATGTGGATTATCAGGGCTACCCACACGCCCATACAGATATAGTACAATTATATTGACACATGCTTATGTTGAGTCCTGCTGAAAACATTTGCAACTGAATATGGGCATTGTTAGGGTCCGTCCCCATAAACACCTTGTGGTGACCGAATACCCACTGATTAGTTCTCAGGGTATTTAATCGGCTTAATGAACACTCCTCTCAGGGAGATACTTGACACATGCTGAGATGACGTAGACTGATCATCGCAGTAACACTGTAAAACTGACTTGCGTCAGGCAGAAAACTTACGAAAATTCAGAAGCTTCCCCAGGCGATGTAAACCACAGGGAAGCGAGGGTGGTGTATCGGGCGGCGAGAACGAAATGGTTACTGGAGAATGGTGCTATTGCAGTGAAGTGATAAGATCCAAAAAGATGTATGCCACCTGGTGCACGGGAAACATGGAGATCGCGGACACACGCAAGCATCCAGTATGTCAGATGCTTACTCAACTCCCACCCTCGGTGCGAGAGCAGGCGAAGGCTGGATCGCGCAGCAAGGTGTGGACTACTTCCCACATGTCACGTAAACTCGTGCTTTACCTGCCAAAAACTTAAAGCTACATGATACATTAAATTACATATTGGCACTGGATGATATACACATACATAGCACTGGTGAAATGAGTATGGACACAGCATAACAATGAAATTGAAAGTACATAATTACAGATAAGCACAATACAGCATGGGCAGAACACAAGGACAACAAAATAGACTCTTTATTAATATAACAGGTAACAACTATGATGGAACAAGCCGAAAGCCCTTAACTGAGTGCGTTATATGGTTCTCTTTTCCATATCACTCTGTCTTGCGGGGTCCTGCTACTTTCTTGGGCAAGCGCCATTTACGCTACTCCGGCATACCCTACGTTAACCTTGCATTCGTCGCGCACTATGAACACTTTGTGCGCTTTACACATCTGCAGAGTTTACATCCTAGCTGCGGTGGCAGTGTGGTGTTAGGCTGGACAAATGGTCTTAGGGAAGGGGAACGTGGCATATGTCAACTGCCCCCTCCCCTTGCACAGCGAGACAGTTTATAGGTCGACAGATGCTACTGACAGCAGCTGCATGACCATGGTGGCTTGTACGACCGCAGGCGGTGCCTCCTTCCTTGCTGCACTGATGCTTGCTGCATCGTTTTCTGAGCCGTCGACAGACCCCTCCTGTCAGGCAACTGTGTTGGACTGCACTGGAAGCACTGCTGTGGCAGACGTGTCCACCAGTGTGATCGGCGCAGGTGAAGCGAGCACTCTAACCCACTGCTCTCGCTGTCACCATCTTCACTTATGCTGTCACTCCTGCTCTTATGCGATGATTGCTGCCTCCAGGTGCAACCTGGCTGAACATTCCTTGCTACCCTCATCTTGCTTGCTATCTCCTCCCCTTTATGCACTCCTTCTGCTTTGCTAGTTCTGGCGCAAGTAGATGTCTATTGTGGATACAAGCACAACGCACTAAATTAGATAAAATTCAAGCAAATTAAAGTCAAAATCTAGCAAATCTCTCTTTTCCTGTAAAATCTTTCAAATTGTAGCTCAAAATCGAGAAAATTTAAGGCTAAAAGCAAACAAATTTCAACATATTTCAGGCCCCTTGAGCAGGGTCTTTTTCCAGTCAAATTTAAGCTTAATCATTGTATTTTGATAAATTTTCAGCCCCTTTTCTTCTTTTTCTTCTTTATAAATTTTTCTCTCTATAATTAAAAAATGGTATATCTGCTCAACAAGCTGAACAATTCGTTCGAATTCACCAAACTACAAGATCTAGAAAAAATAAATGGTTTACTGCCACAGATTTTGAAATTTATGAATCAAATTTTGGTAAAACTATTAATTTTATTCTAGATGGTAAATATAAAAGTACATTACCAGAGTGCTATGGGATAATATAGGATAAAAATAGTTTGAAACGAATAACTGAGAAGGAAGTTTTTGTAACATATAGAGACTTAAAGGAAGTGAAAAATGGAATATTTATTCATGATCTAGAGTTCTCTTAAGAGTTTTGAACAAATCTTGTGATATTTTTTTTACTAATTTATTTGGCTTGGAAATTTAGAGTAAATTTGGCTTATTTTGACTGGAAAAAAACCCGCTCAATAGGTTTAATAAGAAAGTGTGCTTGGTTTAGATTGCAGATTTGTATTAAATTAGCTTGATTTTCGCCTTGATTGTCTTGATTTTGACTATGAAATTGAAGAGATAAATGATGTATCCAAAAGATTTGAAAAAGGTTGCTTAAAAGTGAGAAAATCACTTGATTTTTAGCCTAATTATTGCACTGTGCTTGTATCCGCAATAGACTTCTACCAAATTTATAAAAATAAAATGACTTTTAAGAATTAGTTAAATTTTTTATTCTTTTTAATGAATTTATTCCTTTATAAATAAACATGATGTCACCTGTCTTCCCTTGCAGCCTGACTAACATTTTAAAATATGGTAATGGTTCAAGGCCGCCTTCCTATAGATTAGACAGCGCATCTGAAGATCTTAAAAATATAGTTCACAAATTTCATTCAAATTTACAAAACTTACAATTACCACTCTTAGAAATCATTGACGATAAATATGAACTTCGAGAAATTGGTGAAAATCTAGAGCAAATAGAAGAAGAGTTTAAAAAAAGCAGTAGAGCATCGAATGTAATAATTTTATTTGTGCCAATTTTATTTATTAATCTGTTTTTATTTTGCTTTCTCCTAATAAAATTTTCTCTTTATGAATATTGTAATGTATTCTCTCCTCAACGAAATGGAAAATAATAGCATATGTAAGCATGGTATAAAGTGTGGTGAAGTAAATACTTCAGTTGTTTTACATCACATTAACACACAAAAGATAACCACATTAAAACCTGTAAAAAAAGTTACAATGAATATTCTAGAAATCGCTACGAGTAATAAAAAAAAAAGAATGTACAATGCGAATGTGGAAAATCCATTTGCAAAGCAAATCTTGAAAAGCATAAAAATACTAAATTACACAATACATATGAAATTCTACAAGGCGATTATTCAACTAAGACATGCTCTGTATGCAATGTGAATAAATCTATCGATTCTTTTTCACCTCATAAAGACACAACAGATAAGCATTTTAACATGTGCAAAAATGTTATAGTGAAAATGATATAAGTCTATACAAGTTAAAAAAAGATAAAGTACAATGTGAATATGGAAAACACCTATATAATCATTCTCTAAAACAGCACAAAAATAGTAAATCACACAGTACAGCAATATATATTCTAAATGAAATTATACATGCTAATTATTTGCTGACCTTATAAGTGGTAATATATTTTATTATATTAAATGACTTCGCTCAACTCAATAAGACATCTGAAATTGTGCGAGTTGAGAGTTATTGGTATAAATTTAAAAATTAAATATTGGTATAATCTAAGAAAGGCTTATGTAATTACAACTCTTATGCCAATAATTTAAAATTAACAAAGTAAAAGAAACTTTGCAAATTTGCCCTCTCCAGAAGGCAAAATAACATCTGAAAAGCCAAAAAGTATTTAAAAGAAATATTCTCCTTTTCTATTAATGTATATGTAAACAAAATAAATAGAAAAACCAATAAAACTTACACAGTATAAAATGCTTTTAAATGTAGGTTATCAACATAAAACATTGAAAATAATTTTAATTTAGTGTTGCCTAGGTATTTTTTAACTTCACCAAAACAACAAGTATTAAACATAATACATGATCAACTTATAAAACTTAGAGACGTGAAATCTAACATCAAATTTGTCACCCATTTTCGAAGTCGGAAAACTGGTAAAATACGACTATTTGACGATATTCAATCACATACATTTACAATATTGAGCTAAGGAGACACTAAAAATAAAAATAATAAATAAACAAAATACTCGCACAAATGGTAAACATTAAAAAAAAATCAGATTGAGCTTTATATACAATAACTGGGATGCAATTAGCTATACACAAGTATAATACATTAAATGGAGCATCTTATACTAAACTACCAGATCCAATTAAGAATTAAAAAAGCATGCATTAATGTAAAAAAATGATAATCAAAAATGTGTTCTTTGGGCAATCAAGTCAGCATTGTTTCCAGCAGAAAAAGATCCACTAAGAGTATCTAAATATAAAAATGTGGGTCTTAATATTGACAAGGTATGAGATAAATATGAATATCCTGCTAAAATTGACGATATACCATAAATAGAAAATCAAATTGATGTATCTATAAATTTTTACTCAGTTGAAGGTAAGTCTACAGTATATCCATTAAAGCTTACAAAAAATAAAAATAAAAATATATAAATTTACTTTTTTTCAAAGATGATACAAACTCGCATTACTATTGGATAAAATATTTTTATAAATTATTTTAAGCACAAAAAAATAAACACAAAAGTAAAACATATATGCTATATGTGTCTTCAATTGTTTACTATCAATAAAGATGAAATAAACATACAGAAGACTGTTCTAAAAATTAATCAGCTTAATTGTCAGTACCTTTAAAAAGCGAACTGATAAAATTTAAAACTACAAACATACAACAAAAGTTCCTTTTGCATTATATACTGATTTTGAATCATTTCTAAAGAAAATATCAATAACTAATCCAAATCAAAGATAAATAAAATAAAACTTACCAAAAATATCCAGTTTTAACAGAGCATGGTATTGTTAATGGATTTTATAAAAAGATACCTAAATAAAGATATCAACTTATAAATGCACAAATAAATACAATTGATTTAAAGTTGAATGACGAATCATATACAATGAAATGTCAGTTACATGAAGCTTCTGGTTTTTGTTATTATATTGTATCTAGCTATGGTGGTTATAAACCTCCAGTTGTATATACAGGGACATTTACACATCAGCATTTTATACAAGCAATGAAAAAAGAAGAAGAATAAAATTGGGGAAATATTCGCAAATTGAAACAATTCATCTACTAACAAAAGAAGAAAAAATATTATACAACAAATCTAAAAAAAGTGCCAATGTGTGAGTGTGAATATTCCAAGGACAATAAAAAAGTACATCATCATGATCCCATAATTGGAAAATTCATTAATCTGGTATACAACAATTGTAATCTACAATTAAAATTACCCAATTTTGTTCCAATTTACTTTCATAATTTATATGGATATGATAATCATTTATTTATTAAAGAGCTAGGTTATGATGAAAATAAGATAGATTTAATTGCAAACAATGATGAAAAATTTATTACTTTTGGGAAACAAACAAAAAGTTTCAATGTGAGGTTTATTGACACATTTAAATTTATGGCAAGTGGTTTATCTAAATCAACATCTGATTTAACTAACGAACTAATGAAGCATAAGCAAAAACATTTTCCAGAAGATAAAATAGATTTAGTTATTAGAAAAAGTTTTTACCCATATAATTATATGGAGAGAAAAAATATTTAAAGAAAATGAAATTCCACCAAAAAACGAATTTTACAATAAATTAAATTATAGTAATATAAATGATGATGATTATGAACATGCAAAATGTATAAGGAATCAATTTAATAATAAAAATCTTGGAGAATATTATGACTTATATTTAAAAAGTGATGTATTATTGTTAGCAGAAGTGTTTGAAAATTTTAGAAATACATGTATGAATGCATTTGATTTAGACCCTGCAAGGTATTTTACAGCTACAGGTTAATCTTGGGATGCCATGTTAAAAATGAATAAACAACCATTAGATTAATCACAAATATCTATGATATGATTTTAATGATTGAAAAAGGAATTAGAGGTGGATGTTGTGATACGTTAAAGCCAATAACAAATATTTAGGAATATTTGAAGGATGATTCACAAAACGGATGCATATTAGAATTTGATTTATAATATCCACAAGAACTTTATAATTTACATAAAGTTCTTCCATTTTGTCCAGAAAATAAGGCAGTTCCAGGAACAAATGAATGTAATTGTTAACAACTTTAAATGGAAAAGAAAAGTATGTAATGCACAATCACAATTTAAAACAGTGTCTAAATATTGGATTAAAGCTTAATACAATACATAGAAAATTGAAATTTACTCAGTCTGATTGGTTAAAGAAGTATATATATTTGAATACCTTGATAGGAACTAACGCGAAAAACAACTTTGAAAGAGTTTTTATAAACTGATGAATAATCCTGTGTTTGGTAAAACAGTGGAAAATATAAGAAACAGAGTAGATACAAGGCTAGTTTCAAGTGAAAAAGTTTGCACAAAATTAGTAGCGAAACCAAACTTCAAAAGCAGTACTATATTTAATGAGAATCTTGCAGCCATTATCTGAACAGAACAAATTAAAAATTTAGTAGGCCTATTTATATTGGCATGTTAATTTTAGACATATCAAAAGAATTAATGTACAATTTCCATTATAAAGTAATGAAAGCCAAATATGGAGATAAGATTGAATTGTGCTTTCAAGATACCAACTCGTACTTTTATAACATAAAAACACAAGGTTTTTATGAAGACATGAAGTCGATGATGGATAAATTTGATACAAGTGATTATCCAAAGGACGATATTTATAACATGCCACAAATAAATAAAAAAGTTTTAGGCAAAATTAAAGATGAATATAATGGTAAAATAATTAAATAATTTGTTGGCTTAAGAGCAAAAATGTATGCATGTAGAGTTGATTATAAACAAATCAAAAGATCTAAAGGTGTACAAAAATTAGCAGTTAACAATAGTGTGTGTTTGATTAGAAAATACAATATAGAACAACGAATTTAATAAGAAGCGAGAAACACAAAATATTTACAATCGAAGTTAATAAAAAAGCATTAAGTCATTGTGATAACAAAAGGATTATACTATAAAATGAAATAGATACTTTACCACATGGATATCAACACATTTAATTTTAATTCATTTTCTAATATATTATTACAGCATTTGGCTGTGTGTTTAAAAGCATCCCTATTTTAGGGATGGTTCTAAGTTAAGAAAGTTTATTTTTATCATCATTTACAACATATTTCTATATTATATTTTAAACATCTTTAATGATGGCTTAGATTTAATCAATATTCTGTTTTTCGCACTCTCTGATGTTAATTCAATTTTATCAGTTGAAAATGATTCAATTGAATTTATAGAATATTTCAAAGCTTCAGTATCATATTGACCTCTAGGAATGGTGATAGCTTCATGTTTATCACCAACATCACTCAATTTTCAGTCGTTATAATATTCTTGTCTATATTTGGCTATACAAATTTTGTATGAAAACTTATTAGTACAATTGTTTTACAATTAGGAATGATGTCATAATGAAGTTTCTTATTTAGAATGGAATTATTATTTGTTAACTTGAATACTCTACTATCAATTTATTACAAATATTATCATATTAAATGAAAAAAATTGACTGGGGTGTTGGTGTTTTAATTTCCAAAATGAATGCTAAGAAAATAGAATGGCAAACTTTTGCCTCACAAAATGAGAGCAATTATCATCGGTCCAAGCAATTGTGTGAAAACCAACTTGTAGATTAATTTTATTTATAAGACAGTATGACTAAAATCTAATAAATTGTATGTTTGTTCAAAAAGTTTATATTAACCAATATATACTTACTTACAAAATGATTTAGATGTAATATCCAACAAGTTTAACAAAAAGATGGCTTACTTTTATAACAACAATGATGAGATGATCTCTTTGGATCAATGCCAAAATAATTCTTTTGTCATATTAGATGATGTTAATTTAGATGATCGAAATATAATTTGTGTGTACTTTACTAGGGGTAGACACTAGAATACAGATGCATTTTATTTAGACCAACCTTATTCGAGAGTGTCCAAGCAATTGATGAGGGACAGTACTAACTTTCTATGTATATTTAGATGTCACAAATCTAAAACACATTTATAATGATGTTGTCGGTGACAATATGACTTATGAGGAATTTAAAGAGATTTGTGCCTAATGCTGAAATGAAGATTATGGTTTTATCACAATAGATTTGAACTAAAAAATGAACAGTGGTAATTACAGAAACAAAATCCTACATTTCATAATGTAACTCTGTCTAGTTTCTCTTGCACACGAGAATTTTTTATCTATTTCCTGTAGATGCACTTCAGCGCACTCTTGCCACCACAGGAAGAAGTTTATCGCTACAGTGATGTTATCTAGTTGCGATGTAGCGAACAGTCGGTGGTGCTACTCATGATATAAAGTTATCTACTTATGATGAGAATAATCCACCACATGAAGACTTTTAATCATCACCCTGCTTGTATTGTCACAGTGGCTCAGTAACAAGATACTTGATTTCAAAAGTGAGGGTCATGGGTTCGATTCCTGGTCTGAGCATTTAAATTAATCATGTGAATATGAAATGACCATATTTACACTATTAGTTTATCACCAAATCAATCAAAATTTGAACCAAAAAGACCTACTCTTGCCCATATATTTAATATTTGAGTATTAATGCAAATAAATGGCACTTTTTAATCTACAACCCAAAAATGCTCTCTATGCTATACTGCAGTATATCATATGTATAGGGTCGAGTTATTCATATAGTGGAAGGTGCCCCACTATATGAATCGGGAGTACCATAAAACAAAAAATAAATAAAATAAAAAACCCCATCATCTCTCCACTTAAAAAATAAAATAACAGGCCGGCTGAGTGGAGAGGTGATTGGGTTTCTCGACTGGAGTTTTGCAGGCACAAAAGTAAGGCCAGAAAATAAAAAATTGGGTAACTGCCTTAATAGAAATATATGTAAACCCTTTAAGAAATGTTACTGCCACAATAAAAATATCTGTAAACATTTTGTAATTTTTAAGAATGTTGATTTAAGGAAAATTTACAAAAACATTTATGTCTCTAATAACCAGGTCACCAAAGGTTTAACAGACTGTAATATAAGATATATTCTAATATTTCAGCGATATTCCAAGCAACAATTATTTAATGCCTGAAATTATATAAAAAAGTAAGAGAAATTATGTTCTGCCGAAATATGAAACATTTTTATCAGAATTAGGTGGGATCCAAATTAGGTCCCAACCTGACAATCATAGTGGTAAAGCAATTTACATAAATTTTACTGAACTTAAAGGTGTCCCTTCAGGAGGGACACCTTTAAAAAACACAGCCAAATTATATATATACACACACACATCAATAAATGTGGTCTATATTCTTTATTATTACTTTCTTTAATTTTCGATTCCTCATTAAAGAAAGAATACTAATACAAAGACTTATTACTCCTCGCCAATTCAACTTGTGCATAATTTCGTATATAAAAATGGAGTCAATTCTAGACATAATTAATAAAGAACTTATTTACAATAGTAAACAAGTTTATATTATTATTGGTGAGAAAAATAATCCATGGTTTAAAGGAAAAAATATTGCTGGAATTTTAGAATACTCTAATCCGCATGATGCAGTCCAAAAACTAATTTCATAAAAATATAAGAAAGATTTATCAGAAATAAGTGAGATAAAAAATTCATCACACCACTCTTATAATGAAGGCAAATCAGTTTATATTAGTGAGCCTGGTTTATATGAACTTATTTTTAGTTCAAAGTGTAAATTACCAAGGTTTTTAAAAAATGGATATTTGAAGAAGTTATTCCATCAATTAGAAAACATGGTGAATTAATGATTCAAAAAGAGATAATGTATTTATACAAAGGCCAAATAGAGCATTAAAAAAATATATATAAAATTCAAGGTGAACATGTAGAAAATTAAAGGAAGACCATTGATATGACTTTTGATGTAATAGCTTTGCAGAAATAGGAAATTAGAGAAATGACCTTACATGTTGTACCACAAACACAAAATCAGAATTTAAATCCAACTTTAGTTTTTTTTTTTTTTTTCATTATTTGATGATGATTGTGAATTTGATTATTATGTCATTAGAACTCAAAGAAAAAATGTTCAAAGAAAGTTGGATGGAATTGAAGATAAGCATCCAAATTGTGAACGAATATTGGGATTTGATTATATTCCGAATTCTATCAATTTATATCAAAGAATGAGAGAATCATTGAATAGTCACATTGTGTGTTTTCATAGCTATTTTAATATTGCCACAAATAATTATACTCAACAATAATTGATTAATGATATTAATGATCTGTATTGTATTAAGTACAATTAATGAATCTGATTTATATCGATTTTTCATGTTCTTATCAAAAAACAATAAATGTAAAAAGACATTTCTACTCGTCAATTTTACTTGCATATAATTTCGCCCATAAAAATGGAATAAATTCTAGACATAATAAAGAACAAACTTATTTACAATGGTTAATGAGTTTTTATGATTATTTATGAGAATAATAATCCTTGGTTTAAAGCAAAAAACATTTGCGACATTTTAGAATACTCCAACTCCAAAAAAGCTTTAATCGACAATGTTAGAGAAAAACACATTAAATGTTATAGTAATATAGGGTGTAACCAGCAGTTACACCCTTTAAAAATGCAACCGCACACAAGTACAAGGTTTATATTCGTTAATTTTTAATTCGAATATGAAACAAGCTGAACAATTCCAAGAATGGGTAACTGAAGAAGTTTTACAGTCAATTCGTAAATAGGGTGAGTATAATTACATAAAATAATTAAATTTAAAGATATAAAATTTAAACAATTATAGCATATAAAAATTAAAAATAATCACTTAAAAGATATAAATAAATTCAAGGTGATCATACTGAAAATTTGAGGCAGTCAGTTCATATGGCCTTAGATTTAATAGCTCACAAAAATGAGGAAATCAGAGATATGTTGTACCACAAACACAAAATCAAAATTTAATTCCAGCTTTTGTTCATTTTAAATTATGTGTTGATGAATGTGAATTTGATTATTATGTCGTTAAAACCCAAAGAAATTATGTTCAAAGACAGTTTGATAGAATTGAGAATAAGCATCCAAATTGTGAACAAATATTGATATTTGATTATATTCCTAATTCTATAAATTTATATCAAAGAATGAAATAAATATTGAATTTGTCCCATTGTGTTTTCGTAACTATTTAATATTGCCAGAAATAATTATACTCAACAACAATTGATTTGTGATATTAATAATCTTTATCAAATTGAGTAAGAAACTCATTTTTATTTTTAAATTTACAAAACTTTTGTTTTATTAATCCAAGAATTATGACAGTTTTCAATTAATATCCATTTTACATAAATTTTATAAACTTTCCTTTTTAACACTCTTTCGGCCAAATATTCATCAGAATATTTGGCCGAATTTTCATAATTTCATATTCATAAAAACTGTCTCTTATTTCTTCTCCATTGGCATATTTCAGTTTGTAAGTTGGCGCATCATAATTTAAAACCTCAAAAATACTTAACAATTATGAGTAAAACTCTTTAAAAAGATAGTTAATTTTCTAATACAGACAATATCGCCAACTTTGTATTTAGGTTCAGTAAACACATTCATAAAATGTTGTTGTCTTAAAATAGTACTATGTTTTCTATAGTTGTATTCTTTAACTAAATTTTCTAATATAATTACCCATTTGTAATTACCACTTAAAGCAAATTTCTTCCACATTTTGTTCTTCATTGTACGATTATATATTTCTATAACACTGGATTTAAGTTCTCTGAACGTAGTATAATAATTGATGCTATATTTTTTCATGAGTTATTTAAATGATTTATTATAAAATTCTTATCCATTATCACTTTGTAAATTATATGGTTTTCTTTTAACACATATAGATTCTAAAATATTTGCTACATTTTTGGCTGTTTCATCTTTAACTGGTATAGCAAATGCATAGTTAAAAAAAAACATTGACAATTATCATAATATACTTGTAACCATTGTTTATATATCATATGCCTTTTAAATTTCCAGTATAAATCTCAACAAGATCAATTTGCAATAAATCATCAATTCCATACAAAATTACTTTTCTTTTTGGAAAAATTTTTTGTGTAGGTTTTTATAACACATTAACTTTCTTGCACTTCAAACACCAAGTAGTCTCCATTTAATAGTAAAACATATAATCTTTATATTTCACGAATACTCCTATTGTAGTCATCAATCCATTGTCATATTCTGATTTTTTTTATTATTTTAAAAACCAATTTATCACCTATTTTAACAACAAAAGGCTTATTATATACTTTTTTTATCTTTAATAACAGTAAGAGTATCGTCAGGCAAGATGAAATTAGCAATAGTTATTTTATAAACAGTACAATCCATCAAAAAAGAAAAGAAAATTAAATTATCTACTTGAAAAAACATTAGTTTGTTCATTCCACTTTGCAGGTAAATAAAATATGTGATATTTTTCTTTATTACATTTTTCCAATTTCAATTAACATGTGTATCACAATAATTCACAACTATCCTTTATTGACTACATCTTTTCCATCTATAGGATCAGCCAAATTATTAATTCTACAATTTTGAATAGAAATATAATCTTTTGTATAAACAAAAACTTTACTAAGAGAACTTGTAAACCAGAAACAATAATATTTTATTTTGAATCTACATATGTTTTTAAAGCATAATCAGGAGCAATAGTATTGTATTTTGAATCTACATATTTTTTTAATGCATAAACAACTATATTTTTTAACAAAAAATACTTTATTGACTGTGTTTTTTTCGATTATATAGGGTCAGCGAAACTAGCAATTCTACGATTTTAAAGAGAAACATAATTTGTTGTATAATTAAAAACTTTACATATCTGTTTTTGTAAAGCAGAAGAAATAGTTATGTATTTTGAATCTAAATATTTTTTAAAAGATCGGAAACAATAGTATTGTATCTTAAATCTACATTTTTTTAAATGCATAATCAGAAGCAATAGTATCGAATCTTGAATTTACATCAGTGTTTTTAGCATAAGCAGAAGCTAAATATGAAGTAATAGATAAAACAGTTCTCTATCTTGAATCTACATCTGTTTTTAAAGCATAGTATGAAACAAAACTGTTGTAATTTTAATCTAAATCTTTTTTTAAATCAGAAGCAATGGTTTTATATTTTGAATATACATCTTGTTTTAAATCAGAAACAATCGTTTTATATTTGAATCTACATATTTTTTTAATGAGAAGCAATATTTTTGTATTTTTAATCTACATCTGTTTTTAAAGCAAAAGCATTAGTCTCAAAGGTTTATATTTAAAATTTTGTTTAATGGTTTCCCAATATATCCATAATTTAATAACAAAGAAATTATATCATTAAAATTAAAATCCTTCGAAAAAAAAAGATGTAATACAATTAACCATAGATGTCCACATATAACTGAATCAAAATTCTGAATTCGATTGTCACTGTAATAATTATTTCTATTTTTGAATTTTGAAGTATTTATTTAAGTTAGTAGGAATGTTGCCTCCAAATGAGTCGAAATAGTAAACATCGCTGTTTTATTTAAAATGGCAAACCCAATGAGTGCCAGGATTTGTTTAAATGTCAAATTTAACCACAGCACACTCATTTTTGAGCATTCTATTTGGCAATTCGTCAATCATATAAACACTTCTTAAATTCTTAATATGTAGTATTTTTACATATTTTTCATTATCGATATTAGATAGTGGGTATACATTCAATTTTTTTGTGGCCTTCCTCTCTTTTTGCAATTACGCCACTTCCTGATTTATTTTCCATTGCTAAATTGTGTCTTTGTTGTTCTAATTTTTAAATTTTTTTTTCTAATTTGTTTGACAGAATTATATATTGCAGTTATTATATATTGCATATATTGCACCAGCTAATGCTCCAAGGGCACCAGCTGCAAATAAAATTGGTAAAAATCCTCCATGATGTAAACCACTTCTAGATTTTTCTTTGAGTATCTTTTTGAGTATTGATATTGACAAAGTTAATAAGAAACCTTTACCTCCTTTAGATTGTATATTTTTTCTCAAGTTGACCTTTTGTCAAAAATTTATCAATAACTAAATATCTTAATTGATCAATGGGTATACCGAAAGTTAAGATTTTTATCTTCATTTATTTATAAGTAAATAATACATAATTAATTAAACATTTTAATGCCTCAACCTAATTTTCTTTTTGTAAATATAGTTGAGGCAACAGCAGCAGATTTTTTTTTTCCAATTGAAGTATTTTTATCTAACATAATTTCTTTTGCTACTTTTTGTAAAATTTTGTCAGCTTCATGACTAGATTCTAAATCTTTGTGATCTCTATAGGCAACATCGTAATATTTATATGCTTCATCTAGTTTATTTGTGCCATTGTCACTCACCTCTTTCTAATCTTTAGTTTAATTTTATAAATGGGACCGCGATAATTATAACCAGACCAATGTACTTCGGGTATATTTAAATTGTTTAATGCCCAATAAATAATACCTTTGCCATGGTGTTCAGAGTTCCAAAATGAATGTGGATTTACATTTAAAACTCTTATAATATAAGGAATTCCTTTCTGATTATTAATAACGGAATCAGAAAATTTATTGTTTAACATATTCACTATGTTTGCTTTTTCATTATAAAATTGTTATTACCAGAATTTTCTTCACCATGAATAACTAACAATCTGTCAGTTACATTTCTAGAATCACTCATCCAAATGTGTCTTTTTGGCAAATTGATGTATTTTTTATGCCTTCTCCGGATCTGGGAGTTCTTGGAGAAATCATTATTTTGGATGTGTTTGGCTCTGATCTTGATGCTCTTATCTATTTATCATAAATTGGCTTAATTATACTTATGTACTTCCAACCTCCACTTGAAGCTACCCTTTTTTGAGGATTATTTTCTTGGAATGCAATACTGGTTGTTTTGACAATTTCTGCATAATTTTTATAATCCTTGTCATCAAATTTATGCACAAGAGCTTCTGGTGAATTTTCTGATAACAAATTACAAAGTTTTGGTATTAATTTAAATTCTTTATCCTCAACAAATAATGTATCATTGTTTATCTCTACTTGTGTATTACCAATGTAAAAATCTTGCCCAACTCCACGCAAACCAAATTGTGCTTTAACAACACTAATTCTTTTAGAAATTTCTGTTCCGAGGTTTATAGTAGTATCAGGTGCAGCATGCGTCAAATTTTTTATGGGTATAATGCCCATACACTCTTCTACATTAGGGGATTTTGAGAATAATTATCTTTCAAATGATGTTACTTCTGGTGTTGGCGGATAATCAAGATTTTTTGCTGCTACTGGAACTAGTGTTGTTATTAAATTTTATTTTCTCCACTTACTTGTTCTGCCATTTTACCAATATTTCGTAATTCGTCGATTAATGGTAGCTTTTTTTTCTTATTATTTTCATGTTCTACTTCATGGTGCTTTTTGTAATTTAAATATCTCTCAATGAGTAATTTAACTCGAGAAACATCCTTTGAATCTTTCTTTTATATATAATTTTTTTCTTCTAAATGAGTTATAAAAGTATTGCGCACTTTGATAGATAAACTTTTACACCAACTGATCAAACTAGAGGGAATTTAAATGTTTACAATAGTAGCATTGAGTTTGATATTCTAATAGGAGATGGGTTTTCTTTTCCAAATTATGCTTATATTTATGAGCAATATAGATTAGTCAAAAGGGACAATGAAGGAAATGAAGCAAAATATGCAAAATGAGATAATGTCAGTGTTTGTTCGAACTTTTTTCCTTTTCATTCTTATAGAGTAGAAATTTCAAAACATTGAAACTTTTGATAATCCAGGTATAACATGAAAAATAATGAATGCTTTATTAAGATCGCCCAGTGAACAAAATGATTTAGAAGTTATTGGTTTTGATAATAAATATCGAGAAAAATCTGTTCATAGTGATAAAACAAATTAAATAATGTATCCACTGAGATATTTATTTGGTTTTATTCATGGAAACAATGATATTTACTGGAAAGGCGATTATAAAATTGTCTTTTTTTCTTTTAGAAATTCTTCTGATAACAATTGGATATTTGTTTATGAAACGAAATATGCAGATGGTGATTTTCAGAAAAGCCATGCTGATCCAGGTAAAATTGTTATTAAATAATTAGAAATGATGTGGTCTATTGTTGAATACGAATCTAACACAGCAATTTCAACTAAAGAAAAATATACAATCATCCTAAAGTACCCATTAGTTTTGATTATTGGCAAGTTTTGTAAAATGAAGCCCCTGCTGGAATAACTGTTTTTAACTTTGATATATGCAAAAGATCAGTTTAATAATTTACAATTTGACATGCCCGATTTTATAACTGTAGGCTTTCAAACTAATAGGAAAAATCCTGCTGAACAGTATGTCCAAGCTTCTATGTTTGGTATTATAATGTGAAAATATTTATGTTAAAAATGGTAAGAAACGAAATTTTTCCAAAAGAAAATTGGAATCTAGATATTGAAAATGGTCTGTGTGATTAAATGTTCCTTGCTTACAGTGATTTTAGAAATTAAAAAACAAAACAAGATACTGTATGTAGAAATAATGAAATTTATTATAAACCATCTGTAAACTTCGAAGGCAATATCAATTAGTTTCATTTTATGAGCGAAGACCATTGTATATTATTGATTGTTTATATAGAAAAACAACTGTACTTGAAGAAAGAACAAATATAAAAATTAGTATAGATTTTAATAAAGCTGTTGGAGCAAATACGGTTTGCAATGTTGTTCTAATTTGCCAAATAAATTTAACTTATGATTATTTGGAGCAGAGAATTACTGAAGATAAATGAATTTTTTTAAAATTAATAAATGGAGAATGTAAATTATTTGACAGAAACATCAAATTGTTTCGATAGTTTGATACAAATTTTTAGATGTATGGTTAAGTTGTTTTATAGAATAAAAAATGTTTGTGTTACACCCGAATTAAATTTTTTTCCCTAGTGTCAATTTTATTTGAGCATTTGTTCAAAGGGGGTAAAATGCTTATGTATCAACTTTATTTATAAATTCAGTTGATGTCTATTGCGGATACAAGCACAATACACTAAATTAGATCAAATTCAAGTAAATCAAAGCCGAAATCTAGTAAATGTGTTATGCATGGTCTCTGCTGCTGTCTTCCATCCGACCAACATATTTTGAACAAGTTGCACCTGTGGCACTTTTGCACATACTGACTCACGCTTCGGTTCAAGCCTGGCCAAAAGATATGATCACGTACAATACGGACAGTTTGCTCGATGCCTGAGTGTCCCGCCACCCTGCCACTGTGCGAATAGGCGAGTACTTGATCCCACGCACACGTGGGGACATACACTCACGATTTCCCTGGTTGTTGAACTGAGCTCGTCTCTAACCTGCCATTAACGATGCACCATCCCTCAACTTCCTGCTATGCACATTGTTTCGTATTAGCCTGCATGAATGGACAGTTTCTCTGCGCTTGTGTTAACTCCTTGTACAAGTCGCTTTTAAGATTTGCGCTATTGTTTACATACATTTGTTGCATGTAAACTTCGTATACGGATCACATGCTCCTGGTGGTAAATCGTCCTCCCACTTTGCCTCGTCTCTTACAATTACAGTATTCTTGGGGGCACGTGACAATGCATCTGCTAGTTCGCTTTCCTTGTCAGGGACATGTCCTACCACGAAGTAATATGCTTGTAAATGTAATGCCCATCTCGTTAACTTACTCCTCGCCTACTTCATACTATGCAACCAAACAAGACATCTTTTATTAGTTCGCAGCATAATCATTTGATATTCTAGGAAGGTCCAAACAACCGCTAAGCATTCTCGCTCGTTGACATTGCAGCATCGCTCTGTTTGTCCGAGTTTGGCGCTAGCAAAATCAATTACCCATTTCACCTCGCTGTTGTCGATCTGGTACAGTATTGCGCCAATTCCCTCCTGGCTTGCATCCATCTGAAGGTATATATGTTTCTGTGCATCATAACGTGCGAGTGTTGGGCAAGTCAGAAACTCACATTTTTAGTCAACAAATGCCTTTTTTGATTCCTTTGTCCATTGGATTTCTTTTGTGGTGAAAGCAGGTCGGTTAATGGAGCGGTAATAACTGCAAAGTTTTTGATATGTTCAGGCACCCAATTTAGAGTCCAAATGGCCTAAAAAGTCGATGCTCGTTTTTGTCACATGAAATTTTTCTACTGCAGATGTCATGGCATTTATCGCTAACCTCTCCAGAACTATTGCTAATTGATGTATGTGTTCTTTCCAGATGTTTGACCAAATTATGACATGCCTCCGATAGTACCATGTGACACTTGTACCATCATTGATTGAAACATAGCAGGGACGTATATCAACCAGAATGGTATCGCACAGAATTGAAATCACCGCCCGTTTGGTGCATGAATGCTGCTTTTTTTTTTGTGATCCTCTAATTTCACGGTGTCTTGCCAGTATCCACTCTTTATATTTAAGAATGTCCAGTCTTTTGCTTGGCCCAATGAGTTTAATGCGTATTTTACAGTCATGTAAGGTGGAGGCGCACTTCACGTGATTTGGTTCAAGGGAAGAAGTCTACGTAAAACCTCTGAGTGCCATCTTTTCTTGGAGCTAGCGTTATGGCCGAATCGTATGGGCTGTCAGACAGCTCTATGACCCTGCAATTTAACATCTCCTAAATCTGCCTCTTAATAATTTGTGTTTGATGGGGTAAGTATCCCCACGGATTGGTAAATACAAGCCCGTCTTCAATTAATGGAATTTCGTGTCCGGCAACTGTAGTACATTTTAAGGTGTTGTGATTTCCAAACACATCTCTACATTCATTTGAAACAAGTTGAAATGCAGCCTGATGTTCTAACGGAACCTGATTTTCAAAGTCCCCTAGCTGTACCTCGGTTAAACTACCTGTCGGACAGTGGTCTAGGTTGTACACTGTCCTTCTTTCCTTCGCACCCCAATTTTTATGCTGAGCTGCCCGCTCTACTATCGTGTTCTGTTCTGAAAGCCATGGTACTCCTAAAATGACATCCTTCCTTATCTCTGGTGTAACAATGACTGCTGTGATAATCTCGATATTCCGCACTTTAACTGATACTGTGGCCTGGCCTATAGTGGTACTGCAATGCTCGTTTGTGGCTAATCTGATTACGTGGTTTGTGGGTGTTACATCCCATTCATTTACAAAATTTGGACATATGAAATTGTGTGTCGCTCCGGTATCTATCAGTGCGTGGCACCACTGACCCTTAATGGAAACCAGAATGCATATGAACTGAATTTTGCTACTACTGACCTGTTGAATGAGAATTTGTTGTGAAGTCAAGTCCAGTGATTCTTGTGGTACATGCAGGGCGTCGGGGGCATCTGGCCCTCTCACCCCTGCAACCCATTTCCCTGCTTCTTTGGGCCCGCAGCCTCCTTGATCCGGTCAAGTTGTGTATTGTTGGGGCAGTTGTTATGCCAGTTGTATTGCTCTGTAGGACAATACCGGCACAGCCGTTGCAGTGGTAGGTTCGGATTTCACATCCTGTTTGCATTGCTGATACAATCCATTGCACTTTTCTTGGGTGCTTTCTGACAATTCGACCTCAGTGCACCATGAGATTTAATGCTCTGGCCTAAAAACTTTTGCTGCATTATGTCCTGGAAAATGCTGTTATTGTTGTTGCTGCTGCTATTCATGGTGTGGTCCATTCGGTAGCTCGTGTCGCCATTGTGAAGCACTCGTGTCACTGCGAGGCGGCTCGCACATGTGTTCCAGAATAATGGCTGCATGCATCACATCCTCAAGGGCACCATTTAGAAGCAGTTTCATGGCTGCCCTGAATTCTGGTCTGGTGGTTTCGGCGACCACCTCCAGCACCTCTTGCTTCGGCAAGTGCGGATGAAAACGTTTAACCAGGTGGCTTTTCCTGGTGATGAATGCCATGAGTGACTCGTCCAGTTGTTCTCTCTCCAAGGCCAGCTTGTTCTGGGCCTGCAGGGATGTAAATAACCCTTGGAAGAGGCATTGGAACAATCGCTGGAACTCCTCCCACTGGAGCTCATAATGATTAAGCTAAAGCCAACAAGAGCGCTCTTCTCCTTGAAGTTGCGCTCCGACACAACTTGCACATTCTTCCCTGCTGACTCCATACCTCGTAAAGCAGGACATGCAGTCATCCAAAAATGCTGTAGGATCCTCCATCGGAGTCCCCGCAAAGGTTGGCGGTGTTTGACACCTTGCAGGCATCTTTGCTGAAGCCAGACATGGTGGGTGCTGGTTGCGTGAACCCATTCAGTTTCGTGTCATGCGACGTTCCCTAACAGTATCAGATGCGACATCATCACTCCTATGTAATTGTTGGGACTCTGTGACCCTGGCGGGAAATTTTGAAAGGGTGTTGATAATGTTGGTAACATTGTGGGATATGCAGGTGTGGGAAATAGGTTGGGTGTTGGTGGATAATAGTGGGCCAAGGTTCGGAATGGAAATGATGCACTGGGCATGGTTGATCCACGTGGTGCGGGTTTGTTTACCTCGGCTACGTGTGTCAAGTGAGCACGTGGTCGCTCCGTTCCTTGCTGTATTTCCTCCACACACTCTTGCCATCCCACTCCAGCACTGGATATGACTGTACCTGAATGGTGTTTCCACCTTGTGCGACCATGTCATTTGAACTACGATTGTTAAAAGTGATTTGCATCTTGTGATCCCACTGATCCAGCAAATTTACCATGTTTGTTCACGGTTCCTCCTCAACAAATGCAGTTTGCGTGCTGTTTTTGTGCCCTACTGCTTGTTTGTTGCGTTACACTCCAGACAGGTGAACGAACGTCCCATTGCAGTATTCAACTCACTTGCTATTTAAAGATTTTCGATGAATGTTGATTTTACGCTCTGTACACTGAAGTATAATAATGCCTTGTTCATTGCATAGTAAATTACTACAGTAATTCGGGAGGAGATAATTCGAAAATTCTGAGTTTTGAACTTTTATTTGAACGAATGTGTTCATTGTGCTTTGTAAAATGTCATTGTCTGTCTCACTCTCGCAATTGATCGGGACACGTTTGATTGTTGGGCTGTGCTGACAACGGCATTGATATTTTTGTGTTGCCTATGAGGTCCTGTGAAATAGGGTGAAAACATTCAGGACACCAAAGTGCCGGTGCGCTGTCAGCGATCCTGCTATTCATGCTTTGTTTTTCAACAAAGCAATGTGTGTGGTGCTGGCGACCAGCTCGCGGAAACACGAGGTTGTGGGAAGTGGGCGCCCTCCCCACTTGCGAAACGGCTGTCTCTGCTCGGAGCGGCATGACATAGGGGTCAACGACCTGGCATGCTCAGTAGATGTACAGTGCGACATGGGTCGTCAGCTGACTGCCGGCAGTATGCAAAGAGTGCAGGTTGCAGGGGAGGAACCTCCCGCCTGTCGTTTCTTCTTCTCTCCGTTTCTCACCGCTCCTCCTTCAGGCGGCATGCATTGGTTGCAGCGTGGCGTGCTTTCCCCGAATATTAACAGCGCCCTGAAGGCGTCATGATGCTGCTGTTGCCCTTGTTGATGCATTCCCTTCGTCCTCTCATCATTGGCAGGTAGGAATAAGACAGGAATGACTTAGGTATGTTGAATTTTGGCAGAAAAGTTTTAGATAAGGTTTTGGCCAGAAAATACTGATAAGAAGTTGACAATTGATGGCGAGTGGTGGCGTGGAAATGGCTTCGATGGGATTTTGAAGGCGATGAGGTGTAAGGCCTATAGAATGTTGGAATTACCTGACTAAGCACCAGACGTCGTCATGGCGACACCATGATGGTGGATGATGCTGTAGCACGATGACTCTTGGTGACATCAGGATTGCATGCCATACATCCCAATGAAAACTTCCATTTAACTGTTGACCTGTGCCTCTCCACAGTTAAGACAATTAAGTCTGGATAGATGCTATTGTTGGGTGTTTACTAAACAGTAACCCATGTGTTTATTACACACCATACTATTGCAGTGACGTTTTGGTGGCAAACTGCTATTTACTGTTATGTACTCAATGTGGATTATCAGGGCTACCCACATGGCCATACTGATATGGTATAATTATACTGACACTCGCCTACTGACATGTGCCATGTGCTCCTACTCCTAAGACCATTTGTCTGGCCATAGCATGCAACACATCTGTGTCTGCGTCTACCGTGCACATGGCTTTGTTTACAAACAAAGAATGGCTGGCAGAATGAGTGACAGCTCACCGGAACTGTGGGGTCTGGAGTGTTTGCGCACTATGGTGTAAGCTGGACAGTTAGCAGATGACAGTAAGACCTATTGCCAATGCCATAATAGGACCAGCCCTACAAACATCCACGCCAGTTACATCTACAACAGGGAAAAGTACAGTAACAGCAAAGTGATGCAGGACAGTCAAAATTTTCAAAATTCTCCGACATGAGTAAAATCTGAAAGTGAACATTTCCCAAATTATTCACTTTGGAAGCATTGTGATAATTTGCTATGCAATGGCCAAGATACCACTGTACTTCAGTATGTACAATGTGATGTAACATACCACCAATAAAGCATCAGTGAGAAGGAACACAAAACTGTTTCAGGACTCACATTTCTTTACTAGTCCTGTCACGTGATTTCAACAGCAAATAGGCAGGTCATAAACAGAATGCAAAATGTAACTGCAGAAACCTCACGTGATCAAGTGTTGGACTTGTTAGGACAAGGAGATAACAATGTTGCAGTGATTGTAAACAGCAATCTTTCAAAAGTATTTATGGCACAGGATGCTAACAATGTGATAGGTGGAGTGGCACAGAGCAGAGGAGGGGAATGGCAGCAGAGTAGGGGAGGAGAGCAGTGCGAAGCAGGGATGCAGTGCGCTCCCACCGCACATGTGGCGAATGAAAACAAAACCCAACCATTTTCCCTGCCACTACTGCAAATGTTTCCGACACCAGTTTATCCACCAATGGTACCAAATTACCTACAAATTTGTCCAAATTTCCCGCTTGTTAATTTGTACATGACAACAATCCCGCAGGCAATATAAAGTGTGCTATGAAGTGGAACCATGGAGACCAACCTACCTCAACACTTGCCAGGACCAATTAGAGCAAAAACACAGTCCAAGTTCAAAACACTACCAACATTCCCAGGCACATCAGCAGAAGATCTGGTAGTATTCTTGGAACACTGAGTATCCCGCCTTACCAGATACGAGGTGAGCCGCGGCGAATGGGCCTGCTGTGTCAGAGCGCAACTCCATGGAGACATGTGTTCTTGGTGGGCATCTCTCAACCACTATGGACTTCAGTGGGAGGAGCTACGACGTTCATTCCAGTCCATGTTCAGAGGTGTCTTTGCCTCTGTACAGGCCCAGAGCAAGTTGACTCTGTAGGGTCTACATTTAGGTGAGTCATTAACCGCTTTTGTTACACGTAAGAGTCAACTTGTTAAACGCTTTCATTCAAATTTGCCAGAGTGGGAAGTACTAGAAGTATTTGCAGAAACAGGTCGACCTGAATTCAGAGTTGCCTTAATAGCTCTGTTAAACAGAACATTAGAAGATTTAATGCATGCCACAATAATTCTGGAGAGAACACATGAATCGCCATGCTGTGACGTAAATGAAGTAAGAGGGCGATATGAGCAGAGAGAGGACAATCTAAATACGTATCATTCTGGCAAATCACAAAAATTTTCGCTAGCATTCTCATAATAATAATAATAATAATCGACAAGCGCATGATAAAGAAACTGCATAGTGAGCACCTGCATGAGAAATAATTTGGAATTAACTCCCGTACATGTCTAACTGCAAGGAAATCACGACGTCAACAATAGCATCCTGGGAACACATGTACATATATATATTTTTTTGTTTTCAGCATTTTTTTTATCATTGATTTCTCAAATGTGGAGAAGTTAATTGTAAACATCATCTTGCAAGCAAGAAAATGAGTTAGCGTAGTAACAGTGAAGTAACCAGAAATCTAAACATGTTACAAGTCAACCTCATATTCATCATGCTACTCCAGCAAATACTATCATCCATTATACCGATATTAGCAAGTTAGAGCAGGCTGTACATAGCATGAAGGAGGGTACGTGCACACAATATTAGCAGTTAGGAGCAAGATGTTCATAGCATGTAGGAGGGCGTATACATACCACAGTAGCAAGTAAGTGCAAGAGGTCATGCAGGAGTACATGTACAAAGCAGGAAAGCAGAGTATGTACATAAATCACAAGCAACTGAGCAGGAGGAGAATTAGCATGTATGCAGCAAGTGAGTGGGAGGATATCAGCAAGCAAGAGGGGAGGAGGATTTTTTTTACAAAAGCAAGCAAGTAGGAGACACTATATGTTAATAGAAGAAGGGCGAGAGAAGGGCGAGGGCACCAGGTGACCATCAGCAGAGAGGTCGGTCCTGGTGTGTCCCAATCCCACGATGGTGCAGGCCATGCTGAGCACAGGGAGGAGCGAGAGGTGATGCGAGGTGTGGCAGCACTTCAGGGGGGAGATCCGGAAGAGGACACACCTGTGAGCACCAACGACAGTTTACTGCCAGAGGTGAGGCAGGACGGAAACACTGCCGACAAGCTCCAGGAGGGGAGGAGCGGTACAGAAAGTGCATCAGCACTCCAAAGAGATGCAAGGGAGGAGGAGGAAATCGTGCAGGAGTTACCTGGTGTCGATATGCCACTCAGGGTACCTGTAAGACATCCAAAAATTCAAGAGCAAGAGCAAGGGGAAAAAGGCAAGCAAGTGCAAGTCAAGTGGAGGGAAGGCAAGTGGAACAAGAGGAGAAGGAGTAAGTGAGCTAGCATGGAGAGCATGTAAATAAGCAGGTTGAACTAAAGCAAACTGTTAGTGCAAGTGTTCGTTTGCAGGAGTTGTTCAGCCGGGTCGCACCCGGAGACGGCGGAACGAGCAAGACAGTGAAGGCAGCAAGTTAGGGAGCTCTCTCTGGTTGCAGGGGTCACGTAGGCGGGCACACACGCCACTACAGTGTCAACAATGCAAGCAGCCGGAGTTGCCTAGCAGGAAGAGGCAACCACCGGCAACACATTGTACGGCAGGGACACAGGAGCAGCGGTACCACCCGCTCTCATGCGGGATGGCCAGCATCTGCAGCTCCTGCCAGTAACTCCAGACGCCCTAAAAACGGTATCCAAAGGGTTTGGGGGAAGGTTTGACGTGTGCCACATGCTCCTGCCCTTAAGACTGTTTGTCCATCCATAGCCTGCAATCTCGCCGCAGCAGGGCTGCACGTTCTGCGCAGTGTAGAGTGTGCACCCAGTCGCTGGAGCAATTAAGTGCAGCGCAAGTGCAAGGGCACACTGGTAGTTGACATGGGGATGCTGCGGAGTAGGATGAAACAGGCTAACTATTTTAAACTTCCAGCAAAACACTAAATAAAGACATTGTTGTTGTTTTAATGCAAGGATTTATCATTTGTTTTGTTTTATTTGAGCGTTAATTGTTTACAATGCAAGAGTTATATGTCATTATTTATTTCACCATTCATGTAGTGCTTTGTTGATTCCATTCGCAAGAGTTTTGCATTAGAAAATTGTTTTTAGGCTTTTAAAATTTTTATTCAGTTCTTAAGCATGTTGCAAGGGCAGGAACTGTAGGTCACGACAGAAAGTAGTCATGTTTCAGCGCGAGGCTAAGCTGAGGTGAGCCCGCACATTGAACTGGAAGTCAGTTAGTGCATAGCAACCAACAGAGGTGGAGTGCATGTCGTTAGTTCTAGCATGTTCCCACACGCACTGGGTGGCTTTCATAATTTTTGCATCTGGACACTAACTACAATAGACTTAATGTAATACTGGAATCTTTCTTTGCTATCGCCACCCAGTAAGCCACCTCCTCTGCCCACGGGAATAGCATCGCCAATAGGAGCTTTATTCTGCAGTAACACATTATTTGTCATAAGACGTTATATCAGTTTTACCGTATGGCCGGTTCTAATAGTCACACTGTTCATGTAGAGTGCTCTCACAGAAGGGAATGTAATTTATGTAACAAATATGACTGTGGAGTGAACTGTTCATATCTTATTTACGTCGCATCATGCATGTCATGGGACGGGCCTTTATAATTCCCGCTCACTCAACTTACGTAAGTCATTTAATCTGGAGGTATTTGTGAGTTTTAATCACATTTTATGGGCTCGTGGGAGGCCTTCAAAGGCCACATATGCGTGTGTAAGAGTTAGGTAATATTTTCGCCAAGATCAACAATAGTGCATAGCCGATGGGCTATTGTTCGTCAAACATCACTCATCTGGAGCAGTAATGAACGTGGCAGAGGTCAACACTTCAACAGCGAGGACATAGGTCACAGCATAAGGCCCGCAACCCCGAGGATAAGAGATGTAACATCAACAGTGATGTCGCTTTGATGGCATCTGGCACCACTGGGTATAATCACTCCAAGACCTCACTATCACCACCGCTGAAAACTTCATTTAACCCTTTTCCGATGTCCCAACATGCGTCAATCGTCTGTCCCAAGTAGGGCCATTCTCCTACCACAGTTATTTCCTACCTCAGCATCCAATTGTCGACGCAATTACACTCAGTCCTGCTGAAATCATTTGCAACTGAAAGTGGGTATTATTAGGGCTGTTCCCATAAACACCTTGCACACTGATTAGTTCTCAGGGTATTTGTTTGGCTTAGTGAAAACCCCTCTCAGGTAGAAACTTGACACATGCTGAGTTGACATAGACCATTCATTGCGGTAACACTGCAAAACTGACTTGCGCCATGCAGAAAACTTACAGAAATACTGAAGTTTTCCAAGCCATGCAAACCACAAGGAAGTGAGGGCAGTGTACTGAGAGGCAAGAACGTAACAGATACTGAAGAATAATACTATTGCAGTGAAGTGATATGTTCCAAAAATATGCATGCTGCCCAGTGTGTGGGAAACGCGGAGCTCGCAGACACACACAGCCACCCCCGTGGACATCAGATACTTACTCAACTCTCACCCCAGTGCGGGAGCGGGCGATGGCTGCCCCAGGAGAGAAAATAAGCTCACAGATAACTTGTCCACAGTACCCAATGCTGATGAAACAGTGCATGATGATGCCGAATGTAAAGAGAATCTCCCCCGAACACGCAGGAGCACTTCCACCATGCGAGCCTCTAATAAGTGAGCACTGTAAACAACATTTTGGTATCTGAGCTATACTGGTAGGTAGAGAATGTACAAGCAGAATGTGCATTTGTGCAAACACAAAAAACAAAGTATGCAAGACAAACTGTAGAAAAGTGGTGGGTAGTGAATAATCAATTCAGAACCTGCTCGCCATAAGATCCACTCATGTGGAGGCTGTTTGTACCACAAAATACTAGTGACAAAATCTTTGCACATTCACATGCCAGTAAAATGGCAGGCCACCCGGGGACAAAGCAGAAGATTTGGAATGCAAAAGAACACTTATTATGGCCCGGCATGACACACTACATACGGTATTATATGCGATGATGCGAGCAGTGCAATAAGTTCAAAGCATGCAAGACAGATGGTGCACAAAATCTGCAGTCACGACTACCCAGCTGGATGTTCGAGACAGTCAGTTTAGATTTGATGGACCTGTACCCCAAATCTGCAGGAAGAATCTTGTTCATCCTTGTGGTGACGTACAGTTTTTCCCACTAGATTGAAACCTATGCTATGAGCAGTGTGCAATTAAACAGCATAGAGAAAGCATAACACGGCGAATTTTTTTCATGCAGTGGTTACCTGAAGAACCTGTTAGCTGATAACAGAACACAGTTCACTAAGAAGAGTTGGGGAGAGATGTGCACATGTTTGGAGGGGGTGCACTATTTGAAGACAGCAGTCAACCATCCCCGTACGAACCCTACAGAGCACCGCAATCAAGAGCTCAAGAGGCAGCTGCGGCTCCATGTTTGGGAGCAACATAGGACCTGAGTCAAAGACCTGCCATCCCCAGTGTTCGCCCTCCACCGGCATGTAATGCCACCATAGACAGATAACCCGCCGGCATCCTGTTGGGGCATAAACTCACCCTAATAGGAGAGAATAAATTACCAAAAGCAAGGGAGAGTAGCGGCATGGAGAACAGTGGCACAAGGAGAGTCATGTGAAGAATCCGACACAAAGAACAATGGCTAGACCAGAAGGAGTACACACTGTAGTGGGTTCCGACCATCACCCAGCCACCGCCACTGCTCAAAGCACGATAGTAAGTATATTTACATGCGCACTCTCATTCGGCAGGTCGTCAGAACTTTATTACAGGCTTAGCAGCAAAATGGAGTGGGCTGCACAAAGTGATCAAGAGTGTTGGACCAACAATATATTTAATACGAGTGGACAAGAAAACCATCAGGGCGCACCGTGATGACATCCGACTTTTACCAGGAGATATTACCGCCGAAATCGTACCTAGTGCCCCGATGCCCCACAACAGCAACAAATCTGCCAATCTCAGCTAGCAAGGTGCGAGAGAGGAAGGTGGATGAGCACCTTCCTCAAAGGGGTCGCCAACTAGGACTGAAGCGTTGTCGATGCCGGACACGATGGTGCCCTTCAGGAATCGGAACGTCGTATGTCCGAGTGGGGGGGATAATGTGGTGCCAGAATTGGTCGTCAATACGCCATCTGCAACAGCAGAGTAAGCAAGTCAGCAAGCAACAGAAATAACACCCCTATGATCCACGATGGTGATTGTACCGTAAATTGTCAGGGGGCAGCTACAACAGAGTAAGGTTCATCTGCACCCTCCCCAGGATAGCCACCAGACGATATCCAAGCCCCGACATCGCCATGTGCACTGGCAGCCAAGGGGGCGAGTCAGACCGTCAGTCCTGCAATACTCAGTGGCACTGCTTCGACCAGTGCCACCCCTTCGTGCACGAACGTCACAGCCAATGCTGGCACTTCTGGGGAGGCCCCTCCAGCATGCCTTATGACACTCGCCATTGTGGTGTCCACGTCATGACAACTGTCTTGGAGTGATTTATGTTAGATTGAATTTTGAGCAGTGGTGAGGTCTGGAATGACGTGGTTTGATGGAAATATGTTTTATTACCGGAATTTCCAGTCATTATCCAAGCATAATGCACTTATGTGATGGTAGAGATGACTCTGCTTTCACTCAGGGTCGTCCGGCCGACGACAATTGCCTGCAATCCTCTCACGTGTGTTGAGACACTCCTCTGTATAATTCTGTATAACTGATTCACGTCCTTCACGAATTATCAGGGCTATTCACATGCCAATAAATTTTACCTAAAAGTCCTGAAAACACGGCAATAATACTTAGGTTGAAAGTTCAGACACACGTGGTTTTTGGCGGGAATAGTAAGGGCCGATACCCTGCAGTGCCTCATAGCTTACCTGAATAAAACACTCATTTTAATGTAGTGACATTTATTCGGTACTCATTACACTTTCCCCAAGGGAAACAGTTCACAAATGCAAGTCATACGATTACAAGTCGGCAGCAGTGAAACAGTAAAAATGGCGCAAAGTCCAGTGCATGACTTATTAGTGCATTATGCTTCGCCAGACAATGCAAACACTGGGAAAGTTGAGAAGCTATGTCTTGGACAGCAGAAATAAATGGTTCCAGTTGATTAAAACAGGCTATTGTAGTTAAATGATCTGTGCAAAAGATGAGACCCGCGCAAGTAATCGGTTTCTACTGCAGTTCCAACATGGTGCGCAATATCGGCGTTGCCATGCAAGCAAGCTACATGGAACTACTTTTTCATGTGACACTTAGCAAAACAATACACTACCTTGCTCAGCACTGCTCTTACGTGCTAATTAAACTCTGTGAATGCTGATTAACATATTACCTTTGCAAAACATATGAATTGAAGTGTGGATGAATGCACGTGGTGATGGTACATTTACAGACAAGTTGCATAATATGTTCTATAGGAAATTCTAGGTAAATCAAGTACGTTTTCAGGTGTCCCTTTGCATGTACGTGACCTCTCGTCACCACCTTTGCCCTATTACATCTTTTAGGAAAATGTTAGCACTGTGGTACTCTTTCCTTGTATAATCGCGTATGGCGCACGTGACTGCTTGGACACTGCCACTGTGACATTTTACACTGAGTCACATGTTACTCGTTGCACTGCACCTGCGTTTATGCAACGCTGGTCACCGACATGCTACTGCACATTGTAGAAACCACGTCGCAGTCAGCTAACGGACACGTCAACATAGTTACCTCCACTGTTACTGTCTGCCCAGGTGGCTCCTGGCAGCAGCATATCCATGACTACAGAAGGATGACCATGAGGAGCAGCAGCTTTGGTGATAGTTAGAGCAGAAGGTCAGCCAACTCGATCTTCCTGCACAAATCATTACGGCAGCCACAATCGCCACCGGCTTGTATCACGTTCGGGGATGAAACAACATGCCACACTGGGGAATGCAGCCTGGAACAGCAGCAGTCAACATTCCAACAGCATGAGGGTAATCCAGGAGCCCCTACATGCTATACAGACCACAGTGAGGGAAACATCAGTGTCCCTGCTGCCCATAATGGTGTGTGGCTGCAAATGGTCTTACAGGGTGGAGGGCATTTGATGCATGCCGCATTACCGTCTCCTTAGACCATTGGCCCATCACACAGCATTCCTCAACGCTGCATAAAACTTTCCTCTATGATGCTTGTGTTGTGAGTGCACAAGTGCGTTCGTGCAGCGCACTTGTAAGATAGTGAATTGCAGGTTTCTACAACTTTGTGCGCCACCGAGCCGAGTAGTGCAACAAGTAGAAGTAGGGCGTATTGCAAAGGGCTTTACTGAGACTACTGCCAGAACCTTAATACAGGGGACTTAATAGACATGCAGAGAAAAAGCCCATATTCAGAGTTATCTACTTCAAATTGTTAATTTGCATGTGTCCATTGTTTACATCCCATATGTTTCATCTCCACATCATCTCACACCCTTTTTGCAAGTGGTGTTTATGTTTATAATAATGCATAGTATTTTATATCATGTTGAATGGCAAGTGCAGTAAGTTTTTTCAATTATTAAAGCAAAATGGGCCAGGAAGTAGTTCCACGTGGCCCCCCTGGCCGCCAAACCGGCCAGCATACCACGCAAGATGAGACAGTAGTCTTACAGCACTTGGAGGTGTCGGTTATATGTCGTGTCTACGTCTTGCGCTTTGAGCAGGCAACAACATTTGTTTTACAAATCATTTAGTTTTTAAACAGACATATAATTCGCAGGAACCTCGTTCGCTTTAGCCACCCAGAGACATCGCCCCTCACTCCCTCAGTGCTTCGATTTTCGGGGGAAGCTTAGTTTTCACTTAATATGTTTTCACGGCTTCGTACCATTTTTATCTGTTTAGCCTTGCCGGTTTGCTTAGCCCGGCATCAATTTAAGTGGCTTCCCTAAAGGAGTATTGTAGTTTAATGACAAGTAAAACCTCGTTTAAGAGAATCTTGAAATCATCACCAGCATCATCATCAACAATTGACACCGCCTGCCGATGGTGTCTGGCACCCATTCGGGTATCCAAATCCACAACTCACGTAATAATGTTTTCCGCTGCCCCTGGTATGTGACTTTTATTTATTGTGTTAAGATTGGTTATTCTATTTTCTTAAAGTTAATATTCAGTTATTATAATTTATTTAAATGTTTTATTCCTTAATATGGTTATTTTAGTATTCTCTAAATAGTTGTTTAATGTAGTACAGCCGACGGCAAAAGGACCTTTTTTTTTATATGTTTTTAAAGAGGGCGTTGAAGTCAACTTTAATACTGAACTTGCAAATGGCGGACATCAATGTTGCGTTTGTTGGTGTTTGTTATTTCACGAAATCTCTTAAATAATATAAAGTTGTTATACCAAGGTAAAATATAATTACTGACACTGTATAGAATGTGTCTTGTATTCAATTTTTTTTTTGCTAGAAATGCTAGTGGTATATCAAGGAAGGACCACATGATTTTAGTGTGCAACAATATTTTGGTGGGAAGAGAAATGTAATCAAAGAGTTGCATAACAGTTATTAGTGAATTTGCGACGTGGTTATTATTTTGCCGTAATTTGAGTTGGCGTTGTTTTGTTGTTTTCGATCAGAATATGACTGATTTGTACCAACATGATATTGCAAATGGCGTGAGACTTTCCTAAACGTTAGAATGCATGGCCATTTTTTCTTGTTTGCGCGTGACCTACGTTAAGGTTCTATTTAAATTTTCCGTAACTGGTAAGGTTAGTTCTTAAAAGTTGGAAGGTTTAAAGTATATTTACATATTATTGATACTAAATTCATTGAACTGTTGTGTTTGGTGACATTTTGTTCTCTTCGTGAAGTTTTTGGTATTATGTAAGTTTAATTTTTGAAATCTGATAATGGTAAGAGTTACATTATATAGAACTACTTTAGGAGCATAAAGGTTTTTAGGGAGTACCGTGCTTTACCTGCGATAGTCGGCTGTAATGTGGTATGCCAGCTAACCTCTAATTCATTTACAATTTTCTCTCAAATTATTAGTTCCATTATTTTGTACCCGTATTATTGTTTACTTTCTTGATTACTTGGGTATGAGATGAGTGCCCGTCATAATTTTGGGAGACAGAAAAAAATCAAAATGTAGTAAATGTGTAGGATTTGGTACCAAAATTGCTTAGACTCTGTCCACAATCAACATGATGCACATAACATTTATAGCATAAAGAAAAATACCTGTATTTGAGATTGCAGCATTCAAAACTAGTACTTGGTGTTATTCTCATGGTGTGGTGTTAAAGATAGTCATCTCTGATTATCTTATGCCAAATTTTTAACACCAGCCAATGCTAATATGTAACTTCATAGAAATTGCAGTCATCTAGATAGCTTGAAATTCTTGTGCTAGCAAAATACATTTCCTGTTCTTGGCTCTTTTCTAATTGGTCATGTGAGGGTTTTTTTCCTTTTACATTAATGCTGACTGTGGATGAATGGTTTGGCCTGTTATGCTGTGTAACTCATGATATTTAATTAAATTAGCTTTATTCAATTCATTTCCAAAAGGAATTTTCATGTTCAGTTACAATCTAAGTAACAATGTTACATTTCAGTTCAAATTAAACCTTATAACAGTTGCACAGGATTTACAACAGCCCATCCGTCGTCTGTCCGTCTCCCAGCCGAGTGATTTACAACCAAACTTTGTACGTCAGTCGAAAGTTCATTGCTGCAAACTAATAAAAACGAAACTGTTTACAAATAGGAAAAAAAAATTCTCCACATAAAGTTAAAATCTTTTGCTGTATTGCTTTTCTAAGTACCAAAAACAACCATACATGTACGCAACGGACATTAATCGATGTAAAAAAAATTTTATAGCATCTAAAGCATTGTTTTATATTTTTACTATTGCAAAAAAGGAGCCCGTTTCCGAATGTAATGATCTTTTATTCTTCAGGAAAAATGTGACTAAATTGAATTTTACAGTTACATAAACATGTGAAAACAAAATGCAGCAAAAACAAAACACTGCACACACTACACAGACTTATAAAGAACTCGGGGATGCACGAGTAACAAAACATGAAAGTTTAGAAGGCTGTGATTTCATCCGTTCGTCCGTCAAAAGTTAAAGCTTGCCAAGCTTTTGATGGATGAACGTGACGGGTTATTGTAAATCCTGCCTTACATAGGAATTAGCAAGTCGTAATTCTTGGGTTTTAACTTTTTACTCATTTCATATCACTACGAAAAGGATGTAATATGCTAACAATGTAGGAAATAATTTTTGGCCCCTGATGGCCTGTAAGAGGCAGCCATATCTCTCTACTGTCTACCTCACTCCAGTATCTGATGTTTCTTGCAGTAGTAGTTTCAAATATGTGTGTGTTTGGCTAATGTGCAGCCTGAGGCGGTGAAGATGGGCGGGACCCGGTTCATGGTGCAGTGGGAGGAGCATCCATCACACCTCGCCACTCGACTGGGGCAGCTGCTAGAGCACCAGACGTTGGTCGATGTCACGCTCATGTGTAATACCCATACTCTGAGGGTGCACAGGGCAGTGTTGGCAGCCTGCAGCCCATACTTTGAGGTGTGTTATATTTTGTGCTACTGTGGGTCCATTGCGCACAAGCCTGCCAACTTAGATCTAACTCCAAAATCAAAAGATAATGAATACTTCTAATGAGTGCATTCCAGATGCTTACTTATTTGGTCATCCAGGCATTCATTAATTTTATACCCCCTCCTATGTTATTTAGTACTGTATTAAAGATTCACTTTCAACCCTACTTGATTTATATAATTTATTTTCAGTTTATTGGTGTTTACTTCAAAATATTTGTGTTTATAACTTTTATTGGAATGCTAAAATGTGGCATCCATGAAATGTTTTCTATCTTCCTAGTATTCCCAAAGAAGTTCAATTTCTATTTTCTTTAGCGTTACATTTGATTTACCTGGGTGATGTTTTGTCGCACGATAGCAGTGCGTTCGGAACCCAATTTACATTTTTTGTACCTGGAATTTTGTGTCTGTCTTGTTTTTTGAACAAAATGCAGCCATTCCATTAAAAGTGTACAAAATCTCGAATATATATATATAATTTATTTATTTAAATAACTGATTCTGTGATAAGACATGTTAAGTTACAAGTATTAAAATATTTATGATTTTATTCCCCTGAATTGATTTTACAGGCAGCTGAAGTTGACACTGTGTACAGTATTTTTGCACTAGGAAAAGTTGAATTAGTACACCTGGCTTGGCTAACTTCCTATATAACCTGAAAATGATCTAAGATATTTACTTGCGCTGTTGTTTGTAGTTAAAAATAGTAATTCAAAGAAAAAACATTTGTTGATGTAAGTTTGTTTCTGACTTTTAGCACTTACAAGCAAGTTATAGTCTGTCTCGTGTAAGGTTTCCAATTTTGACAGATTGTGTGAAAGTAGTGCCTTGTAAACAAACTGAATATGTATCCTTCCGCCACCATGTGCTTTCCATGTGACTGTCAAAACATGTCAACATTATGTGAATTTTTGCTTGACATTTCAGACATGTCAACTATAATTGAGGAAAATATGTGATTACACAGATCTTTTTATTTCTGATGGTAACAGCTACATTGTGTTATCAAAATACTATCAGTAAAATATATTCATATTCTTACAATTAATTAAACAGAAATAATTAATTACTATCAAATCAATAGTCACAAACACTATATATATATATATATATATATATATATATATATATATATATATATATATATATATATATATATATATATATATATATATATATGTGTGTGTGTGTGTGCGTGCGTGCGTGTGTGTGTGTGTGTTAAATCAAGAATAGTTGTTGAACTTACAAGTTTGCAACTCTCGCAACAGGAAAATATTTCAGGCAAGATAGAAAGACATTGGCGTTGGTTACAATTAACGCTGTAATCAAAATTGAATCACATATGTTAAACAATTTAACGGTGAATAGAAAAACTTACCTGGCCTGAAGTGTTATCAGAATTGCCTTCTTTGTACGCCTCTTGAAAAATTTAACGAATTCATTATAAAAAGAATGTGAGAATCTCACATAGTTAACAGATGTGAGCATCAGAAAAAAACATCATTAATTCACAACTGAGTGGTAAAATGAACTATGAGAAAACAAAAGTCAGCTGGAGTTCTGTGTAAGGCATTGTCACCAGTAGGCCTACCTTAAAAAAATTACATTTAGGCAGTGAACAAACACAATAAGAGTTGGGCCTGTCAAATCATACACAGAAATAGTTCATCAGAACTGTAAAAGTCTTCTACGATCAATAATTACGGAACCTATTTCTAGCAATTACAATAAGATAAGCCTGTACAAAACCATTCCTCACAAATGGTGAAGACTGGTAGGTCTGGGATCATTAAGTCATGAAACCTAGTAGTAATTACATCAAACACATGGCCGTATGTAATATTACAGTAATGTGGATATCTAATATACATGCCCATCGTCACCCAAAAAAAAAAGAATTCAGTACAATTTGTTGTCCTATACAATTAGTATTTATTACCATAGCTAAAAAATTTACCACAGAATGAAAATGTACTTTACATGGTCTTTCTGGACAAACGAAACATTACATATCTCAGTTTTAATGTAATTAGGTCTAAAAAATTAGTATTTAACTACAACTGTATTCGTGGTTTTGGTCTACACACGCAGGCGAGCAATGTAACCTCAATGTTTTGGTGAAGACAATAAGTACTATTTGTTGTTTATTGGCCAAACAAAAATAAATTAAACTTTACCTAATTATGAAAGAACGAACAAACGTTTGCCTAAGATATTTACCTTCCCCCATCAAAATACATCACACTCCAAACATCCACGTATATAATTTATCACTATTTACTTTGCGACTGTTTTTAATGAAATTCCAAGCAATCGGCCAGCTGTTTCTAGGACAATGACTTTCGAGTTCTCCCATTAGTATCATGTCTTTGACAACACGTGCAATGTCTTGCTGCTGTTGGCGATTGCATGAAGGAATTTTAAGTCGCTGCATTTTAAATAACTATTCACACAACGTTCATTAATTCGATTTGAAACTTATTAAACTGATACGCCCACACATCACAATAACAACATGGCGTCCAGTTGTTGGTTGGTGAAGATAAACAGCTCTCATTTTTCATTATTTCTGTTATGCAATTTAACAAATTTGAAACTATAAACACAATAACCTTACACAGAATACTATAACGTAATATTATTTACGTTTATTCCGAAATGCTTACTAATTTTTTTATTTGTACTCTGCACTATTTACTTTTTCGCCAATGTAAGAAAGAATACATGTTATTCAGGGATACCACTATTGCTTCACGTGGCAGTCAGCTGACATTCGTTATTTCTAATAGGACGCTTCTGTATTACACTTTAAATACTTTGGCAGTAGTAGCTGTCAAATTCTGGAAACTTTAAATGAAACAGACTATAGTATGTATTATTGTCACACCCATAACATAAAAAGTAATTAAGTTCACTTTATTACTGAACCGAAAGTATTCAATTTGTTCAAAAAAGGAAAACTAATGTTAGAAATGAGCTTTCACCGCCCCTAAGAGGAAATGAATGGAAATGAAATATTTAGGCGTTGTTTTTAGTTATTTATTTCTTATCACTCGTGTAATAAGTAAGCCTGGTATTCAGGGAGTGTACCTGTATTAATAGCCTTATTGCAGACAGTGGCGTGTAGTGAGTTTGTTTACAAGGTAAGCATTTTCTAACAAATGCAACTTCAAACTTTACTTACACTCCACATGTTTTTACCATTTTATAATACCTAACATTAGTTTTAAAAACAGAAACTAAATGAATGTTATATTATTTAGAGAGCATATTAAAAATGATAGAAAATGTGTTTTTTCCCCTAACACTTTCATCCACTTTCCAAGGAAAAATGTAGAACTGCAGGACGCAAACTGAACGATTGATTACCCTGCCAAAGGAATGCAGAGCTTGTGAGTTCAATATTGATCCGTCGCTAGTCGCTCCCGTTTGTGGAAATAAATACTAGATAGAAGCTCTATGCGTGTACAGTGAAAACTCTGTTACTCAATTGGAAATGGGAGATACAGAATTAAGTGTGTTGGAAGTTAAGGTGAAAACTATAAAGTGTCAAACATTTCCTTTTTCTGATATGGATAGGGTAAGCATTACTTACCTTGCGTTTATGGAATAAACACCACTGATTGCAGAGTAGGTACAGTAGTACTCAACAACGATATAGCAAATTCTTACGTCTAATTTTGTTTTCCTTCTAAATGACCCCTGTGAAGGATAGTCAGACCTTAGAGAAAAAATATAATGTCTGATCATGAGTTGAAAAAAGCTTAGCAACTTGTGGAAAAATAGAAAGAGGGATGAAGTAAGAAGAAAGAAACGGAAGGCTGAACTGTTGCAAGATTGCAAAAAATTAAAAGCCAAACGAGCAAAAGACAATGCACGACAGAAGAAGAGTCTGGAAAGAAAAAGCTTGCTTCGATACAGCAACGACCTCAGAACATAATGTCGCTGCTGGGTTCATATCAGTGCATTCCATCATTTGGAAAGGCTGTCTTCGGAGTGAAAAAATAAATGCCCAAAAGTTCATCCAAGCAGCAAGAAATTCTAATGAAATTAACCTCAGAGATCCTGCGTCCATATAAGAAGGCTGAAGGCAGCAAACGTAGGACCCAAAATGCTATTTGAAAGGAACAAATTGAAATTGTGCACAAGTTATATTTCAGACACATTAGTCACCAGACTCCAGGAAAAAGACACCTAGTCATTCAAAGATCCAGCAACCTGTAAGCGACAAATTCTCCAAAAAAGACGTATGGTTGTTACTGAAAGAAGCCTTTCAGTTTTTTACAGAGGAGAATACTGATTGCAGTGAAAGAGTTGGAATAAGCAAGTTGTATGTATTGCAACCTCCTCATGTGCTCCTATTTTCTTGTTTACCACACAATGTCTGTCTGCCGCTACCAAGCAAATTTCAACTTTGTTATCAGAGCTGTCGATAAGGAAGCACAATACTTTCCTGGAACACCTGGCAAACTTTTGGAAAGCTTGTCTTGCAACGTAACTAAGGAAAAATGCATTATTGAAGTGTGTAATTCTTGCAATAAAATTATATTTGATATCATTCAACCTGATATTAATATTGATAAGATAGTCGTTTACAGTGGGAAGATGTAGACAGGCGGCCAAAGCTAGTAGAAATCGAAACTCCCCTTGAAGATGTGATCAATCAGTTGAATGAACAACTTTCAATGTTCAAGAATCATTACTTCATCATCAAAGTCCAATCAAAATTTTTTGAAGAAGAGAAGGTTGCAAATCGAATTGTTATTCAGGTGGACTTTGGTGAAAATTATGAAGCCAGCTTCCAGGACGAAATTCAAAGTGCCCACTGGAGCCACAGCCAAGTTGCAATTTTTACATGTGCCAGGTTCAATGGTTCTGTGATGCAGTCATTTGTGATTATAAGCGATGATTTATCCCATGATAAATATGCAGTCTATACATTCTTGAAGACCATAATCTTGTAACTGAAAGAACAATTTCTTATTAGGAAATTTGCAGTACAAACCTGGTAATATTCTCAGATGGCTGCGCAGGTCAGTTTAAAAATAAGATCACCATTTCCAACTTTTACTACTTTGAAGATTAATTTGGTCCAATATCCCAATGGCGCTTCTTTGCCACATCCCATGGCAAAGCTGCAGTCGATGGATGGCATTGGGGGATGTGTAAAATGTAAAGTATGGCAACAGGTAAAAAAGACCGGCCAATGTTTCAACAGCTATAGAGTTTTTGGAATTTGCATTGAGAGTCCTAAATAAAGTAAAAATCATTTTTATCTTGGGTGATCATATTGAAAAAGGCAAGAAAATGTAATCGAAAAGATGGAAAGATGTCCAAGCCATCAAAGTGAACCAGTCGAAGCTCGCCTTCCTTGTGCAGAGTCACAACCAAATTCTTGTTGGAAGAACTTCACTCTCCGAGATGGAGTTGCATCAAGTGTTTGTAAAAAAAAAAAAAAAAAAAAAATAGTGAAGCTTTGCATTGATGACATTTTTACTGATTCTGAACTTTCCACCAACTATGGAGACCTTAAATCAGGTACAACTGTCCATGTTGAATTCAAGGGGAAGAAGAAAGTCTATATCTATGTTGGAATCTGCCAAGGAATCCCAACAATTCGGGTGTATGGAGTAAGAGAATATTCATTCATGATGAAAAAGACAAGTTTGTGTTTGTTGGTCAAATCATAGAAGTCCTGCCAGAACCTATTTAATGGACAGAAGAGTTGGTTACAAGTTCAATAAAGATGTACATACTTTGTGCTGAATGGTTGATGGTCTGTTTTCCTAGTTTATAAGTAACGTTTGGTGTTTATGCAAACAAGTTGACTATTAATTATTAAGGTAACTTCACTAATATTCGACAAGGACGAGTCAGATTTTTTAGGCTATGTTTTGTAATTCTATGACTTATTGTAAGTAGTGACATGCATCCTCTCGAGTTAGGTGGTTAGAGCACTGGCTGTCCTCCCGAGTCCATTTGGTAATCCTACCACGGCTTGTTCTCTACTACTTTAGTTCAGTGGGTCATGAGAGGTTCAATAGGGTACCACTTAATGGGGGTAATACCATCTAGGAGGAGGGGAATCAAACCCCAGAGTGAGTTGAACCGTCAATTTCTCCTATCCAGGGAACACACTCTTTCTCGCTACGAAGGTTGCCTAAATGTGGAACACCAGTAGTCACGGTGTTACGTGCAATGAAAATACTGTTCTGTCGATAGTGAAAGTGGGGGTGGATGATCCTGACGGACGGGTTGATGTGATATGTAGCGGTTGCATCGGCCGGCGGTTGGGGACGTAATTTACGAGGGAAGAAGCTACACTGGTTTTCGGAGTAACCTTCGGTGTTGGTCGAACCCGGATAATCTTGCTTGTAGCCCAACGGATAGTACACGTATTTTGGACAGCTTTCCTCTCGTCTGATTTGGGTGGTGCTACACTCGGGATCTGGTCACGGCCAACAAGCACCTAAGTAGGTATCGAGCTCGGACTTGTGGTCAAGCGGAATTAACCGAGATGTGGGTCGAGGTTTAAATTATGGGTCCGCAGGTGGCGGCTTGTCCTCACACTAGGCTTCTTTCTCTGCTTGTACGTTACTTATCCTTTGTCAAGCCCGCCGCTCTTGGCGTTGAATGTGGCTCTTAGGCTGTTTCTGAATTCTCAGTGTATACTTGTGTAATATATACATTTGCATACTAGCAGTAATGTGTACTTGTTGAAACTATTCGGACATGTAATCGCCTTGTCACGTTAGACTGGTAGCGCATTCTGGCAGAAATACCAGATACGATGTGACGTCAGAAAATTTTATGTACGGTGTTATGAATACTTTACATCATCTATAGTTTTTGACAAAGTAAACAAATAACCACCAGGGTATTAATAAGAGCAATAGTGGACGCATATAATTTACTAATGAAGTTTCATTTGTTTCTTTGTAACTTTATATCACATAATCACTTCAGCCACACACTGCCATGCATGTGAAGCTGGATTATGGAACATTTGTCATGTTTGTACTGCGGATGTGTTGTAGACACACACATTATTACTTACATACACTCAAAAATTTTCTCCATTCAAGAAACATATTTGTGCTTTGCTCTTATGTTATAGAACAAATCCTGTAGCTATCTCGCATACAAGCAGTCTGTTGCTAATGAAATGAACACCTTGGCAGTAACGCTTAAATGTTAACATTTCAAATATGGGCTCCTAGAAATAAATTTATTATTGTTTCATGTGCACAACAAAGAAAACGGCAAGAGTCCCTTCAGACTTTTGCTGTAACCTACAATGCCACGTCGTAAGCATTTTACTACAACGTGTCATCACGATGCCATGCTGTGTAATGGTTTGAAAACCATGAATATGTTACTGTACACTTAACATTTCTCTAGTTTAACAATGTTCCGCAGTTCACATACAAATTGGTAGATCACTTTGCATAATCTAGCTAATCTGTTGCAAAATGTAATTGTGGATTGCAATAGTAATGTTCCAATTTTGTTCCCACCTCAGGCACGGTCAATGGATGCAATGAGGGGAGGGGGATAGTGCCAAGTGGAGCATGTTGCCCTATAGGAGGGCCAAACTTGTCATTGTCAGCCAGCCTTGAGAAGAGAGAGGCCTGGAACTATGACAGAATGGAAGGGCAGAGACAATGGGAGCACCCTATGAAAACCCACCATCATTGCCATATGTTTTGTGGATTAGCATGATGAAAGAATATGAAGCAAAGAGTTACACCTACTTCACTGTGCATTTGTATGTATGTGAAAGTATTGCAGGGTGTCCACTGCATTTCCATTTTGGAATTCCCTTACTTTTCCTTGTTTACCAGGCAGTATATTACCATTTTCCCTGAAAATACATTTTCAGCAATACTTAAACACTATATGTACTGTATTTTGTTATTGTCGACAGAACAAAATGCCATCAGTGAAGTTGCATTAAATTACACTGCAACAGATCAAGTAAGCAGGACTGACATTTGATTCAGTCCATCGATATTTCTTGCGCGATTTCATTAGAGGCTGATGCCATGTGGTGGCTCGGTTGGGCGTGGACGTGCAAGGTGTTTTGAGGGGCACTGAGGTTAAGGTTGTTAAGTATTGTAGAGGTATTTGTTTCCTGACTAGGCACATGACACCACATGTGGCAGTGACGAGGTTGTTCAAGAGCTGGAGACTCTTGACTTTCTCAGGAACAGTGGGCCGATCTCCCCTCACATTTACTATCTGCAGTGTTTACTAAACGGTGGGCCTATTACAGGCTGACCCACACACCTGATACTGCACTGCTGACTTATTGCATGATTGAAAGAATTACAATCAAACACACTGTTCAAAGTTAAGGTGGTTTCAGAGGGCTTTGGAGGGTCCCGTTCCCTGATGTGCCCGAATGTTTGGCGAAGGGAAAAGACATAGAAAATAAGGTCTTACTGACTGATCACACACTGTAAAATTGTGTAATCTTACAACGTGTATGCTCATAGTTACATTATTATGTATTCAGACAACTAACACGTTTTGCAGAGTAGCTACTATTTAAATTATCCCTGACCAAAGTGGCGATTCCCCTATATATCCCTGACTTTTCCCTGTCACATGTAATTCCCTGACATTTCCCTGTTTTCTCTGAGGGTGAACATCCTGTATTGTTACAATCATAACATATATCGGTGCTCTATTGAACTCAATTTAACATGAAATGCTTTTTATCTACAATATCTTAACCCCCCGGTTCCTTCAAACCCTATCATTATTTTTCACAACATACAGAGTTTATATGAACACTGCACTCATGAATGCTGGTAATTACTAATTATTTGGTTTTTACTCTGCATATGGTTACCATTATTATTTCCTAACTTTTAGGGCAAATGTACCATCTGTTGTATGAAATATGCAACCACATAGGGCCAAGAAATACCGCAAGGGATCACCTAAGAGTGAAAATAAACAATAACCTGGCAGTATTAGGCTTTATGTTCCTCGCACACATTATGGATGCCATTTATTATAAATTTACACCATAGCAGAAATATAAAAATTCTTGCACCTCTGTATCCTGAGGTTATGTTTATTTGTTCAGCTTCTTTGTTGATTTCACAAATGTTCATACTACACCAATAGCCTTGCGATATTACTTTATCATGTCATTAGAAGATTGTAAACAAATTAGAGCAGTTCTAATAGGATGTTTTATTTCTTATATTTATTTATTGTGTGTAAAGGGGCATTACAGACACTGGTATCCTTTCCTCTTCCCCCTATGCCTAACCTATCATGTGTTTGACACCAAAAGAAAAATAAATACAATTCAATGAAGCTAGTACTAAATTGGAAATGCAGAATGCAATTTTAATATTATTTGTATGCAAACCCTTCGGAAATATGTTGCAGAAATCTATAAAACGCTCAGAATGTGATCCATATTTATATTCATATTTATTAACCTGACAATTATGTACACAACCCATTCATGACAATGTACACATTGATAACAAAAGTAAGATAAATAGGCCTGCAAATCAATGGGGTTCGTAATATCTTGGAAATTGCGGATTGAAATTGTAATATTATTTGTTTAAGCATACACCTGGGAAATATGCTGCAGATGTCTATACAACCCTCAGAATTTTAATCATAATTGAAAGCGCATTTATTAATCTGACAATTATTTACACATGCAACAGAAAGACATTATGTAAATACTACTTGTTAACTTTTCAAACATGCGAGCTTTATAACCACAAAACGTACATGTTAATATTCACACCTGAAATACAATATGGCAACTGTCGTAAGTACGTAGTATGCTCCACAAGTATACAATTTCAAATACTTACCAAGTATATTTCCTGTGTGCAGTATATTGGGAATTTGAACACCGCTAGTATACACATGGTGATGTCACTTCCGGCGACAAGTACCCTCAAGTATTCAATTTTTGAGAATTCACAAGCAGCCTTAGTTCCACCTCTCATACGGGGCATTTAGATTACACTCTACAATCAAACACACACTATTTATGAACAAGGAACTACAGTATTTTTAAAAGAAGGGTAGTCAACGAGTTTCAGATTTAATGTAAATTTTATTGATTACGTTTGAGAAAACAATGGGGAGTCCCGGTTGGGTTAATTCACTCTAATATAATTTGATTAATAATTATTTAAATTATGCAGGCAAAGGTCAGCCTGTAAAAACTAAAACAAAAAAAGAACTCTTAATTTTGTTTACGCAATTCACAGCGTAACCTTTGAGGGGGGTTTTCCAGAAGGGACGTCGCAATGACTTGTTACCGTGGAGTCAAGGGAGTCACTGAGGTAAAGGGGTTCAGAAAGTAGATGTCGTGGGTTACCTCTGGAGAGATGGGCCACCCTTGCGGTTGGTCGGTGCAGGAGCTGACGAACCTTCACAAGCTGCTAGAAGGTAGAGCCTTCTCAGGCTGTTGGAGAGGGGAGAGAGGTCTTGGCCAGACCCAGGGAGTGCTCGCTGACCTATGCTGTCGGCGACTCTGGTAAGAGGCGTGCTCGTGCCTCTTTATATAGTTTAAAATCCCTGGATCAGCTATCTTCTGTGGGTGCGGGGGATGGTAGCCTTTCTCTGCAGATGTTGGTTATCATAGGGTTGCGGTGGCACAGCTCATTTCTTATCTTCCTGTACTGAGGCACGACAAGTTTACCACCTCTGCTCGAGGCTCGGCAGTTGTGACGTCACGGGGCAACCGAGGGGCTGCAATCCTATGGTCTTGGTTGAACTTCCTTCTCAGTTATCTCGGGATAGTGGCCCGTCGGGTAAAACAATCTTGGCTCGAGGGGGTAGCGACCGCATGTCAGAATCATGGGCGGACAGTACAATTCATAATTAAAAGCCTTAATTATTTTTACGTTCAAGGCTGTCCCAACGCGTGGAGTCTATTCTGTCGGCACATGAAGAGAACTAGTCTGCCACTGTTTGTGGCTTGCCCTGAGCTCTTGCTTGCTTATTTGTGGGGCAAAGTCGCCCATAGGGAGCGCAGTGCATTGCGTAGCAGTGTGGCATGCATCAGTAGGTTAAATTATCTGCCATTAGCTAACAAAAAATAGATTAAAAACTAATTTATGACATTATTTTTAAAGTATGTGTTTAATTACAGGATTTCCCACCAGTTATTGCTTACTGCATTCAACACTTTGTTGGACACGCCCTTAACAAACAAAAAAAATTATATTGCAAAGAATTGTGATCAAAAACTAAATTTAGATCTTGAAATAGATTCTTCAATAACTGTGAAGTCTTGAAAAAACACTTAGTCAGTATTTTTAACATACTTCACAGAGTTTGGCATTACAATTCGTAAGTTCACAAACCCACGTCAGGATATTGTCACATCCGTAAAAAAGGTTTGAAGTTAAGTAATTCATTTATTATATGTAATGCTTTTTGACTTCTATTTGTTGGAGGTACTTATTGTTCTTGAGAAGAAAACAATCCAGTTATAAAATAATGATGGTGTATTACATCAACCTTAAATTTAAAACAAAAAAATGAGGGCAGATGTCACACCCGTAAACATGGAATGGCTGAATTCTTGGGAGTTTCACAGCTGTTGTTCGGTCCATAATACAATACAATGATACACAGTTAATTAAATCTTACAGATTCATTCTATTTGCAGATATTTTTATCTCAAGTAGAATTATTAAATGTTTAGTCAGCATGGACATAAAACAAGATGTCTTCAACTGCTGCAATTTTTATTTGAATAGTTTTGAGTGCTTTAAGATTATACAACGCTGCCCATTGACGACTGCACAATATATGGTAAAACTATTTTAATTATAGTTAGGCTGCAACTTCCTTCCTCTGTGGTATAAATTATGGCTGCAAGTTATTTGGAGAATCATGGATTTATTTAAATTCTGCTATGTACGATTTATTTCAAACTGTACGCCAACCTGGCACCCATATTTTTAGACATTGTGCATGACATTAGAGACAGATGACACCTGGATTCTCAATAAATTGAAATACTGATCTATTTTTAAGTTAATTGAAGTTGAGCAAATAAATATTAAATTATTTTAATTAATTGAAATGTTAGGCAGTTTAAGATTATGAAATAGACACAATTTATGTCCACAGACGTTACATGGAATAAGAATGTTCAGATACTGTAAGAGAGAGGATTAAATATTCAGTACAGATGTTAGGTGAGATTATAGAGATACGGAATATCAAGTTCATTAGAACTTGCATTGGGGTTGTTCAGTAGAGAAAATGTACAAGAACTTGAGGTGCGAGAACCGTACTACGCGGGATTGAACCCTGCCTCCTTGTATTTTTGTTTCCCAAACCTGATAGTACAGTATATAATTCATTTCACATTTTGCAGGCTGACAAGGCCATCAAGTATACAGGATAACCGCCCACAGGGAATTTCATACATGTCACGGGGAAAGTTCACCTGGGTAGAGTTGGGTAGAAAAAAATCTTTCGGAAATATCTGTTCTGCAGTTTGTCGCATTCCCTCGTCAGGTGCCTCATACTAAACCATTCTCTTCTTTCTTACAACTCGTGTGTTCTTTAGGAGTACCACTTTAGTTTCTGACACTTGTGCCATCTTTTCTGCAGTTTACTTTGCGATGCTGTATCCTTCATCTCTTTAAGATGAAAATTCTATTATGGTCCCTTCCATCAAGCCAGATACAGTAGCTATATCTATGTCTGCCTTCTACATACATATATTGATCAGAGAGAGAATATCATACCAGACACAGTGATATGAGGAATTTAAAATTGAAAATCTGTTTGACCAGACAGTGGGTTTCATAGTGCAAACCTGGATCAGCTGCATGTGTTTTTGAAATATTTTCCAAAGCTCCACAGATCTCTTTTGGCTGAAGTCTGACAGCTCTTACACAGTTGATGCAGCTTTCCCACCTAGTTTCACTGAGTGATTTCAGAATTAACTTTGAAATATGGTTTTGCAGAACATTGTGACATTGAGTAGAAGCAGCAAACATAACATAAATTTAATTGAGAACTCCAAAGAGTGTCATTCCTATTCTTGTTGTTAATGCTGCTTCGGGAACTAGAATATTTAACGAGTGATTTAATCTGCATGTGACAAATGCAGCTCTTGAGTTGACAGCCTGAATACTGGTCTTCACCCCTTTGTGCTGCACTTTCATCATATTAGCTGCATTGCCGTAATCTTGCCCACACATATCCTCCAACTTGCTATGTTAAAGTATTGATGAGCTGCGAGAGGTCTTCATCAGTGGTACTTTGAAGACCATGAAATGTTCCTTCACACAAATTGAATTTGATGAAATGTCAACAAACTTTAGACGATGGAAATTTTTTCGGGGTGGCTAACATCATGGGTACTATCAACGATTATGTAAAAAATACGGAGCTTTCTTTACCTTTGAAATGATTGTGTTGAGTACTTCTTTGCTTAACATATTTATAAGTTCTTTTTGGATAATCTTGCTGGCATAATGGTCTGAAGTGTTTCATATTTGCAAATTCTTCTAATATGCTCCCTCATAACTTACTCAACAATTCAATGAGGCCAAGAAAATGCCATTGTTCTAGGGAAAAAATCTGTCGGGTTGGCCTCTAAATGCGTCTCTGTAAAACACATTTCCAGTGATTTGTTTCACAATTTACTGGTTGCTGGTGGGCTTTTCAATTGTCTTGTTAGTTTTCAGTCTTACTTCGTCTTCTGCCCAGTCACAACTAGAGCTTCAGTGCTCTGGTGATCGTTCATGCTCTTTTAGTCGCACCCCTAAGTGTGTCCAATCTCTATATCCACTCGAGGCCAGCTGGGATGTAGTGTTCTTGCTAAAAGTTTAGCAGCAAGAGCAGAAAACACTCTCTGAAGCCATGGAATATAATCCAACATATTTTAACTTCCTCTCCATTTTCCAATTCCGTAATACAAAAATGCACTGAAAAATGCCGACCAGACTTATGTAGGGGAAAATTTATTTTGGGAAAGGTCTGTTGGTCTAGATAAAAGAAGTTGATCTCTGACAGATGCACTCTAAGGATGTGGCCAGTGAATTGGATCGTTGGATGGATGGAAGGATGGAAGTTTCAGACTACTTGGATGGGAAATTTTCTTGTCCTTTTGTTCTGATACACATTTAATGTTTTTTTTTATTGTCATCCATGCTTGTCGTTTCCTGAAATACATTGTTTCCAGCTTTGCTACATCCCATCCTTGTTTTTTTTTCTTCTCTACTTTGTCCTTTTCCATCCTCGTTCTATCCTTCCTCTTCTTCAGAATCCCAAACCTAACCGTACTTTTCTTCTTTACTTATGTTGTGGATGATGATAGGTCAGCTGCTTCACAGTCATTAATGGTTACACCTCCAGATATGCAAGGTTTCCCTTCATGTGTAATTTGTTGGTTGGACATACTATTAGCATTACATTCTACAACTATGGATAAGTCAATTGTGATTTTCGAGCTTGAGAAGTTTTCTTAAGCTTCCTCCAATTTTCTTCTCTTTGGCATGTCTTACAGCTTTCGTTTTCCTGTTTTTAGCTCCTGAAAAATTCTTCTTAGGTTTAATTCTTGGCAGTCTACAGTACCAGGGGCTAAATATGTGAAAACGTCAATGAACAATGTAAAATCAATGTATACATGTTTAAACATGTAGGCTATTCAGGGAAACGTGAGCATTTATGAATGCCCTGCTAATTTATATTTTCTGTCAATTCCTATATTTCTCCTGAATGTAAGTATAAACATTGCCATGTGCTTTGCCTTTCAAACACAGTGTTTATGTTATACTGCTCGGAACATACGCATTTCACTGATTGAAAAACAGAAATACTTATACTGATTCGGGTTTAGAGTGTAACATCTACAGAAATGGTTGTATGTGAAATAGCTTTGGAGCGAAGTGAAGTAAATTGTTGTCTCGTATTAGATTCAAAACATTTCCCCATATTAGCTTGGCTAAAATAAATCACTGAACAAACATTCAGGATTACAGACATGTGTTAATCAGTCTTGAGAAATGAGAAACTCTCTGTATGCAGCAAAGGGAGGTGATTGTTTTCAAATGTTGATTTTGAAATTTGAAAGTGTATAATACTGTACCATTATCACTTTACTGAGTTGTCAAAAATAAAATTATTTTGAAGCATATAAATGGATGTTAAAAAAGCAAGGTCAAATGCTTTATTTGACTTGTATTTAGCAAACTAATAAAAATGTTAAAAAAAAATTTATTGAAGTAAATGTAAATTTTTCTTTTGGCAAAATTAATGTATTGTAATTGTGGGGTGCTCTAAATGTCGTTGAGATGTATAGTTTATTTTATTAATACCAGCAAGTTACTTCATCTCCCATTAAATCAAAACCAAAATTAAGCAGTAAGATAGATACTATGCTAATTCATCCTTTCGAGAAGCAGTATCCTGAAAAATACAACTTTACTTTATTCAGAGTTTCAGCTCAAATTTTGCGCTTTCTTCGACACAACAAATATTCGTTTTTCAAATGCTAGTAAAAGGAAAATATTTTTTTTATTTATTGGTGCTCTGACTGTATTTATGATATAAAGCCTACTCCTCCAATACTTAAGTCCCTTGGATACAACGTCATCACATTACGGTTCTATTTAAACAATATACATCTTTAAAACGTAGAAATGTTTGTATCTTATCTACAAATATTTTTACTGTATGTCTGTGTGTGCAAGCACATGCGTATGTATAGTATGTTGCATTTCAACAATGTATCTATTCTGAATATTTAAATTGCCTGGCCTGGATCAGTAAATAGTATATGTAACACCCTCCCCAAACAAGCAGTACGAGCCAACACAAAATATACTTGCCTCTAATGTTGAGTTTCTGTGGCTGCGGTGACTTGAAGCATCTTATCAACAATCAACAACACTACTTATTGTTCCATGTCGGAATTATGAAAAGAATGCTATTTCATATCTAGCATAGTGCACAGGATTCAGCACTCTGCGTACACTGTAAAAAAAATGTGTGCTTTTACACTAAATGTATATCGTAGCAGTGTCTCCACTGACATCGATGTAATTTTATACCTACATATGCCAATGTTTTTTTACTCTGCGTCCAATGAAAACAATGCAAACGGGAATAAAAAAGAAAACATTCATAATACAGTAGACCCCTGTTATAAAGTTTTCAAGGGAACGAAAAAGTATTGACCCTACATGTAAAAAAAGAACATATAAACAATCCACTGGAATTTTTTCCATTACTCACACTCAAAATTAATAAAAACTATATTAAACGCCTCTTTGAAACGTGCACGGGAAATAGCTGCTGATGTAGTGGAAGTATTATCCATATAGCAACTAACAACTGTCACATTTATTAGCTAACAGTACGTTTATACAGTCAGCCGAACCCTCAGTTTTGGAAATACAACTTTCCGAACAGAGGTTTTAGTTAAATGTTTATACAGTGATACGAAACTCAGTTTTGAAAACTTGTGTTTCATATGTTTTATGCTGGAATTCACTGCTATCGAAACAATGAAAAACAATCCTCTTTGTTATGGGGATATGAAAAGGAAATACATTTAACGGAAATTCATAAATGTGACTAAAAAGTTACGTAAAGTTGCATACGTTGCTTGATAAAACATTATTAATTTTAAAAATGGTATTTTGTGACCTTTTTTTAATGTGCAATGTATTTTATATTTATTGTGTATTAGCTATCTTCTTACCTACAGGAAAATTATATAATCACTTTGCATTTACACACATTATTTTTAAACAACTAAACATCTTGTTTTACACTTTTATGTATCCTAGTTGTACATTTCATATCATATTTACTAATGAAACAGAAGTTTCTTTGTTTATGCTGCACACAAAACCTAATATTTGATGCAAAACTTGAATTACAAACCTCAGTTTCAAGATACAGCGAAATCACACTTTGGTGGTGTTCATACTGTAGACAAACTTTGCTTTTCTAAACCTAGGTTACTGAAACTCTGGGTTTCAGGTGTTTGTATTGATGCGTGCCCCTCTTGGATTTTGTTGGGGAAGAGGTTACTTCACTGACCGCCCTCTCAGTTTCTTCGAAAGAGAGGGGAATCCAACTCCTGAGTGAGGGGGATTGTAATGGATTCCCACCCAGGGAATTTAACCTTCCTAATTACTAGGGTTGCCAAAAGCTGGGACACTAGCGGTCCGAGGTGTGTGAATGGTAGATAGTGCAGTGATTACATGAGGGTGATGGTGGTGGTGGATGATTTGGCCAGAGCTATGGGGGCTATCCGCAGCAGCCTCGTCGGTCGGCGTGCAGGAATATAGTTGGCTGGGGGTTGGCGTCCAGGTGGTTTGGGAACGACCGGTGGGAGTCGAACCCGGATGGTTTTCCCTGATGCCAACTTTATTACACAGCAGTTTGCAGATCCACCGTAGGCAGGTGTCGAACCCTTACTAATTTGCCTGAGGCTAACTTTATGATACTTGAGCTGTATGGATCCACCTGAATTGGGGTTACCTGGTGGTCAGTGGTGCTTACGGGTGCTTACGTGTACCTTCCTGACTGTACTCCGGCAAACACCATCCTAACAAATGGTCCAACGAGTCTCGTAGGGCAATGGTAGACTCTCTGGTTCAATGTGCGCGTCACTCTCGGCGCCTTGTTATGCTGCTCTTAACTCTATCGTGTTTATTGTGCATCTGGGAGCAGCCTTCTACCTCTGAGGGCGTACAGTCCTGGAGGTACGACTTTGGCAGTCACACCCAAGGCCCTGTTGTATAATGCGCAGTCGGGTAGCTAGGACTACGTCGAGTAACAGCCGAGGGGACACTGGAAACCCAGGAGCAGCGGTATACCCACTGCGGGCTGTAAACCAACTTGCAGGCTCCGTCTCCTGTGGGTGCAGTGCACCTCACAATTGGTTATCAACGTGATAATTTATTGCACATTTTAATTACACTCATTTAAAACCATAAGAATGAAAGAAGGGGAAACTATGGCTAAAATTACAGTGGACGAGACAAGGTTTAAATTCACATAATATTTATTACGGCAAAATGGAAATATAAAACTAAATTTGCTAAGAATATTAACTCTAATTACGCCCTAGAAACAGGTGAATGTGAGCCTGGTAAAATAATTAATTAAAAAGAAAATGCAAATTTTCAAGAAATACACAATTCACAGCATGTTAGTATAGCTTGGGGTCTGTCCAGGTGAACGCTAATATCGCGACCACCTACTACTGCTGAAGTCAAAGGAAGTTGACTTAGATATAGGGGTAGTGGGTACAGGAAGTCGGATTACCTCTGGAGAGCATCTGGTGTGGACAAGCCTTCGCAAGCTGGTGTACTGGAGAGGTTGTAGCCTTCACAAGCAGCAGGCAGGAATTCAAAGCCCTCGTGCAGGCTGAGGAGAGGAAAGAGATATTCTCAGACTTGAGAGAGCTCACTAACCTACTTGGCCATGAGCCTGGCATCTGCTGGAGCGACGACAAAGCAAAACACCTCGTCCTGAGGGTGGCGTGTTGTGACGTCACAGGGGTGCTGCCACCTCGGGGGTTTGTTGGAACTTCTTCCATGGCTAACTGAAGGGTAGTGGACTATCAAAAATATTTAATTTATTCAGGGGGGTGGCACTTGCATGCGGGATTCCGAGCGGGTGATTCATTTCGCAATTAAGCGTGTTAATTACTCTTATGTATGCTGCTGTCCAATGACTTGCCCCGAGTGCAGTTCACTCGTAGATGGGGCAAAGTTGCACGTATCTGCGATTGATGAAGTGCAGTGAATATGGTTTCTTTAATTTTGTGTTGCCTTTTTTTAACTTTCCAGTCATATCTATTAGAGTTACATATATACATATATGCATTTGTAATTTTCATGAAAAAATATTCAAGTGAAAAAAACCTGCGAGTGTTGACATCACATTGTGTATTGCTATCTGGAAAATATGGCTCTGCTGTTTCTTGTCGTTGCTGGTCGTTACCATCATGGCTACCACCGTAACCATTGCTATTGCTTGCTGAACATCTATCAAACTTCTACGGTACATGTTTCATACACATATATTGTATTTACAATTTTTTAAATTTATTTATTTATTTTGTAGTCTCCAAATGTATGAAGTGATGTCTATTGTTATTATTTTTTATTACAAAGTACGAGTTAAGTGCGACATTGTAACAAAATCAACAACAGGTAAATTACACATATAGGGCAGGATACAAGGCAGTGAAACGTGAGCGAAAACAATGTATGTGGAAAATTTATTTTATTTGTGTTATCTATTACTTGTGCATGTGTATATAATTTTCCATATACTGACTTCATTTATCATGTTGAGTACAGTTGATACTTATCCTGTTTTTAATAAAACTTTGTTGTTTAACGATCGGAGCATGTAATTTTTGGTGGTGCTACTGAAATTTTTGTTTTATCGATGCTATAAGAATTAAATTATCAGTTCGGAAAACTTTTTTAGCATTATTTATAGGGATGGATCGAATCCATAGTCGAATCCTTTAAAATGTTCCCAAATCTCAAACACGAATCTGAATTGCAAACGGAAATGAAAATGTTGGTCAAATCACAATGAACGGAACGTAACAAATAAAATACTTTAGGTAACGAATTTTAGTAGCATTATTTACATGTGACTTGAGTTTTGTAAAATAATAACTTTGCTGACAAAATTAATAGAACATTCACATAAATTTTGTAAAAAATGAAGCGGAATTTTATTATTTTTAGTGTATTGTGCATAAAATAATTGTAACAGCACGGTCTAACTGAAATTTTACATTGAAGGTTGTTGACAGCGAAAAGGATGCCATATTGTTTGTAGGTGTCATTGTAGTCCTAATGTATACTAGTACAGTTTTCCCCATTTCAATAACAATGCGATGAACATAAATTGGTTTCCCGTATCGCAAATACGAAGTCCTAAGTAAAGTATTTAGGACAAAGTAATGTTTTCATGAATATTTATTGATTTTATCCACTGTGATGCAGTGAGGACGCAATCTAAATATTTCTGTAAGGGAAAGCTAACGTCAAATCTCATGGATTTGAGGGATTCAGTGAATCTTGGATTCGACGGACCCATCCCTAATTATCTATAAAGGAATTTTGTTGGAACCACAGAAAATTTGTGACCCGTTTTCAGAAAACCTTTGTGTGAAAAACTCTTATTTAGGGTTTTTGGGCTGTTTGTGAAGACAGTTCTACGAGTAATTCAATGAAACAAGTCATGCCCTTGCAGTGTTTATACTCTTAACATGTTCCGTTGATATCTCGAAAACTGTAGAACTTTCAACCTTTTTGTGGTCCTCCTGAAATACTTACATTTTCACCTAAGGTACTGTTTTTGAGAATGCAGCACATTATCTGTGGACATTGACTTTTGGTCTATCCGTGCCCAATGGATTGAATTTCCACAGTATAGGATTAGTTTTTATTTCAACACAATTATAATAAATTAAGAATTTTTGGTAATATGGTTTTATTTGGTTTTTCGATGTAATGCTGTGTATTAACATGCTTTGTGGCATTACTGTTAGAAAGTAATGAGGCAGTGAAGCTATGTTCTTACACACCAAATATTTCTAGACACTTTAAGCAGAAGGCATAGTGAGAAAACTGCTAAATCTAGGATAAAAGTGTTCAATTCCCCCTTATGGAATTGTGTGGTTTCTGTGAAATGTGAATTTTTCCAGAAGTTAATTTGGTACAATAATAGTTTGTGTGTGTACGTGCGTGTGTGTGTAGGCAGCATGTAGATGTAATAAACATGGCAAAATTTACAGTCACACTCTTTCAAAATATGAATATAATAATTTCTTTGTGCATAAAAGTCAGTGATGGCAAAGTGATTTTCAATTAAAAAATTTTGCTATCAGGTAATCAATTTTTTGCCTTTCTTATTGGTGTAAAAGAAGTCATAACAGGTTGTGCAAGTAGCAATGAGTATGCTGTTGTGACAGTTTTCTAGGAACCACCATATGATAATCTACCTCGTGGTGTAGTTAATGGTAGTACTTCATTATGCGAATTCCAATTATTAGTACAGTGTGAGACTCATACTTCTTTTTATAGGAGTCCTTATTACTTACACGCGCATGCACACATGTACGTGCACGCGCACTTACATGCTGAGAGAGAGAGAGAGAGATATAGTGTTTGCGTGCACGTGTATAAAATATAGGGACCATGTAATTAATACATAATTAGTGAGTTGCTAGTATAAATGCAGGCAGTAAACAGTGTTCTATTCTGTGTATGATAAAAGTACTTGATAACTGTGGCTGCTTCAGACCATCCTTCAGAGACAGCTGGGATTGCATCCACTCATTGTGCTGAAGGACATGCAGTTCTCAGTGCTCAAGTCACTTATAGAGTTCATGTACTGTGGCGAGACTAGTGTCACCGAGGACAACCTTGGAGCTCTTTTACAAGCTGCCAAATTTTTCCAGGTGAGACTACTTTATTTTTTGAATGGTGTGTTGTGAACTGCTTGGATAAAATAGTTATGTTTTTTGTAATGTACCTTAATATCCAATGTGTTAGAACAAAGGTACGAGGTAGAGGCAGGACCTTATTGCATCTTAGTAGGACTAATCCTCATAACATTAACAACATAAAAAGTGTGTATTGTAGCAAAGTTGTCTTTTAGTTTGTTGCGACTCAAAAATATTGGCATTTAAGGAACTAGATTCAAATTTAAAGAAACTTTTTGATAGTCGCATTGAAATTAGACAAAACTACAAATTCATGCAGGATAGTTAAAAGTTTACAACTTTATCATACTGACTGGTGGACTGTAAAAGTATTGTGTGACAGCAGAGGTCATTTCTGGTACATTAATTCTACAATTGTCACCACTGTGTTTATGCATATGCACTCAAGATTTAATAACTGAATAGGAGACGGGTATGTTTTAGTTTGGTATTTTTGCTTAGCATCAGAAAGCATGTATTTTTCAATTTGGTGCATATGAAAATGATACATATCTTGCCTCTATCAGTGGTTATATTTTTTTAACCCTTTTTTCAGGTGAAAGGCTTATCAGCCATGACAAGAGAAGCGTTGGGCTTGCCATCCAGCCCACAGAAAACTGCTACAACCACCACAGCTGTAAATGGTGAGAATACTATTGATGTACTCCAAACAAAGTTTGAAGTTGGGTTTATTGTAAATATACAAGCATTCTGTGGTGATGCAATGTGTGGAAGATTTTGTGCACCATGTTTACGTTGACTGTTGTATTTAATAGTGACTTGTTTAATGTTTGGGATTAGTGGTGTTTGCTCATGGAAGGCAGAATATGCCCTATTCTTCTGTTTTTTGTGTGTGTATATAAATATAGACAGTAAATTCTCGACACTACAGCGATAGGAATAACGACCCTCTCAAAATACTGACTTTTTTTTGGGGGGGTACTATGGAAGATTTCAAATATGATCTTACAAGTGTGTATATGTTAAGAGTTGATTCACAGGAATCATTTGCCTGTATTGAATATAACATAACATGTACCTTCTAAAGCTGTATAAAAGCCACCTAAGTAAAACTTTAATGCAATTTTTCCATATAGGAGTTACTGGTCTAGTGAATGAGACAGAGATAAGTAAAATGCAAATGAGATAATAATGTGCAGGTCAAAGCATGTCGGAGAGTGTATTGCCGCTGCACGAAGGGGTAGGGCGCTACTCTGTTTCCTCATTTCACCCTCATCTGTCTCATTTCATCCTCATCGGTCCCATTTCACCCTCATCGGGTCTCAATACCTCATTGTTAAGAGCTGCCCAAACCTCTCAATTCAATTCTTCTATTGTTAATTTCTGATATGTAATAATTTTCAGCAGCAGGGTGAAGTTTCAAGTGTGGCAAGAGACCACTTGTTGAACTGGTTGGCATTTGTATTAACTTCTTGCACACTTTACACTTACTTTCACCCTTGTTTTTTAAAAACAGTCCAAATGATTTTAATTTTACTGTTTTTAAGATTTGCTGCAGCAGTTGTCCTAATTTATGAGACACAGGCCCACCGTAATTATACATATAGATGAGTTCTTTTACCTGTTGATAAAAAGCACTAGTAGTAGCATTTTTGTTTGCCTTTTTTTCTTCTCATCTCCCATCCGGCCTGTGACATCACTTTGGCAAGTCATGCATTTGCGCTACCCCCGGCTCAGTGACACCAACCCTCGCCCTCATGACGCCAGCCAGTAAGCATCGGGCAGTGGCCCAAAAGAGTACAAAAGGAGGTTAATTTGTCGACTCCTGGCCAGTCTTCAGTCCCCCGCTGAGTTCTGACCTGCTTGCTGCATCAGTCGTCCAGCACCCATTGCTGGGACACTGACTAGCCTACCCCTTAAGCCTTCGCTTATGACCAGTTCTTTTAACCCCACCGCGCTAGCCACCAGGGAAGGATCAAGCTGCCAGTCTTCAGTCGTCTAGCAATCGTTACTCTGACACTGACCAGGCTATACTTTTCTACGCTTCAGTCTCCAGCACTCGCTGCTCGGAACTATTCGCTAGCTAAGCCCATATTGCTACAAGTAGTCTGACCACTCGACATCCACATTAGTCAGGTGTTTCCCTTCGCGACAAACCCTGCCAACCTACCTCTATTCTGCACGGACGTGCCAGATATGGGGAGTCCTATCCTTCCAGTCCTTAGGACTAATCCCGTGCTATCCCAGCTTAGTTGTCCTAGTATCGTGTCTGTATCTGAGTGGTACATTCGAGACACACGATATTACAGGCAACAATAAGAGAGGTAAACTGCATAGTTTGTTCCATGCTACACACACCCCTTGCCCCAGCTAGATTTATAACTGTCGCCACTACCGGATTTTTCAATGCTTAAGCTTCCCAGCAATTGCTCTTGCTGATGCTGGAGTTAGAGTACGCCATCACACGTATTTCCCGTCGAACAGAAATAAACGTGTGCCAGCTTAATCCTTTGTTACCACATTCCTGTAGACTTAGCACCTTGCTCCCAAGTGATCCCAGGAAGGTTTCTCATATGAGCCAAAGCACTGAATTTTACCCACAAGCACCTAAAGTGGCTATCCTTTCTATCTACAGTGTAGATAGAATGGGGGTGCCACCACAGGTACACTTACTCTGCTCCAGCTTGTCAACTCGGTGTTAGTCCTCCTACTGCACATCGGTGCCAGGAAGGGCAGGCGTTCCCTGAGTTGGGAAGACTCTGTCAGGGCAACACCCACATGTGTGACCCGAGACAGTATGGCCTGACTTCCAGTGTGTACAGCGCATCTGCGCCAGATAATGGAATAGGGTGTCCACTCAATCTTTGGCCCTCATGTGGTCCATCGCGTAAATTGCTGTACAAGGTGCCTGCCTTTCTTCTCTCGGATGGGGTGTGTGTTTGTGTATCCTGATGACCTACTCCAGATGGCGGGGTCTGAAGGAGAGAAGGAAGCTGACTTTACTTGCCTCTGGTCGCCTGCACTAGCTATTCCCTGCACTCATCGCCTCTATAGAAAAGCTCAACCCTAGGGAGCAGGTCCAGGCACTAAGGCATCTGCAGGATCCTGTGATACCTGAGACGCAGAGGAACTTGTTCACAGACCCCGTACACACCAGCCCAGAAGAATGCCCGCGGTAGGGAGAAGGCCACCTCAGCCAGCCTGGTCATCCGCCCTCACCGGCCATTCCCCTATTTGGTCTCTGCTGTTCTTTGCCCAACCCCTCAGCCAGTACCTCAACCCAGGCCTGCAGCACCTTTACTGGCTTCCTCACTGCCCACGGCACTCCGCTACATCGCCCAAGTATCCCTATCAAGGCAGTGCTCCCGAAATGCTGAATTGTATTAGCCAAACCTGATTTTGTGTCCTGCCGGCAAGTAACCAAGCCAGTCCTATATAACGGACGAGCACCAGTGCCCCATCAGGACTAGACCTCCCAGGATATAGGAGGGTCTAACAACTACACAAAAAGGATCACACCTCCACTATGTGTAAGTACTTCACTTACGGATATGTCACACATCAGTTGTTAAAGTACTTTAGTTAATTTCAAAGTGTCATATGTTTTACTGCTTGTGTAATCTTTGGAATGTGTTTGTGTACACTTTGTTACGCAAGAAAAAAAAATTTAGTGTGTGTGTGCGTGTTTGTGTGTGTCATGTAGGACTATGATTAGCCAATTAGAAGTGATATTTGATTTGGGCAAATTATTGTTAAATTATGCATATGCTAGTAAAAATGTCCATTAATATGGACTAACTCGAACAATAAGCTGTTGCCAAAACTCTACTACTGAATTTTAAATTTTTTAAGTTTCTGAAATTTTAAAATTTTCTCGGGACAAAATGTAGAATGATTTTATCTCAATTGTTTCTTAATATTGCTGAGAGTCACATGCTTCTACTAACAACAGGTAATGAATTTGTTATAAATTCGTGAGTGCCTTAATATTGCATAGTGTATGTGCAATTTCCCACTCATATTGAGTATTAAAGAATTATGATACCCTAACACAATGTTGAATTTTGTGCAATGTGTGATATATTCAAAACAGGTCCATTCATTGATTGAAAAAAAGTGTTCACAGTAAGGCATTTAAAGGAGGGAGCTTTTGTAAATATGGTTAACATAGGAAGATATGAGATGGTGGGTGCCAAATAGAGCTGATTGCCTGCACAGGTTGAAACCTGTTATTTTTGATCCACCTAAAACTGGTTTGGATCAAGATGAGGATGAAATAGCACTGGAATTATATATATATATATAATATATATATAATAATAAAATATATTTATTTATTTATTTATTAAAAAAGGGAGGGTTGTAAAGTTAATAGAGTTGTCCGAACATTCGGTTTACCAAAACGAAAACCAAAAATTACAACTTTTTATTTCTGTTTCGGTAAGAAATTAGGTTACTGAAAGTTGTAACAAAACAGAATGTTCAATTTTGATCAATTTTAATTTTTTTAATGTATGTTCATTTAGTGCACCAGCAAAGAGAATTTTTTACTGTGAATCATCTTGTTTGGTTTCATTATTGTATAACTGAAATAACTACATAAAACAAAATTTTGAATGTAGGCAAAAGCCCAGTGGTAAATACTACTCATCATAAGTTTTTCTGGTTTGATTTTGCAACAAACTTGTTATGATGAATAACCTGCTAAAATGTTATGAAATTCATTAATCTTTTGTTAAGGTTGAGCTCTAACAACATTGTTTTAGCTTTCGATTTCATTTCCCAAAGAAAAAAGTTACATTCGCACAACCCTAAAAATTGGCCATTAGAGAAAAATCTCTCGCAGTAATGTCCACCATGCTACCCATTTCAAAATTTTGCTTTTAGCGTGGGTCTGTCGTTAAGCATAGGTCTCCAAAAGTTAGTATAAGTGGACAGTCCCTGAACCAATTGTAAATATGCTCATTTTCAAAAAAGTTGATCATCTTGAAGGTTTTATCGCAGGGGCATGCAAGTAAGTACAGACACAGTACATGATAATATGTATACAGAAGTCATCAATGTATTGCAGGGGACCAATATTTGCAGGATGCACTTCGCATGATGCTGGACCACCGATAGCATGGATACAGGAGGCGAAATTGTAGGGCATGGAGCTATATAGACATGGGATGTTTTCGTGAAGAACATCCTGCCACAGCTGGTGTAACAGACGCTCTAAATTTGCCATATTTGCCACTGGCAAAGTTACCGTCGACTCTAGTCTCAAACATTCTCAATGTGAGAGAGGTCTGGGGACTTTGCTGGCGAAGGAAGCATGTTGACATGAAGGCAGATCAGAGATACCTGTGCTGTTTGAGGCCAGGCATTATTCTGCTGGAATGTGGCTTCAGGCTGCACTAGGAAGGGAAGCACACATACCTAGTCACAGAATTTCCTGGATTTATCGCCTTGCCATTAGGTTTTCTTCAGTCAATACCAGTGACGTGCGGTAATCATGGGAAATTGCATGACAGCTCGTTAGGGCTGTATCATTTTACAATTAAGCGTGGATCACTGCGTTGGCCAGAACGTCTCTAGATTCATATTCACCAGTCATCTGAATCCAGACAGAACCGTGATTCGTTGCTGAATATCACTCATTGCCATTCTGTAAGCTGAAGGGACTCTGCGACGACAGATCCCTCTCTGCTAGCCACTTGGATATAGTACTGGTGGATACAGGCATATCCCCAGCTGCTGTCATATGTCTCTGAATGGTGCACAGTAATATCCATAAGTGCTTACAGCCTGTCGCATGATGAAACAATCCCCTCTGCTGGTGATCTGCCAGTATCGACCTGACCCTAATTGGCGGATGTATGTACCTGTCTGTTACCACTGCATCCCACCACTTACAGTGTAGGCATAACAGTTCAAGTTGCAAGCAACATGTTAAAACTTCCAACTTGCGTCTCAGTGGCCTCTCTAACTCTTCCAAGTGGACAAAGGCTTGTCAAATGTGCCGTTGGGGCATGCTTCGTGTTTACTGAGCTTGGCTCTGTGGCTCACACTGTTACTATGGCCATGTTTAGTGTCTTGCAGCTATGAACAATGGCGGTATAGCCACCACCTAGTGGCGCATCTGTGCAAGTAGACCACTCTAATTGCAAATGGGACACTTGTCATGCTCATGCTATGACAATACTATGTGGCGACCTTCGTTGTAATCGTGCAGTTTGTTCGTGGTGATCAATTTTTTTTACGGATTAGTGTATTTATGGCTACAAAATTTTTAACCCTAATTTTTTATGCTAAGTTTATACCCGCAGATACACACGATTGTTGGGACTAAAGTGTGTTTTTTTTTAATACAGTAATTAATGAATTGTGTGTTGCACAAAGAATGTCCCAACCCTGGATGTGTGTCTTAAGTATGTTGATTATAAGTATGGAACTTTTAATTTTTAACTGTTATTTGGTTAGTGTTATTCAAACCATTTAATGTTTCCGTATTCAAGGAAACTGTTGATTTTAGTCTTAAGAACTCTTGCAGCCAAATTTTTAGTTGTTTGGCTCATAACGCTTGTCATTAGTAAGTTTTCATTACTGAGTTTAGCATTGTTTGCTTATTGGTAGGTGAGGCAGCAAGAAAGGCTTTCATGGGCCGTTCGAAACGTGTGGGCATCCAGCAGACGCTTGTCCCTGCCAGCGGCCTGAAGTCCAACGTGGTTGCAGGTGGGGATAGTTCCAAAACCACTTTTCAAGTGGCTTCTAAGACTGTCCCCATGTCACCTCAGCAACAGACACATCAGCAGGCTGAATCTGCACAACTCTTACTCTCCCTTTCAGGTGGGGATTTTGTTAAACAACAGAATCCTTCTACATTGCAGACCATCAGCAAAAACGTGCGATTCCACCAACCTCGGACAGTTTCGGCCGCCGACGCTCGCAAGGATCCCACCCGAGCAGTGGAAGTGATTGAACGAGTCCCCGTCATGACGGCCGGTGCTGGTATCTCCAAACCTGTCGTGGACAAACAGGAAGTGAAGACTGTTTACATGCCGGAGGCCCCTCGCCGTCGAGGACGGCCTCTGAAACGAGCTATGAATCTGGTGTTTAAAGAAAAGGTGATCACAGAAACTGAACTTGCCCTTCAAAAGGAGGCAGAGGCTAGTCGCAAAGCATTGGAGGCCTTGCAAGAAGAAATGAAGTCTGATGGGCAGCAGCAGCTTCAGCAGCAACATGCTGTTGTGAACAAGACTGTGGGGATGGTAGCTGCTCAGCCAGCCAAAATGCATCTGGAAACTCTTAATAAGCCATCAGCAACAGTTGAGCCAATGTCCAAGCAAGAGTCTTTGTACCAAGTATCTGATGCCAGTGGGGAGAATGTCATTTATCAGTTGGCAGATGGTGCAGATGGTGCTAGTGGAAACATCATGTACAAAGTAGGAGATCAGTTGATTACTGCACAGGGTGCCAGTAATGATGGTAATATTGTGTACCAGCTGGCTGAAGGAATAAAGAGTGGTGATATTGTATACCAGGTGGCAGATAACGGTGACGAAACTCAAGAAGAAAATAGTAACACAAATATCATCTACCAAGTGGCTGATGGAGAGAATGTGACATCAGAAAACACTGTGAGCAACCAGTGTATGGAAGTGTTGAAGGAAGCAGGATTGCCAACAAATGTCCCAATATTACTGGACAGTGGTGATGGTCAGTACATCACTGTAAATGAAGAAGTGTTGATGAATATAGTGAATGGGGGCATGGTCCAAGTGGCAGATGGAAACATTGTTGGTGGTGAAGGCCTTCAGTTCATTGTGCAAGAGTTGCCTGAGGAACCTGGTACTCCATCGGAAGAAACTCGTATAGTGAGTGAACCATCAGTTACCACTGATGTGAAACAGACTCAGATGATACAGGGACAAGGCCCGGGTACCTCACAAGCCAGCATGGAAACCTTAGGGCAACGACCATATGAGTCTTGTGCAGATAGTCAACATAAAGAATCTTTAGACACTCCAGTAATTGAAAACACCTTGAATACTTTAGCAGAGCTAACTCTCACTACGGGTAACTCACAGGTTCAGTCCAATTTAAATAAGCCTGTTATTGGCCATGGAACAGAAGCCCTAGTACAAGACGTAACAGAAAATTCAAATGTTTGTGTGAATTCAGGTAGTGATGCAATTCCTGTTGATGCTGAAAGCATACATTCAGATAGTGAGGTGGTAACTGGTATAATTGGAGACAGCCCTCGGGTACGAGTGACCAGTACAGAGGTTGTTGAACAAAATGAAGTCATATCTGAGAATAAGGCCAATGTCAAAACTTCAGGGACTGCCCACAGGGATGAAGTTCACGTTTGTGAAACTGATGAAGTTATTACGGGCGACAGGTATGGGGAAGAAGCAAGGTCTGGATTCTCTGTGTTGAGAAAGTCAGAGAGTCCTATGAAAGATGGATTCCCATCCCAGTTTCTACAGCAAGACAGCTCTGTCAAGTACGAAGTTACTTCGACAGAATGTGGCAGCATTGGCCAGAACTTCATCTTTCAGGATGAGTCATCAAGCAATGAGACACCGCAGAAGGCGGAAATAATGGAACAAGGTAAAAGTGATGGAACAATGTCTGTAGAGCAAGAGTTGGAGGCCATGATGGGTGAAACAAGCGACACAGACGATGCCAGTAAAGAGAAAGAGGAGGAGGATGATAGCAGAGAAACCACTCAACAAGGCCAGGTGGCTAATGCTCATTCAGGAAGTACTACAGATGAGGAAACACAAGATCTTAGAATGGTGCTTAGTCCAGAAGAAGCTCAAGACATGCAGAGTGCCGAAGATTCTTTAGATGATTCAATTCTTATGGTTCTCAGTCCTGATGGTTCAGGCAACATAAAGCTTAACAACAGCAAACCTACTGCAAACGGAGCGTTGGGTGGCAGGGAAGGTATCAGAAGCACATCGGATGTAGAGAGCATTCTTTCATCGGATGCAGACACTTCCACTCAGGTTCCAGCACAAGAAGATAGTACTCCAGGAGAGTTTGTCATTCTCGATGATGGCACAATTGCAAATGTAGAGCGTGGTGCGCGTGTAGTGTATGAAGGCACTGCGGAGTATGGTCAGGTAGAGAACCAGACAGAGCCTGAGCCGCAGTTGCCAGAAAGTAGTACTGAGTTTAGTGTTGTTAATAATGCAGGAGTGCCTCACACCATTGTTTCGGGCGTGGAAATGGTGAAAGACAGCACCATGAAGCCTGTTGAAGAAAATGCCCAGAAGGATCCACATACTTCTCCGCCCAAGGACATTCCATATGCCGTTGGACTATTGCCACTGAAGACAGCCCTAGAAAAACTTCAAGCGATGCCCGAGCACCATCCTCGCAAAACCCGCTCAGGCAGTAAAGATTCACCACCAGAGTGTCGTACCAAGAGGAAAGCTTCATCGTGTAGTGATCCAGAGAAGAGACAGCGTGTATCGGAGGAAGAGGATGAGGACTTAGAAATTGAGGAAGGACATGAAAGTGCAGCTGACACAGTGGACGCTGTAATGGTGACATCTGCAGGTGTTGCTCCGTTACCATCAATGGTCGATCTCACTTCTGACACAACTGATGGTTGATGGATATATTTGTTAGTGAATGTGTCACCTCGTGTTTGTGTATTTGAAGACTACACGTCACTGGTATGGTATGTTGCCAGTCTGTTGGCATTATCTGTTACAGATACTCTGAACTGTAAATTATTTTTTTATCTCTATAAATATTATTGAGCACCTGTAATTTATTTTAAGGTGCAACCTGTTATTAAAATTTGTTTGCAACATTTCTGTTTTACATTTGAAGTGCGGATGTGTCTGGAGAAAACATAAAACATATATATAGCACATTATTTTCATTATAATGTAAAGATTTTCCACATTCTATGCATTTAAAGGTGAAATACACTGTGCAACACCTAAATTGTAATATTTGTAATGATAAATATGATTGTAGCATTACATATTTATCAATAAACTTTTGGTTTTTGATGAAGCTGTAATAAATTTTTACGCATGCATACGTACATACATACATATTCAAAAGTATATTGTAGTGGAGAATTTCTGCAGAATTGTTGCATGGTGTAAACTTAAAAAAAAAAAAAAAAATTGCTTGCCAAAGTTTTTTAATTAAAAAAAAGAAATGTGAATTTTTTCTTATGTGTGGCACCTGGACAGTAGAAAACTGGAAGTTCTACTACAGTCGAATATAGTTAGTACAAACCCGGTTAATATGAAGTTCCACTTTATACAAAGTAATTTTGTGGTCCCTGAAAGTATACTAGGGATTTTTTATGCTACGTAATTTAATTTTTTTTTTTTCTCTTCTCCAAAACATGTTCAATATGTAATGCTAAGTCAATTTATGTCCTGCAGAAAAAAATTTATATTTAATTTGAGTGGTTAATACTAACAAAAACGTAACCACTGAAATTAACATAAACCATCATGGAACCATAGTTGTATACAATATAAACAGCGTTACTTTACAGTGTGAAACTATTTCGCGCCTCTAGCATCAAAATCTGTAGCTAAAGATGCTGGCTGCAGTATGATTTGGTGAGTTGCCACCTTCCGTAACCTCGTCTGTGCGCAAACTAAGTTGATTCATAATTGTGTTCTTGCGAATTAATTTAAGTAACTGACCAAGTCTCGTAGTATCAATACAAAACTTGGTCACGTGAAAATTTTGTCAACAAAGTCTGCCGTTTCTGGCACAGCCTTCCTTTGTCGTCACTGTTGACAATAATTAAAAATTTTGACAAAATTATTGCAGCTCATGGTACTGCTAGGCCTATTCAGTAATTTTTTAAAATCGGTTTTCATTTTCTGTCTGGTTTGTTTAATACAAACCGTGTTATTGCAAAGTGCTGAATTTTTAGATCCCCACATTGTATTAATGAGATTCAACTGTAATACTATAAAAAGTAATTTATACATTTTTAAGTCTATTTGGTTTTCAATCTGGTAAACGTGTGGATTTTTACTATTGTGGTGTGCTTGTCTTATACAGTTGTCAGGAACTCTGGTGTAATGTTTAAAATTCCATTTAAAAAATGTTATTTTGCCCTAAAAAGTGTGTGAACATAAAGATTTAGGGGGGAAGGGGTTAAAGATGTGAGATAGGAAGTGTTCATTTGTGAATTGTAAACTATGCAGTTTGTAAATGTAGGGAAATTGTATATTATGTACTATACAAAAATGAAGAGTTCCTTGTACCTTGTGTGTGCTTACAATTTGTTAATCTTGATCAGGAGTAGACATTTTTTTAAATTAAATTTTTACAAGTGTGGTTTTTTTTATGCATTACACCACAGTAATTCTGAAACTAGTTCACAGAATGTACGTATTGGTCATAGGTGTGACATGTGTTTTGTGTTCCTGAAAAGTTAATGAACGGGTGTGTTTTATACTGTACATAAATATTGTATACTTTGGTGGTATAAATGTAATGTAAACACAGTATTTTTGAATTATTGGTTACACCACTTGAACTTAAATAATATCGTTTTAGGTTTTTGGGCATTCCAAAGTTATTGTGTCCACAAATGATGATGCAGCAGTTGTAAAATTAGCTTTTATATTTGGAGGATAAAATATTATCAAAATAGTTTTACCTATTGTGTGGTTTGTATCACGAGGGATTAAAATTTTAAAAATTAGCTAGTTCCTAATTTGTAGTGATGGACAGAAGCCCAGATTAAAGAAGACGTCTGCAATTTTTTTTTAATATAGTTCAAATTTCATAGTTCAGTAAACTTGTTGACTAAATGGCCTTTAATTTATCTCCAGCAGTTTCTTGCTAAATTGCGATAGGTTTATCCAAATAACTGAAAATCGCATTTTTCTCAGCAGGCACACATCTTGTGTATGCACTTCCTCCTTGATCTTGTTTCATACTTCTCCTCTCCTGCACGTCTTGTCATTATCTGATCTTCCCATCTCCTTCCTGTGTTTCACTTCCAGCATTTTTCTGGGTACCCTCCTCATTTTCTGTACATGTCCATACCAACAAATTCGTCCCCTTTTTTTCTCTGATCTCATTCAGGTCTTATACTCCAACTCAATTTCTAATCCCTGTCTCACCTCGTTATAACCAACATGCTACTTTTTTTAATTCATGCCATTTTTTGTGATCTTCCCAGAATTTCCATTGCCCACTTAATGCCATTCTGCTTATTTTTTTACTCCCCTCATGCTGTAAACAATGCTTTATCACATTGCAAGGTGTGATCTACATAGAAGAGTAGAAGTAACAAATGTACATTACATTCCATCATAACAATTGAAATTAATAATTATTTACATGAAAACATACTGTGGAAAAGCAAATCTTTTAAATGCAGCATTTATGACTACAGACCACAATATAACTGCCTTAGTTTAGCATATTTATATTGCAAATTTGTGACAGCCTTCAGTTGTGTATAACGTTCATATGAAGTGCAGCTTATTATTCATTCATAGAACATTTTTTTCCGTTCTAATTCACTTACGTTAGTAGCATATGCATTTTATTCTTCCTTCACCTCAGGAGAGTAGTTTTCAGTTTTGCAACTAGTGTATCAGAACACATGTTACAACAAATTGCCAGTGACATAACATAAATACTGTGAGTATGTGTATACATCTTTGTAATAATTAAACCTGTACATATTTGTGCTGTAAGGTTAATTTTTTTAAATTCTAGCTATACCAAGAAACAATTTGTGTACAGTGACCTCTCATATGGAAAATGCATGTACAGATAAACCGTATCCACAGTTAATTTTCAGTGGTCCCAGCAAAAACTCCTGTATAAATAATGATACAGCTATCCACTTGTATCATTTAGCAGATGTTTGCATCAATATATTTTGGTCCAGTCGCCTAAAATTTTCCGCAGCTATAGTTTTTAAGCTGGTTGTTTATGCAAACTTCTAGTAACTGGATGTGAAATATGTCACTCACTCCACTGTTTATCACTGCTCCAGCACGTAGCCTTCCCACCATGTTTGTAACGAGAAATTACTATTTGCAAAGATGTTTTCTTTTGTGACTAAAGTTGATTATTCTGGTAAAGTTTGGTGTTTAATTGTATCTATCGTAAAATCAACATGATTTTAAAACAAAGTATTAATTTAACTCAATGGACAGCATCTTCGCGATAAAATTATATGCCCAGAAGCATGTACTTGACCTCATCTTGTCGCAAAAAATTGCTTGAACATCGAGCAACTTGTATTACCAAGCATAAAGTTCATTTTCAGCAACTTCCTGCAGGGAAATCGGAGGAATTTATATATATATATATATAATATGCCCCTCGACCGTTACAGAGAAAACGACACTGTGAGTATTTGTGTATTGTCTTCTTTTTATAATGTAATTAGTAGCCTAGCAGCCTATTCCCACTATATACAGTAGCATCCCGTTATTTGCGAGCTGTCACATTTCCAGGTTCAATCCTCGCTATAAGTGTGTCCTTAATGTTTCCGAATTAGATATATTTTGATCCCCAGTAGGGCCTACTACTTAAAAATCGCCCTAAAATTCCCGCACCTATTTTACAGGATTTTAGTGCAAAAAATTTGGGTGCCTGAATTATGCAAGGAATCGCCAAGACACGTGCATGTATACATTAAAGTGGGGTTTACTGTAAGTAATCCCTCGCCAACTACGAGAGATACATTTTTTTTAAACGCAGCACTTTATTTATTGATAATAGATACGGATGTACATATTCAAAATTAAATCACTCATGTGCTGGGGCTAGCAGCAAAAACATTGCCGTGTGCATGTAGCTGGGTGAGCTCCTTGATCCTTTGCAGCGTGACTGGGCGGACGACTTGCCGCTGTTGCTCGGCCCTGGATCCTTGGGCGGGGCAGCTGTCTGTCTGTCGCTACACAATTATTCTGGTGGGCGGCTGCCAGCCGCCACTGCCGTTGTTACAGGTTCGGTTCACTTCATAACAGTAACCTGGTATTGGGAAAAATGACATGCACGTTAAACTAAGAAACAATGAATTTCCGGCCCTATTCTCTATTGCCATGTTCCTCTGCATACACAATTACCTGAAGTGTAAAAACAGCAGTTTGACTGGCATTTTTACCCATTATGCATTCATACTAAACAAAAATTGATAAAAATGTAAAATATTGCCTTCGCATTAAAAAAAACCACCTGTATACAAATAAACTCAGTGGCTGATTTTGTTTACATGTTTGCAGTGTGGGCGCAGTAGCTAGAAATCGATAACGAGACCAGTGACCTTGAAGTGTTAGAGACCTGGCACGGTCGAACAAAGCGCGTGCCACACTCCCATTAGCATTACATGCTTCTTTGAGAGAAACGTGCTGCGTGAATTATGCCAATAAATACACTAGTCACTGGGAAATTATACTTTTTCAACTAACAAAACCTGCATGGTGTGAGACTTACTCAAAACCAGCAAAAATTCAAGAAAACTTTATAAAAATGGATTAAAATTAAGTTCGTTAATAGCACAGCGATAGAATGTAGTTGTGACCCTATCTTTAATTGGTATTGGTAGGCGGAAATCTGTTATGTTGCTGTATTTGATTCCAGCTATCGCTTGGACTGTTATGTTTAAATGAAATTTGTTTTCATTTAACAATAACGTTTGACCCACATATGCCAAGTTTTTTTTAAACCAAGCACAGTTGACAGCACAATGACCGTGAACGACTACAGAAAAGCAGAACTGGTTCATGAAAATGGTGTCAAGGCAGAAAGGGCGGGATTCTATTTATAGGACAATGCGCTTGGTTTGTTATAGAGAGGGGGGTTAGTTGGCAAGGCAGAAGAATGTGATACATGAGAGCGGCACAAGGTACTTAGAGAAACGAGGAGGCGGAGCGAGGGAGTGGAGTTATTGCAGACAGTTAACAAAAGCACGCTTCACACAGTCGGGAGTCCTGCCACAAGCGTGCTTATTCATATTCACTTTAAATCTTCATTAATACCATATTTACTCAAATCTAGGATGCTATCACTTCTGAGATGCATCCCATTTTTAGTGTTTAAAATGTCTTAAAAAAAAGTTTACATGCAAATCTAAGATGCGCTTTGAGTACGACTACTAACGCAAAAGGTCTGCACCCCTACTCCGCTTAAAACAAAAAACATTGCCCAACCTTATCCTTGTGAATGAGTACTGCTAGTGAAAGAACAGATGTCTTCTGACTGGGACAATGACAGTTGTCATAAATTTTTCTGTTGCTATAGCAGTTTCTCAAGTAATTTATTTTGCTTCCAAATTCTAGTGTAACATAAGTTTATTTCATTTCCAGATTCTTGTGTAATGTAATCTTATTTGGTGTCCAAATTCTTGTTTAATGTAATTCTATCAAATTTTTAAATTGTAATAGAATGTATAGTCACTGCATTTATACTTTTACATAACGTCTGTAAACGTAAACTACGCAAATTAACTGGTAGCATCATGAGATATCACTTCTTGCAGTTTGGCTTAGCAAAATTGTGTCCCAAATAGTTACAAGTGTGACCGCTAGAGCTCTCCAGCATTTCAGCAATAAATATTTTTCACAAGTATGTTGTTTCTGCTGGTGAATTATGTATAACACTATAAAACTAAATGTACTCAAATCCTTTTGGTATTAAATCAACTTAATTTTTTTTATACTTACGTGTGTTGACTGTGCTGACGAATGAAAGATGCAGTCCATTTTTGAATCTCAGAGTTGCAAGAATTATGCATCTTAAAAATTAGTAAATAGGGTAGTTACTATTCATTTTGAATTTTTATTCGCAGTGGAAAAGGAATATCTCCACATTCGTATAAAGTCTGTTAATAAAACCACTTTGCCCCATAGTGAACATTGGTAGCTAAATTTAGGTTCCTCAATGTTGCATAAATTTGTACAAAATTTTCACGTAGGTAATATCTCAAATTGTACATTGTAGAAATAAAAGTGGTAGGCGAAAATTGTAGGCAACTTAATTATAGAATATAATTTCTTTACAGAATTTTTTTGTATCTCCAGAAATTTTGATTATGTATATCTGCAAATAACTTTTTCATGTAGAAATTTCACAATTCCTATTGTCATAAAACTTTGGTACTTTATAGCCTACAATTTGTGTTATGTTACATATCCATACACTAACACATCTTTTTTTGTCTTCACGGTTTCACCGATTAAAAGGTGTTTCTCTAACGTTCGACAAAATATTGTTTATTGGATTCATATTTCACACTTAACCATCATAACATGCTACATCAAAACAAATGGATTACCGATCAGGTGTTACTTCTGCGGACAGATTTGGAAAGCTTCTGTTCTTACAACGAAGCGTTCTGACATTGAAGAGGAACACCCACGGGCTGCCACAGCACGTAAATCCAAGAAAAAACATGTAGTTTACTAGCATTGCCCCTTCAAAAACTATTTTGCATCACCATGGTTTCGCTTTCAAGTCCTGTGCTACTTAGACAACAGGATTACATAGTATGTCGCTCATCTGTACTGTCAGCTGTGTTTTCAAGCAATGTTTGATCCCTCAGTGAAAGACCATGCTAAGAACCAAGATTTTTTGTCAGCTGTATGTGGAAGAGGTTGTGGAATGTATTGGAACATGCTTCCCAAACTGTAATTGGTGACCAGTTCATTTCCATGTACGATTTTTGCTAGGCTATCTAGGGCATGGGTTTGGCAAAATGTATTGCAGGGAGTGAGGATTGCATAAATTTTGTGGTTAGCCAGGTCATCCAACATGAACTGCATAGTACATGCAAAGAGCTTGTTCAAGTGTGCAATTGTCATTTGTCTGAAGCCCTCGTCAAATTCTCTAGGAATGCTGGACAGCTTCATTTGCATCATGCTTAGATGTGTCGATAATCTCGTTAGTGTCTGAGGAGAAAGCCATCCATATTTTTGGGTGCTGTGAGTTGTGGTATCATAGTGAATCAGATGCTGTTTCCAACTTTTCATATTGTAACTCTCTGAACCTCACAACCTTGTTACATTCCAATAATCACTATTAATTACACAGCACCAGCTAGCTCAGGGAGAGTGATGCGGAGTCTCAACGAGGATACTGCCATAATTAAAAGTCATCACAGTTTCATTTTTTTTAAGTGCCCACAAGGAATTCTTGTGGAGGTGTCCTGATTTATTTCCAAGCATTTAATTCCTTCACGCAAGCTCCCCACACTGGATCTTCAGTGTGTCAAAAATGTCTCTGGCCTCCCACGACTGTTCGACACTCACGTTCGGAGGTTACTAAAACAATATGTACAGGCCTTTCGAAGGCCTGCACCCCAAACTCCCATCTATTTCATATTTCTGCCATGCCCTGGCGACCACAGCTACCTCCTCGTCACTCGGGTTGACCCGAGGATACCTGACCAGGTATCCTCCCGGAGTCAACCAGAGAGGTGGACCCTCTATGCCCTGCCTACACAATCTGTGATCCTTCCTGTGGGCACACATTTATTTATAAAAGAATATTACATACTGTATTTACATATTTGCTCATGTATAGCATAGCATGCATAAAGGAAAAAGTTTCTGGGGTGTGTGCTATACACAGAAAAAAAAGAAGGGAGAGTGGTAGCTATAAATTGTCAGGGGGGTTGAGGAAACTGGCAGGACTGACTGTTGTCTCATATCTCCCTCTTACATCACTCCTTGCCTCTCCCCTTTCTCTCTTCCTCCTCCCCATTCCTAACCTCCCCCCCCCCAAACTAATGGCATCCTGTCACCCTACAAAACAAAAACTGAGCTGCCATGTGTTTATGCGCCCCCCCCCCCCTTAAAATAACACACAAATGTTGCCCATCCCTCTTTGTTCCCATGGCAGTGGCTAGTGAGCCATGTTCCGGGGGGGGGGAGGGACGAGGAGGCCCTTTTTTTGTGATAAGGGTAGTGTGGCATTCTAGCTCCACAAGCTGGGCACTGCTAAAAGGAGAAAATCGAAGCTGGAAACGAGTAGTAGGAGCAAGACGGTTCCGGAATTATTTTGGCTTTTTGCACCTAAGTTGTTTAATTAAAGTGTTTTCCAAACATATCACAATCACCACACATTAATGTAAAAAATAATAATTTGTACCATACTTACTAATGGGGCGCCACAATTTTTTGGTTCAATTTTATTTTTTAAAAAAAATTTCCCTGGAATTTTTACAAATATCATGGTGCGCGCTATACATGAGTACAAACGGTAGTCTTCTCTGAGGAATGACTCTAAACAACTAATTAACATTACCCAAAATATCATAACTTTATAAAATAATAATTATATATTGTGACTTTGCCATTTATGCTTATTGCAATTTATTGCCATTTCTGTTGCCTACTTTTTTCCTTGGAACACCAGTGATGCTACAACGGAAGTGCATCAATTGAAAAATTTATCTGCTTTCAAAGTTGGTAGAAGCTGTTATGTACCATTGCCCTTTCTTGCTTGCATTTTTTTTACAGTGCTTTTAAAAATTGTTTAAATCAATTAACATGTTTAGCATTAATTTATGTTTGTGCTACGTTAATGTATGTTCATCAGCAGTCCCTGTCAGTACACGCAAAAACACTATCATTCTACACAGAGCTATTTCAATTAGTTTTCCACATCATGACACTGGCAGATAATTATAATGCTTCATGGGCCACGCTCGCTTTTTACAAACTTGTGGCTCACATGCATAGTTTATTTTCATAAAATATAACAAATCAAATAACATATGATTTAATGTAAGTTTTATGGTAGAGATAGTTATACAGTTGATATTAAATTAGGGAATTTTATTTTAAAGTAATATGTATTAAATCAAATTTGCTGATAAAAAAAATTTTGTAAGTGGGCGAGCCTGATGAGTCTGGCGCCGCTAATTAAATAACCCTAAGAACACACATGCATGCCTGCCCGCCCGCACGCACTAATCTCCCCCTCCTCCCCCCCCCCCCCCCCCCCGATTCCAAATCCTGTGCTTTTCATTCATACCAACTCACTTCTTATAGGTCTTACAATCACCACAAATAAATTCCAACTGTAAAAAAGGCTTTGTTACGTGGTTATGCACAGAAAAGCAAACAATGATGGAACCGTATTATACTGGGCTCGAAACCACGTAGGTACATCAATGAAATGCTCATGAATTGAGACATGCTGAAGGTTGGGTATGAACCATTTCAGTTTTTCTTGTATTTTTATCATGTGAGTGTGACACTTGTTTGTATTGCCTTGTAGACAACAAAACTAGGAGAGTAATTTTTTTTTACTTAAGAATTTTTATCAATATTCTCTGTCACTTATAGCTGTGAAACTTCAAGAATAATTAAGGTTTCAAGTTAGGCCACTAGGCTACCGGAAATATATAAAAGGGCAGGAATTTAAGTTCTCACAGTGTAGTACTTGTCGACAAGTGCTTATGCGTGCACACACACACACACAAAGGATGGCACGTTTTACATGTGGTTGCGCAATCATTACATTTCCCTAGCTAAACCAGCTTCATCTGGCTTGTCCAGTGAAATGTCGCAATTGTGCTACTGCATGGAATATGTGTTGTCCTTCTTTGTGTGTGTGCGCGCATGTTTACAATACTACACTTTTGAGTTCTTGAATTCTGTGCTTTTATATATAAACTTCAAGAATATATTTCCTGTACGTGGTTCATATATGTTGACAATATTTTGAAGCAGATACACTGTGTGTCGTAAATGTTGATGTCAGATATGTTTGTGTGGAATACCATTTTATATCTCCAGAAATAATTTTTGTGTATGAGAGGTGTTTCAGTTGTAACACTTAAAAATTGATCCAAAGTACGTATGTTATAATTTGTAACTTTCCTGTAATAGTGTAGTTCATAGACGTCTTAAATTTAACATTTTATAAACTTTGACCAAATGATTTTCAGTTGTCATGGTTGACAGTTTATCTTTTGTGTCAAATGTAAAATGATAGGTTACGGCTGGAACGTTAGTAGTGTGTGGTCATGTGCAGAAATTTTATGTACCACAATGCTGTGTTAAAAGTATGTTGTATGTATTTTTCCACTTTTGCTAATGGGGAAAGTAATGCAAATATGTAATTTGTAAATAAGTTTATTTGGAAGGAAGCAAAGAGAAAATATGTTTAAAGATGTAAATTATTTTGATGTATTCACTTTATTGGTGTTGAATAATAGCTTGGAATGTACAATGTGGTGTGGTTATATACTGTGAGTGTACCTAAAACTGTATATATTTGTAAATGTGTTGTAGTTCAAGAAGTGTGCATTTCACCTCACATTTTAAATTTCACTGTGCTAATATATTCAATGCTCTTTCTCTCTCTCTCTTTTTTTTCCTGCCTACATGTATAGTTTCCAGTATCTTAGTGTGTTTGGAATTTGTATATACATAATGAACAGTTTCTTAAGAAATGTTGGAATTAAAAAGAGCATACTGTACATAGCATCCAGCACCATGCAGTTTTTGTTGTTTGTAAGTAGTGATGGGACAGTTTAAGGTTTTTGTCATTCCGATTCTTGATTTGATTCCAAAATTTTAGTTTCCATTCTTGATTCTGGACTTGTTGATAATCAACAAATATTAAATACATTGCAACATTTTGTACACAGTTGTACAGTTCCACATTTCACACAACTTACAGAAGGGACTACAATAACGAGAAGCGATAGATAATAGTTTTTCTTAGTTGAATTAGCAAATTTAGTAGTATTATCTACGTCATCCAATACTCTGTGGAAGAAATTTATAATTTTGTCATGTTGTAATGGCTCTGCTAGGTAAAATGAATGTGTTGACATTGTGTGATTTCAAGAATACCGTACATTTCCCAAAACAATATAATTTCTAGGATATACTGTAAACATTAAGGCAAGTTATACATATGTATATTCTTTTCGTAAATTTTTCAGTGAGACGTTTTTAACTTCTAATTTTGTTGCTGTTAGCTGAATTTTGTAATACTGCTGAATGTAAATAAAACAAATCAATCACAGTGCATTGGAGGTTAAATTGTACATTAGCACAGACAAAATGTCCAAATGATTAGACATTTTGTGGTGTTTTACATCGGCTGCAGCATCTGTCATAATTTACGAGACTAGATATTTTATGGAAGCAGTCCGTTTAATGTATCAATTTAGATATCGCACTTTCATTTCAGGAAATTATGTGCAATTGTCAATGTTAACATTTGACTTAGCTACAACCATAGATTACTGCATACATTCTAATTGTGAGTGTTCACTTCGCACCAATGTTACTAGTGCTTGGAAGCAGTTTGTTGTCAAACTACTGTAGCTTATTTTGAAGTGCATATTTTACTGCTTGTGTAATCTTTAGAACATATTTGTTTACATTTTGTTATGCAAGAAAAAAACTTAAACGTAATTACGTGCGTGTGTTGCATGTAGAACTATGATTTCCGAGATTAAAAAATTATCTCGAGACGAAATTGAGAATTTTTTTATTATGAGTATTTCTCGATATTGCCTTGAACTTGCACAACTTTAGATTTTTTATTTTTATATTGTCAAAGTAAATTAGTGTGTACGTATAACATGGGAGAAGAGTTAATTTCTTGTGGAGAAGGCTAATTTCATTATATATATATATATATATATATATATATATATATATATATATATATATATATTCATTATATATATATATATAATGAATATATATATATAATGAATATATATATAATGCGATATATATATATATCGCAGGTTGTCTGTATTTCGTGTTAATTTTCATTTTATCTTGTATTTTGGTGTTATTTCATTTTATCGCGATTAGCCACAAAATTGTGCCTCTGCCTGATTAAATATGATTTGCTAACGCACGCAAGTTATTTGCATTGCGTTTACAAGCACCACCAGGTTTGCAGAATATGCTTCCAGTGAGAAAATTGTACAGAATCAAATTGAACTTTTGAATCTAATAAAATCGGAACTCTATGTGATTCTTTGATTCAGGCAAGAATCGGTGCAATCAAAGAATCAATAATTACATCATCCTATCACTATTTATAAATGTGTGCATTATGAATGCTAAGAATGTATATAATTTTTCACAGTTCCCCCCCCCCCCCCCCCCCTCCCCCCTCAATCCTTTTCCCACCTTTACGACATTGAAAGAAATGTTAATAGCTGTCATGTTGCCGAGACTGGGAATAAGAACCTGCTGAATTGTATCTTTTCCTCAACATTCTCTCAATAGAAAAGTTTATATTACAATTAAAAAGTATCCTTTTTGATATAGTCTATTCACGGTTAATTCTAGCTTTTCTGTAGCGCTAAAATTCTACTTCCGGAATATCCCTACACCTCAAGCTTGTTTAGAAAATCACACCAAAGGGACAACGAACGCACCACATTCGTGCACACTTAGTGTAATAATTCTTCATATTCAAACTATTTCTCACTAGGCATTGCAAATACACCTATATTTTTATTCCTATTTACTATGAATGAAATATTATAGTTTATAGATTAAATATAAATAAGTGTTCAACTTAACTAAAAGAAAGGTTCTTTTATGATTAACACACGTATGTATATAACGCCTGTGATATATGGCATATTTAGGAAATAACCAAACACATCATACATGGGGTAATTTTTCAAACGTTTGATTAAAAAGGTGTGAAGAAACTGCGAATAGACTATAGTGTTTGCTATTAACAGGACAAATGTTTTGATAAAATATTTTGGCAATTATGACTTACGAGGTGAGCCAAGAGGCCCGTCACTTCTGCTTTTCTGTGGATGCCTCGCATCATCATCATCCACTGCCATGTCCAGCCCATGGTCATGTCCACAAAGTAAAATGTTACAATTTCTCTCTGTTCGCCATTGCTTCCTCTACTGTGCTCCACCCCTTTCCTTCCTCCTTTGCTTTTACCCACCTTTTCTACCTTCCAGGTGCAGATATTGCAAGAACAGTAGAACCTCAAGTCGGCCCCCTTCAACTTGGATCTGTGGATAATTAAAAATATAAACGTTAAGAAAGTAGGAGATACTTTTTCCAAAACGTAGACTATACTAATACAGTAGAGCACCACTTTAATGAACTTCAAGTTAACGAACACTTCGCCATAACGAACTTATTATTTAGTCCCGGCAAAACACCATACATTTATATGCAAATTGCTTTCAGTTATACAAAATTTTTGGGAGGTTTATTCATTATTCACGTTAATGAACACTTTGTAATTGAATAAAATGTAAAAACCGGCAAAATTTAATTGATTTTTATAATTTTTCGATGTTAAATACATAAACAAACAACTGGGGTGGTTTTTTTTTTTTTTTTTTTTTTTTTTTTTTTTTTTTTTTTTTTTTTTTTTTTTTTTTTTTTTTTTTTTTTTAGATAACTCAGTCATAGCTGATACGATACATTGGTGCAGCAATACAAGACAAAAATTGTAAAGCGCAGCGCTACTAGTGTTTATCGCTGCAACTAATGCGTTACATCGTTGTGTAGGAACAAATAAGAAGTGTCTGACTTGCCGAAGTTTTACGTACATCAAAATGCTGTCGCTATATCTCTGGCCTGTTCTCACAGCGGTGTATTTTACCGTGAATTGCAAATGAAATTACCTTAACTTCTAAACATTTTTTCACTGAATTTGCAAATAAATTTTACCATCTTTTAACAAGTACGTTCTTGATTATTTGCTATAATTAATGCTGTAGATAATGGAAGGGAAAAAAATTGAAATTTCCGCTGAATTTGGCATAGCAAAATTTACATTGTCAACGTTCTGAAATAGAGAAAATTGATTTTTTGTCGCCCGACTGAAAACATGACACCTCAAACAAAGTGACAAGTTCGTGGGCAAATATTTAAGAATCCTGCCATTGTAGGTAAAACATACCATATGCGTGTTGCTCACAAGTGCCTTTAGTATCAAGATATGCAGAAAAGTCCCGGTTCCGAGATTTCATTTTTATGCTGCGAGCCTTTGAAGTTCACAATTTGAACACACACCTCGAACAAAGTGCGAAATTCATAGGCTCATAGTAGAAAAATGGAGGTTCGGAACCCGGACTTATCTGCATATTTTTATACTATAGGCATGTGATAGAAACTTGTTTATTGTTTGTATTACCTTAAGTTGCTTTATTTGTGACCTACATGTGGTATGTTTTATTAATTTATTATGCCTAGTTTTCATTTTATAAGCTTCTGAACATGCTACTTTTGAGCTCCCCTGTAGCATTCCCGATGCAACCGTGTTGCACATATGCAGTTTCGGCTGAGTGCGACCTGTTATCCTCCCGTATACGGCGTGAGTCACCGTTTCTTTCTTGGCCAGAGGTTGGCAATACAGATTCAAAGCTCACTTCACTTCAGTAACATTTCTCAGCATCTAATTTTACCTCAAGAAATTTTTTTTGTGCGCTTTACTATAAATAATTTCACTATAACAAACTAGACATATTTTTGGTCCCTTGAGGTTTGTTATAGTGAAACTCTACTGTACTTGTAACTGTTACGTGTAATGTGTTTGTAGTCTGTAAATATGTTTCAAAATTGTTTTGTTTAATATAAAAGAAATTCCTGTAAGTATATTATCTTTAATGGATTTTTTCCAACATTCTCCAGTTAACTGGGAGTTTTGTTTTCCCGGATCAGCTCCGGTCCAATTCAATCGGAAGTGATGAGGTTCTACTGTACAAGCAAGATTGCCAGCTCTTGGTAAAGTGTGTTGTTTTCTGGCACGTCTTGTTCTTCTGGTGTCTATTAGCTATTATTGGTTTGTGTTAAACAAGCTCTTTTGAGAGCCCTGATGTTTGCCAGTTCTTACTCAAGTTTGTGTGAAACCAAAAGAAATGTCATCATTATAAGCATAACACTTCTGAAAAGGTACGAAGACGTGAACCTTCTCCTTTCATAATTGGCTGTCAAAGTTACTGTAAGGGTCCGTGTACAATTGGCTGTATCCATGTTATGTAACTAATTTTTCCTTTACGTAATTTGCATTTACATTCGAGTTAATAAAGTATAGTTTAATTTATAAATTATTACCAGTGAGGTTTCAAAATATAGTTACTTTCAACTTTTCTGCTAATGTTCTGATTCCAGGCTATTCTTCCACCTCGTGCAAACAAAGCGTAACTGAGTGTAGAAAAATACATCAAAGGGGCAATGCATAGCATTTGTGCATACTCAGTCTAATAATATATTGCATAAGAACGATTTCTTACTAGGCACTACCTATACACCTTTTTTTTTTTCTCTGTTTTTATTAATATTATATATAACTAAAACATTGTTTATAGATAAAATATAAGTAAAAGTTCAATTTTAAAAGAAATAAAATACTTTTGTATTCGTAGGAATACAAAATGCTTGTGGTACATAATATAATTGGGAAACAACCAAACATGTCATTAATAGGGTAATTTTTCAAAAGTTTGATATAAAAAGTGTGAAGAAACTGCGAATAGTCTATAAAAGTATGAATTTTTGCCTAAGTTTATTATAGGAATTGAACCTTGAAGTCTTGCTTTCTATGTTTATATTTTGCTTTGGTGTTTACGTGCATAAATGTAAAAGAAAACTGAAATCATCTTTTTCATCTCACGACAAATGTTATTAAAAGTTGGTGAATGCTCGTTATAGAATACAGCTGTGGTATTACAAGGGTCGTGTGCATCAATCAGCAGCTTGAGATAATGCAATTGTAGACGGGTGTTAAGACTCCAGAATGTAGTAATAGGTTTTTAGCATTTCTTTTTTCAAAAGTTCTCTAACTTCTCACCGGATGTGGCAGGCAGATTAAACCTCCACAGGAAACCCATCAACTATAATTTTCAAAATTTTCTGTATTTACCCGAAAGGGAGACGGCCCTAAATCTAAGATGACCCCTTCCTATATGGAGACAGTTTTGTGACCATCTTGTTTTTGTTGGCAAGAAGACTATGCAAGTAACACAAAAAATTGCTTAACCCATATTTTTTAAACCTTCAATTTTTACATTTTTCCGTGAAAGAAACTCAGGCATTCACTATGCTAATTAGGGAAACACTTAACACCGGGGGCCACGGTGGCTGAGCGGTTAGCCTGCTTGTCTCCCAAGGTGATCTGGGTTCAATCCCTGGACCAGTCACTCCGGACCGATGTGGGGAATCGTGCCTGATGATGCCGTTGGTCAGCATTTTTTCTCGGGTATCTCCTGTTTCCCCTGCCCTTTCATTCCGGCGCTGCTCCGTACTCATTCACCTTCATCAGCTCTCAAGACCTCAATGTTAAGAGCCGTCAAGCTCTCTCCTCTCCACTTAACACCAGTGGCATTTCCACATAAAAATATTGCTTACTACCACTGGGTCCAGCAGAAGCTTCAACAAAACATGCTATCTAAACCTATAACATTGTTATAGCATTAGTAAACATTTTCTTTCTCTGGTTTTTTTATTTTTGCTATTCACCTTGTTTAGTGTGCTTATCTCTGGTTCTCAAAAGAAAATGAGCAAAATATCACACACTGCCACAATCTCTCATTGGCAGAAATTTTTAGCCGGTAGGAAACCTACCACCTAAAATTGCACAGCCAATTATGAAAATTTTCTCCTTCCTTCCACTTTCCCTAATTCTCAAGATTTCAGAGATTTTTTAAAAATTGGAATATGGCTGCAGTGAATATGTTCATATTTCCAGGGTTGCACTTTCGAAGATTTTTATTATTATAATTGGAAACTGCTTATAGATGTGTGCTTGAAGTATTGTGTCTGCCTTGAGTAACTTTACATCAAATTGTTTTTCAATTCTTATCTCTATAAACTACACTTTGAAGTATTCATATCACTGAATAGATATAATAATTATTTTGGTAGTTGTCGACAATAGAAAAGAAAACATTGAGAGCAGTAAAATTTGTTAACTTTATTTTCATTGTGTTGTGAAGCTCCTTCAAGCACACAGTGTTCATTGCTCTCGAGAGACACTACATTGGAAATTTAGTAAAAGTCTTCTATTATGAGACTGTAAGTGTTGTAATATTCAATGGCCATAATGTGCATGTATGTATATATTTTGTATTTTCAAGATCTGTATAAACCTTTTATGTAGTTAACAATAAACACAGTGTGTAAACATTATTGCTATTGATGGTTTCTTTTTTAGGTATCAAAAGCCACCTTTTGTTTCATCTACTTTTGGCAGATATCTGTGAAGATTTTCAAATTTGTGTGTTGTGGCAGGTCTGCAGTTTTACAGTCTTTTAAGACTATGCTCATAGCATTTTAAAACCTAAAAGAATTGGCAAAGTATCCATATACACATAATTGAAATAGCAAATTGTAATGCTTGAAAATTTGTATTGTGATTACATCTATAGGTTATTTACGGTAAAATGATAACTTTTTGGAAGCCCTGCTTAAGATCTTCTTGTATGAACGTTGTGCTTCTTTCTGCCTTAAGTTGATTAACGTTGACATGGGCCTCATCATTTTTCATGCGTGGTCAATTGAAACTGTGGGATTATTATAAAATTAATTATTTTACAAAAAAGCTAATTTTTACACTTTGATGTATTAAAAAACAAAGCGAATGAAATAGGTAACCATTTCTGATAACTTAAAACCAACACATTTTATTCAAAATTTGGGTATGGAACTGCTTTCCATCCATTGTTACCAACTTTACTGGACAAATATCATTAGTGTGCTCGTTAAAATACTGGATATATTTCGCAACTCAAGTGACATACTTCGGTAGTGTGTTATACAGATCATTGGCAACAACGTCATATACACAAGTAGGCTGTGCAACCCCATTTCAGAGTTACAGGGACGTAAATGCAACAAAAAAACAAAATGGAATTACCAAATGTCTTTGATGTAACTGACTATTTTCATGTTGAATGTCTCACACGAGCTGTTCAAAATATACACTATCTGACCATAAACAGGCTGTGGTACGTTGTATCCTATCATGGCGTTCTGCCACTGTGTACTTGCAAGTTCATTTCCTTGTTAATTAGTGGCGTCTGTTATCGTCTGTAGCAATTGGTCTCATGTGTCTGGTCGCTGTCCGATGTAAACCCTACTCCTCAGGCAGCCCCAGAATAAAAAGGCCAATGGGGAGAGGTCTGGAGAGCATGCCGGCCCTTGGGCAGGCCCACCTCTTCCAATTTACTTGTGCAGATACTCGGCTTCTAAACACAATTCCATCTTTGTATGTGTAAACAAACACCTTATCTGCGTACTCTACACGGGATCATTCCTGGCATTGTTGCACAAACAAAGTGCTCGTTTTACCGTCAAAACAGCCTTTAGTAGACAAAACTGGCAGAATTATGGGTATGAAAATACTGTTTTACGTGGATGTGGCAATGTGCTATTCCAGTTTTTCCTCCCAAAAACTGACGGTCTTATTTTTGTGTACAAAAATTTTGAGGTAAATGTTTTTATTTGGATAGTAGCAATGTTTGGTTGAAAATAATTTTTCATTACGGTAGAAGTCACTTAACGACATTTTACAAAACAGTTGCTGACCTTTTTTTTTTGTAATTTGAAGAAATATGCATAGTTGCCTCTTTCTGTGAAACAAGGAAAAGTTAGGGAATTCAAAGCTCTCTGTGAATTACGGGAAATATCAGGTAATTTTGAACACAATACACCTGCTCCTCAAAGTAGCTTTGTACTACATTCCAAGAAAATATAGCGCTAAGTAAAACTGTGCTAATGAAATGCATTATGGCTGCAGTAGAGACGTAGGAATTGTAAACCAGTTTTTAATAATCATAATTTTGTTATCAAAATAAAGAGAAAAAAAATCTCATTCCATAATGACATAATAGAAAACCAAGAGTGGAGGTGAATTGGCACAATAATCCTAGTATAATTATTTTCCCATAGTGGCACAATAGAAAAACAAGCGTGGAATGAAATGTCATAATAGAAAAACATGTGTAATGAAGTGGCACAAGAATGATAAGTGAAACATTAATAATGTACTCAATTCCAGAGACATTCCATCAGCTGGCACAGTTTTGGTGCTACTAAATTTTTTAAATAATTATCAATTTTTTTTTTTTCTTTATGAATTTTTATACCGGAAAATTTTTAATGTGCATTAAGGCTGGCGTTTGGGTTAATGCTATGACTGTTGAAGAATGTTTTCAAACTTATTTTAAATATTCAACCACATACTAAAATGAACCAAACACTTAGATTTTAAATATATGCAAAATTCCCAAGCTCATCATTGTCACACACCTTAATGACAGCCGTCAATTTTCTCCATAGCACCATCCCTTATTTGTTAAGTGGATGTGCCATCAGGAACACATTCCCTGTTTATAAGGGTGTTTCATTTTACGCTATATATTACTATGGTTGTGAAATGGAGGAGAGCTCACGAAGAATTGGGGTGTTTGTGAAATAGGATATCTCACACTTGTTTCAAATCACAATTTTGTGATACAGAGTTACGTGCACTTTCCCTATATCAAAAGATGATTTGGAAGCTTTGAATGGTTTTCACGAAGAGTACTTATATGAAAACAAAACTGTTTGTGTTGTTACTTGCAATAGACTGATTCACTAGCATGTGAAAAATAAAATCTAAAGTACACCAATATGTCTAAAGAAAACTGTCTCTGATGATGTTGAAAATTGTTTTATCAATTTACGCACTTTATATTTTGAAAACAGCTTTAATGTACCTATAGGCTTATACTTTTGCAATTTGAAGGTGAACAAGGGCTTGGTACAAGTGGTGCAATCTGTGTGTGCAGAACAAAATTTCTGTTTATTCCACTCATTCGAGATTCATTTAGTACAAATGTCACAGTCTACGACTTGATTTGGTGAACTCATCTGCGCAATTCTACGAACACTGTTCATAATAAAGCAGTATGCCAACAAGAATTTTGTTCACTTGGCAATCTGTCGTGTCCCTTATCAGAATGTATTTCCTTGTCGCGTAGATATGAGTTCCACATAACACATTTAAACCCTTACAACCTGAAGTAATCGTAAGAACACACCTACAAGGTGATTAGTAAGTGACTGGTGGCATGCCAGGTGAAAAGCTAGAAATATAAGTTTTTAAATTATGCTCATGTGCGTCACATACCGTATCCTGGTTAGGATGGGGTGCTAAGACCTCGGAGCAAGACCCCTCAGCTATGCTATGTTACATACACAATGTGCCTAAGATATCAGGATCTACTGAGCGAGGTACTAAGACTATTTTTTAGTCTGACATACATTTTTCTTCGCACTGTGATACAGTACTGCCTACCAAAGGTACATGGTACTTGGATAAAAATGTGTGGTTCACTGATGGTTGTATTTACTAAGTCACAACCTTTTTTAGCATGTGACCTGACACGAGGGGCCGACGAAATTGATCCCCACTATATGAAACGTGACAGGCCGAATATATCGGGTCCACAGTATGTAACCTGTAATATGACGCAAAATTATGCGGGCTCTGAGTGTGAGAGCAGTTATGTAACGAGCCAGAGTGCCAATGCTGTCGGTTCCTTCGCGGATGGTTGCATGTATCCATTTACTTCCTGCTGTGACATTGTGCAGGGTAAACATGTCGTGAAGTATTTCTGGACTCTGATGTATTATGAACACATGGGGAATTTCAACGTATTTTGTGGATTGGCATGATGGACATATCTGTGCTCTTTGCAAGAATACTTGAACGGCCACGTACGTCCGAGAAGGTGGTGTTGGGAATACTTACTAAAAGTGACTGCGAGGATCTGTAATCATTTTGTGTAGGATGATGATCCCCTTACCAAAGAAAGGACAGCATTACCGCGACTATCAACATCCACAGGCATCACGTATGACACAGAAATGCCTGGGAATGTAATTTCCAAAACGTAATTTAATTGGGATGACAGTGAATGTAACATGTCTACAACAGTGAACTGTTGTGCATGTTTTAAATTTTGTAATATATCCTTATATTCTTCGTGGTGACTTTGTAGTCTTTATTGAAGATGAAAGCAATAGGTGCCTACTTACACTACTCAATTCAACAACATACAGTTCTGTCCCATATGACTAACTGGATGGACATCACCTGCATTAAATTGTATTGTTTTCCTGCCATATGCCATGCATATCCGCTTTTGACAGAACCCATTTTAGGAGAAGTAATGTCGAGAGATACCTTAAAAACAATTGTCTGTGTCCTCCACTTTACTGACACCACCTTTCACACATGGTGGCTACAGACAAAGTACAAGCTGTTGTTGATAAAACACATTTATGTTCCGGATGAAGTGTCCAACCAGTTTGCTAAATTATGTGTAGACGAAAGTCTGCTTCTGTTCAAAGGGAGCGACGCAGGACAAGGCCCTACCCTCTAAGAACAAATAACAGTGCGGGTCTCCACTAATTAATTATTGTTGCAAGTGATTTTGTGTCTCTCTTATTGTTGAATTTTTACTCTACCAGGCGCTCGTTCGCACCGGTCGAGATGTACGTCGCATAAGTCCCATTGTTCCAGACACGACACCAGTGCGGCCAATGGACCCGAAAGCAGCACCAGTGTAGTGCGACGAAAGTGCAGTGCAACAGGTGTAGGGCGGCTGAGCGGCCACATTTGCCCGCATGCACTTATACATAAAGTAGACCCTGTGCGAAAGGGTGCTCATTAAATGGGCAGAATTTATGAGATGCTCAAAGACACTATGTCAAGCAGCATTAATTAACAGAGCCCTATTATGTTTTAGTAGCTCTGCGGGTCCTCAGTGTGTATTTTCATGAAGTGTTGTACTTTTCATTCTCCACATATTTCATCCACACATAATTTCATTCAGTGTTATGTTCATGCAAAAGGGTTCTGTATCTTGTGTTTCTATCCATGTAGCAGCTGTAACCAGGTAAGCAACGTATGTGTTGTTTTGGGAAATTAGTGGTGTAAGAAAGTAGACCGCGCTGCTTGCATGCCCACCAACACCGGCCGGCTGAGTTAGTCACTGTACCGTCTCTCGAGGGCGTGGACATGCAGGGCATGTTTTCACACGCTTGGAAAGCCCTCAACTTTTGATTACCAACCATTTCACTGCAATAGCATAAAGTTCGGAACTGGTTTTCTATTAGCCGCCCAAGATTCTCCACCCCTTTGTACTGCATAACCTAACAGGCAGGTTAAGCTCGGCCATTCATGTAAAGTGCCTCTTTTAGATGAGTGTAATAAGACCCACTGATTTACGTAAATGAACAGTGAGCATCTTCGTTCAGGTTGCTACGGGTGTTTAGGGGCACAGGCCACAGCCTTCATGCAACATCATTGATTGCCTTTCCAAAGTGTGTTATGTGGGCGGCACAAATGTACTCCAGGGGAATTATTGGGGAAATACAGGTTTTACAATAAATAACAGAATGGGCACCAGTGCTAACGAGCACAAGACAGGTAGGTGTTGTAAAGGCCGACGTCGTGGAGCCTCCCTGTGTTATGGAATATTTTTCAAGTGTTCTGTATGGGTGTGTGGATCGCCCCGACAATCCACCGCATAGTACGTGTGTTTAGAATAATTTCTATGAAGGAGCAACAACACTTCAAAACCGGAAGGAAGTCATCTTTAGCAGTCGGCACACGACCCTGATACAGCAGTCAGCTCTACTCAAAAGATTGGTACTGCTCCCATGCAATGCCTGGCTCCCGGGTATATCAGAGCTGAACATATTTTCCTGGTAATTATCCTACCGCAACTCCAATCTTAATTTAACCCTATTTTGCTCTGCTGTCAAATGTCGCCCAACTTAATGGTGAAATCCTTACGGTAATTTCTGGCATCAGTCAAACTAGAATTATTTTCCAAAAATTCCTGTAATTTTTTTAAATTTTCAAACTCCTGACAGACACTTCCCCAATTATCCTGATCAATGCCCGCAACAAGGGAACATCGAGAACAACTTCAGCGTAGAACCGGAGCTGTGGGACGCCGTCCTTATGACACCAGGAAACAAAGCACGTGGTCAAGGTGAAAAAGCACGCGAGGACAGGAAAAATGCCACAATTGCAGCAACGACGAGAGAGAATGCGCGGGGAAAGCGGCCATCTTGGACAGCTGTGTGACGCCAGCCACTGCCAGCAGCACGACAAAGGGGCTACGCACGCAGACCTTTCCTCCGCTCATGCCGCGCCATGCAGTAACTGCAGCACGGTGACATCACCCGAGCCGCACTGAGCGCTGCCTGCCCTCGTGCTGGTTCTTCCGCCACCACATGGGTTTGTCAACAAACCATGGCTGGCAGGACATTTAGCAGCGTACCGGCATTGCTGTGTGCTCACTGCCTTCGGCTACTTATATAAGTCCTCATTACAAAGTACGAGTGAGGAACCAAGTACTGTCAATATTAACGAGCACACGCACCATGGCCAACTGCGACAGTGGACAGAAACAGGACTTTGTACAAATTCACGGGAACAATAACCAAACATCAACCTTTCTGACAGTAGCCAAGGTAGCTTGTGTCATGACCTACTCTGCACTGGTCAAGGCATGTTACTGTTGAATCGCGTATAGTGCAACAATCAGTATCACACCAAGTGCATAAAAAACAGAGGACAGGGAACTGTAAACTGACTCGTGTTTAAAAGCAGAAAGTACAACATTCAGCCGGCAACACAAAATGCAACCATGTACAACTGGGACTCATTTTTCGGCGAATTACAAAAAATCTACGTGTGCGATCGTACGGAATTCATGGGGCAGGTAAGTGGAGTCTTGCCGCCATCCAGCTGCCGCAGGCCCGGTTGCCTCACCATCCAGCCACCACAGGCCCGGCATCTTGCCGATATCCATTGGGCCACTTCCAGCATAAGACAGTGGGCCGGCATCATCTGGCTGGAGTTTGTCTGCTATCTTTTACCGGCCTGTACTTTTTGTGTATGTCGGGCAGGAATACATTTTGTGTCTTTCCATTAGCAGTACAGTGTATTTTTTACACTGTCAGCAAACAGTCAGTCACCAGTCCTTATTTCCATCAGGCCGTTTCTGCCATAAGACAGAGAGCCGACATCGTCTGGCAGGAGTTTGTCGGTTATCTTCTACCAGCACGATTCCGGCCTGTACTTTTTGTGTGTGTTGGGTATGATATGATGTAGGCAGAGTTTTTGGACATTTTTCGGTGCAGGTACGGGGGTACCTTCACGTCCATCCAGGCACAAAGTTAACTTACCCTACAGGAACAGCAGTACGAAAATACATTTACCACTTTCATAAACAGGAAGATTCACCTGGTATGTAGAGTTCGCCCAGAATTTAGCCAAATGCGAGGTACTGGAGGTCATCACAGAGACTGCCCTACCTGAATATCGCACCACTCTCGTCCCACTACGTAACAGCAGACTGGGGAATTTCTTGTGTACTACATTAATATGGAAGCTCAGCACATGCTTGCCCCGTCGCGAAATCACAGGCACACAGGGGCACCACAGGCCTCGCAAAACCGGGAACAGCCCGACAGAATAACCGAGTGAATACGCCGGAACATCGACGCAGGAGACGAGAACCACCACATGTGGTCAACAACGGCCATCAACACCACGCAAAAGGAGGCGGGAACCCAGTGAACATGGGTGTGTACAGATATGGAAAAAGTTTCGTCAGGTGGGATAGGTCGTAACTACCTCTGGTGCCATGCCGATACTGCCCGATAGATGTCTGCCATTGGCACAACGAGTGTCCCAGGAACCTGTGCAACAACAGACGTCCTGCCACCAGCAAATATCAGCAAGGAAACGGGGTGTAGGGCTAAAGCCATCTGATGTGATCTTTACTCCTCCCTCACACAACAACCCAACTGTAACACCTCAACAACCACTGATAAGCAAGGTTAGCAGATTATGGGAAGGTAGTGGAGCAAAGTGTTGTTCATTAAGGTTGGGAGTGGGGCAGGTAAATGTTCCGTAGATTCTCACCAACTCTTCTGCTTATAGAGGACGGCGCCGGGTATTTTAAGTGAAATACTAGCTAGCATAGAGCAGACTCTTTTCCTCTCCGGATCGTCTGGCGACGACCTATTGGTGGTGTCCTCCCAGTGCTCCGACCATCGTGATTTATACAAAAACAGTTATGTTACTGAAACCCTGCGCAGTGAGATCTTGGGGTGGTTCACACATCCATATTTAGTTTACGGAGATAAAAACACTGAAAGATAATACAAAACACTGATACATAACTCTTAATGATTGGCGGGAAAGTTGGGGGCCTGCACCCCTATGGCCCCTAGGCAACCCGAATGAGAATGCACACCATTGTATGTTGAATCATTGGGTTTTATTAACAGCTCCTCAAGGAAGCAAACTTATACATGGTGCCGGGCTTAACCTGTCGGTAGGGTGACACTGTACAAACAGCCCGAAGGCGACAAAGATTTTACATGAAAACTTAAGCCTTCCCGAGTGATGCTATTCCATGAGAAGGGAGGAGCGGAAAATCTTGAAAGACTGCGAAGTAAACAAAGGTTCCGGTAAATTAATGTATGGTGCTGTGAAGTGATTCGTGAACAAAGATGAAGCGCCGCCCAAGTACGCGAAACACGATCCATTCGGTCAGCACGTCCAACTCCTCGAGACACCAAGGTATGACTTACTGTCCTGGACAGCATGCCGACCGAGGTATGGTGGGCAGAATAGTAGCACGGACTATTTTCTTACTCACTCAAACTCTATAAAACACATCCATGTTACTTTAAATGTTACAAAACTTAAAAACAATTACGCTTGGAACATAAACCCTTTAATTGACATATATCACTATGAAACGAAATGTGGATGAAACAAGTGAAAATGATCATTAATGAAAAATTCAAAACACTCTATTACAGGCCCATGGGGGCATCAAAATACTATAGTGCTCCTTGATTGGCCGTTTCATGAACGGCCGTCATTGAGCATTTCTTAAATAAGTTTGATTTCACTTATTCCCAAATATGCAGGGTTTCCTTTTAAGACATGTGCACGCAGGCGCATGTGGCTTGCTCAACACTTGCACTTTCCTGCTCACATCACGAGCGCTCTCTTCGGCCCCACGTGGCTACACTCGTAACTGAGGTCTTCGTGGTTCGACCGCTATGGTTCGACCGCTGTGGTTCACTCTCCAACCAGTGCGCATTAGCACCCAGTAGAGTGCTGGTAGCTGCAGTGACTCCCGGCGACAGCGTGTAAATAGGCTAGAAGGAAATGGATGGCATCATAGTCATGTTGCGAAATTCATAAGGGTACTTGTTCACATAAACGGCCTACTGTGTGATGCCCTAATAGCCACTGCAGCACCCCATAATGTTTCCCAACCTAAATATGTTAATCACAGTGACATATCTTCAAAGTGATGTATCTCCAACTGATGAAGTAATTCAGCTCGCAAACAGACAATGCACTGATTGCAACGTAGGTCAGGCTACCGTAACAATAACTGTGACAGATTTGGAAACAATAACAACTGCAATCATTGCCGATGAAATCAATAGGTATTCTATTTTAGGGGTACCATAGCTAATGCTACAAAATTCTAATGTTGCGACCGCTGAAAACTGTATACATTTGGGGCGAAAGAGAGGCGGACTGTATATAATATTGACAACCGCAGGGCGGATCAAATACCAAAAGGTCAGTTGGCAGAATTCGAACATTCTATTCCAATATAACATCAGCCCATGTTCCATAGTCTACTAGATGAATGGAAAGGCAATGCGTTACACAGAACTACTGTGGCAGAACATGAAATCGTTAACTAAGAAGGAACCCATTTATAGCAGCCCATGCAGCTAACTTCTTCATCAAGCCTTCATCATTAAAGATCAGATATCAGAAATGCAAGCAGACGGGGTAATTGAGCCAACCAGGAGCAGTTTTATTGTTGCTATCATGTTAGCGCCGAAAGAGGATGGGGCCTGGATGTTTTGAGTGGATTTTTAGGCCCATCAATCAGGTCACGTGTAGTGTATTACCCCCTTATATCAGTGTAAAGGATGCCTCGAGGTTATTGGGAAAAGCCAAAAAATATATTCGCTTGAGGTGTGGTCACCTACAGCCAGGGCTGGAAAGTGATGCTCGAGAGCCCAGGATGGCGCGACCTCGACAGGCCAGCATGGCTGTTATTAAAACACTCCCCCACCGAGGAAGGTCGTGAGCTAGGTGGAGTACTAGATAAAGCTGAAGTGATGGCATCTTGTGGCCATTATGATCCGAGGGACGACGAGACGACTCCAGGGAGGACCACTAGGCACGTGGTCCCAATTTTGATGCATGACATAGTCACTGTCGAGGAGGTATAGCTCGACGACGACGATGCGACAGCTACAAGGTAAATATACTCCCAGTAGGGCGATCTAGGTCATGCAGCATTAGGGTCCTCGTCTTAAATCTTAAGACTCCCTCTGAGTCGTAAGCACATTATTAATCATAATCATTGCTATATGTCAGCAGGACCTCTTAACTATACTTGGTAGATGCTGAGCAGAGATATTGAGTTAGTAAAGCCGAGTGCAATTTGTATGTGATATTGTGTCTAAGCTGTGAGTTAGTAAAATATGGTAATTTGTTTATGAGCGCTCTATTATATAGCTACAGATTTCCCCCTTCTTGGCATGGCCTGATTCAACCTCAGGACATGTCACAGTACATGGTGGAGGCAGCCGAAGCTTCCAACCTCCCCTTTAGCGCACTCACGGCACAAAGAAAAGTAAAATAATATAGAAATTGGTGGAAGATAGCACTCAAATCTAGCCACAGAATTAAAGATTTAAAATAATTAGAAACGCTGACCAACTTCCACCAGCCCATGGGGTTACATTTCCTGGCACATTGTGCAGGTTATATAAAGAAAATTCCGAAGAAAGTATGATTGGAGGTGTCGTATGCCACGTGTCCCGTCCGAAGCCCATTTGACAGCTGTGGTGCCATGAAGTGCGCAGTTGGGATGCGCACTAGACGAACAGAGCAGTAAGTGCAGTGCAAGTGTGGACATAACGGAATGCATAACTTGAGTATGTGACTTCAGAGCACCCGCTGTAGCACATTAATATAAAATAAATCGTTATTTTAAGTTATAAATTTTATGTAAGGTTTTGCGTGTAATATGTAAACACTGGCATAAACGTTTTTACCTCATTTAGGGAAGGAAACAACCCCAGTGCATTTCAGAGTGAGTACAGCTTGTTTTTCAGTGTTTCATTAAGTATAATTTACAACTTGTGCCAACTTCAGCTCTTCACACAAATGTAATCAGTGTTCCTTATGCAATGTTATTTTTAAGAATTATTTACTCATGTTCGAGCACAAGGTAAGGAACACAAAGTGTTAATATGGATTTTGCAATTTTAAGAAAGTAGGTCCATGAGGCCCTCCAAATATGGCCGGCGCACCATGACGTGCAAGTCAGTGAGCAAAGAGCATCTCCGGGGTGTGATTGTGTTTTAGTGCGGCTCAGATTTCCCGCTTGGGCAGCCTTCAACTTCTGTTTTTCAATCATTCAATCTCCATAGTCTTTAATTCACCGGAATTGTTGTTCTTTAACTGCCCGAGATACCCTCCCTCCCCCCTTCAGACTAGGTACTTTCTTCGCCCGGGAAGCTTAAAATCTTGCACATTGTTTTTTTTTATATCGACTTCGCGCCATTTTTACAGCGGTACCCCACCAGCAGGTTGAAGCCGTGAAGTGTTATTATATACATATGTAAAGTGTAGGCCTAAGAGCTTTGGTAAATAAACATTTTAATTACGCATTGAGAACTGATCATAGGGACATTATTTCCTGGCCTTCAGGCTCTTCAGGGCATGGGCCTTTAAAATACCCGCACGTTTTTCACCAAACGTATTAATATGTATTTTCTTTATTCGTTTTAATGTGCAAGTATCGTGTGTGTAAATGTAGGCATGTGACTATCTGATAAGTCACTGTGTCAACTCAATCGGCGAGCTTTTGTATGCCACAATATTGCATAACATGAGTGTGTGACCTGAATCGAACAGGCCACTGCTCACTGCACAATTGGAATATTTTTACGGCACATTTATAAGGAGTAGTAGTCCAGGATAACATTGGTCGTCGGCCGAACGACCCCGGAGGAAATCTTATCTCTACCGACTCATGAGACATTGTCCAGCGATTTCTGGCACCCGGGGTAAAATAATTTTTAAAATTTCACCACTCCTTAAATCCTGCCTCTACACACTGAGGCACCATGGCACCATGTCGAAATCTCTTGCCCGCATATGTGGCTAATTCTTACACACTTCCTAACATTTTGACAGTTGTCAAGATGGCGCCCAACTTAGTAGCTGATTCTCGAGGACATGTCATCCCAGAAATTATTTTTTCCAAATTTCCCTGAAACCTTTCAAAAATTTTAATTCCTAAATTTACCTGCAATGAAAGAGCATCACGGTCAACTTTACGACCGAACTCGTTTTTGGAGGAAAGCAACACACGAATTCAAAGGTACAGAATAGGCGAATATGAGTGTGCGAGCTGCATCGGGAACCAACTCACTGGAAGAGCAGGCAAATGGTACACTGCCATTAACCACTAGGCCCCAAAAGGGGCGAATTCGTGCAATTATTCCAATGCAGATACAGAAGCAATTTTACGTCGCTACAATCCCAGATGAAACTGCTGTGGAATGTGCAACAACCTGACAAGCAACTGCCGATGTTTATAACACAAAAAGTGCAGCAAGTTCAACGGTTCCAACCCCATTTACTGACGCAGGAAATATTGGAAATTCCAACAGAAACAGTGCTCCCGGAATATCGTGCATCTTATTACAGTTCATGAACAGCGACATCGAGGAGGTACTAAAAGCAACTGTTATGCTGGAATGGATCTCGCGTCAAGTGTGCAGCGAGTCAAATGCTGCACGAGGAAAGCACGAGTTGGGGAACAGTGACCGTTAACAACTACGTGAACAATTCTATCGGCAAACATTAATGGGAGGAGATCAGCAAAGAGACATAGCGATGGGACGGATGAACAACAGTAGGGAGAATGCATGCCGCCGCGATAACCCTGGTCATCGGTTGAACAACATACGACCTGGCGAGGGAAGACCTAATGACAGAGAGGGAGGGGACTACCTGCCCTGACATTCATGTTATTATTGGCCACTGGAAGTGTACCACAGGCAGAGCAGATGCCTAGCAACCCGCACCAGGACAGTTATCAAGGCCCAGCAAGAAGAAATCCGGGAAACAGCCTGAGAGAGTAAGGCGGCCATATGCCACAGACACCCCAATCAGAGAGAAGCACCCTCATACAACCCCGCAGCAAGCATTTGTGCATTAGATCAGTGGCAACATGGCACAATTCATCAGAATTCAAATCCACCTGAATGGGCACCCATGTCATGCACTTATTGACACAGCTGCTTCACATAATTTTGTAAGGAAAATATTTGTAAATACAAAGGACGACACGCCCAGGAATCACGTCATCAGACTGGCAACAGGTCAACACAGCCACAGCATGGAGGGACAGGCGACTGTGAAGGTGCAGGTACATGACCTGGAAACGATCATTACAGCAATGATCACCGACGAGATTAGAGAAGAAGCAATACTAGGTGTGCCATGGATGCAGGAGCAAAACACCACTCCGGAAGCCGCTGCCAGGAGGCTCAATGTTGGTACCACCAAGCGACATACGGTGTATAACATCGATCGGAAGAACGCAAAGAAATTACCACCCGTCAGACACAGTGATTTCGACCATGAAGTCCCGCCACAGCACCCTGCGATGTTCCAGCTACTGCTGAGCGAGCATCGTAAAATCTTCGCGAAACACGCCACATTGTAACGCACGACTGTGACGGAGATGAAATCAAGTTAATGCGAGAGGAACCTATTTACGCTACACAGAGAAGCTACCTACCCCACCAAATAAGAATCACACGAAAGAAATGTTGGCGAAGGGCGTCATAGAGCCGACTATGAGACGCTGCAACACCGCATTCACACTCGCACAAAAAAAAAACGGCAGCTGGAGGTTCTGCGTGAACTTCCATCCCATAAAACAGGTGACATCTAGTGCCTTACCACCTTACATGAGTGTGCGAAGTGCGTTTAGTTCCTCGGGCAATGTGAAGATTATAATGTCGTTGGACCTGTGCAGCGGGTACTGGCAGGTGCCCGTCAAGCAAGAGAACAGAGAGAAAACAGCATTCACCACGCCGGATGGGAGGCACTCTCAGATCTGCGCGATGCCGTTCGGGCTGAAATGTGCGCCTGCCATGTTTCAGTTCCATGATGGTTCGTGTCCTGGATGGACTGATTGGGGAGTGCACGTTATCGTACTTGGACGACATCATAGTCTGACCGAATAGCTGGAAAGACCATGTGTACCACCTGCCCATGGTCCTCGAACGACTGGAAATGAACGGACTCACTTGTGTGGTGAATAAATGCCGCCTAGGTAAAAGCAATGTGGAATTCCTAGGGCACATAGTGCGGGAGAACAGGAACTAGCAGAACCAAGAACAGCTACAAGTTTTCGACAACTACCCCACGCCGAAGACCCGCAAACAAGTCCGCAAGTTCTTCGGTCTTGTAAACTGACTGCGGAATGAATTTAGGAGTTAGCCGTAGTATCAGCACTGCTGACCGATTTACTCTCACCACAACGCAGGTTTGTGCTTTGTGCATTAGCAAGGTAATATGCGAGCCTGCAATTATACCTGCAAACAGATGCAAGCCAAGAGCGACTTGGAGCTGTCCTCTACCAGTGTGGTGTCAACAACATGCGACAGGTGATCGAATTCGCGAGCACTAAGTTGGGAGCAGCAGAGCGAAAATATGATGTGAACGATAGTGAATGCCTCGTGGTAGTGTGGGCAGTGAAGAAGTATCGTGCCCATCTGGAGTACCGGCAGTTTGTGCTCTGCACCGACAACCTTTGTCTTGTCTGGCTCCACAACACCAAAGAAGCAAGAAGCAAGTTAACCTGGTTGGCGCTGCTCCTCCAATGGTATGACTTCATGGTGAAGTATGTCCCGGGAAACGAAAATCAACTGACAGATCAACTGTCACGAGACAACCGGAGCAGCACGGTCATGAACGACAATGCGGAATGGGAAGGACGTCCTACCTCCAACCAAAAAGGAACTCATACACGAGGTATATGTTAATGTGTTCCTGACATCCATTTATCCCTTGTGCCTGTTTGTTCCATCACAGATGCATCAACCACACAGCAACACTCGACCGATCGTCATTAGGTTGCGGTCTCGATCAGTGCAGGTCGAGAAGAACGGTATTAAACTTTTCTTGCCATCCTGTATCTCGTTCCCGAGGGTCATAATATTAAACATTCACCACAAGAGTTAACTCTCGTGATGAATGAATATGTCACCTAAGCGAGTGTGTCCCATGAAGCCATGACCATTATACACAGCAGCTACTGGAAGGAACACTGGAGTAAGCGGCGCCGTTTATTCCCACGACTTTCTGATGTACAGAATGTCAACAGGTCCTGTGGCCGAATCCGAAGTGTGGCGTGTCTCCGAGTGGTTTCAAAACACCGGGGAATCAAGTTCCCGCAAATAGTGTGAAGTGGCGAGTGGTTCCCTAGCAGCATTAATTAATTAATAGGAGTATTTTAAAGCATAATTCACGGTGATCACACCATAACTCACTAGGGAAACTGCCCGCTCCAGCATAGAGAGTCGATAGCATTCCATAGAAAACAGGGTCTAGCTCTGCCCTTAGTTACGAAATCCATGTGTCGTCACATAATACACATTCCTGAAATTAATTACATAACGACACACACTGATGCTAAAATGTTAATTATAAGAGTGTACATGTAATCATCTATAGAGAATCAGCCACCTGAGGCATCATTTCATTTAATATCACCCTTCAAGTGTGGTGACATTCTCGTAATGTTCCATTCTTAGCTATATCTGGGGCTCTGGCGTTCACAAGTATGTCACATTGTGTTTTAGTTTAGCAATCTTAATTATGTACAATATCAATTTCACTTATCATGTTATACATTAAGTTCAGTTTCTTTCATGTTTTCATTTTGGCGCCGTATTCGCCAGATGCGTGGCGAAACCGAACCCATGGCGTTAGTCAAACTTCAGCACTCCAGACTACCAGCAGGGCAGACGGTAATCTCCGCGTACCCCCTCGGCAATTCAATATAGGCTGTATTTTTCTTCATATCCATTCATATCAATGTAAATTTCTCACTGTCAAGTAACAATTTTCAATCTCTTCTGAAAACATGACTCATCTCTTCAATTTTACCCCCAAAATCAAGCTAATTTGACCCAAATCTGCATTCTCAATCAAGCACACTTTTTTAAAAAACATACTTTGTTCACTCTTTGATTAGCGGTCCATTTTCAGGGCGAATGATGTTAAATTTAGGTCAAGAAAATAATATTTACTTTATATTAGATAGCCAAATCAATTAGTCAAACATAATATCACAAGAACAGTATGACGATTCTTGGAGTTTCATAAAAAATGATGATGATTTAGCTCAAATTGAGTCCATAAAGAACCACACACAAAGAGTGAACACAAATTGAAAATTAATTTTGATTTTACACCAAATATGATTGATTTTTAGTTACGCTTTAAAAATTTTGGCAGAAAATTAAAAAAAAATTTGAATTTATCTTGAAATTGGTTGTATTTTAGTTAAATTATTGAATAGCCCCAATATCTACAGCAGACTTCTACTGATTTATAAAAAATGTATACATATAAACACATATGCACCTATTTCTTTTTAAACAACACAAAGGTTTACAAGCAAGCTAATCTCTCGCCAGGGACCTATGTTTTTGGAGTTTACAGATATCTCTATTATGTGCTGGGCTCCATTGTTTTTCCAGCCATATTTAGCTCCAACAAAACTGAATTGGAGAAACCCATCAGTTCATACACCAGCTTATTTTTTTTTTTATATTTTTTTTTAGTGGAGTGGTGATGAATTTTTTATTTTATTTTTTCCTTGTACACACACACTCACACACACTCTCTCACTCTTGCTCTCTCTCTCTCTCTCTCTCTCTCTCTCTCTCTCTCTCTCTCTCTCTCTCTCTCTCTCTCTCTCTCATGTGCTGTAAGCGCCTTACACCATATGAGGAATACACACTTTTTTTTTTGCATCAATACTCATATACAAAATATATGGGCAAGAGCAATGGAAATGGTTTTTGTCTCGAAATTTGAATGCTTTGGTGATAATTTATTTTTGTAGGCACCTTTTCACACAATTATATTATCCTCTCAACCCAGGGATCGAACCCCGAATCTCGAGTTACAATCCAAGCACCCCCCAACTGAGGGCGGTACTTGACGAGGGAGGTGCTGATATAAATGCTGCATGTGGTGAGCTACAACATTAATAATGGGAGTGTTTGATGCTTGGTGAGGAAATAATTTTATTCACCCTTGCTGTGTGAATTCTCAACTGTGTTCCCTGCAAGGAGTAAACTTTCTGGATCTTTTTGCAGTTGTACTCGTCGAGAGCAGCACCGAGCACAGTAGTTAACATATTTCCTTTTGCAGACAGAGCTCACCAACATGGAAAAAGTGCACAACTGAAGCCAGAGAGTGCTGCAGTTCAGTTGCGAACAAGAGTGTAGATATGTTTTTTCTGTCACTACAAGAGTGCACTGAAGTTCAGTAAATGAAGAAAATAATCTAATTTATAAAAGTTAATGGTAGTTGCAGCTGCACAACTACACAAATATAGAATTTCCAAGAGAGAGTTAAAATATAAATTTGTTTATGTGATTTCTATACTGACCAGCACTTTGCACATGTCTCTTTAAATTGCTCAAAACTCATGTCTCCGCCAACAAAATTTGCTCTATATATAAATTCTTGGAAGTTTCCTCAGAAATTAAAACACCAACACCCCAGTCAACTTTTTTCATTTAATTACAATAATTTATTTGATAAATTAATAATAAAGTTTTCAAGTTAACAAACTATAGTTATATTCTTAAGAAGAAACTTCACTATGATATAATTCATAAAGGTAAATCAATAGCATTAATTAGTTTTAATGCAAAATTTTCAACTCCAAATGTGGAGAACAATACTGTAACTACAACTGAAAATATGAAAGATGGCGTATATAAAAATACTGTTATAAATATTCCCAGAGGCCGATATGATGTTGAATCTTTGAAAAAAGCTATAAATTTTACTGAGCGATTTTCAACAAACAACATTGAATTTTCAACAGACAATGTGAAAAACAGAATATCAAATATAACCAATGTTCGTTGTAACTTGGCATATGGCATGTTTAAAAAATATGAGGAATCTAACGATTTGGAAACTAATATAATTGCTAGTTTTCCACCAAATACCATGTTTGGTTTTAGAGACTATGTTATTTAAGAGCCCCATATCCAATTTTTATAAAATTAATAATGAGCAATTTAATAACATTGTTTTAGAAATTAGAGATGAAATTGGAAAATCAATTGATTTTGATGGTTCTGATATCGACATTGTTTTGGAAATTACAAAATAAAATTAAGTGTTTACTATTTTATTCGAAATCATAAACAGTGTCCCTGTTTTATGGACCCCTTAATATCTCCAAAATAGAAAACTTTTATTTCAGAAATAATTGGAACCCGAAGTGGATCCCACCTCTCATTAATAAAATTTAAAACTTTTGTTAGAAAATTGAAGGGGCAATTCCGGGTTACTCCCTTAGGAGGCAGATAAAATATAAAACTTTTCTTTCAGAAATAGGTGTGATGAAAAATTTTTGTACTGCACCAAGTGTTGGTGATTCACTAACACATAAGCCACCATATGATTTTTAATATTTTTCTTACTCATCCCACCTCTCATTAATAAAATAAAAAAAATTCTTTTGGATATATGTGAGACCCAAATCAGGTCCCACCTCTCATTAATAAAATTATAAATTTATATATCAATATAGCAGTGTATCAATTTTATTTTCTAATATAACTCTCTTGTTATCATAAGGACTCAATGCTATTTTATTAACTTCTACTGTAAATACTTTGTGTTTCTCACATCTTATCAAATTAATTGCCCTATATTTAATTTTCTTGTCAAACACCTATTTCTTATGGTTATCAAAATTAATTCTACTGTTGACAACACGTTTATTACACCATTCGCTCTTATGTTTTATTTATCCTCAACTCTGTATGCATACATCTTTACTCTTAAGTCAACAAATTCTTTAATTACACTGCCATTACACTCATCTTTGATTTTGCCTAAATTTTATTTATTTATTTGTGGAATGTTATAAATATTGTCTTTTGAATAATCACTTGTATCAAATTTATCTAACATCGACTGCATGTCTTCACAAAAATCTTCTGTTTTAATGTTATAAAAATTAGAGTTGGTAATTTGAAAACACAATTCAATTTAGCACCATATTTTGGCTTCATAATTTTATAGCGGAAATCGTACATTAATTATTTCGAAATATTCAAAATGGCAATGCCCTCGTTAATTGGCTTATTAAATTTACATTAGTTTTATTCATGTGAATAGCAGCAAGATTCTCATTAAATATAGTAATTTTCTTAAAATGTGGCTTGGCCACTAATTTCTCCCAAATTTCACTTGAAACTGGTTTTATATCAACTTTGGTTCTTATATTCTTCATTGTTTTACCAAAGACAGAATTATTCATCAGTCTGTAAAACTTTTCCAAAATCATTGTTTTGCATTAGTCCTCATCAATGTGTTAAAATCCGTGTACTTATTTAACCAGTCAGATTGATTAAATGTCAAAATATTCTATGTATTCTTGTAAGCTTCAGTCCATTATATAGACACTGTTTCAAACTACGATAATGTAGTATATATTTTTCTTTTTTATGTAAAGTTGTTAATAGTTTAGGTTCATTGGTACCCGGAAGTAACTTATTTTATGGACAAAATGGAATATCTTTGTATAAATTATGTAGTTCCTGTGGATATTCTAAACCAACTTCTAATATGAAACCAAACTCAGAATAATTTTTCAAATTTAGTATTTTTTCACTTCAGGAATCTAAATAATTTAATGCATAGTATACCATCCCGAAACGACCATATGGTAAATGTTATAATATTGTCCTACCATATAAATTATTCGCATCAAGATAAGCTAGATAATTTTATTCTTGATTTGCATTAAATTTTCCAAATATTTGTTATTTGCTTTAACATATCGCTTACAACATTGTGAAATACCACCTCGAATTCCTTTTCAATCATTAAAATCATATCATAATCATGTAATAATTCTAGTAATTGTTTAGTAATTTTTAACATTGTGTCACACAATAAACCTAGTGCTGTAAAAAACCACACAGGGCCTAGACTACAAGAATTTATAAAAGTGTTTCTAAAATTTTAGAATATTTCTGCTAAGAAACATCACTTTTTTAAAATATAAATCATGGTATTCACCAAGATTTTAATATTAAATTGGTTTCATATATTTTTTTGCATGTTCGTATTCATCACCAGATATACTATTTTCATTAATTTTATCATAAAACTCACTCCTTTGGGGAAGTTGAATTTCATTGAATTTTTTTAAATTATCCTTTTAATCATACGGGTAAGCACCTTTTTTAATAACTAAATATATTTTATCTTCTGGAAAATCTTTTTATGTGTGTTTCATTTGTTCTTTAGTTAAGTTAGATGATAATTGATCTAAACTACTAGCCATAACGTTTTATGTGTCTATGAATCGTATCTTCAAATTTTCTTTTTTTCTGCCAAAAGTTATAAAGTTATCTTAGTTATTCGCAAGTAAATCTATCTTTTTTCATCATACCCTAACTCTTTAATGAGTAAATGAGCATCATGACCAGCTAAGTTATGAAAATTAATAGGTAAAAAATTTGGTAATTTTAATTGAAAATTTCAATTATTACTTGTTGGCTTAGTAAATTTTCCACTTATATGATCATCATAATGTACTTTTTTATTTTCCCACGCATATACACACTTACATACAGTACATTTTCTAGATTTCCTATATAAATTTTTTCTTCTGTTAGTGGATTCATTGGCTCATTTTGCGAATAAATTTGCCCAATCTCAACCATTTCGCTTTTTATTGATTGTTTAAATATTTTATGAGCATTTGGGCCAACTGGTTGTCTATATTCGCCATAAGCAGATACAATATAATAGCAAAAACCAGAAGCTCCATGTAGCTGATAGTTCGTTGTGTATAGTGCATTATTAAAATTTATATAAATGTTATTTTTTGGCTCATTTGTAAGTTTATATTATTCTTTGAGTATTGCTTTGTAAAGTCCATTATAGATATCGTCCTCGTTTAAAAATGAATATTTTTTTAATTGAGTTAAATTTTTTTATTTCTCTTGAATTTGGTTTGGTGGTTGATATTTTCTTTAAAATTGATTCAAAATCGGCATATATTGTGGAAGGAACTTTTGTGGTGTGTTTTATATTTTTAAATTTTATTTGTTTGCCTTTTTAAGGCGAGATTATCTTCATTGGTTCCATTTTTTAGCAGTCTTCTATGTATTTATATAATTTATCTTGAGAATAAAAAAAATTGAATATGCATAATAATGCAAATATAAATTTTACTTTTGTGTTTACTTTTTTGTGCTGAAAGCAACTTCTATATATATTTTATCCAACAATAATGTGAGTTTTCACCATTTTTAAAATAAAGTAAATTTATGTGTTCGTCCTTTTCTATTTTTGTAAGCTTTAGTGGGTAAGCATTGCATTTACATCAATGGTGTAATCATTTATAGAAACATCGTTTTGGTTTTCTATTTTTGGAATATAATCCATTTTTACAGGATATTCATATCTTTGTGGGTATTTTTCAGCAGGAAATAGTGCAGATTTTAATTGCCCAAAGAAAACATTTTTGATCATCGTTCTTCATATTAATGCATTTTTTTTTTGTTTCAAATCACATCTGGCAGTTCTATATATGACGAGCCATTTAATGGATTATACTTATTTATGGCTAGCTGTAACCCAATTATGGTATGTAAAGCCAAATCTGAGGTGCTTATTTCAATGTTTTATATTCGTGCAACTATTTCATTTTTTATTTGTTTGTGGTTTTTTTTTATGTCACCCTGGTGCAATATTGTAAATGTGTGTGAGTGAATGTCGTCGAAAATTCGAATCTCGCCAGATTTTCGGCTTCGAAAATGAGAAGCAAATTTAATGCTGTACTTTACAGCTCTGAGTTTTATAAGTTGACTGTTGTTGCTTTACCGTGGCTAAAAAATTTATGGGCAACAGTATATTAAAATTATTTTCGATGCTGTATGTTGATAACCTGCACTTAAATTTTTTCTCAACTTCGTATGTGTTATCAGTTTTTTTCTGTTTTTGTTCACATGTACACTATTTGAAAAGGGGACAATTTCTTTTAAAAACATTTTAGCTTTTCTATATATTATTTTGCCATTTGGAAAAGGTAAATTTGCTAAGTTTCTTATCTTTTTTCATTTTTAATTATTGGCATAACAGCTGTAGTTAAATCAACTGTTCTTAAATTATATATATAATGTTAAAGCTTTTAGCTTTAGATCTTAATTTCAGAACTGTTAAATAATTAATGTTCTCAATAGAATTTTTATAATTATAATCCCTTTTTAAAATAATATTTTCAGTATGATCATTTTTATGTAATTTATATAATTTTTAATTATCTACCTATAATTCTCAACTCGCACAATTTATTTTCTCTGAGCTCACCCACTAGTTTTCTGGTCTCCATATTTATATATAGTAAATTTTATTATAATAAATATTTATGAATTAAGTGAATGCTGAGTTTCACTTAGAATTTCCATTCCGTAAATGTGTGTGTTACTATATTTATGCATTTCTAGTGAATGGTTATATACAAATTTTTCATATTCGCATTCCATTTTCTCTTCTTTGATTCATAATGTCGTTTAGTATATTCGGTATAACATTTTTTTGCAAGTGTTAAAATGCTTATCTATTTTGTTTTCTCCCATGGTCACAATTTGTAGCTTGTTGTTGTTGATGAATAAGTGGGCAGGGCTGCTGCTCTCGCATTGGTGGTGCCGCCATGTTGTCTGCGGTGGGTGCTGGCGACTGCCCACAGGTCGTGCATGCGGCACGCCGGGTATAACGAGCCCGTTTAGGCTACATTCCACTTGGCACTAAAAGAGCTGACCAGTACTGACGAGCGTTCCTTTAGTTACTGTTTCTGCTGACCAGTAACGGATGAATGGTATTGTGGCATCTGGGTTGGAGACTATATACTTCTGTTTGAAAATACTGATGTGCAGAAGGTGAGGCAGTCTCAGGAAATGCAGATGACACATAATAGATGCTACGGTTAATGAGCAAGTTGTGCTGTTGTCATGTATGCGGAAGTTGTTGGTGGAAAATTTATTTTCACATTCTTTGATATCATTATCCATATTCATCCCTGTTCACAATACGTTTAAGCATATCACTGCTTCCTCACGTATAGCAGATGCCATTATTCCTGCTGAAAACTGGTGATGAGTGTGTTCCACCTGATTCCAGTACTGAGCATTACTGGAGTGCGAATTTTTACCTATGTTATTTCTTTTGGCATTCTACTACTGAGTGCTTTCAGTATATTGTGGAATGTAACCTTAGGGAAGCGGGGAGAGAGGAGAGTTCCCCTGTGCCCGACTTGTCGCTGCTTCTTCTGCTTTCGAAGTGATGAGGGCGTCGTCGGTTCGGAGAGTGGGCGACCCCGACACATAATAATGTTACAGATGCAACAAAACAATCAAGCAAACAATAATATCACGAGCTCAGAGTTATTAAATTTCATTGTGCAGGAAACGTCCGTGATAAATTATATTTGGGTTTAGTGAATAAGTGAAAATAAATTACAACACATTCAAGATTATTTTGATAAAATTTTTGGAAGCAAAAGTTTGATGGCCTAATTTAGCTTCTAATTTTATTGTCAAATATAGTTGAAGGCGTAAATTTGATATTGTGATAGTTCAAGAGAACAAATACAAATTAATAAAACACGATAATCATATAGAACAAACTCCTACGTTCGGAAATACTTTAGTACTCGTGAGTGTTCCTGTGTAGATTGTAGACCAAAAACCTGAGCACTATTATACGTCTTTTCTTATGAGTGTTATGTAGATCATAACCTTTGAGGATAGAGTTTGTTGAATAATGTATAAATGAACTATTATGCGCGTCCTCTACCAGTTTATCTCTGAAAACGTAGAGTAGCCGGAAATAGCAGGTGTAAGGGGACTGGCAGAAAAATGTTACCGCTCTCGAATTTGGTTCGTGTCTCTCTTCCAAATTATTTGGCTGGGCTTCCGATCCCGGATTCATTTGGAGGATGGTTCCGGCTAGGAGGTAAGATAATCTACTGCGGTAAAAATATGATGAAGTTGTAATGTTTGCGTTTTTTAGTATGTTGTGTTCAGTGAACTTTGGCCTCCGTTTGAAGCATTGGTTATGTTATGTGTACTTATGATTTGACAAAATATAGTGTTACTAGTAATGCGGTTCCGTGTGGGGAATTTTTCGTTGTAACCAAAGTAATTTGAGTATATTTATTTGGCGTGTTTGCTAGTTATGTACACTTTTTTTTATGAATAGTTGTGTATTTTAAAAAAAAGTACTGATTGAAGACGTCATAGGTACATTGACACAAGCACCACACTATACAATCATAACACAATAATATATGTACGAGTTCTGCTTCATGTAAATCGGTACAAGCTACAGTCACGCATAGCAGTAAACATTTTATTAAACATTGTACTAGTAGCAGTAAAGCTGGAGTCACAATACCCCGACGTAACCGACACGACATCCCTGATGCGACGTAATTTGAGTAGCAGCCACTGAAAATAGTCTAAGAGCCGGTGAGAGATCGACTTACACCCATCTGATAACCAGATGACATATTTTTTTTTAAATTTTATTAATTAATGAACACACCTATGATAGCTTGCCTATTGCAAAGCTGTCATGACTATTTTTAATTAAATTAATTTTAATTAGGTTTTTTTCATCACCTTCTCTATTGATAACCAACCAAATTTAGTCCCAAATGTTAATTTTCTATAAGGAGAATATGCCAAGGTAGGCTTGCTTACTTATTACCGGTCATAGCTACCTGGCAAGCAGGTATGAACAGGTAAATCAATATAGGTAACTACACCGAGCTGATAACCAATCGAAATTGGTATCAAAATAAAGATTATTTAATAACAAATATAGTGGTATAGGCTTGCCTGCGAAAAATCGGTCTAGAATATTATTGCTGTGCGTTAAAGTTTTAAAATCGGAGCAATTAAATATGTGCGAGAGAGAAAGAGAGAGAGTAGAGCGCCCGAAGTCTGTGCGATAGAAGAGGATACAACATAGCAGCTGTGCGAGACGTGTGATGAGGTGAAAGTTGTATAATTGCACACAATACGAATTTACTGGGACATCGAAATTTGTCCAACAGAAACCCCGAGAAACGATAATGGGGAGGACTATGAAGATAGGGAGATCATGGGGTGAAAAATATGTACATAATGTAATATTTATTCATGAAAATGCATTAAATTACAAAAATATTTAACTGAATCATACCTAAATTGACAATATTACCAATAAAAGCTACAATTACGTTACTGGGGAGGGCTATGAAGGTCAGGGAAATTGCGGGGTAAAAATATATGCCCATTTTCATGAACTTTACCCTTCAATTTCCTATCAGTTCATAGCCCTCCCTATTATTGTAGGGGTAATTCTTAATATAATGGGCTTTTTCGAAAATCAAAAAAATAGTACCTGGATATGTTACATATGATTATTAGTAATCATAATTAGTAGGAATTTTGGAGGGGCTTCAAGTAGTTTTCTGTAAAAGAAAAATATAATGTTTTAGGGAGGAGGGTTATCAAGATTGCTGTGTTTATTCTATAAAACACTTACAATTTACGTAGAATAAATTTATATTGGGTCGCTAAATTGTAGTACATGTAAGAATACAGTTTGCAATGAATCTTTGTGTAAAACCTCATTTACGGGGCATATTTATGTCATGGCATTTAGGTTATACAGGTATACAACATCGGTATCGGAAGATTATGTAATTCTGGTGAATTACTCAAGGCTTACCTTGTCTATATTCACGAGATGAATGTACTTCGTGATGTATAATTAGTAGAATAAAAAAATACATATAGTACAACATGCACGAATAGGTTTTTAGATGGTGTCTATACACAACATGCATCGCCATTACACGTTGCACTGCATTTGGTGGCCAATGGTTGGAGAGCGTTAGCATTTTTAAATTTTTTACTTCACAGTGCATTGTGGGAATTTCCAGAACTAATGGTGGATGTGTAACTGTCTTAGGCGTTTAGATCAGTGTATGAAAGCTAGTTTTAAATCAAATAATTGTGTGAAAATACAATTGTTTCTTCTGTGCTAATATATATACGGAGTTATTTAAATTATAATATCTGTTTGGTAATGTGAGCGTGTCTGGAAAGTCGTCAAATAAGGTACACATTGTGTTGTGGATACAACGTAGTACTATTGATTTGGTGAGTAACGTAATTATTTCTGAAATTCTTAAGAATAACTGCTTTCTCGAAAATCAATAAAATTAAAATCTTGGAAAGTTGTATAATTCCACTCTACTACTTATACAGAACACTAATTTACTAGGAACATCCTCATTTGACCAATAGTAAACCTAAAAACGATAGTGGGTAGGGTTATGAAGTTCAGAGAAATTGTGGTGAAAAATGAGTGAAACATATGTACATAATGTAATATTTAGTCACAAAAATATATTGAGTTGCAAAAAGACTGAACAAGCGTAGCCAAACATTATGTACAGAGCCAGAGTCCAGCCCTAGCAGGGGAGTAAATCTCCGAAACAGTGATTCAAGGCACATCGGCAACTTTTTTTGTGGTGATTCAAAGCGTCGCACATCAGCGAAGTTTGTGATTTAGATCCATGGACCTCTGGGTCGCTTCCAAATAAGTTTGTAATTTAGATCCATGGACCTCTGGGTCGCTTCCAAATAAGTTTGTAATTTAGATCCATGGACCTCTGGGTCGCTTCCAAATAAGTTTGTAATTTAGATCCATGGATCTCTGGGTCGCTTCCAAATAAGTTTGTAATTTAGATCCATGGATCTCTGGGTCGCTTCCAAATAAGTTTGTAATTTAGATCCATGGACCTCTGGGTCGCTTCCAAATAAGTTTGTAATTTAGATCCATGGATCTCTGGGTCGCTTCCAAATAAGTTTGTAATTTAGATCCATGGACCTCTGGGTCGCTTCCAAATAAGTTTGTAATTTAGATCCATGGACCTCTGGGTCGCTTCCAAATAAGTTTTTTTGTTATTCCAGGGTATTTGAAACAATTGTACATTACCTTATTTAGACTGTTTCTGAATTCTCAAAAATTGCATGCTTGAGGGTACTTGTCATTGGAGGTGGCATCACTATGTGTATACTAGCGTTGTTCAAATTCCCAGTATAGTGCACACTGGAAGTATACTTAGTAAGTATTTGAAATAGTATACTTGTGGAGCATACTACGTACTTAAGACAGTTGCCATATTGTATTTCAGGTATATGGTTTGTGGTTATATAGCTTGCAAGTTTTAAAAGTTAATAAGTAGTATTTATGAAAGTCTCTCTTTTGTATGTGTAAATAATTGTCAGCTTAATAAATATGGATCACATTCTGAGCGTTTTTATAGATTTCTGCAACATATTTCCGAAGGGTTTGCATACAAATAATATTAAAATTGCATTCTGCATTTCCAATGTAGTACTAGCTTCATTGAATTGTATTTATTTTTCTTTTGGTGTCAAACACATGATAGGTTAGGCATAGGGGGGAAGAGGAAAGGATACCAGTGTCTGTAATGCCCCTTTACACACAATAAATAAATATAAGAAATAAAACATCCTATTAGAACTGCTCTAATTTGTTTACAATCTTCTAATGACATGATAAAGTAATATCGCAAGGCTATTGGTGTAGTATGAACATTTGTGAAATCAACAAAGAAGCTGAACAAATAAACATAACCTCAGGATACAGAGGTGCAAGAATTTTTATATTTCTGCTATGGTGTAAATTTATAATAAATGGCATCCATAATGTGTGCGAGGAACATAAGCCTAATACTGCCAGGTTATTGTTTATTTTCACTCTTAGGTGATCCCTCGCGGTATTTCTTGGCCCTATTGGTTGCATATTTCATACAACAGATGGTACATTTGCCCCAAAAGTTAGGATAAAATAATGGTAACCATATGCAGAGTAAAAACAAAATAATTAGTAATTACTAGCATTCATGAGTGCAGTGTTCAAATAAACTCTGTATGTTGTGAAAAATAATGATAGGGTTTGAAGGAACCGGGGGGGTTAAGATATTGTAGATAAAAAGCATTTAATGTTAAATTGAGTTCAATAGAGCACTGATATATGTTATGATGGTAACAATACAGGATGTTCACCCTCAGAGAAAACAGGGAATTACATGTGGCGGGGAAAAGTCAAGGATTTATCGGTCAAAGTTTCAAAGGAAAACTAAACGAGTTGAAACTCTGAAAACTGAAATTCATTAACTAAATTGGCATTCCAGTGAAATATGAATTCAACTAAAATAAATTGTGCATAAAACCTTAATAGGCAAAAATTTTATCAGTGCGTCAAAATGAACTTATGTACCATACTGTCCTTATTAAATTGCACAAAAAAAATGTAACACATTAGGGCTGACTCAAAGAGAAATATTGCCCTAGTTGTAAACACAATATTCTGCCGATCACTAATAAAGATTACCAACAACTAGATTCATCTCTCTAATTAAAGTAGGTAAACTAACAAATTGCACTTCTCAATAAACTCTTTTTATCTATTCTTTCGTTATAATATACTGTCTACCACGAGACAATAAATATCCTTGAAATGCTTAATTAAGGTCGATGCTTACCTTCAGGATTAAAATAAACAACTGTCAGGACCACCAAAAGGCCTTGAAATTAATGGGTACTGAATTTATCCTAAATATTTCCTCATCTTCCGTCAACCTTAATTTATATATATATATATAAAATAAAATAAAATAAAGCTCATAATATACCAAAGTGGGGAACGTTTAAAACTGATGTGCCTTAAAATTTTAAAACAGCAAATTATAAAAAAATTATGTTCCCATAAGCGATAACCAAAATAGATAAACAATAATAATAATAAGTCTCCTTTAAATCAAAACCTCAAAATTATGCCAGTAAAATTCTCTTGAATCAAAGCAAACAAATATAAAACAAAATGGCGCAAAGCATTTACTGCTATCTAGTAGCCATTTTCGGAACTTCTTGTTGGGACAGCTTTGGACATCTTTTGTAGCAACAAATTGTGTTTGTGTCTTGTAATATCAGTGAGGACGGAGGACAGGGGACACAGCAATTGTAGCAGGGGCTTAACCTCGCCCAGCCACCATTGAAATGACAGAGTATTGTGGAATACTTTTAAAAAATGTGCTCTCATTGCACCTCCTCTTCCTAAAACCATGTTGCACAAATGGATGGGCATTTTCAATATACTTTTCATAAACGCTTATAAATCTGAACTTAGCCCAATCTCTTATTTTTCCTCCCATAATTATTTTAGTAAGATGGCTGTTGATAAAATGGTCATAAATAGAAATAGTATACTCTGCCATTCTTAGATATGAATATTATCCACATGCCACCGGTAAGATTTTATAACTTTAGAAAATAAATTTGCAAGTATTATTTATTAAGTATTATTACATCTGCCTAGCAAACAAAACAAGTTTTGCTATTTGTACAAAAAAAAAACCAAAGCAAAATTTTTTAAATTATTACTGTGCAAAGATGTTGATGCAGATTCCTTGCTTGGGATTTACACAGTATTAACACCATGTGAAACAAAACAGTTTCCAGCAAAATATGTTAATATGTGTGTTTTATTATTACGCAAATATAGGGCAAGTAATTTTATGGTTTTGATATTCATTCATATAACACCTAAACTAGCCTCTTTTTTACTATATTTGTGAGACACTTTGTGAAATGAATTTTTCAAGGTTATTGTATAATTTGTTTGCTCTTGGCTAAGTGACAGAATTCTTGTCTACTTGCCAAAGGCTTCTGCAAATAGGATGGGTTTGGTACGTGGGTGACGACAGATTGGCAAGTAAAATGAGAAACAGGAGATACGTATAGTAATCAAACCTTGAGGAACACTATGCTTTATATTTGCTTGTTTAGAACAGAGGTCATGATTTCTTTGTAGTATGTAACAAGAAGTTACAGATATAACAAACGAGCCTACTTTCCTCTACGTAGATACAAATAATTTTTATGAAATAATTCGGAACTCTCTGTACCGCAAGGTGGCTTGCAACCCACTGTACTACTGAGGTAGAGTCAACTTAGGTTTAACTAATGGGTCTAATGGTTTGGTAGACAGGATTTACTACCCTGAAAAATGTATAAGGCCATCAGTTTGAAAATAGGCATGAGTCACTTAAATAGTGTGAGTTTATATTACCTACTCTAGCTATGTTTCTGTAACAAAATTCAATTGGAATTAGTTGATAGGTTCTGGGAGTAAGGCATAAACCCGCCATTTTTTCACCCAGCACTATCTTACAAAAAGGTGGACAAAATAGGCTTTTACACGTACAGTATGTTTGGTGCTTCTAATGGATACTGTCAGCCCACAAAGTTTGGTTGAATTTGCCATTTAAAAAATGCTTGGTCTGCTGTGGCACTATCTGCTTGAAAGATTTGATGGAATTAAATTGATTGAACGTGAGATATGGTATAAAAGCTACATTTTTTCATGCGGTTTTCTTTCAGCAAATGATGAATAAAAAGTTGGTTTATATTAGTTGATGTTTGTCACAAATACTGCTAATATATTAAGATTGTTTGACATGGCTGTTACGTTGAGAACATGCGACTAGTTACATCTTTATCATATAAATTTAGATTCACTATGAAACCATTACTTGTTGCCCTATTTTGGTAGGAATTGGTTGATTGTTTCCTGAGATATGACATAAAAACTTTTATTTATTCACTCTGTGTGTTTTTTTTTCTTTTCTCTACACAATTACACACAATTTCTCCCTGTGCTCAAGTTTGATGGGTGTAGTAGATAATGCCAGCATACAAAGTAAAATTGAAATTTATTGCATGGTTTCATAGGTGTTGTATTCTAAGCTTCAATGTTTGTGGTCACCATTTTTAAAAGTTCCAAACCCACTTAAAACATGGCAGGTAGGACTAGGTACTTATTTGCCAAATTTTGTTAATAATTGGTTGTTTATTTCCCCAGATAGGCTATGACATGAAAAACATAATGTATTAATGTGACATTATCTTACAAAATTGTGGACAAAAGAGGCAATGTATTGTCATATTTGAAGCTTGTAATAGATTCTTCCAGCGTACCAAGTTTGGTTGAAATCATTCAAACAATTTGATAGATATAACTAAATGCCCTATAATATTTGCCACCACCAATTTGAAAGTAGGTGTCTAATCTAGTTAAATCACATTTGTGTACATGGCTGGCCTAACACAGTATTACTTACATGGAAAATTTGGTGGGAATAAGTTGCATAGTTTTAGAGGTATAACCAAAAAATTTAATTTTTACTATAGTGCTATTTTCCAAAATGGCGACACATACACACAGAAAAGTGATCTCTTTACTTCGGAAAGGAGGCTGAAAAAACATAGGTTGCTTATTTTGTGTTGTGACCAAGCATATTGTATTTTGCACAGATGATTGCTTTGGTTAAATAACAAAAAATTCTACTTAGCATTGGCAATATTTTGCTGGCTGCATTAAGCAAACTGGTAATTATAAATCACTCTCATATTTATGTTGACACTGTTTGAGAAATTGATAGCCTAGTTATTGTCTGAATAATGCAAGAGGCAATTTTAAAGTTCTCTCCCTCTCTCTCCTTTTTTTTTGGGGGGGGGGGGCGGGGGGGGGGAAAGGTCTGTAGTTGGCCAAATTAATTTTGTCACCTTCGTTTATACTGTGCTGACCATTGCCCATTTTAGCTTATTGAGAAAAATGGTTGAAAAGAAAAGCGTTAATAGTCCATTCATGTTTGCTCCCAACTTTTCGGGCTCCCTGCCCATGCTCTGCTTTCTGGATATTCCTGTACCCCATGCAAATATAGCTTAACAGAGTCTAGAAAATTGCACAGAAAGGACACTGCACCACATTCGTGCACACTCAGTGTAATGTTTTGCATAAGGACTATTTTTTACTATGTATTACCAACACTGCTATTTTCTCCCTGCTTTTATGAATATGGTTTATATGTTAAATATTGTAATTTACAGATAGTATATAAGTTTAATTTATTCAAAAAATAAGGTTCTTATATGTTAATACAACTATAAAGCGCTTGTCATACATGACATTTAGAAAACAACCAAACACATCATACATGGGGGTTTTTTTTTTTTTAAGGTGTGATTCGAAAAGTGTGAAGAAACCACTAATAGACTATAGATACGGTTTGGAAGTACACTGCCTTGGTAGTGTACAACTAATGGCAGATAAATATTTGTAGTGTTTATGTTCTTTGTTTTTCTTCCATTTATCCATTTAAGTGTCACTGTAGGGTATTCATACCTTTATTGCAGTATTAATATTTTTTGAGAGTTTAGATGTAGGATATTGTATCTTACGCCGTGTTCCAAATAGCAGGAAATGTGCAGTCTCTTGCACTTGCACATGACGTCAGTGTGTGCTGTTCCAAATGTGTGCACATGGATGCTCTATTCGTGCTCGCAACAACCGCCATTCTTTTGTTTGCTTTCTAACATCAGGAAAAATAAATTAACCGCCTTAGTTCCATTCTCCTCCGTGTGACTTTCGTAAACATATATATATATGTTCACATGGCAGGGTTTACATTAAAAAGTGATAGAAAGATATAAATTGGTTGAAAGAAAAAAGTAACTAGTGCTTCAAAAGTTCCCACTTTACCGTGAACAGCCTATAACTCTCTTCATATATTATTGTCATACACATCATCATTCCATTGTTAATTGAAATCTAAATATTAATGTATAAATTGTTTAATTATTTGGTGTATACAGAACAATTGATTGCAGGCTGTATTGATTAATTTGAAGGGTACGAGTGACGATACTTCCATAAAGGTGGGAGTGGAAGTTCTCGTGCGAGTGTCATTGTGAGTGCTGGCTATTTGGAACACAGTCTTAGCTCTTAGCGTTGTCATTTTTTACTGGCATCTCAAATTGGTTTGGAATGCTGCTGTTGTGTGCAGTATTCCTTGAGAAATTACCTCCACTGATAAAATATTAACATCTAAGTATTTTTTTTGTTAAGTAATAAACTGTAAATACTGTTTCCTCCTTGTAGAAATCTTTGAGGTACTGGTTTTTGTGTAATTGAGTTTTTACAAAAGTGGCATCTGACAGTGGCTGTAGTTAAAAAAATTTGAAATAGTTGTATGCATCAAAAATTACAGTTACTGTGGAGTTCTATTTTCTATCATTTTCGTTGCCTTTCATACATACAGTATTGTACATGCCCTATACAATTAAACTCTTTTAAGAAGTTTCCAAAGAGACTGAAAAATTTGGTGCAAATTTATATACACCCAATAAGCAGGAACATTTTTCTGAAGGGTTTAATGTGTGCATGCGTGTGTGTGTGTGTATTTTTATTTAAATTGGTATCTACTAAGCTGAAGTAATTATTTGGTCTCAACGCTTAATTTTATAACAGCAATAACCATGCAGAGATTTGAAAAACTTTTTTGTGTCAAGTGCACGTTAAAAGATTTTTTGTTTTTACATTTCAGTGAAGGACTGGCTGTCGCTCGTCCCATTAACGGCAGCTGTTGCCGGCTTTTCCTACGTGTCGTACCGAGCGTTCTTGTCCAAGGTATAAACTTACATGTAATAGTTCCTGTCTTAAATTTATTTTGTATTTACTACATGGAAGCAGTGTGCACTCTTCTCATTTTACTGTTAAGCGAAGCCCATGATTTGGTGACAAGTTAGTTCTTTTGGCAAACAGTACTTGTAGATTCATGTTATGAAGTTCTTGAGAAAGATGAAACAATGGGTGATATCTGTCCCATGATGTCAGAGATTGTGTGGCACTACCTGTCAACAGTAAATTTAGCTGATGAGTACGCCAAATGTACTTACGCATGTTTAAGATAAGCAGGAAACTGTTATTACTTTACACATTACACTATTTTTCATTCTGTTTTGGAACAAGCTATTTGTGTGTGTGTCTATATATATATATATATATATATATATATATATATATATATATATATATATATATGATAAAAGTTAGTAAAGGCTGTTCGTGACAAAGTGAGCTCTTTTGAAATCAACCTTAGTAAAAAGCCACTGCTCCTAACTTCGTATATTTTAATGGGCACCCTGAGTGACATGTGCCCAGTAAAGTTGGTAATGATTGATGGAAAGTAGTTTCATATCTTGACGTCGGAATAGAATGTGTTTGGTAACCATTTGTGATTACTAACTCACCTGACCGACTCAATGCTAAAGTGATGAGGCCCATGGCAATGTTAATTTTACATAAGGCGGAAAATAACACAATGTGTATACAAGTAGATCTTACGCAGTGCTTTCAAAAGTGCTCATTTTACAGGAACCGCTTTTATGATAACTTGCCTGTAAGATTTGCGATTGTTTTAGTTGGTTGGCCTAACTCCCAGTATTAGCTGTGAAATGAAATGGTGTATAACTTTCCTAAAGAAGAGGAAGCCTGTTATGCATATTGGGTAATAAAGTTTGATGTAAACAGGGTACAGAGTTTGTACTTGGCATTAACGGTTGAGTAGGTATGATTGGATATGGTGGGAAAAGTTGCTTAAACTGTGGGAGATTTCACCAGCTGCTTTGATTTCACTTCAATGATTGAGCATGAAAGTGTCTGAACCAGCCAGCTGTAAATTGTGATTTTTTTTGCAGGCAGTATCTGCGCAGCCCAGTCACTAGAAAAAATTATCAGCTGAACTACAGTTGATTATCTGTTATGAGTACTATTATGAGTAGCCTTGGATAACAACTATCTCTTCGCTGTTTGTAACTTCTATCCATGCCCATGTAGCTCCAAAGCTACAGATGACTTTGTACCATGCCTCATTTGAGCCCTGATAGGCAGAAAATCATTTTAATATGTCAGTCAGTCTGCAAGTTTTTACGGGAATTAGGTTGCCATTATAGTATTAAAAACAGTATTGTACCATTGCGTTCGGATTTTTTAACTTGGTTTTGGTTCAGGCCTATGTGCACTTTGTCAGGCATATGGGCAGGCCTGGCCAAATCTCTAAAAGTTAGGAGTTACACACAAAATCTGGGAGATAGTGATTAAATTAATAAAATGATTGGTTTACTTTTGTGAGGACCTCAATTTTTGTGTTTTAAGCTAACATAAAATTGATATGGCAATGGTTATCACACTGTTTAAAAAAATGGTTTATGGTACATTTATCAGTAATTAGAATTGTTACAATTTCTCTCGTAAGTCGATTAGGTAATTACTTACTAATTAGAATTTTTCCTCTTGTTACCGTGTACGTATCTTGTTGTTTTCGTGCTAGTGATATGCAGCATTTGAAGTGTTGAATTCTTCTAGGGATCCGGCATTCATGGTAATTACCATCAGCAGTGCATCTTTGACAATCTGAACTGGTTTTTAATTAGGTTCATCTTACTGAACCCCACTTTGCGCCACGGACAATAAACAACAGCGCTCGTGCCGTGCTCGACTGTTCATGTTGCACTGTTGCAGAGTTGTAGATACGTGACATTGTAATGTTTTCAGCTCTCGTGTGCGCACAGCACAGACAAAATTGTAATACCGTCCCGGTCATTTCAGTTCCGCATGGAAATAGACTTTCTAATGAAATTTGCTGATGTTTTCAAAACCAATACCATGCTATGGAATCAAACCAAACAAAACTGTGGTACATAGTTATATCTTGCATAAGTTGATCGCCAACATGGAAAAGTTAGGCAACCTGGCTCCCAGGATTTGTAGGATCCTGCATGTTGGACATGACAGTAACTGTCCTTTGGAAATTGATAGTTAACTTTTACTGATTAAATAGATTTGATTGTCTTAAATGGTGGTGGAATATTACAGGTTGTTTGAATAATGGATGTTTTATTAGTGAATGTTGAAAATACCTATCTCAATACAGTGTTTTTGTTGAAAATGGTTGTAATCATTTTATTATTGTTTTGCAGAAGGTCTATTACTTGGCAGTTCTGTTACTCTTTCTTTCTTTCTTTCCCCTGCAACGCTGCTTCTTTACGTGTTCTCGAAAATTCTAACCGTTACTGTATAATATTATTTCTACAGTTCAGTCTGTATAGCCGACCATTTAATGGTCTGTAGGGATAACAAATTACGAAGATTTTCCAGTATTTTTAACAGACTCCTATGTTACCTGAAGCTTCAATCACGGGATACTGAATTCTTACACTACTTTTTTTTTTTTATTGTCGACTGTACTTATTAAATGACCCAACTTACCTTAACTTTGAATGTAACACTTTTTTTTTTTTCACATGTTATTGTAAAGGTTTCCAAGTAACTTTGAATATGGCTGACTTAACCTCGTTGGAAAATCATGTACATACATTGAAAACCTGTAAGCAAGTGCTTTTTAATAAAATACCGCATACTGAGTGTTAAAATATATGTGAGCCACAAACTCATGGAAGTTTACTTGACGTACATGCATGTATAGGCTGTTCACGGTAAAGTGAGCACTTTTAAGGCCCTTGTAAAATTTTCCTTTCGCCCAATTCCCATCTTCCTGCAGCTTTTTGATATAAACATTGCAATGTGACCAATAAACATCCTGTATACATTTCATCACCCTCTAAATTTAATGCCTGAGATTGCAATAAGATATATTTATTAGTGGTTAATGCATATTGGGAGGGCCTTAAAAAGTTCTCACTTTACAGTGAACAGCCTATAGTTGAGTATTCATTTTAGCCATTGTCATTATGAGGAAATTCACATTTTACACCCCAACCACAGTTTGATTGAAGTTGATGGACTCCAGAAACCATAATTGAAATCAGTGTCCTATGACTTAAATTGAGGCAGTATTTTGTGATGCATTTCTCTGAGGAATGTTCAGACCCTGGTTTGTGGTGTACTTCAGAGTTTGTGAATCAGTAGGTAAAACATTTTAATGATAAGTTTTTGGATACATTTAACAGAGTATATTCAAAAGCACAAATATTGAATTTGTAAATGAGGTAAATTATGCAATATTTAAATAGATAATTACAAAAATGTTGTCGTGAATGTTACAGTAATGTAATGTTCAGTAATATGATATTATTAATGTGTATTTTGTGATTTATAGCGTCCAATTAATCCAATGATAAGGAAGGACTGTAAAAAGGTGGTTGACTTTATCGAAGTTGAAGATATTGGTGAGAAAGTATCTTTATGTCGTTGCTGGTTGAGTAAGAAGGTAGGTAAAATGTTTGTCTTTCCTTGGTAATTTTGTTAGTTATTGTGTATTTAGCTTGAATTGAGTTCATGTTCTTTGTTGTAGTTACCATGATGTTAACTTTAATGTAGATGTAGAGCCACCTGTAGATTGAGTAGTTAAGTTCTTTTTATAGTCTTCCTTTTGTTGTGCATTTGCTCTTGAAGGAAAAAAATAAGTTTTGTTAAAGCATGGGCTGATTTTAATTTTTTCCTAGCACACGAGGATTAAGGAATAATACATTTCAATGCATGTATGTTTCTTTACTTTAAAAAAAAATATTAACATTTCACACGCCATCAAAAAGTCATGAAAACTTTCCTCTACTGTTGCAGTGCCGAGAACTTGGATTGGTTTCAGACTTGAGATGTTGGTAATGGCGGCGGAGGTAGTTGCGTGTTGTAATGAGTGGCATGTTCCATGTTTCTAGTGGCCGTACTGCGACGGTGCACATGGGCCTCACAATAGGAGGAATGGTGACAATACAGGTCCGGTGGTGGTTAGACGTAAACCAGCTGCAGAGAAGTGAACAAATCCACAGATGCCAATTTTACTCATATAATTTCATTGATGGGAGTCATTAATTCATTGCCAACATTAATTATTCAGCTCGTAGACGAGACCAGGGAAACACAAAGTTACATGTTATTAGAGTAGTGTGGTATAGAGCATGCATTTGTAAATCTTTGTTTCTTCATTCAAGATAGATTGTACTTTCTTTTTTTTTTCAGTCTAAAAGCTTGGAGTGTGTACCTTTGTGGTATTGCATGAAAATTGTACGTTTTGGTATTTGTAAAGATTTATGGTTGGTGGCTTCCCTAGATGGGTGCAATTTTTGTGTGATGTAACATAGCTTTACGTGACAAAGCCAAAATATGTGTTGCTGTGATAACCTGTAGCATAAGCATGAAATGTCAAATGTAACTAATGTGAATTTAGCAAAGCATTTTTGCTGATTTTTATGGTTTCTGTGAGAATTTACCAAAACATTTTGGTGATGTTGATAGTTTTGTGAGACTTTACCAAAGCATTTTTGCTGGCTTTTTATGGTTGCTATTTTTACCTTTTTTATAGTTACTTTCATGTAGGAAAAAAAAATTTTTTTTTTTACATTTCTGAATAGTTACTTTGTATGCTAACACAGTGTGTTTGCTTGAGAGATTTTTATTGTGTGCATGCACTTCTATGTATTAAAGTTGAGACAAACTGGTTTTTGATGCTATTACTTATAATGTATTCAATTTGTGTGTTTGAAATTCAGAAAAACATGGAAATGACAGAAAATAGACTGTATTAAAGTGATTCAGTATTAAATTTGTTTTGAAAAAATAACCTCAAGATAAGCGAATGATTTTATGACTATCTCATGTAAGCCTTGGACCAAAATGATATTTAGTATTGAGTAAGTATGCTTGTGTGCATTTGTGTTTGCATGGAGGAGTTAGAGAACTGAATCATGACTGGATTATTGCTCCAGTTTTTATTTGGTCTCATATACAGGTTTTTACAACACAAATTTCCTTCTTCACAATTTTGTGCATTATGCAACAATTTTTCCTGGTTGCTTGAGAAAGAAACAGTTTTCAGTGTACATAGTTATTTTTGTTTCATGCTGCTTTCTACAGTAGAACTCCTTATTTCCACACCCCGGTTTTACACTTTCCTCAATTGTACACCTAATTTATTTCCTCCCATGTAATGCACATACAAAATAAATATTGCTTGTTTTTCACTTTTCTGCCTTTTCCAACATTTTTTCTTGGGCCCTTGAGAAGTAAAAAAAAAACAACAGTGTTTCACTGTAGATATGTATATAAATGGCAAACTATATATTTACATTCATGTCTTATCTACAGTTCGTATTACAAAGAGGTGACTTAATTTTAACATGTTATTATATGGGAAATTTAATTGCTTGTTTATTGAATACTATCCATTTTGATGACTCGCTTACCTTAATTAGTAAATGGTGCCATAGAATTTAGATTACATTCACTAGAGATAATAAAATTACATACATAGTTGTAATAGTAAAACTCCTTTTTGCTCTTCTTGATTTTACACATTAATATTACACCTACTTTTTTTGCGCACTAATTTACTCTTTTTACATTATAAATTACCCTCGTTAGTCTTTTCACTTTCCTGCATTACAACCATTTTTAGTGTCCCTTAGAGAAATGTAAAAAAGTGTTTTCCCTGTAGTTTTGAGTTGTTTATATTGAGTTTATTAATGGACAGTTAAAGAAAATTAAGTTGGCAGTAAAAACAGACCTTGTTTCTTATTGGAATTAGATTAATTGCTTCATTAAATTAAAAAAAAATTTATTTAGCTGATTTATATAATTTTTGAATGTTGTGAAAGTGTGTTGAAGTGTTAAAATTTGTTTTATTTTGGGGAACTGTATGAATATTTAAATAGGAGAGTTCTCTATAATATCTGCATTTGGGGTGGTCTTAAGGGTATGGACGTATGGTTGTTGATACCCAAAGGTTTTGTCATTCCAGCCAAATATAGGATAGCCTGTGCATTGAAATGTGCGTTAGTCAGCATGCAAACCCACACGCAGTAGGCTGAATACATTTAACATACCATCCATTGTTTATAGTGGTGCAAGATCATCTCCACTAGGCTCAAGAACAGTGGAAGAGCATGTGTGGGATTGCCTGAGTTATGCGTTTATTTCTCTCATATTAAATTATTTTTTATATGGGAGAGAAGAATTCTTGTGCATTATTTCAATTAAAATACCTTTTACAGTACATACTATAAATAAAACCAACATTATAAGAAGAATTTAAAAAAAACATTGGGCTCGCTTTGATAACAAGCCAGCTACAAATGCAGGTAGTGCCTGATATTTTTCTTCAATGAAAAATTGTAAAACTTGAAAACTATAATGTATTTTTGTGCATTTGCTAGGGGATGTGCTGACTTTTACGATCCAACAAGAAGCTTGGGTCACACAAGGGTAGGATGTGTACAGATTTTTGTCATTCCTGTAGACAGTGTGCCAGAAATTCTCTTACAAAATAGTATGAGGTATAGGATTTGTGGTACGTTCTTAGTTCAGAGACCCTAAATACGTACTCCAGTGTGCAAAAGAATTCTTATGCGTTTAGCAACACTGGACAGTGTGGTTGTGAAGAAGATCTGAATAGTATTGCTTACAGGACTGTATTGTCCATACGGGAAGTTAGAAGGGAGTGGGATCATGGTACAGTCTTTGGCCAAGATCCATGTAAGCAAATGCCTTAGTAACATTTTTGGACAATTTGCTACTATACATGATAAGCAGTTTGGAATTCTCCAATTTTATTTTCAGCATTTCAATCACCCATTCATAAAGCAAAGGCTACAAAATGAAACGAAACCATTTGAGGACATGCAAATTGGTCAAACTTAGGTGGCTGGTCCAAAGTCTGGACCTCCACCCTATTGAACACCTTTGGGATGAGTTGAAGTGCTTCCCAAAAGTTAAACCAAATGGCCAACAAAGAATATGTTAATGGAATAGAGCCAGATTTTTGTAGAATTGTACTCCAGATTGATAGAATTTCATAATTGAAAGGTAGGAGAGGTGACATGTAAAAGGTGGACTCCGATGGCATGTCATTGGTACACTACTGGTATTCATTGGCTGTGAGATGTGTGTGTGTGTGTGTGACAACAAGGCTTGGATGTTTGTTTCACAACATTGTTACTTAAAATACTGTATTAAAGCTGTTGCCCTGTTTGAAAGCTGTGAGAATTTGGTACAGAACATGTTATTAAAATGAGTCTTTTTGGCGTTCCTGTTGATCCATGACATTCCTGTTGATCCATGACATTATGTGTAGCTTTTATGCACACTCGACTTTACCCCATCTGAACCACGTTCACCTGACTGGGCAAGTCAGACCAGCAGTACTGAAGAGACTGAACATGTGGCTACAGGATACTCCTTCGCAAGGTCGGATGATATTACACACTCGTCAGTCCAGCTTGTACTGTTCACACGACACTCCAAACCAGGCATGTCAACACCCCCCGAAGTGAGATTGTACTGTTGGAACTAGACATCGAGTCTGCCAACCAAGGCCATGTAGTTCTACAGCATGCCAAGGGAGGACAGCACACATTCTAAACACACCCTGTGGACAAGATAAGTGATGGAAGTCCACTGCATCAGCGATTCCTCCATGCAGCAGACAGTTGCCGAACTTAGAGAGGGGGGGAGCTTATCTCTTTCCTTACCCTTCGCCTTCACCTGCCCAGGGGTCAACCCGTTTAAATAGCCCTGCGAGACCTGCAGAAGTCAGTCTGTTTCCTCCACCACTCTGGACAGGGTAAGAGGCAGCCACCAGTGGTTCGTGCTCTGTGGTACTTAGCTGATTCCACCGCTCTCTGCCAGAGGTAGATTGGGAGCGCCCAAAAACATTGTAGGAACTCCTTTCACTTGTGGAATGAAGTGTCTCTGATAGCAGCGTAGTCCGCCTTGCCCTCGCTAGAGAAAGGCCAGGCAGGAGAGAGATCTATCCTTGTCACTTGACCCTCGATGGAAACCACACCTAGGTGCCACTGTATACGTGAATATCCTATGCATTGTTTTACCGCTGGCGATTGCAGATAGTTCTATCCACCGCTGGGTAACGGCCGGACCCGGAGCAACAAAGTGGATGTAACTATGCAAAAGCAGTGCTCTTAGAAGTACACGGTAGGGCCCGTTGTCTATAACCGGCTTTGTCTTAAGTATTTCATTTGTTTTGGCATTATGCCTTACTCCAAGAAAGGAGGTAAGAAATTAAAGTTGTAATTGATCTTGAAAGAGTTAGAATAAGAAGTCACTAATGACCTGCCCCTAAGGAAGTAGAAGAGAATCCATTATTTTTACCGCCTGCAAAGAGTGTCAGATCACTCCCAGCTAGACCATTTATTATTGGTACGCTTTGATAATGCAGTCCTAGTACTTGATCCTATCTTACTACCCAATCATATACAGCCATCCCTCTACATATACCCTAGGATCCTCTCTGCAGCACTAGCGCCTCCGCTTTGCAAAAAGGGTGGGCCATTATCCAGCTGCCACTGCCTCATTGAGCCAGCTGGAGAGGAGGGGGGTGCTGTGTAGACAGCAGGTAATACATTGGAGAACCGTAACCCCAGTGTCACTTGACTTTATACCCACACGAAGACGTACTCGACTCACTCTACTCAGACATCCTGCTTAAGTGAGATTAAACTTCTGGGTATGATCCTCGCGACATTTGAAGGCCATCTTTTTCACTAAAACCAGGTCTGAATACCACAGAACATTAAATGTGAAGTTTGTCGTAGGGTTGAATTCCCTCAGCTCTCAGGCCAGAAAGAAACCTCCAAGCAGTAAGCATATTCCCAAGATGGAGTACCCCACCTTAGCCGGTGCATTTTAAGAGGATTCGTGTTCACCCTCTGATGACACCAGGGTTTCCCACTACGCCGCTTCCTTTCCTTGCAGGTTGACTCAGGGTATTGAGGTTTCATCCCTCGATCTCAAACTAGACCAGAAATAATATTTTATCAGATTATTGAACCTAGAAATCTCGCCTGCTTTGAAAGATGCCCAGCGGGGAGTGAAACACTCCACGGATATCTTGATCCCCTGGCAGTGAGAAGGTGGTTTAAGCTTCAAGCTTGATCCAACCCAACGCATTGTCCACCTCTCTCTATGGGGATGGACAAAAGGAGCGTAGGGTATACCTCTTAGCCTGTGTGGCTGCATCCCTTAGCACTACATGGTAGGGAATTAAGTCGCCTGCTCCACTTTCGCGAGGCGGTAGTTAGCACCTTCATTTCCTATGTCTTACACCCAGAAGAGCAGTGCACAGAAGAAGTTGAGAAGGGCATCTTTTGCCTTGCAATACTGATCCCCCAATTGCACTTTGCAATTCACCTACGCGGGGCGGAGCTTTCACCGCCTGTGCATCTGAGAGTCCTTTTCCACTTTCTCCTCAGTGAAGACTTCTGGTAAGGCTCACCCACAGGTAGGGGCAATACGCCAGGGAGAAGAGCCACCCCCTGGTTGTAGTCTGCCTGTGGTTGGGTGCCAGCAGTCAAGTCAGCACCAGACCTTCTCGGACACCTGTACCCTTAGCAGCTCTGCACATACTGAAGAGAATACCAACAACCTGCATCATGCATGTCAACTGGAGCAGCAGCAGCCTCTGCAGATCATTAAGACCAGTTAATTCAGTTACTAGGGGCCAGCCCATTCGTAGTGTTGGGACAGCGACTCCTGACTTTGTGCCGACCAGACAGGTCACAAGACCTGTCTTATATATAAGCTGAGCACCCATGAAACTTAAGGTACCTCTTGTTTCATGTGATACTGGCATCACGAACCGAAATTGTAAAATTGATCACGACATTAACTTCATTTCTCAGAAGTCACATAGCCAAGATTTGTGTTGCACTTAACCTCCTACGTCACGTGTCAAAGTTTGATGCGAGTAAGCCAAGCCAATAGAACCTCCCTAGTTGGACACGCACCACTGTTAAAGATTAGACACATACCAACGGACTTTTTCGAGCGTAAAAATATGGAGTTCTTTGCAATTGAAGCCTTTGTCTTCAAAAACCAAATTTCATCAACATGTATTTCCCTACACCTAACTCTCGCTGCTTTCTAACCAGGCAACAGCTTTAATATTCGAATGTAATCCTGGAAAGCACTAACTTAGTTTCCATTTGTTAAACTGCAGAAACCTTTCACACGCATGATATTTGTATCAGTAAAAAAAAAAATTGAAAACATCAAGGTTTTTATTCATTAACATGCTGCACTGTGTGTTATACATCTTTTCATTTTGATTGCTTAATGACTATGCCAACACAGTAGTTTTTTACTTTGAGGGACCACTTTAAAGTTAGTGAATTAATAGTTGGTTTACACTCTGTAGTTGGTTCAGATTTATGAACAGTTTGGTTTACTTAGTTTTTCTGTTTATTATTTTGTGTTCTGTAGTCGCATATAAATGCAAACATTTACACGTGATTTTCACCTGTTAGAATTGGGGCTTCAACTTCATGTACTTGACTTGCATGTAGCCATCAAACTACTTGACTGAGAAAACATTTAAACTAGAAAGGTTGTTTTAATGGCTATAATCTCAAATTCTTACAAAAATGTAAAACTTGATACGTAGTAGGTACATAGTAACTACAAGGTTTTTCATTAGCAAGTAGTGCTTGCTGTATTGCTGCACTGTCTGCATTTCATAAAAACATAAGCATGCATTGATGTCTTGAAATAACACTTAATAAATAATCACAAAATATTAACTGCACCACATAAAACAATGTCTGACATGCACTGATACACATACTGTACCTTACACAATTGAAAGAAGGTTGTAGAACATTAAGTGACGGATGTAAAATATAGTTAAATCTCTACACAGCACACTGATGTGAATCTTTGGTATTTCAACGAACTCTCTCACATCTTAATTTGAGCAGAGAAGTTGGTGAGTATAATAGTGATTTAGTATTTACATTTTGTTACGTGTTGGTTTCAATTTACTAGCGCTGTCATCAGTGGCCACTATTCAATGTAACATAATGGTTACATCGGTGATCATGATTTTTGGTGTGGAATTTGATACCAAAGTTTGTAATTTTTTATGCAACCAATCTTGTAAGGTAAATTCGTTTATTCACAAAATTAAAGAAACTGGGTAAATTTAATGTTGTTGTATTGAAGCTAGTTAAACCAAACTGCTGTAGTTTGATAAAGGAGAACCATGTGGGAGCATTTCAAACAAGTTTTACTGTTATTTAAAAATATTTATACATGAAACTGCTGTGCTGGATTTGCTCATGTTGAAAGTGAGCTGGTCAATGTGTAATTTTGATGCATGGTGTATTTCACGCTAGAGAAAGCGCACTACAGAAACAAGATTCGCCCCATCTCAATATGGCAAGCCACATGGGCAAGTATCCAGACAGTAATGAAGGCAGGACACTGGGAACTCCAAGAAGTTGACAGTGCCTCAACACACTTCCAAGCCGGTGCTCCTTGCTTGTACTGCCCACCAGAATCAACAGAAAACCGTCACATCATCGCCCTCCCCGAACCAAAGTTATTTACTTCACACAGTGCTCGCTGGCTGAAGAGTGCATCCATTTGAATTTGACATCGCAGGAGGAAGCGTACCATTCACCGAAGGGTCACAGTCGACTCGAGCGCCCTGAGTTGGAGATCTTCACACCAGGCACCAAGTGAACAGGTGAGATAAGCATCCTTGGTCAATTCATGGGACATCACAAGCTCCACCCCCTAAGAGGCGGGGCCAGGCCCCCCCCCCCCCCCTCGATGCACCTAAGATTGCTGGAGATCACTGTGAAAGGCAAACCCGACCTAGCAGATCAGTTGCTCAGGGGGTGGCCCGCCGGAGTCACTCATCCACTTCTAAGGGCTGTGAAGGCCGGAGTTGGAAACAGCAGCGGTGGTAATCTTGCTACACTCTCCTTGGCTGTAAAGGCAGAGAGCACCCTTACGAAGGGCTGGATGTCCTGCAGCCACGACGATGTCATCTCTCTAGAAGCGAGCATCTCCAGAAGGACATCACTTCTGCAGCGCCTCCATAGCGAGAACCTCCTATATTGACCTAACCCATCCTAAAAACCTGCAGCTTCCAGGTAACCATGGTCACGGCAGCATAGTCCCCTAAGGCTCTAGCCCGGCCACTCTACCAGGTGAGTAGAGAACCCCCTTGTGCTAACAAGGTCCCTCCTGGACACCCCCCACGAAGTTCATTTAGGATTCCTGGGCTAGATTAAATTTTAAATTAATTTAACTATCCACCAACCTAATTGAAGTAACATAAATGTAACAGGTATCCTTCACCTGACTTGGAATTTTTTCATTATAATTAAATTCCGTAGTTAATTGCATCAAATGTATTTTATTACTAGAAGTGAAGTATCCCACGGTAAAATCTATTAAAGGCTGTTCACGATAAAGTGAGCACTTTGAAATCAAACATAGAAAAAAGTCACTATCCCTGCCTGCATATATTTTAACGGGCGCCCTAAGTGAAATGCTCCCAGTTAAGTTGGCGAGGAGGGATGGGAAGTAGTTCCATATCTTAATGTTGAATAAAAAGTGTTAGGCAACCATTTTTAATAACTTAAATTATTTAGTTTTCTTTCTGTGTTTTTTAATGCATAGAAGTGTAAAAATTAGCAGATTTATAAAATATTTACTTTTCTAATAATTTCACAGTTTCATTTGACCGGCGCATGAATAAAGTAATGAGGCCCATGGCGATGTTGATCTTATGTAAGACGGAAGAATACACAATGTGCCTACAAATATATATAAAGCAGGGTTTTCAAAAGTGCTCATTTTACTGTGAATAGCCTATACTGTATTTAGTATTTCTTTTTGTTGTACTACATTACGTGGATATATTAAAGCCACCACACCATTAATTTTCAGACTTGTTAATTATAGCATTAGTAAACCCTGAGTCTCTTATAAGTTTAAGTACAAGCCACCGTTTAAATTCTCAGTTCTTTAATTGTGTAAGGGAAGTAAGGCCAGTTACGCATGTAACAGCCAAACAGCAAATACAAGTAACACAGAGCGGTGTTACGGGTTTGGCCAAGGTAATGCTCAGTGTATTGCACTGACAAAACATTAAGGGGGGAGCCCTTCACTGGGAACTGAATACACCTTGGTACTGCAGCTGCTCACGTGATCTGATCTTTAACCCTTCGGGCTAGCGAATGACCAGGAGAGGTTAAGTGGCAAGACACGTCAGGTCTTGTCGTATACCCAGATGTACACTATAGGATTGCTAACTATGCCCGGTTTCACTGCATGTATACTTTTTGTGTGGCAGAATGTATTATTGCAGTAGATCGGCCTCATGCCGAAGAACTATAATTCCGGAACCAAAAACCATCAAACTGGAAATGAACCTCCTAGAGCAGGAAATAAATAGTAATTAAATTTCCTTGCCAACCGGAGCTCTGGGAAGAATACCATTTGAGTATTTAATTATATTGCATAGTGACAACCATATTTGGCATAGATCCCTCAGTAATGTCCTCTGAATATACTCCTACCCCTCGCCTAACAGCATGAGCACCACTCTGCCACAGCCAAAGTCTACTGCTGTTCCTTAGTGGGCTGCCCCAGTACCACCAGCGGAGCAGGGGAGAGCTCCACTGCCTGTGTAATGCGTCGGCGAGGAGTGTGGCCCAGTATTTCAAACTTTGTTTCAGGTTTTATTAGTTACTGGCAATAATTGTTTTTGAAGGTTGATTTCAAATGTTTTAAATCGTGAAACCAACCATAGTGTATGTGGGTAAACTGAAATACAGTAAATTATTGCTTTTTCTTTCTTTTTTTTTGTGTGATAAAATCAGAGTTGAAAAAAGAAAAAATAATAACTGTCCACCAGTAGTAGTTGATTCAAACTAAATCATTTAACCCAAATGGGACTCATTGGTTATATGCTCTAAATTCACATTTGTAAGTACCCTAGTGATAAATCTTTAAGTTTCCTTGTGAAAATATTTTTATGTTTGTTTGCATGCTGTTTTCTTGGAATCTCTCGTGCTTCCCAATCCCATCTCCTCACAGAATCAGTTAATGAATATCCTGGGTCCTGAATTTCAAAAGACTATAAATATACAGCAAATGGAATGTGAATAAGTGTAGAGTAATGGAGTTGAAAATTGCACTAGCAAGACATTGTTTTTGTTGTGTACCTACTATTAAAAATGATGACTGTAAACAGAGTATTACATATTGTGTACAAGAAAGAATTGAATGTGCTCTTATCACATGCCGTTAATGCAGCTTTGTCTCTTACTTCAACAGTGCCTGCCTGAGCATTGTTTGATTAATTCAGTCTTCGTCCCCTTTTTTATAGTTACTCAGTTATGACACTGGTAAGTTTCCTGGTGTGACATCACATGTTTGAAATTATGTTACGCAGGACTTTGTCTTGCGTGGCTGTTATTGACTAGACGGTTGAAGCAAACTTTGCTGCACTTGTATAAAGTTCTTACAACACTGCTAAAATGTACTTAAAATTCAATTTTTTTTTTTATTATGTTATTCCACTCTAAACAATTTGCATGCAATATGTATGGCAGTGTAAACATAAAGTGTAAAGAATCAAACTTTGCATTAAGAACTAAAGAGAGCCAGCACCAATAAAACACAGTCGCTATCATGAAATGGACCAGGAAGTACAATACCATCAGACTTTCCCACATCAGTTGATCCTAAATTTTGATTCCTTAACTAAACTCAAGCAAGCAATAGCCAGGGGCACCACTAGGCATACATGTTTGGAGATTGTGATAGTGAAGCTAACCAGCTGATGTATGAACTTGAATGTGCATAAGGTGAATACCTTCAGTCTCTAGCATGTGTTGCCTGCCTAATGCTGATGATCTTGAAAAGTGGGGGTAACTCTGTACTTTCCATTTCCTGTTTTTAGTAGATCCTCAGTGGAGCAAAGTTAGTGAAATATAACTCTTGAAGAATGGTATGTAGGTAGGGCTTAACATCTCGTCGGCAACGAGATTTAGAGATGAAGCAAGTTGTTATAGGCTGTATAGAACCGTCCTGGCACTTGCCTTGAGTGTTTTTGGGAAACTGTGGAAAACTAATTAGGATGGTCAGATCAGGGTTCGAACCAATGCACTACCAGATGAGTGTCTGAAGAAAAGAAAGGCAATAACAACCCCTGCTCAAGATGTATGCTTGTAGCTATTTCCTATCACCTGGCGTGGCCAACGCCAACAACAAAGTGACACTGTCTATTACTCAGTCTTTCCCTGAAGCCCACTTTCATTACTCAGCTGCCATTGTCTGCAGCAGTCTTACAAATGACCAGGATGATGCACTTGTTAGTGTTTGGTTTGTGCGCAATTAAACAAATTAAAAGGACTACTTTCATCTCTCTGGGTCAAAACATTTACCATTCACCTGCCTCTACTTTTCTATCATCAGCCTGAGCACTGATAAAGGCTGTTCACGATAAAGTGAGCACTTTTGAAATCAACCTTAGGAAATAGTCACTGCCCCTGCCTGCATATATTTTAAAGGGTGCACTGCCGGACGTTCCCAAGTAAAGTTGGCAATGATGGAGGGAAAGTAGTTTCATATCTTAACGTCAAATAAAAAGTGTTAGGTAACCATTTGCGATAACTTAAAAAAATTCTTTTGCTTCCTGTTTTTTAATGCATCAATGTGTAAAAATTAGCACATTTGCAAAATATTTACTTTAGTAATAATTTCAGTTTTATTTGACCGACGCATGAATAAAGTGTTGAGGTCCATGGCAATGTCAATTTTACATCAGGCGGAAGAATGCACAACGTGCATAAAAGTAGATCTTAAGCAGGGCTTTCAAAAGTGCTCATTTTATCGTGAACAGCTGATATCGGTGATCATCACTCCTACTTACCAGCTATTATACAATCAGTTTTATCCACAGCTTGTGTAGATACCATTACTACACCACAGCTTGGTGTTTCGTTTGGCCACCAGGCAGGAGACTTTCCAGTCAGATGTTGAACAGATAGTAAATAACTCAGGAGTATCTGTTGATGTTTATCTGTATAAATGTACAAGGTATGTATTCCGTACTGCAATCAGTTCAGTCGCCATGTTGCTGACCACAAGCATCCTGAATGCATACATGTGTTTATTGTGGCCACCCTCTTCCATATTACTTGACGCGTGATGCCCTGAGGCTGGTGGAGGAACGTCACCATATCTAAAGTGCTTTGGTGGGTGCTAGGTCGGATGCCCCTCGGGGTGAGGCTTGTACTCTAGTTCTTGCGAGGTACTGGAGCACGTCCAGTGTATAGTACAGGACTGGTAACTTTGCAGCAGGGCACAAAGTCTGATACTGCAAGTATCATTTTGCGCTTTGGAGGGTTTGCTCTGATCGAATTACCTGGGTGATGTGTAACCTGCGGAGGCTGCCTGACTTGTGTGAGTTAGAACTGAGTAGGCTAGTGCACAGGTGCTCGTGGATGTACAGTCGCTTTGGTTGGCCCTGCCAGTTGAATTCCCCAAAAATGTGGGTTGACAATCCGTAGGAATTTGTTCTGACCATGCAGATATGCTGCAAACACGGGGTGCATTTCCTCGCTGACTCAGACCTGTCCTGTTAAGAGGTCCATGGGGATCTCTGCATGGTAGGCCTCTCCACGGGTGGAGGATCGCTTGAGCCCTCTGTCGTGGTGGAAGGTGCGCAAGTGCGGCAAGGAAGGGGTTAAGTTCCTGCTGAGGTTCGGAGGCAGCATTTGGCCTCTTAACTCACTCTCGGACACCGCTCCGACGGGAATAGGGCATGACGACATAATCACTACTATCAAAACCCACGGAAGTGGAGCAGGCAATGTGTTGTCCTATACAGGTGTATAACCATGCACAATGTCTGCCAATTGAGTGCAGTGTCCCTATTGCAGTATTTGGCGGAAGAAACACGATGAGCTCCTCTTGAGGACCAGTTTTCCCAACTTGGGGAATAGTCCTTCCGGTGCAAGAAGCGCAGTGGAGATAGTAAGCACCAAGCCAACAAGCTGGCCCCAAGGGAAAAAGTACCTAGTGTGGGCTCTACCGTTCCGTACTCCATGGGGCATAGAAAGGGTGATCGTCTAGAATGCATGTGGGTAGTCTATTTGGTGTGTGGCGGTCTTGAGTAAATCTCCCGTTCACCTGCTGTCCCTTGGGATGGGCCTGGTGTCTACTGGTTAAGGTACTATACTACGGGGGATAGATACCTTTGAGTGGATTAAACTCAGTTTATTCCGGTGAAGGAAATAAACAGGGTGGTGTTGCACTACCTCCTAACGTCGGCAGAACCTTACAGAAGCTTATGCAACGTGAGACAGGTGAAGGGGCGACCTGTTCCTAGGCTAACAATGGGCAGGGTAGACAAACGTGATGATACTAACTTAAACTGGACTACTCTACCGTGTTGCCCTGAAGGGGCTGGCAATGTCTAATGTTTGATGACGATAAGAGTCTTCGGCAACGGATTGCAGTGAAGATGGGCAAAGTGCAGGTAGGAGTCTTCTGCAAAGAATGTGATGAAGACAGGGTAGCCGGAGATGATTTTTGGCACAAAGAGTGCGGTGAATACCAGGGAGCCAATGGTTCCTTCTGCACGGGTGTGCGGTGAAGGAACAGAACAGACTGGTGTTACAAGGGATGCGGCCCGCCATTTATACTCTGGTCGGTGCACCTGGGCTGGAGTTGGAAAGGAGGTAAACAGGACATAGATCCACTTGGCGTAACTTCAGTGGCCGGAGCTGGATCCAGATTCATACCTCTGATCGTACTAGTGGTGCCATCTGGCGGCATGCTGGAGTACTTGTATGATCTTGATGCATAGCTTCGGTGACTCGGCCAGTGAATAATACAATCTAACATGGAGCATCTGTCCTTTGCCTTGGGTAGATAGTAAATTCCTGACGTCTCGTGATAACAATCAAACTCTGTGGTATCGAAAGGCAAATTCATGCGCATTGATGAGAAGTCGTTTAATCATTGTTGAAAAGATGTTATGCGTTAACTTTCATTAAAAAAGCAAGTTAAAAGATGGAGCTGAGCTGTCCTTTCAGACACTTTGGTGATTCTGTTTGCCAAACTAGCCATTGTAGACTGTAGAGGCAGGAAAACTTGCATCTGCTTGCATGTGATCTGAGTATTGACCATTTATGTTGGAAATCAGCAAGGAGTAAATAGTAGTTGATCACAAGTTGCATGTCGTTACATACGATCTAGATAAGACAATATTCATTGTGTGTATGTCTACTACAATTTATGTTAAATTACTGGATGAATTTGATGTGTTGACTAATATTTTAGAAAACATTAATAATGTAGAGCAAACATGGAGACGCTATATTATTGCTCTCGTAGCTAGCCAACACATTTATGAAACTGTTAGCTGCATTTGAGTTCTCAAATCCAATGGGGTGCTGGTTGAAAACTACCTCACTATGCCAAGTAATTTAGTGCTCATTTCATTTTAAACTTATTATATACATTAGATTTTTTTCCCGTAAGTGCAGAATGTGAGAATGCAAACCTCTTACTTGAGACAGTACAGGGTTGCCCTCTATCATAGAATAACAAATGTAATTTTATTAAATACTTAAGTACAGAGATAAATTTAATGTAATGTAATTATAATTTCTAATAGTGCATCATCTACTAAAGTGTTCTTGTTTGGAAGTTAAATACTAGTCCTCCTGTTGTGTGGTGATTTTGCCTTGGGGGTTGGTAGCCCTGTCCCGTGTGCACATCTCTCTCATAGAGGCATGCCTCTCTCGTGAACTGTTCTGCATTTACATGTGTTACTTGCGGCAGGTATGGCCTGTTCTAGTGTAGTAGTAAGTTTTGTAGTCATTTTGTTGCTGCTGAATGCTGGTAGGAAGCAATTAGAAAAGTAGCCTTGACCTATTTTGTAGCCGCTGTATGATGGTCTAAAAATTTTTGTTATCTGTGTTTGTTTATGGTGGTTCAGGGTTGTCTGTTATCATTGTTTAAGAATGCAAGTAGGCTGCTAGGCTATCAAGAATATATAAAAGGACAGGAATTCAAGTACTCGCAGTGTAGTACTTGTCAATAGGCACACAAACAAAGGACAGCACATTTTCCACGCAGTTGCACAATCACGATGCCACCTGATGAAGCTGGCTAAGCCAGCTTCGTCAGGTGGCGAGTTGTAGGGCGCTGCAGTACATTTGTTTAGAAACAACACACTACGTAATTTCGGACATGCCATGGACAACCTAATAGTTTTTTTTCTTTCCTCCTCCCCCCTCCCCCCCTCTGTGGAATAAAGCTGAAAGCAGGTGATAGAAGAACAGTGGCTGTGTGAGAGTCTAGTAGGGTTGCAAATTTTTTCAAATTTACCAAAAGGAATGCTTCAAATAACTGGCCCTTATAAAATTAAATTGTTATACATCAGAAGAGTTTTAAATATTATCTGTAATGTGGTAAATTCAGTGTTGCACAGCAGTAAACATTTCCTCTAAACATGTATAACAAACTATAAATTGCAAATATAGTAATAAATCAGTGCAATGTCAATTTCCAATTTACTCAGCTTTAAAACAGATGACACCCAAAACACTGGAAGAAAAAACATACTGCATATATCTCAGCAAGAGTTACTTCTGCAAACACAGTTTGGGACGAATGCCACGTATTTGTGTTGACACGTGCCCTACCTCGGTGGGTAAGTGGTTAGGACGCTAACTGCCCTCTCGAGATCTTAGATAAGCGTACCACGGCATGGTTGGCTAGTGTTATTGGCCCGACTGGGCGTGGAGGGTTTGGATTCCTTGGTTGGCCGCTTAATGGAAGGGTACCGTCTGAATAGAGGGGAGTCAAACGCCAGAGTGAGACGGAATGAGATAGTTTCCAGCCCAGTTTTATCTCCCTCGCTGCTTCACAGCGATGTAGTTTAAGCGATTGTGGCGGTGGATATGGATGGCCTGGTTGGGAAAATGGGGGCTACTCGTATGGGCAGCATGGGTTGATGTGTGGGAACGTAATTTGTGTAGGGTGATACAGTCTATGGTTTGGGGGACTGCCTTTGGCGGGTGTTAAACCGTATGAGATTTCCGGATGCCAACTTTATTATACTAGTTACTAGATTTGGTAGGGGCCTTATCGGGGACTGCGTTAGAGGGGTAGCACTGGCTACTGGGGGTGAAGGTTTTGACTGAGCAAACTGATCTCCCTCTGGGTTGTACTCTGGTCAACAGGCACCTATATATTTATATAGGGGCATCCATTGATCAAGGGGAACAGAGAGGAATATTGGCCGAGGTATTGCTTCAGTTGTCGGAGTTATGAGGTTCGACTTTACCTGTTCTTCAAGTTCCGTCTCCTGTAGAGTTCGGTGTACCGCACGGCTAGTCTCCAGCGGGATTAAATTACTGAATCTGTCACAAGATTTTTTAATACTCTGAAAACTAGAATGCTAATGACACGAGGACTAAATTACGAAAGAATGGTGCACGGACAAATAAAATTTACGTAACCTTTTATTATGCTGTTAACGAAAGTGGAAAGTCTTGGCTAATCAATACAGGGATTTAATTGACTAGTTAAAATATTAAAACATTACGATACATAGATCAAACAGGCAAAGGTGAGCCTGGAGAATAATTACAGCATATTCTCAATAACTGGGGGCTGTCCATGAGAATGTTAGTATCGGGAAGACCTACTACCGCAGGAGTCACAGGAAGTTGACTGAGGTAAAGGGTTGTTGGATACAGGGTGTTGGATTACCTACCTGCCCTCACGGTCAGTGGGTGTAGTGATGGACGAGCCTTATCCAAGCTGCAGGATGTCGCAGTCTTTGCAGTCTGCGGTGGAGGGTAGTAGTCTTCTTGCAGGCTTCTGGAGGTGTAGCCGTTTCTCAGGCTGAGGAGAGGAGAGAGAGAGTTCTGCAGACCAAGGAGTGCTCGCTGACCTACGTGGCCGGCAATCCTGGCATCTCTGTTACAGCCTGGTTTCTGACTTCCTTATATACAAAAAATCTTCTGATCAGCGATCTTCCGGGGGGTGTAGGGGGTTAGCGTAGCCTTCCAACGCAGGGGTAGGTTTTCTGGGGTTGCGGCAGCGCCGCTCATTTACCTTCCCGCTTGGAGGCGATGACAAATTAAAACCCCTCTTCCTGAGGCTGGCGGGTTGTGATGTCACAAGGTCAGAGGGGTGCTGCCATCTCTTGGTTTTGCTGGAACTTCTTCCGCAGCTAGTAGTAGGGTAGTGGATTGTCAAAAATATTAATTTGTTCATGGGGGTGGTGCTTGCATGCAGGATTTTGGGCGGACTGTAGATTTCATAAGTAAGCATGTCAATTACTTTACAAATTAGGCTGTCGAGCGCATGGAGTCTCTTTGCTCGATACATGAAATTACATTTGCCACTGTTAATGACTTGCCCCGAGTTTGGGTCACTGGTAGATACGGCGAAGTCACCTGTAGAGCACGTATCTGCGCTGCGCAGCATGTTGGCATGCGTCAGTGTCAGTGATAACTGTCTGTGGCAATCGGATTAGACAGAGCATCAGAAAATACGTACCTGTAATTGAAAAAGTGGTAAATTACTGACGCTGTGTTTATTAATACAGTAAAAAACCTATGTATAACAAAACTGAAGGGACCAAAGATTTGGGTGTTTGTTATAGAGGGGTTCTTTATAGAGAAGTGATGGGGTGTGGTTTTTTTTTTTCCCGCTGGAATTGAGTAGCATTGGTTCTTTTGTATTGATTTAAGAAAAGTATTAAGAGAATTTTCTTTTGAACACTTATATAGTAAAACATTATGGCCACTATTAATAAATTACCATTGTCATAGGGAAAAAAGCCACTAATTTTGTTTGGAGCCACATTATGTAAACAAACAATTTGCAAAATTCTTAAATTTTAAGTAAGTAATGAATATTCTTTAATTTTAAGTAAGTAATGAAAATTGTTATGATAAAAAAATACATGGTACACACAGAGTTAGACAATACAGCTTCTACAACAGTTAACAAACATTATGGTTTTTGTTAATTTTATTTTTTATCTGAAATGTGTGACATGTAGTGTCCCCCCCCCCCCCCCCGAGTAAAGTTTTGTAAAAAAAAAAAAAAGAAAAAAAAGAGCTATAAAATGAAATTAAATACAATCAGACTTTTCAGTCTTTCTTATAGAGAGGTTTTGTGCTGAAGAGAGAAAAATTATTTGTTATAAAGAGTAGAAAATGTATAGAGTTTTTACTGTATTCAGTTTATTTTCTAAGAAGTCTGAGATAAAAGTTAACGACACTCTGTTGTATCGTGGGCTTTACCAAGATTTTATCTAGGAGGGGGGAAGTGTAGGTATCCATTTTTCACAAAGTGTGAACCAAAACCAGCAGATGAGTAATGGGAGCACTTGTTTTTTCGCTCACATTATTAATAAACAATTATGGTAGTAAATTTATGACAAGTAATGGGAAAAAATTCGGGGGGGGGGCACCAGTGCCTTCCCTTGCCCCCCCTTTTGCTGACGCTCATGCATTGTATTCTATAGGGGATAATTCTTTTAACCCCAGGATATGGGATATCCCATACAATTCGGGGCAGTAGGCAACCCTAGATTCCAGTAAGTAGCATTTTAATTAATTTTTAATATGCTGTTATCTTTGCGCTAAGTGTTACCAGTGTACAGCGTAAAGAAGTGTAGAGGAGGTTGAGTCGCTGTGTTGGGGCAGTCTCTTACTGAGTCTAGCAAACCCTTGGACAGTCTTCAGGAGTATTGGTCAAATCAGGGCAGTGGCCATTAAGACCTGCTTGAAGGAGATCTGTGTATACATCTGTGGAAATTGAATACTCTTTTTATTTGTGTGGCTGGGGAATTAAGCTTGAAATGATTTGTGGTCCATCTTGCATGTGAGAAAAAAAAAAAAAAAAACATTCTTGTGATTCTTAATACTATGATTGGCAGAGCTAAATTTTAAATAATGGATCTTGGTGAAAAGCTCTCATGGCCCAAATACGTGTAATTCCAAAGTTGCTAACATTTCTATATTTTGACGCGTGACGCTTACTGGCCCATAAGAAAACAACTTTGCTTCATCTACGCACATTTCCCAAAGTGCACCGGACCGCCTCGGCCTCTCCCGGCCGCTCAGATGCCGCCCCTCCTCCTGGAGGAGGAAACAGCCTATCATACCCTGCACGTTCCTGTCTTGGCGCTCCCCAGCCTGGCCGGTATCAAGAATCCCCGTGGAGGCCGACTACAAGATTCACCTGGCCCTATCCTGTCCACGTTGCACTCAGGAAGAGGGATCGACCCCCAGAAGCCACGCCAAACCCGTGAGTGAAAGTGCTCCGAACTCTCTTTTGTTACCAGCTGTCAAGTGCTGAGACTGAAAAAAAAAAAAAGTTAACACAGCCGTAAATGAAATTGTAATTAGCAATTTGGTCATCAGCTGCCGCAATAGTGAACCAATGAATTGCCGCACGTAAAAATAAAAATTTTTGGCAACCGTTAATTGTTTGCATCAGTCAGTGTAAGATGCACAGACTTTAATTGCAACCATTAATTGTTACGCAACAGGTAAAATTGTTGCCTCGTAAAAAATCATTAGAGAGACAGGCAGTAACTGCAAAAGTAAACAGCTGCCAAAAATATTATTATGTGTGTAAACAGTGAATGACCAGAGACAAACTTCAAACTAAGTAGATATGCTCTGTCACTCTGGTGTATTTTGTAGACACCCAAGTTTCTATTGTTCCAGTGTGTGTATAAATCAGTGATGTAGACTTCCCATTCTGAGAAGCAGATGGCAACATGCTACGACCTGAAGTTCATCAGACAACCAAATAATAAATTAAAAGGACTCTCAATGAGCAAAATTTGGAATTGTTGATAATAATCTTTTCAAGTCATTTGTTTGTAAGTAACTTTAGTGCTCTTGTTGTATTTGAGGGTCTTACGTTTCTTTTTTTTATGACTGTAGGTGGCCACGTACAATATTTTGTTAGTTAACCTACTTTGAATGTTCCTTTTCTTTGTTGTAAATATTAGATAGATTCCCATCGGCCAGGGTGATAGAAGGCCCCATATTGGCAAACCCTAGCAAATGTCAGACACAAATATATCTGCTGTGCGACATGCTTAGGATGGCTGGGCAGGGCCCAGTGCATTTTCTGCATTCTCTGGCCACAGCAGGTAAACAAGCTAGCTAACACGCCTCTTATGAGTGGGGCTTTCAGCACATGCCAGGGGTCAAACATTTGTGCGTGTGCGAGAGTGAGGTGTGTGTTTTATATATATATATATATTTGTAATTCAATGCCCAGGCATTCACCTTAACTTGTTCATCACCATGTTTAAAAACAAAGGTTCGCAAGAACGCCACATTTGACTTCAAGTAACATATTTTGTTGTCCTATTTCTTTCCGCTTTGCTTCGAGACGCGCCGGAGGAGGGGAAGAAAAGCCATTACTGGTCGTTTACCCGACCGCATCCTAGCTGTCAGTGAGCAAGAGAGACAGTGCTAGTCAGCCAGCACCCCTGCCAGCCAGAGATGAGTCACGTGCTACAGCTACGGTCAGACCCAGTACACAGGGTAGAGGGAGATATAGGTGTGAAACGCAGTCTTCAAGGGATGGCAGTTCTATGTTATCTTTGAGAGGACGGCAACCTTCTTCATTGCCCAGATGAATTTCAGTCGTATGAGAAGGGGGGGGGGGGGATTGAAGCGTGACGCGTACTGGCCCAGAAGAAAACTACTTCGCTTTTCTATGCACATTTCTCAAAGCACACCAGACAGGGTCCGAACTGTATATTTATTACCAGAACAGTTACAGGTTTATTCCCTGGTTGTAGGGAATATTACAGACGTGACAGAATTATACTTTTTATCGCCACAGTCAGTAAGCAATGCCAAGCCACCCCCCTCAAGAAGACGTAAAGTTTGAGTGAACCAGCGGGAGAGTCGCCGCTGCCACCCCCGAATGAGCAGGTAGTTGAAAAGCGCACCGAGGGACAGCGCCTCCCGTGCTCCAGCACAGCAGTGGCCGCGAGCAGACAACCCTTAGCTCCGCTCACAGACAAGTACCTGTTGCACCCCCGCTCCAAGCCCCGGCGAGGGCTCGGCCGGCAGAGTATGTGTACCCGTGCACTGACCAAAATTGTCGGTTGTTGTATGGCTCTTCTGAGAGCCAGATCGGTCCGAGAGTTTGCTCCACCACCTCGTGTGCTGGAGCTCTCTGACCTCTTCGTCACCTAGACATCCAGAAGCTCTTCAGCATCTCTGCTGCCTGCTTCCAGACCTTCCAACAGACCTTTTAGAAGACGTCAACCTTCCCAGTCTATTGTCCCTGGCAACGGTTACCCCACAATCCTTCAGGAAGTGGGCCCTCTTAGTCCCTTCAGGACACGGAAACAGCGTAGACTGGGAAAGTTACTTAGCTACATTAGTCGAACCTGCCACTCTTTAGTTTAGAACCAGGTTCCCTTTACCTGGATTATTGCATAGTCTGTTACTTCCGGTCAGCTTAAGGTAGTAAGGGCCACCATGTTCTATTCCTCTCAGAATAAACGCATTCCTGACCTACACAGATTTCTCATTTCCTAGTGTGGGACTGCGGGCTCCCCCTCAGGGACTTGTACATTGGAGTATACACACATTCGACAACCCCCCGTTCGGTGCACCCAGTGCATCAAATGGTAGAGCCACAACCACTAGCCGTACTCCTCTAGGGAGGAGAAACCACCAGACTAGCTTGCAGTCCGTCCACCACACCATGTGAGATGCCGGAGGGTGTATGACCAGCTCTGGGTTGGGCCTGTCTGCCCTAGGACTACACATGTCATCGTTGGAATGACTCCAAGAAAACACTCTCCAACGACTGCACCGTTTGTGTTGCCGGTTGGAATAACAGTTAGGCTCGGAATCAGCCCAGCTGCCGTGGCGGCAGAACCCTTTAGCCAGGGAACTGCACGCCGCCTGCTCCCTCTGTCGAGGCAAGGTTTAATATCCTCATGCCTTATACCAAAAGGGGTGGGAAAGACTTGCAAGAAAGGAAGGCAGCCACTACCTACAAAGCTGCACCCAAACTGATAAGGCACTTAGCCAAGACAACCTCTGGGAATGAGCTCGGGCTGCCCATAAGTTGGTGGGGTTTCACCCCCCAGCTCCCTCCCCCTCTCTGATCTCCAGAAGGTACCAGGGATACCGCATCCAGTAGTGGCCGCCATACACCAGGCAGAGAAGTTGCCCTTGGGACTAGCCTGTCGGTTCAGCATCCGCCGCTAAACCAGCCTTGACCGGGCCACAGCAGCAGCAGTTCCAGCCGCAGCTGCCCCTGAGGGCAATCCAGCTCCACCAGCAGCCGTTTCTCAACCAGCAACCCAGCAGCGCCAACTAGTCACTCTGCTTACGCTTTATATAGGTGGGTCCCCTGTGATCAAGTAATTTTGTATTCGCCGCCCAATAACCACTGTGAAAGCCTGCACTATAAAAACCTGTATATACCGTAATGTCATTCATCCTGAGCCGAGTGCATTACACCTCTACTTATAAGATTTTTGGTTTTGTGTATACAAATGTATTGTTATTTAACTTGACAGTTGTTACTCTAATAATTTATAGGGTCGTGTCAAAATTTCAAAGGAAGAAAATATCACAAGAACATGCATACTAAATATTGATTCATGTTCATACATTAAAATTGATAGTTGCTAATTATATTAAGATTATATTGCATCAACTCTTCTTATTTAGGGTCCCAGTATTAAATGAAAAAATTACTTTATCAGTGTTCAATTACGTATGTACATTTAATTTTTAGTTTTCTTCCTAATTCAGTAATACCTAGTGTAGACATCCAAAAAGTATTAAAATATTTTTAGCTCACCTTTCATATTAAACATTTTTACCACTCCTAATTTTACAATTTAGTGTGGTAATTTTTGTCACGGGTGGTTTTATTATTGCAATTTGTATAACACCTTTAGGACCATGGAAAGGCTACACAGTGCAAGAACTCACAAATTATAAAATCAAGTCCAGAATTAAAATTACTTTATATATTTTAAGGGGGTTAGATTTATTGCCAATAGTATATGTTCACACTGGTAACTATTATATACAGCAATAGTTGATATTGTTCATATTTTTCACTTAAAAAAATTGCAAACTTTTCAATTATGTAAATATGCCAAAATAATTTAGTTAAATTGTTTTAAACTAGCAAAGTAATGTGTAAAATTATATAATATTTAAATTCATGTCTTTTTTTTTTTTTTTTTTTTTTTACAAAATTATTTGACAGGAGCTTCTAATGTGAAATGTGTGTGAGATTTGGTCATTTTATTATATTATTATAAAGATATGCACAGTAAAATTTTGTAAATTTGAAAACGTGTGTACACTCATTCGCAAAAAAAAATTGATTATACTAACAGTGCCATTGCAGATGCATGTAAGTGGGTATAGCAGAGTGACCACTCACAGGGAAAACATTGAAAAATCTGGGAATTTCATGTGACAGGGAAATGTCAGGGAATTTTTACTTGGGTCAGGGAAAATGTAAATAATTTGCTACTCTGCAACAATTTTTTTTTTGTGTGTATGCAAGATAATGTAATTAAAGCATATGTGAGTTAAAATTTCATTTTTTAAATTTGAGAACTTGCAGTAATACATTTTTGCCAAGTCATATAGAGCTTATATGTACAAAATAAATTATTTTGTGTTAAGTCAATAGCATATATTGCGAGAAATATAGATGGGTTGAATAAAGTGTTGGTCCTGCTTGCTCGGTATGTTGCAATGTAATTTTATTCTGCTTCACTGATAGCATTTTGTTCTGTCGGCAGTGGAAAAATATGGTATTGTAAGGTTTTGGCCCTGAAAATATGTCGTGGAAAATGGTGAGATTCTGCCTGGAAAACAGGGAAAAGTTAGGGAATTCCAAAATGGAATTTCAATGGACATCTGGTACAGGCACAAGACATTGTAGTATGTATACAGAAGACATCAAAATCCACCGTAGTTGCCACTGGCCGAAGTTGCTGTATAATCTGGTCCCAAACACACTTGTTAAGCTAGAGGTCTGGGAACCTTGCTGGCCAAGAAATCATGTTGACTCACAAAGGCTGGCCAGAGATATCCATGCTGTGTTAAGCCAGGCATTATCTTTCTGGAAAGCGGGGTTGTCAAGCTGCACCAGGAAGGGGAGCACACGTGGTCACTGAGTTTCCTGGACATATCACAGTGCCATCAATATTCTCTAGTCACCAGTGTGGTGCTGGAATCATAGGAAAATGTACTCCACACCATGACATCTCTCATTAGGGTAGTGTGCCACTTTACAATGAAGTGTGGATCATGGTGCTTGCCAGGATGTAGATTCGAATTCGGTGGTCATTGTCTATATCCAGACAGAATAGTGATTGTTGTCAATCCACAAGCTGTCATGCTGCCCATTCCCGGCAGGTTACATGTGCTTGGCGATGTTCAGATCATAAGCGACGCCACGACGACATATCTTGCTTTGCTAGCCTCCTGTATATGGTACTGGTGGACACAGGTGTATCCCCAGCTGCTGTAACATGTCTCTGGTTAATGGGCAGTGAAACCAATAGAGTGCTTACACCCTGTCGCATGATGAAATTATCCTCCATGCTGGTGGTCTACCGGATTCAAGTTGAGCCTCCTTGACGGGTATATAGACCCACCTGTTCCCACTGAGCCCAACATCGACTCGCAGTGTAGGACTTGCTATGTGTCCTCTCTCAAACTCATCCAGCTGGACATAGGCTTTTCAAATGCACCATCGGGGCATATTGAGTGTTACTGAACCTATCTCTGCGATTCTTGCTGCTACTAAGGCCGTATTCGTTGTCTTGCAGCTATGAATGATGGATGGACATGTATTGCCCCCTAGTGGCATATCCGCAGAAGAAAACGGCATTAAATGCAAATGGGGCACATGTTTGACTATGAAGATATTGTGTGGCAAACTACTTTGTACTCGCGTGATTTGTTCATGGTGATCAAATTTTTTTGCATATAATTGTACATTAATTTGTTGTTTGTGTATTACTGTTTGAAAAACAGTCAACAGTCATCTATTGCTGTGTGCAATGGTTGCAATATTCGAAGTACAAAACAAACCCCGCTAAAATATACACTGCCGGACTGATTAACATGCCCCACCACGTAGGAATATTAAAAACAGACTATGCAGTACACATTGATAGCCAAACAGGTGTAGAAAAAATTATTTAATTTTCACATACAGACAAGGTTTCATGGATTATTGTGAACCACGTGTTGTTGATCCAAGTACACAGTTCATCTTTGTTTCTTGCGGGTGGTATGGTATTCAACAGTTGTCGAACTGTGTCCCACAGATTCTCAAATTGCAGAGTTGGGGCCAGCCAAGGAAGCATCTGCACGCCTTGCAAACATTGAGGCTGATCTGATGTGTATGTGGTATGGCATTATCATGTAGAAAATATGCATTTAAGACAGCCTGCAAAGATGGTATTGCCATGAGCTGCAGCACCTCGTCACCATAGCAGTGTGCTATTAGTGTGCCCATAATGCATACTAGAGGTGAATGGCCATTTGGCACTAATAGTACTCCAAGCCATAATTGAATGCTAACTGGCTGTGTGGTCCTCCACATCAGCAAAGGGATCTGCCCAATGGCCAATAATATGGTGATCATTCTTGATGAGACAGAAATTGTATTTGTCGCTGAAAATTACACTGTTGTAGTCTTCTGCACCCCTTGCAGTTTTGGTGCACACCATTCTAAGTGATCATAATGGCTGGCAGTTAAGAGTAGCCTTTGTCTGGTTGGTCAACAAACCTGCCTCAACCAATTGGCAAGAACCTGTCTGTACTGATATTGAAGCATCCAAACCACCCTGTTAGACTTTATAAAATGTTGCCAGTTGTGGATTGTGGGTGTCATGTGGTAAGGCAATTGGTGTGCTGATCTGTGTGTTCTGATCTCCATCTCTCAGCTCTCGTACCACTACCGTGATGCACAATACCAACTCGCAGTACAGAGACCTATGGTGAACCCTCTCGTGAACTTGTTTGTGTGCTGAAATGGCATACTATGGTTTATTAGAGGAATTACAATGGCTTTTTCATCCTCCAGACACAGTAACCTCCAAGACACACACTTTACACCGCCATGCCACCTCTTGAATGACAGCCTCGCGTACTGGTTGTCTGCATATATCACATGCATGGTTCATGTGATTGGCCAGAAATTGTAATGTAATGCATAACGTGCATCAGCGCTATACATTTCATGTTGCTGCATTCATGTCTTAATGGTGTGACGTTTCCTATGTCAAGTTGTTTATAAAGTATTACAAATTCAGTGCTTAATTTCATATTTTGGAAATTTGTGCGCAGCAAGACCTTTCTGTAGGCCTTCAGTATGTTCCTAATTTGTGTTAGCTTTCATGCAGATTCAGTCGTTGAGTAAATGGTCATACATATAAGATTTTTTTTTTGTTTTCAGTTTCCGTATTGTGATGGCTCCCACAACACTCACAATGAAGAGACGGGAGACAATGTGGGGCCAGTGGTGGTCAAGCATAAATAATGTACATTCAGGAGTGATGGCATTGAAAAAACGGGTTTACGTGAAACATGTAGTTTTTATCGCTTGAGAATAGAATGTATTTTCATATCCACAAAATACGTGCGCTTATTGGTTGTTATACGGACGACATAAACTCTATAAAATATAATTATACATTTTTTGTAGGTGTTTGTATTTGTTACATGTGGCTAAAAAGAAGCTTTACTGTTTTTTTTTGTAAATACTAACGATGTACAATAAACAATCTGGACAGAATATACTGGACTGTATTACTTTATAATGTTTGTGGCAGTAGAAGTGGGTTATCTAGTTAGAACCAATGTTTTTATTTTCAGGTTTCAAAATTCAGACTTTTTATTGAAGTGTATTTTTTTACCCTGATTTCCATCTTATTTATGAAGCATAATATTCATTCCAATTCACTGTATCGCAGGAAAAGGTTTGATTTCAGACTTTGCATGTGTTTCTGAGCTCATGGTTTATGACGACACACAGTCGAATCACATTATTATGACCACCTGCTAGAAGTGCTATCTGCAGCGTGTAGCCCATTACGTATGGCCCATGATGTGAGCTGGCGAAGCGGGTATATAATGTGACCGACAGGCTGGCTGTACACATTGCACTTCCTGTTATGGGTAAGGAAAGCAATTTAACAGAGTTGCAAAAAGGGATGATCATCAGCTTGCTGGCCAAAGGGGGTAGCATTTCGGACACAGCAATGTTAGTGAACTGTTCACATAGCTGACTGCATTCGTGCTAACACAGGTGCATCAACAAAAGCAATTGGAATTCGCTTGACAGTATGGCGACTGGACTGCTGCTGTGCTGATTGGTGATGGGTAGCCTCCTCTGACGAGTCATGTTTTCAGCTGCATATAATGGATGGACGTCTGCATGTCCAACGAGAAACATTGGAGAACCCACACTCTACGTCCATTGCTGGACGAACACAAGGTGGTGGGTGCAGTGTTATGGTCTGGGGAATGTTCTTGTGGTATTCTCTGGTGTCCCATTATCTGTGTGGCAGGTACTCTTGATCAATTTGTTAATGAATACATCCTCCGTGATCACGTCCACCCATACATGATTCTTTCCTCTGTAGGATTTGATCTTCCAGCACAATAATGTGCTTTTCCACACAGCTAGAACTGTCCACACATGGCTGAAAGAGCACAATCAAGACTTCACAGTTCTTCCCTTGCCCCCCAAACAACCCCAATTTCATTTCAATTGAACGGCTGTGTGATCACCTGGGTGGTCGTGTTCACCGTCTGTCTCCACCGCCACGCGCCCTTCAACAGTTGTGGGACGTACTGCAGACAGCATGGCTCCAGATACCCGTGGAGACCTATCAGCACCTGACCGAATTACTGCCAGCTTGTCTAGCTGCTGTCTGTGCTGCGAGGGGCAGTTACTCTGGATGTTAGCAGGTGGTCATAATAATGTGATTTGACTGTGTATATTGGCATAAATTTTCAATGCAGTGTTGTAGCTGCAAGGTATAAGGACAAAAAGTTATTAGTTGCAACTGCGAGTACTTTCCAAGTAAAAGTTCAAATCATAAGGATTGTTTGAACTTGTTAACTCTCAGAATAAATTTTTTGTCTCTTTGTGTTCTGTAAATTGCATTAACTCTATTATAATGTACCTGCCTGATTCATATTTAAAATCCAAGTTTTAATCCAAAAATAAACATATTATGTATGAAAAAGAACACTGTATGAGGTAGGAGTGAAGTTAAGTGAAGTCTTCTCTTCCAAGAATTTTCTCAAGCAGACAATGCACCAGCTAGTGGTCTAGATCATTTACACATTTCCAGAGATGTTACAGATAATCCCCTGAGGTTATTACAAAGAAGTGCTGTGGATCCTCATGCATCACTGTGGCAGCTGAACGAGGCAGCAACTCTCAGGATGGACCAGAATAGTAGGAAAGCCCCAGACACAGCGAACTAGCAGATGACTGAAGAAGGAAGGATGGGGCCACATCAGGTCCTTGGTGAAGTCCAGTGTTTAACTTTCACTTGCAGCATGCTACGAGTGGCTCTGGCGGAATGCTGTGGAGTATTGGAAGAGTGGCCAAACCACGCAAGGAACCGAGGATGTAAAGGTGCCAGGAAATCAAGATTCATACACATGTGATTCTGCAGCTCCCAGCGGAAATCAAAAACTTACAAACGCCAGTTATAGCACCAGAAAGTATGGTAGTAGCAGAAATAGCTGGTGATCATGAGCAGTATAACACCAGTGCTTGTGTCGCAATCCACATTATCTGTTGAGAACATGATAAATGATGAGGTTCTAATTGCGCTTCACACCTAATGCAAATACTGAATGTAGCTGGTGCTGTGTTCATGCTCGCCACAAAACTGGTGGGGGTTATGACACCTGTGTCAAGGATGTGGGGTTATGGACTCATGCCATGCTACGTATGTTGCCCTGCCCTTCAGCAAAGCGTCAATTTCATGGTTGCAGATACTCCAAGAAGAGAGAGAGGATGATAGTTTTAGTGGCCCTTCAAATATGTGAGGAAAATTTGGTGCTGACCCAATGCTTGTAGATCATTTGGAATGAAACTCGGTTTTACTGACAACAGAGGTTACCCACAATCACTTGGACCACTGTGTAGTGCACTGGCCTGCAGTGGTGTATATAGTATGTATATATTTGCCCCCCACTGAGGTGAACCGGGTTTTATTCCTGGCAGGGTTAGCCAGACTTTTATTATGTGGGAAACATGGCGGATATTGCAGTTGGCTGGAGTGTTTCTTAGAGCACTTTCTGCCGCTGCTCCTGCACCTCATTTCACCTTCACCGGCTCTTAAACCCTCGCTGTTGAAATTAAATATAGCTAAAAAAAACACAATTTTATCTAGTAATAAAAATATTTTAACAACTTCGCTCTTAAATTTATGAGGTGTGCGCTAATAAAAATAATGTAAATTTTGTACTCAACATTTTTTAAATATATTTAAGGATGGGAAAATAAAACAAAATTTATTTATTTCAGATTGTTTGCATATAGGTTGAGTGAGGATGCTGTGTAGATGTGGCTAAAACTATATTCTATTAAACAAGGCTGGTAAAATTGAAGTAAATATAACAATTTGGTTTGGAGCTAAGATGTTTTTCTTAGTAATCACGTATTGTAGAAACCCGAAGTTATTGCAAATAAAATTAGGAAGTACTTGTAAATAATGATGCACACATAGTAAATCGTAGGACAATAAAGATGAAAACCACAGATTTTAATGATGAAATTTTCATTGAAATAACAACCGTAAGATTTTCTCTGCCCGTAAGACGTGGAACTGGGTCGTCTAGTATTGTACTAAGCAATGGGATCAGGCTAGAGGATGGTAAGTGGACAGTATTATGTATCAGTTCAGATCTATAGAGCAAGGACATTTAAAGTTTAAATGGACAAAAACTGGCACTGGCACCATGGTTTTGTTTTCCTGTGAAGATGAGAGCTCAGGCGAACCAGTTGGTATACATAGTAGTTGCTCCAGTACAGATAAGGTGCAGTGCTGAAATAGTACCAGCAGTTATGGCTGTGTACAGAGATAAGTTGAGTGTGTGATGCAGGCAGTGTCTCCGAGCCAGTGAGCCGCAGTTACTGATAGCACAGGCTGGCCTTGGTGCGCATCAGGTATTTTCAAGACAGGTTGGGTTTACTTGCAGGAAGCACATAATGCCTGCCATTTTTACCAAAATAAAAGATAATATTTATTCCAATTTTTTTTCTTTAGGAAAAGACACACACACACAAAAATATAACGTCACTTATCAAAATCGGGAAAACATAAACAGATCGTTTGTTATATTTAGAAATATTATAGTGATGGACGAAGAAAGTGTGACCTAAGTTAGGTTTAAGTGCGTTTGAGGATTAATGTTGTATATGCAACTTATACTAAACACTAAAATGTTCTATTAAAATGAAAGATATTACAATTAAACTGTGTTAAGTATTCATACACTGGAGTAGTTGTATACAAGACAAAGAGCTGATCCAATCCTGTATTTCAAGGAACACCCGTGTAGTCGTGTGTGGCATTCAGTGAATGCACATGCTGACTCGTGATTACTGTGGTGTATAACCAATTTGGATACACATTCCTCCAAGGACAAATTACTTTATTTCTCAATCATTCGAGCAACAGGGCTAGGGTACCAAGAGGAAAATCCTACATCAGTCAAAAAAAAAAAAACTGAGATTTGAATTTGCACAGCAGTATCTTACAAAGAGTACCAATTTCTAGAATAAGGTATTATTTACTGATGAAAGTAAATTTAATATTTTTCAAATTGGTGGTAGGATTTTGGTTTGGAGGAGACCTAATATATGGAACTAGACTTTAAAAACGTTCATGGTATGGTGCAGCATGGATGAGGTGGAGTCAGCCTTTGGTGTTGGGAAACTTGTGTTTATTGACATAATGGACATCTTTGTATATTGGATATTCTCAAAGAGAACTTGCAAACCAGTGTAGATGACTTGGGTCTTGCTAGAGATTAATTCTGAAGACCTCAATGTTTAGAGTAGTTCAAATCTCTCTCCACTCAAGTATGTTTGCTTAGAAGAATGGCAAAGTATTGCATCTGTGACTGAGGAGGAATAGGTCCATTTCATATCAAAGAGGTTGAGAGTGGGTATGCATACAAAGTTGTAAAACAGCTTTGGCTTTGTTACATTCCCCCCCCCTTTTTTTTTTCAATGTAAGAGTACATTTAATGCAAAAAGGCAATTGATTTTAAGTTTATGTGTTACATTTTGTGAATGCTTGTTTTTTTATATTTGTGTATGTGTGTATCCACAGCTGTGAATAAAGAATGCATGTTAAATATCCAAAGGGTTTCGAAGTTTCCTTAATGCCAAAAATAAAGTGTAATTTTCTACACTACAGTGTATGAATACTTATTTCTATGACTGTATTATTAACTGCAATGCATTGTAAAGGTCAAATAATTCCGCTCAATCACATAGCCCAAATAATTTGTGAAGATTTTCCTTCTGTAGACCAAAATAAAATCGATATTCTGGTAAATGTTCTAACCACCAGATTTAATTTTTAGTGAAGAGTTTTTGGTGGTCATCAGTGGCCAGTTAGTTGTAGCAGATGCATTTGTCATTTAGTGAATTTGTTAGTCTTTGTTACTCTGATTTTATTGAGAAGCAAGGTATTTCATGTTGTGGGCGCAGTCTGCCCGCCCAACCCAGCATGCTGAGGTTAAGTTGTATTGTTGTCTTTTAGAAATGTTTCATATCCATAAGGTAGGTAAGTAGTCTGTCTTTTTTTTTTTAAGTGAAAAAGAATTAAAACTGGTATTTCACAATAATTTTAGGTACATAATTTACAGAACAGGCTACTTAACATATTCTTGGGATGCAGTACACCTTTGCCCTTTCTTTTTTTTACTGTGTAAAATGATAGGGTCGGGTCACACCTGATATTCTCACGAGGCAAGTCAACGTGAGAACAACTGCATGCCAGGTCAGCAAGTGCCTCGTGCATAAAGGCAGTGAGGCATGCAATGTATGTACTAGGTCGCACTTACTGCTCCCACGCTTCTAAAGACTCCGACACATTGAAGTACCTCCAGCCAGCAGGCACCCTTAATATTGAAGAGTACCATATTTACCAGAATACAGTACTACCTCAAAAGTAAAATTAATCCCGAATTTTTACTTTGATCTACTGCATTAGTTCTCATCCTTTCCTACCCTGTGGACCACTCAGTGCAGACAGTCAAATTAACATAAACCACTTCATCAGCACCTTTCATTCAGGTAAAAAATCGTAGGAATAATGATCAACTACTAATCATAATGAATTACCACAGTAGAAAACTTAATAAATTGTAAAACAATTTGAATCAGTTCATAAAATGAATCATGGATCACAGCTCCATCTAGCCTCTGGTAACAAAACCCTCTCCTCCACACTCTATTATGCAAAGGCCAGGGATACATCAGAAGTCTTTCCCTGAAGAACTGTGATGATATGAGTCTACATAAAGGGGAAGGGAAGCAGCAGCAAAGAGAATAGAGTGGTTACTCTGAACTTTCTATTGATCCAAAGGCACCCTCCCAGTCAAGAGACAGAACAGTACAAGCACCTAACCACCATCCGCAGCAGAAGATTGAGTCTTTCCTTCAGAATTTTCCTAATGAGACCACTAACTGCTAGAATAGTTCTCTGAACCATGCTAGTGTGATCAGGTGAATCACGTGTCTGCTGGTCTGCGCTCTTGACATTTTTACACTTGTTAACTATGCACTGCAGTGTTATGCAAGTTCACAATCAAAATGAAATTACAGATACAGTGGAACTGTTGTTGGAAACTGCTGTTGCTGACTCACCCTGGAGTGGACGTGTGTAGTGTAGTGTAGCGCTTTGGGATGCACTGAGCAGTAAAATCTAGGAGCACGTATGTAGTGTCAGTTGGAGCTTGCCAATGTACATACTCAGTAGGCCCATGTCCTGCCTCGATTAATGTTTTAAATTGACATTACTTGCCCCATAAGGATTATTGCATTCCAAGATGGGGCAAAGTCATTGCATAGAGTGCGCTACATAAAAGTGCAGGAATGCATCATATCTCAATCACCTCTCCCCCCCCCCCTCCCCCTCTTACCTCCTACTAGTTTCAAAGAAGAACCATCTTGGAGTGAATAAAATGAGTTTCCTGGTTAGGCGATATAGGTCAGGCACATTTGTCTATATGCTGGTTTGCTTCTGGTGTAGCGCCTGCTCTGTGTGCTAGTGGTTCCGGAGTGTGGCACGGTGAGCGCTTATCTTCATCCGCTTGGCAAAAGAGCATCTGCCTGGCAGGTATCTCTGAGCTCTCTCTGCTTGGTGCGTTCCTTTCTCCTCTTCGTTTCTCTTGCTTCCCTCGGCTACATGGAGCAGCAGGTGCAGCATCTTGGTATCAGCTGACTGCTGGGGTTCATTGCTTTATCTGCAGGGAGGAAAAAAGCCAGGTCACAGCTCGTGAAATACTTTCGTCATTCTGATACCTAACGTTTGAGGTATCACAGGCCTTCTTAAAATGCATTATATGCCAGTTCACAAATGCTTGCTGGAGGCATGGGTGCTGACATACAATAATTTTTTGACCTGTAAAAGAAATATTACACAATTACAAGCTGGCACGTCTTGGACACTAATGTGTGCAAAATGTCCTACTTGCAAAGGACTAAAGGGTAGTTAACTGAAGATTATTTACCGTGGTTAAAGCAAAATTTAAAGAAGTCTTGGCCAAAGCCATGGTGTGTTAGGCATGGTAAATAAAGCTTACTTGTACCTAGGTTGTAATTCCTACAGTCATTTTGATCTATTCCCTAATTTTACTGGGAATGCTGTGTTCTTTGAGTTCCCCTCTCGCATTCCTGTTGGAACTCGACGGGATTCTCATGGGGTCTGCCGCTAAATTTGGGTAATTGAAAGTCAGTGGAGGCAACTAACATTGCTATGCTGGGTCTTGGACCGGGATTATTCGGTTTGTGAAGCAGGTTGCGTTGACAAACCTCACAATGGTATACCTAGCTGGGAGGGGTGACTCATATGTTCGGCCAGCCTATACACGAGAGGTGAAATTCCGCTGCACAGGTGATGCAACGTATCGTAAACGTACCCTGTCCAGTACAATTGAGCCAACTACATCTGGCTAGCTGTCTGTCTCTGCAAGTCTTACAGTAGTTTTCAAGACCGTCTGTATACCTGGAGATATCTTGCCACCCGATACAGGTGTGAAAATGTTGTGGGCAGTGTGTATAGTGGATCATGTGTATGCCAGTTCCCGGGCACTTGTCCACTGAGCACTTCACGAACATATCGAGAAACAGGTTTACAGGCATTGTAGCCTTGGGAGCATCATGCTGGTTATATTTAGAATCAGACATGATGAGGCGAGTTGGAGGGCGCCACAGGGTGTTTATTTCAGCTGACTCCCTGAAGTCCTTATGGTGGGTTTGAGACAGATTCAGCATGTGCTAAATGCTGCGAGTCTCCGAGCTAAATACCTCCCTGGGTCGTACCAAGGGCTGAGGGGGTATTTTTGAGGAATCACGTGACTTGTATGTAGTTTGTGTATCATAAGTGATACGTAGCAGTGGGTGTAAGTTAAGCGATTAGTCACCCGGCCAAACATTAACTTGCTAGAGGGGTTGTGGGGGTTTAACCCACTATAACCGTGAATATTATGACCACCATACCGGTCATGCCTTAGGGCGTGTCTTGGTGTGGTCTGACTGTCCAGTCAGAACACTTGCAGTTATGCTTCCACCATGGATGCCAATTGCTGTCAATTGGGGACCAATGTGGTTACGTAACTGGGTGTGGCTATCTTAAGTCTAAACTAATTAGGCTACGTTATTAGTAGTTTAGTTGATTTGCTTGGGTCCCAGTTATTGTAGCATCGCTACAGCTAAATTTTGCACGTAACGTGGTCAGTGAAGCTTGGGTAGTTTACTGTGGGGCATGTCTGACTTGTCCTAACAGCCTAGTTAGAACTATTGCTGTTAACGCCCCACGTTGGGCGTCACTTATTGTCGCAAGTTCTCCCGGTCTGTCTATGTTTATCTAATTGTAATCAGACCTAAATGTTAAAAGAGTGTACAACATGAACTTCACTCTTAAACTAGACCAATAATGAAGTTCGGAGTTGATTGCAAGCCCATGGAATAGGAGGACATTTACTGCCCATGATTAAGGGTGTCACTTAACACACTTGAATTAGAACAAGCGCCGGCTAGGCTGGGTGTTCGCCACGTTGAGTCAGAGGTTGTAAATAGTGGGGCTTACTAACGTCCACTCTGTTTAAAGAGCTTGGGACCCTGATTGGTTGGGCTAGTTTAAAATTGGACGTTCTCTTTAGGCTAGTGTGGGTTTTTTATGACAGAGGAGAACTTCGACAAATGCGAAGTCAGTATCACGAAGGACATTTAAAATGTCAAAAAAATGGGGATTTAATTATGCTTTGGTGTCTTACCATTGTAGAATGTGGAACTATAGTGGGTTTACTCACGGAAATAAAATCAGGTGTTGCAAGTATCACTCTCCATTGAGATTTTACCTTGTGAATGCCCAGCCGTGGTGCACTTCATATTAGTGGGTGGCGGCTGAACAGCGGCGGAGTGGTGTTGTCCAAAGTTGGAGGAGGGTAATTGGTTAGGAGGATATTTCAACCGCTGTCTATCCAACCTTAATAAGGCATCTCCATATCTTAACTATCGCTACATGTAAAGGGTTTGGTTCAAAAGGTAACTGGGTTGGAAGAGCAAATAAAGGAGTAGTGTTTTAGGTTTTCAAAGAGGCTAGTCCGACCAGCTCTTCAACAATCTCCTTGATTTCTAACTTATGCCTGTATGTTGCACCACCTTTCTTGACGTAAGGCATGAGTAATCAGAAATAAACTATCCTGGAGCCAGTTTAGAATAACAAACATGTAGTGTACTTCTAGACACTCTGGCTTTGCGAAGAGATGACACACACTGTTGTTCCGGCCCGACCTGGCAGCAGTGTGTGGAACTTCTGGCCATTACTACAGTGATAGAACAGAGCTTAGGTTATTGTCACATTATTTTATGTAGAAGCGTACAGGTGAGGTCTCCATAGCGGGTCAGGTGGCCAAAGCACTCCTCTCTCCAGACCGGCCATTACCAACGGTGGCGGAGTAGGTAGGTACTTCGGTTGACTCGATTCCAAATACAGATGTGTACCTAGGGTGATTGGGGCACTCCCGATGATCTACCAAACAGCAGAACTCTGTTTGCCAGCTTTCCCTCAGAATAACTAAGAGTTGTAACTTGACCTTAAGGGCCTAAATTGGGGGTGCAAATCTACAAATGAGGACTTGCAAATGAATTAAGTTTTAAAAGAAATATGTTTTTATGAAATACGTATTTAGACATAAGGGTCCCACTCTCCTAGTAAAAAATTATCAGAACGAAATAACGATAGTTATAGTTAATTAAAATCAGGCGAAGGCGACCCGACGACAAAGTTAGTTCTTTTGTGTTGTGGATTGTCTTTGTGAGAAGGGATTAATTTGATGGAAGCCAAAATTAATTAAATCCCTATTTTAATTTGGGGTGCGTTCAAAAGGAACCTAATCTAACAGGGGTTCATTACCAGAAGGGCAATGAAGGCTGGCTTGGCTAGAGCAAGAGTGGACGTCGTCGTGACTTGGGTTACCTCGAGGTGGGTGACCAAGGAGGAAGGGGAGGTTCGATGAGAGCACCGTCAGCAGGACCTTCTGGTTGGCATCTGCGTCCAAGCGCCTCTTGGTGCTGGTCGCTGAAGAGGCTGGGACCCTCTGGATAGTGGTGGTCCTCCGGAGCTAGTGGCTGCTGAAGACATTGAGGACCCTCTGGTGGATGCTGGCGTACCGATGGTGCAGAATCCTTAGCCATAAAAATGGAGGGCCTAGTGGCTAGCACACCCTGAGGAGATACTCTGACCTTGCAGCTGTGGAGCAGGGTTGCCAAGCACTTATTCATGGCTGACACCTCCAGCCATCACAGCAGTGAAGGTGTGGCAGACTGCCTTGAGGCCTGCTTTGCTATCCCTTTTATACTAAAATTCTGAGCTTGTAGGACCTGGGGAAGCTATCCTCACTTCACAGGGATTGAGAAATTCTGAGTTTCAGAAGGGGTTACGTGGTTTGGCAGCTTGTGAGAGGCGAGGGATGCCTATTTTGAGAGAAACCTAGATACATGGCTAGTTATCACAGATAAGTTATAAGTTCCGGTAGGGCGCCAGCCCATATATTCGCGGGTGAGCAGGTGAACTCTGGCTCTCAGGGCGGTAGTTGGTCGACAGTCGTTTAGCTTATCCCTCTTGCAGCTCACGTTTACGAATAAAGTACATAAAAAGTCACTGATACCTTTACATTACATAAATGAGCACATGGACCTACACTCTGGAGTGGGCCAGGACCCGAGGAAAATTAACGTTAAAATGAATTAAGGCAAGGAACATTGTAACTATGTATATTGATTGAAAGAGAGAACATACATACACACAATCAACTACATGGAGTCCTTCGAATAAAGTGGGCATAGTGTACAAGGCCCGCCATCGGCCGACACTGCGAAAAGCACTGGTTAGCGCGTGGACAATTAAAGTGGTAAAATCTCAGTGGGCGTGAGTTGACGGAGATGAGAGTGCATGTGCGGGGGAGAAAAGAAAATAATTAAATGTTCTGGATCAAAGACACTTACTACTGTAGTTAAATCACCAAGCAAGAAGTTGAAGTTCCCCTGGCGACACGAACACATGCACTCCCTTAGGCCCGCCGAACTAGACTGGCGAAGATGGCGAGCAGATGCAGTTACTAAGCCGAGATCTCCCACCAGCTCAGTGAGGAAAAAAGCAGTTATACATATCTTACAAACAAGTACATATAGAACAAAATATACAGCAGCAAAACACTTGGAGGTATTAAGACATTAATTCTGACATTATTTCTGTTAAATGTTCAGTGTCTTTGTTGCTATGCGTGTCGGGAAAATTATAATCACTTTAAAAAGCCTGAACGGGCTTGCAAAGGAAATGAAAAATCATATAAAAATTACACAAGACATTATATATACAAAAAAAAACCCTTCAATTACATTTCAATGAATTAAAACATTAATTTAGTGAAAGCTCTAGGAATGTAAGTTTGGGCGCTTGGCATGGTGGCTGCCGGAACTACCAAGATCATTTACTGTTTACGTTACTGGACACTGAAAACACAGATACGCCCTTTTTAAATAAAAGAAACATAGCATCAATTATCAAAAATTACACATTGAATTTAGAGTGTCTGCAAATGTAGGACTCTTTCACTATGTAGGCCACGTGGCCGGGCACTCTTTTTTTAAATTAATTACGGAGTACTGAGGGGAAGCAAACGGGAGATAACAATAACCCATATTTACTCTAGACTCTGCTTTCAGGGGATCACAACACACTACCATTTAAACCACAGACACACTGGTTCTCTCTTGGTGAAGTAGCTCTTTCAGTTCACTAAATGGGTCACTTGACCCGTTCTGCATGAACGGCACACGGGGCCGTGCACGACACGCATGGCCGTGCGTGGCTGATGCACAGCGAGCAGCATTGGTCTTCCTCCTGAGCAGGGCAGTGAGGACCATGTCAGGGTGCCTTTTCTTATTGCCTGTGATGGAGGCGTTGACGTATATTATCGCTTCATCTAGAGGCTCTGGTGAATGTGGTGCTCTAGTAGAATGCGTGCTGCCCTCCAGTGGTGTGCTGTGGAACTGGGGCGACCTTCCTGGAAGGTGCCGGTGGCTCGTTAGATAGTAAAATCTTCGGAGAGGGGTGTTGACGTGATGGTTTCTGGGCGGTTTTCAGTGAACAGTAAAATCTAGGAGCACGTTCCAGTAGTATCAGTTGGGCTGCACCAAAGTACCCTGTAGGCACGTTTCCTGCCTCAATCACTGTTTTAATTGGCGTTACTTACCCCATAAGGATTAGACTGCTCAAAGATGTGGTAAAATCGTTCAGTAGTGAGCGCTTCCTAGAACCGCAAAAATGTGTCACGCGTCAAGTCAAAGGTTTTAAAAAATTTTGTGTGGTGATTTTTGATGCAGAGAACTTTGGGGGGGGGATTGATTGTAAAGAAATTTAAACATCATGATTTTACGAACAAAAATTAGTACAATAGAACTATTGCATATTTGTAACAATAATAATGTTTCATAAATCTATTACAAAAACTTCAGTGACGAACTACAAAAATTACATTCAGAAAATTTACGACAGCTGAGTGACAGACAAAACTCCACAAACTTTATATTTGTTTAAAACACACAATAAAACTTAATAAGAAGTTAGTTATATTTTATTTCTTTTATTGCATTGACAACTTTTAATTAAATTAGTTTCGTTATTGTAAGTTCAATGGAGTCCTGGTTATAAACAAGAGTGCGAGGTTCAAAAGAAAGTCTCTACAATGTTGGTAATACAATACTTTGGTAACTCACTTCTTAGAAATGCCATAAGATCACAGTAAGTGCCAGTTCTACGCTCAGAATATAAGACTTGAGTTTACGATCGTATTGACAAAGGCATTCTTTTGGGCATGAATGTACATCCATACTCACAATCGACAGCTGTAGTACGGATGTAAATATACGCCGATGCTGCTTAAAGGGTTAACACTCCATCGCCTCTGCTATGTTGAACGTTTCATTTATGTGCCATACCTTTCTTTTCAATGAAATAACTGAATATTTCTTATTGTAGCATATCAGCAAATTTTATCAATATATGTGGTAATTTTGGAAAGGCAAGAATTTATTCATAGTTTAAAAATAATGCTATACTCACTGTATCATAGTTACTTGACATAAGTGTGCCGTTGTAGAAATTTTCACAAGAGTTTGTGGCACAATTTTTTGATTTTGTATTATTATTAATCTCAGTATTTTAGTTAGGTTTAGAGCAATACCTTTCTAGTTTGATTTCGAGCCTGTTCTGATATTACAGAAAATCTTTATTTTGGTTGGTAGGCACATGTTGGAAATTTATTTTATTTTAGTTTATCAGTAAATGAGACTGTGAAATGGTTATTACAAAAATATTATTTAAGTTCAGGATTACTTGGGAGTTCAGTTAGTTAACGAGTTGCATTTTTGGCCATTTTACGTTAGGTTAACTCAGTTAATCAGTGACAACCAAAATATCAATTTTGCTTTCTGTCCCTGTTACATTCAGGCATAGCAGACGGCCTGGCAGGATGCTTAGCCGCACGGACTGCTTGGGCTCTGTCCCACGCTGTTATCTGACTACCGCTTTGCTGCGTCCGCGTTTACAGTCATGTCTTAGTGTTTTATTTCTAGAGGCTCTGAGCATTGCTGCTTTGCCCACCCACACTGTAAATTTCCCACTGACTATAATTTATTGCACCCGCTCGTGTAGAAAAGCATACTAAGTGATGCCTGAAAGCACGTATTGGGCATTTATGTTTTTTCTACACTACAATGTATGTTGCCAGATAGGTAGGTATATAAAGTTGTAGTTTCAAAATAACTGTCCGTAAACAACTGAAATAAGCTAGAAACCAGTATTACAACATAATGTATAAGGCTGAGCCTTAATTTTTTTTTTTTCAGGGTATTTGTTAAAGTAGATGTTCTCATTAGCAATTCCTATTTTATTAAAAATTGTGTATTGGTGAATGTAGTACAACTACTGCACCAAATTGTCACTGTTTGAGCATTATTTAGTTCCTGGTTTTCATGTTGGGACACCAAGTTTTTCAGAAATATTTCTTATACATGACTATAAATAAGCAAAACATGTAATTTATGAATTAAAATTTTAGACTCGTGCAATTCCAACCTCACTGCATACAACTGTATTGTTATTAATGTAAATAACATTTTGAAATATTCAGGTTTTGGTATAATATTTTATTAATAAAGTAATTTATTTTTAAGGTTTTGGTTCATAGAAGTACAAATACATATACATACATACTTATTAATGTCTTCAACAAAATATTTATATTTCTATGCTATTCTCACTATCAAAGACTAGGAACAAAATTGGGAATACCACTAATATACACAAAAGAAATTATTTTTACCATTACTGCAAATATTGAAGGGAACAATACCAGACTCCGAGGCATGCCTTTCCGTACATCACTTACACTGTGTGCAGAGTGCAGTGTAAAATATTTCTGAATAGGTATTTTGTGCACAGATCAGTTTTACGCCTTTTTTTTTTTTGTCCCTTTCCTCCCTCCTCCCCTCCCTCTTCCTTTTCAAACATTTATACAAATAGTATATCTACTGAGTTCATTAACCCGAAGCTTGTATATGCTAGTCTCAGTTTTTCAGTTAATAATGTGATGGATATTCTGGTATTATTTCCTATAATATTTGCTCAAAGTATTTATTATTTTTAATATAGTCAAGTGTATTTGTGTAAAATAAATATTTTGTTTAATCTTTTTTTAATGCTGTATTTCTTAAGAAATTTTCATACAAATATTGTAATCACCAAATCTTAAAGATAACTGGTGTTTTCAGTATGAATGATATGATTGTGTTGGAAAGAGAACTTCTGGTTGGATAGTGGAGCATATTATTCAGGCATGCGGGGAAAAAGATAACATTTTTGCTCTTGTTTGGTTTCTTGCAGGAAAGATATTATTCATTGGAGCATATTTAATATATAATTGTATCTGTAACTAGGTTTTAATTTGTTGCTATCACAATGGTATAAATGGAAATACATTACAATTTTGTAACACACAACTGTATTGACAGTTATTTGTGACAATGTTTGCAATAATTGTCTTATAATTTACAATAAATACAATATGTTTACTGACTAAACTATATCATCAATAAAATGTTATTTTGATCACTGTTACAACAAGCTGTCCGTTAAAAGTAAGAAAAGGAAGTATTACAGCATTTGTACATGATGCTAGAGAAAATCATTCATTCAGTATCACAGATATCCAATGGCTACTGGTAAGTTACGGGATGGCATTCGTTGTGGTGTGGAGCACCTTCAGTGGAGTTGGCACAATTTTTTTTGGCTGATCACTTGCTGTGGGATTTGGAGTGCAAAATACTGTGTGTGGTTTTCACTTGTCGCATACAATCTGATATAGCAAACATGCCCGTGAAGGAGAACCAGATATTTTTCCTCATGAAAACAGGTTTAACTAATTATTATATGTATTAAAATTTTAATGTTCGTCAAGTAGCCACCATTTGCAACTTTTAAAAAAAATTGACACAAAAATTTTAATACTTTTCACCACAACTATTTTTTTTATATTATTTTTTTACTGCAAGTTAATATTTTGATGATTTTGTGCAAACTAAATTGATATGATGATCTATTTCATGGCACGTGTTAAATTTAAATTATTCTGTTAGGAAGTGTAATAAAAACTAAAAACAGTTGATCTCTGTAAACACCATAAATATGGAGATGAACTCTGCCATTCATTAAAAAAAAATCATGAATAGATACTCTCTCGGTAACAAGTCTGTCAAGTAAATGAAAAATTTGTTTTACTACATAAATATGAATTTCATGTTATCCTGTTTTCATTTTAACTCTTGTATTGCAGCATGACTTCATACAAAACTTGGTTTGCTTGGCATGAAACGGCTGATTTTTCTTCGCTCATCCAATTAGCAGAGCTTCAGAGCTATGAACAGAGAAAACAGATGAAGATGTGAATGCTCATATAACTTTTTAAAATTGTAACTACAATATTGTACAACTAGACATGTCTTGTTTCTGAAGTTCATTAAAGTTATGTCTGCTTCCAGCCTTTCATGTCCAAGTTATTAATTTAAGGACTTTCAAAATTCTACTACACTTATTTTCTACGTTTTAGTATATTGCGTTCTTTTCTAATATAATACAGTAGAGTTGTGTGGGAAAAAATATATAATAGTGGAGGACAATGACTTTTCAAAAAATGAATAATACAAGCTACAGGAATATTAATTATTTTTTGAACAAATCTGAAAATTAAACAAAAATAATACGTTAGATGCAGCTCAAAATAATTGTTTATGTAATTAGAAACTTGAAAAATATTAATTGGAAATCTTCTATGCAGTTTGCCCATATTTCAATTTTAACTTTTGAGATAAACTACGTAAGTTGTCGTACATATCATTTCACAAACAATAAAATATCTGCAAAATCTAGAGAGAAAAAAATGTTGATCTCGAACAGCGCCACTAGTGGAAACTTAAGACGAATGGTATCCACTTTAAAAAAAAATAATCCATTGTTCTGGCAAGGTTCAGTTCCTGCTGGGGAGACCACTAAGTTATGTAGGTATTTTAAAACTTTCCAGACCATCCCAAGAAGAACCAATTTATCTAAAGCAGTAGTAAACAAAAATAAACGAATGAAAAGTACATAAACTTGACTCTCTAATATGGCACAAATTTACTGGCACAGAAGACATGGTTGAAATGAGCTGCCTATACTGCAGCAATATCAGTTGTGTTGGTCTCTGCGTTTCCACTTTCCTGCATCCTATTGGTTGTGGCTACACCACGCATGCATACTGTACTCTGCCACCTTCATTACTGACTGGTCATCTGCCAATGAAGTCGTGTTGGCTTGGTACCAATTAATGTTTCACAAAACACTTAACAAGTTTTGCAAACCATAATTTGATAGGTTATTAAAAAAAGAAAGCATTTTTATTTTTACAAATTGAAATTTTGCCTAGGTGTAAATTTTTACTTTGATTTTGATAAAGTCCAGCGAAACTGCAAAACCACAAAATGTGAGATTTGTCTTTAAGAGCAAAGAAATTTCCATATAGACGTAGTGTCAAGTATATACATGTATACTCCTCACTGGATTAATATGAGAACTAGTATAATTAAGGGAAATACTGGAGAAGCAAACATCGTAGCAAAGTCATCTCAAAGTGGTGGTTATAATACCTTGGCAATGAGGGAAAAGTTATTAACTGGTGAGACTGAAAATTAATAAATTTAAAGCCACAATATAGGAGACCCCTTGATAGACTTTTCGGATAGATGTACTCGAGATCTCCGGTGATGGTATAATGCAGTAAATAAAATTTGTTATGCTCACCTCAAAATGTCTCAAATCGCTGGTGTCGTAGAAGTCGTCTTCATTTACCAGCATCTCCCTGTTGCCATATTTCTTCCTAGTAACACAGGAGAGAATAAGCATTAATTAAAATGTGTTGACAATGACTTTTCGTTACGTTACAATGTCAACCTGAGCTCATGGAATTTTTTCATCTGAGAAATGCAAAAAAGCTCAGGGTGTTTTTCTGTGTTCATGAAGGGTGATAAATTACTGGAAATATGCTTGATTGATAGTCTGCTATGCTGTACATGGAAATTGTTTATATATCTGTTATATTTTGGCAATTCTGTACATGCCTTACATGGTTCATACTTCATAGTATTGTATTTAATAAGTAAAGATGTTTTATTAAATACAAATTAATTTGTAAAGTAGATACATGGATTTAAATTTGAAAAACAATAATTCTAGTGATCTTGTTACCCTCTTTTGCGTTTTGTGTTTTGAAGCAAGTTCCATCTAAGATTGAGAAAATACATTTTTAGTTTGTGAAGGGTTGTTTCACGTAACAAAATTGAATGGTTAGTGTTGACTTTCTTTTGTTATGTGGAGTATAACACATTTTTTTTTTGTAAAATTTGTAATTTGAAAAAATTGCTTTATTTTAATTTAATGTTTAGCATGCATAATGTACAGTTGGTTACAAAAGTGTTTTAACAGAGTAATATAATTCATGCTATTAGTCCTTGCCTGTACACAAGCCACTGAACACTGATCCTTTTCTCTCCTACTTTCCCCTACCCCCCGAAACAATTACCACATGGAATGAATGATGAATAAAGTGACGTGTGACGGCCATCAGCAGGTGGCAAGTCACTGTGCAAAAGTGTTTTGTTGGGCGATAAGCTATTCGCACCCAGGAGGGAAGGGGGTTGCGGAGCACACTACTCTCTGCGCAACTGGCACTTGGCCAGAGTACAGCACTGGCCGGGTCGCTTTCCGGCAAGGAACAAAGTCTGGTTGGCAAGCACTATTTTACGTTTTGGCGGTACCACTTGTGTTGGTATACCTGGACGATGTATGACCTGAGGCTGCGGCGCATGGTGTCGGCTGAGGATCGACTTGTGGCACACTAGGGCTGCCCCTGAGGTGGGCATGCTGGTCGGCCTAGGTTTGCGAGCTTTGACTAACATCAAGGGACGTGACTTACGTGGAGTTCCCCAAAACCAGAGATTGTCAATACCAAATTACTTGTCTTGGCCACTGAGATAGGCCTGAACTACTGGGTGATGTCCCTCGGCAAGTTTGATTGGTGGTTCAAAAGATGTTGGCTCACAGGTCAGTGAGACAAGTCTCAATAGACGGCGGAGTTCTGCGGCACGTTCCGTGAACTGAGATGCTCGAGCCGACTGGGTAGTGAGTTAAGCTCTGGTGGATATTTAGAGGCAGTCTCTGCCCGTTTTAATCTCTTATGAACACCACTGCGACGAGAAAATTGCATGTGGAAAGATATTCTACGATCAGACCTCGCAGAAGTGGAGCAGTTGACGTATAGGTAGTGTTAATTGTGTAAATGTTGTGTCTGTCAGCCGAGTGCCGTAAGTTACTCAAACTCTGGCACCAGGGGTGCGGCGGTTAATGAGAGCTGCGTAACACTGGTGACAGTCCTAGCATGGGGGTAAGTACCTTCTAGGGCTGGTCTCCCCAGACCCAGACAAATACTCCTCTCTGCACCAGAAGTGTGGTGAGAAGAGCAACCCCCAGACTGACGAGCCAACACTAGAGGACATAGTACCTAATGTCGTGGCTCTACCGTTCACTACACTTGGTGCAGAGAATGGGTGGCCTTTCAGTTCTGTTGTGGCGATTGCTCCAAAGGAACTGATCTTCCCAGGCACGTGGAAATAATCCTCTCTGCACCAGAAACGCGATGAGAAGAGTAAATCCCAGATTGGCAGTCCAATCCCTAAGGAGGCAGTATCCTAGTGTCATGGCTCTATCGTTCACTACATTGGGTGTGGAAAATTGGTGGCCTTATACTGTGATAGTGGTTTTGTGTTTAGACGATGCGAATAAAACCTCGGTCACCTGCTGTTCCTTGTACGGGTCTGATGTCTACGAGATGAGGTACTAAGACTAAAAGAGATATATTCGTAAGTGAGGTAAAACTGTGTTTTTTCCATATGAAGGAAATAAACAACAGTGGTGGTTGTACTACCTCCTATCCATGTGAGCTTATGGAAGTGAAACACCCTACATGAATACAGCTGCTCCTAGGCTAACAGGGTAGGTATTAAAAAGTGGCTATGAAAATATCTCCGACTTTAACTAACACTACTACTGTTGTCCTGAAGGGACCGGTATGTGTCTGTGTTTAACGACATAAGATTTAAGGTGTAGGTTCTTCGGTGAAGAGATTGACGAGTACTATGCAAGCCTGAAGGAATTTTCTGCGCCACTAGGACACGATGAAAACCAAGGTAAAGTAGCTGATGGTTCATTTGGCACCAGGAGTGCACTGAAGAAACAGGACAGACGACAATTACTTGTAGACTGGTCACGAGCATTGGTGCGGCCCGCTATTTATACTTTGGCGGCGACGGTGTACCAGTTGGTCGGCTTGCATAGGAGGTTGACTTGGAGAGGGGGTAGCAGTTGTGAAGGCGTGACATAGATCCTCAGTGTGCGACGTCAGTGGCCGGTGCTGGATCCAGACTCATGCCTCGGCGATAGTACTAGTAGTGCCATATGGCAGCGCGCTGCTGTACTTGGTTGATCTCGATGCATGGCTTCGGTGGCTCCTCTGACGTGGAGCATCCATCCTTTGCCTTGGGTAGATAATACAATTCCTGATGTCTCATGGTTTGTGACGGAAAATCAAACTCTGTTAACAATGCTCCAGGTTCGTTTGCACTGATGAGTAGAAGTTGATTCAGTAATATGCGGAAAGACGTCACATGTCTACATTTTGTAAATTGTAGAATAGAGGTGGACCAAGTACCTTAAACACTGGACCAAGTACCTTAAACACTACCAACAAACCACCTCACGCCACCCTCAGCTGTTTGTATCAAATGTTGTATCCAATTTACTACCAAGTTATTTAAACAATTGTAAGCAATTAAATAATGTATTCAATTACTAGCCGCTTGTCTGTTTCCAAAATGTATGGAAAATGAAACTTTTTAAGTGCACCATGATTTTCAAACGTTTTGAGTTATGGACAAATTGCGTACACTTACCCTTCTATTTTTTTTTTTTTTTTTTTGCAGTCCCTAACAGTGCAGCGTTGTGCAGTAACTTCACATACTAAAGTAATGAAATGTAGGTTTCATTTTAATTTTTAAATAGCAGTATATCACGTTACTTGTATAAACATTTGTGGCTTGTATTAAAGAACAAAACATACAAATGTTTACTTGGTTAAGGTGGTAGCCATTTCTTGATGAGGAAACATTATTAAATGGAAATATGAAATAAAATAGCAGTTTTGTAATTAACTGATTATGTCGCATCATCTGTTTGAAACTCCTACTGTAACTCTTGCGTGTGAACAGTCTGTACTGTAAATTGGTACAGTATTTGAAGATGGTTATAATCCAAGTGGTTGGTGTATCCACAGATGTACAAGCAGAATGTTGTCTGCTCCTCTTTTGAAAATGTATGATTGTTGTTTGTAACTTGAAGTTTGACAAACATACGTTATGCCCTAAATTGGGTTTGAGTGAATATGTTAGGCATGCACTATTTCGATTATTGTATTTAATTAAGCTAAGAGCAGATCTATACTTTTGTTTTGGGGGTGGGGTAGGGGTTAATTTTCCCATTGTGCAAGTGTATGTCTAGACTTCTGATTCATGGCTTGGCACGAGCCACTCTCTCCTCATAATTTTAGAAAATGATATTAAATTAATTAAAATCAGTTTTTAAACAATTCTTATATTAAAGACTGTTCACGATAAAGTGAGCATTTTTGAAAGCCCTGCTTAAGATCTACTTGTATGCACGTTTTGTATACTTCCACCTTATGTAAAATTAACATTGCCATAGGCCTCATCACTTTATTCATGCGTCTGTCAAGTTGAACTGTGAAATTATTAGAAAAGTAAACATTTGATAAATCTGCTAATTTTTACATACTGAGGCGTTAAAAAAAAAAAAAATCGAAAGATATAATTTAAATCATCACAAATGGTTACCTAACTTTTTATTCGACGTTAACATATGGAACTACTTTCTATCCATCATTACCATCTTTACCGGGCGAATGTCACTCAGTGCGCCCATTAAAATATATATGCATGCAGGGGCAGTGACAGTTTTCTATGGTTGATTTCAAAAGTGCTCAGTTTATGATGAACAGCCTTTACCAGTAATACATTTCAGTTAAAAACGTTTGCAGGACTTAATGTAGATGTAAGGGTTTTGGAGGGTCATGTATCGTGTGACCCCTCCACCCAATGTAGGTGAGTGGTTCTAAAACCAGTTTGTAATTGCACTTACTCGAGTAGTCTCCTCCACACAAGAAGTCCCACGTAGCCGAGCAGTGCGACCATCACAAACACACCAGCCAGGATGGCTGCAGACTGGCTAGGCTGCAGGAAGCTGGGGTCAGCCGTGCCAGACAGCTGCAGGTGGTCCGCGTGCTGCTCTGACGTCTGTGGCTGATACCCGGCCAGAAGGTTCTGCGACTCGTTCAGCGCAGAGGGGGCAAACACGTCCACCTGTACGTTGGGAGGTAACTCTGGTTTTGTCTCGTTCTTCACTGGCACCAATGGTGCTGGCATGACTGTTGGATTCTGCACGACTTCTGCTGCCGTGCTGGTTGGTGGGGGAGGAGGTTGCGTACCGTTATTCAGCAGTTCCTGTGTGTTGTTTACCACCGGTTTCCCTGTGATTTGTTCCTCCGTCTTCTTTACTGTAGGGAAGGTAGTGGCTTCTTCTGATTGGTTACTTGGTGCACTGCTGGAAGTTTGCACTGTGTTGTTCGTCATAATTTTTGGCTTTTCCTCAGGAATAGCAGTGCTATCATCTGTAAGTGGTTTCAGTGTTGTCTGAATATTTGTTGAGTCTTCACTTGTAGTATTCTCTGCCTTCCTGTAAAAAAAATTAATTGATTTTGATTTTGTATTTATTAGTGTTAAACTTGATATTTCAACTTTAAAATACAGTTTTTTTTGCCTATCATTTTGTATTTTTTTTTAAGAAAAGATTTACACGATATTTGTACACTTAAAATTTAGTACTGTTTTGGTAACAAACTTATATTTGGAAAATTAGCTAATTATTTACTGTAATGTTTTTAGTTTCACCAAATAGGTACTAAATATATATTTATTGAAACAGTGAAATTTATATTCAGTAATAACAACATGAGCTATTAACAGCTATAAAAAGATTACTCTTGTTACTTCTTGTATGATTTTTTATCTTTTGTTATATATTTTTCTCATTCATTTTATTAATCTGGTAACTTTTTTTTTTGCAAACCAGTTCATAAATAGTTTTAGTAAGTGCCTTACCGTGTTTGAATTTAAAATTAACTAATAGTCACTGAAATATTTTTCCAGAATGATAACCACAGAAAGTAGTTTTTATGAAAACTAATGTGTATGCTCAAATGCTCCTCTCATATATGATTGGGCAGAATAAACAGTACTGTACTGTTTCAACATGACAGGAAGATGATTGTGCTAGTAGAACGTACAGTATTTAATACTACTACTACTTGTACATAGAGTATGATATGCCATTTACATTTCACAAGTTGTGAATGTGAAATAGTGTGTTGTGAAAAACCAGGTTTGAAGTGCTATTGTGCATGTTTGTAATGCAACAGTGCGCAAGAGATGGCCATGAGCAGGACTACTGATAATGTGCCATTTATTAATCATTTCCCTGTGTTTAATACAACACGGTGCCTTTGAAGTGGAAGCTTATTGCAAATGTAATGAATCTCCAATCACAAACGGAAAATGTGTTAGTGCCATTTCAGCCTGCAACATCACGACTAGGTCCCTGATCACTGCATGGTTGTTAGATGGGTGAAAAAAATTCTGCAACGCCAGATTATGCATCAATATAACAAATAATGGTTATCTGCATGGACAGTGAACCCCTCTCTGGGTGCAGGAGGCTCACACTGCACTCATCAAAAGTCCTGGCGGACCAGCTGTCATTTTGCTCCATGCACCATCATTTGGCCAGATTTCTTTGAGGATGCTCATCTTCACACTGTTAAGACGACTGCTAGGTGGAGCTCCTCCACCACTACTTTCGGAACTGGCCAGCAGGAACTGAGCACACATTTGGTTCCAGCAAGACGGGGCAGCAGCCCATACAGCCGGCCAGTCCTTGGCCATCTTGTGTTTTCAGGATACATGTTTTCCTGATGATGTTGGGACATTTACTGGCCAGCATACTCGCCAGACTTGATCATTCTGGACTTTTCCTCGTGCAGCTATCTGAAGAGACAGGAGCTTCCTCCAGTTGGTTGCTGACCTCGAGAATGGAATTTGCAGCGCTGTGCAAAAGTGTTCCTGCTGACATTTTACAGTGTGTAGGTACTGCAGAATTTCATTTATTACTTGGAGGAATGTGTTGCCTGCGAGGGTGCGGTGCATGGCATAATATTGAAGAAATAACTTTGTGAAATGTAAATGGCATACCTTACTCTATGTAATGATACTGCAGCAGTATTACATGAATACATTGCACTATAATTCACTCACATTTTCCTGCCCTGTAGAAGTCCTGGTATTTATTCAGCCCAATTCCATATAATGGCAATTTTGATTACAATCAGCATGTATAAGTGAGTGATATTTGTTGACGTTATGACGTAATACATTTCTTATAATTTACCTTTCCTTTTTTTTAGCAACATTGTATGACAGGAATGTATCTAATTACAGATATTAATTTCATTTGTTAAGAGGTAGTTGATAAATTTACTTATTGAACAGTTTCACAGAGATAACATTTTTTTTCAACTGCTTAGTTACAGAAGATGATATATCATGATAGTATGCCATGTATTATTATATCACTTGAAGTATTTGTGCATGTAATGGGGCCTAACTCAGCAAAACAAGTCATGATCTTCGGGAAAATTGTTTGTTAATGTTATTGGTGGATTGGACAATTTTAAATTTTGTGATATGACTTTTAATGAAAGCATACCTTTCTCTCTTAATTTAGTCGTAGCTTAAACAAACCCATGTGGGTTAATGTTTTACTACATTTGGTATATTAGCACTTTATCTTGGGGCACTTGTTTTCTTCAAAAAAAAAAATATCCATTGCTGCTTGTACTTCAAAGTACTTGAGCTTACATCCACTTTTGTGAGTGAATGATTTTAATTGTCATGCATGTTAGGTGTCTACCCCCGAATCACAGTTAGTGTTGCAGTTTCTTAATTCTGCTTGACCCATTCAGATAAAGAAAATGTATTTTCACAAAGACAAGTGGCCAATAACTAAATAAAAACTAAGTATGCACGTAGGATATTGCAGTATTTTACAATTTAAAAACTTAAAAAGCAATCTCTATATATAATTTATTTAAAAAAATTGTGCACATTCTGTATCTTTACTGATTATTTCCCGTGCTTTCTTTCATAGCTTTTTACTTTTCTTAACTATAAATTTTGCACACATTGTATATTAAAAACACTGTTTGTTTCCAAGGTTTTGTGATGTCTCAGTTGCTGCACAAAGTTGTTAACGACAGCTCATCGCAGTTGCTAAACTAGTATGTCAAGGATGTGGATGTTACAAATGTTTTTTTTATTATCTTTCTAGGCAACATCTGACATTGCCTTTGAACTTGCAGCACTAATGTCTGGTACGCCCGTTGCAAATATTTCCCGTGTGCTAGTGAATGTTCTGCACATTACCACATTTAAATTGTGTGATACATGTGTATTAGTGCAGTCGGCAGCATGCAAGACAACTGCTGATAAGTGACATGACTGCATTATTCATTGTGGTGTCAGAAGAAGAAAAAGTAGAATTAAGATGTGAGAAATAATGACAGGGGACAGAGTGATGTAATTATCTTAACCAAACATGGCAGAAAGCTTGACAGAAGAAGAAACCACAAGTTATCATCCGACTTCATCCCTCGGCTGGCTTAAGTCCATCGTGGGCTGCACGCGCACAAGGCTTGTGTGATGCATGTGTTACATGTGTTTGGTACATCAACACATGTGAAAATTCATAGGAAAAGGGTCTTGTTAGTATTAAGGCATATTGTATTTGTATTGCCATGCACTCCTGTGCACATTCTTGTGATTATCAGTCATGCTTCTTTATTCATGCACGTGGTCGGCCTGAAGCCTCCACTTCCAGCACGGGCTAGTGTCCTCGCTTCTGATGGCTATTTGCCAGTCTCTCATTGGAGCTCAAGCCGGACAGGTGTGTGCCGCATGGCCTGCGGGCCCTGCAGGGGCCTCAACTTAGTTAACGCTGATCTAGTAATATTGTCTGTTTAACCAATATCCGAAACCATTTTTATTTGTCCCTGCAGATCTGGACCTTTGTTTATTCAGAGGGCCCTTAAATAATAATTTTGCCCCTGGCTTTTCTATTGTATGTGATTTAGCGTACCTATGTTGGGCTAGTTTAGGTGAGGCCTCATGTAAGTGTTTTGTGCCGCAATGTTTCTTGTATTGTTCTATAACATTCCTTTTTGAGTTTTGTAGCACCCTGCACATTTCAGCGTCAAAATTTTAATAAATGCCAAATGGCTCCGGATCTAACATGCAAGTGGTCACGCTTATTTTCTAAGTGTAAGTAATCAGCCCCCCTATATTTGTGTTTGCATGCACCATGACCAACAACAGAGCAGAAGAGTATGTGTTGGCGTTAAACATCCAGCCATGTGGGGATGTAACAACCCTAGTAAGAGATTCTGCCCACGACGTGACTGTGTGTGAAATCATAGCCTGGTACCCTGGAATTAAATCTGCACATCTACCTCTATCTTCCGCCTTACCAAATTAATGCCGATAACAAAGTGATTCCAGACCAAGCATTGAGCCTCCACTATAAATCGAGCTAGCCACTTTAATAAGCACGTACTTAATGAGTGACACACTATGATTATGAGATTATGCCTGTATTAACATATCAACATAGCTCCAGCAGCAGCCATTCAGCAATGGCCTATTTTTACTGTTCGTGTAAGTAGGTTATAACTGCATTTGTTTACTCTGAGATGAAAGCAAGGGTTAAAAAACTGTACTTACAGGACTGGTGAGGTTTTGTTATGGGAGTCCTCCTGATGTGTGGTCCCCGGGTCCAGGACTCTAGGACTGTTGACTTTATCTGTCAGATTGGTCTCGTAGTCTGGTACACTGCGGTGGGTGCTCAACTCTGGCACTGATGCGATGACGACTCCTGGCTATAGTTAACACAAAACACCATAAATTGAAGTTTGCCCCTATACAGACATGTTACAGAAGTAAAGCCGAGCTATAAGATTTGCATACTTTATGTTTAAGGATGTGTATATGTAATTGGGGTTTCAGGTTAATACATATTTATTAAAATTTTACTATGTGTTTATGCGGAAATTTTGCAGGAATATGCATAGTAAAAAAAAAAACACATTTATTTTAAAAAACAATTTTGTTTACAAGTAGTAATGTGTGGTTAGGCTCTTCATATTTATGGTTCGTGTTTTGAATCGTAGTAACTTCAGGTTGTAACATCCTATGAATAGCCATATTTTGAAAACACTCGAGACAGTAGTTGATGAAAATGTTTTCTTTGCAAAGCCACTTTACAAAAAATGTATTGGTTCCTCATGTATAAGAGTTATTATTTTGAATCACACTGACAATTTTTGTAAACTGCTGGCCTAGAAATGGAAACCAGATATCAGTTCTTTTGTTATTGAGTCAGTACTGGGGATAACCTAGACTAGGGATCCTGCTGTTTGCAGGACAGCCCCCCCCCCCCCCTTTTCCCCTTTTTCTTCTTCTTCCTGGGGATGCGAAAGGCCAGTAAGTCATGAAACACCCTCCTTTAACAAAGTGTCCTGCGTAAAGTCCTGCTTTTTACATATAAACAACCATTGAACATTTATATTATTTACACATGCTGCAAGTTTTATGAGCTGATATAGTAAAATGACACACTAAGGCGTGCCATTCATTAAAATGAAGAATAGTTCTCAAAGATATTATGAATGTTAAGCTGTAGTGCTAGTGTGTTAACTTACCAAATTGTAATACTTATTTTGATTTATTGCATTAGCTAAGCTTATATTTACAGTAGTGTCATGCCTGGAAGTTAGTCACATTAGTTTTATTATAAATCACATTTCTTAAGACAAAAGTGTCCTGCTTTATGCATTAAAAAATTTAGCCACCCTAGGATAGCCAGACCCTGCAAAGGGATAAAAGAATTACCACTTAGGGTGGAAACAGGCCTAACAGTGCAAGAGGCTCAAGAAAATCCAGATGGTAAGAAGTCTAAAACAAATCCTGCTTCAGTAGAAAATGGGATGAAAGAAAAGGCGATAGAAGTGAAAGTGTACAGATAGAGTGAAGCATAGCTCTGGCTATGATCAGATTGTAGAGCACAGTGTAGATATCAGAGTGCTCAAATTAGCAGCTCCCAAGATGCTAACATACAGGATGTGTCTAAATTCCCATTACACAATGTAAAGGCTTGTAGTGGTGACCAAGACGGTTTCGTTTTGCATAGGAACTTATGTGCGGCAACATTCAGTTTCCCCGCGACAAACAAAATACCACCACATCACATGTTGGCCTCTCCCACGTCTGCAAATACCGTACGTTGTTTATCTTCTGGGTCCACGTACAAGAAGAGCTCGATGTGACGACCAGCGACGTCTACACAAGCACCGTACCTACAAACCATGTTCTGGTAAACGCGATCACCAATACCTGGAAGTCCAAGATCCGCTGCAGCCATAATCCGCACTAGCAGGTCCTCCTCTGATTCCACAGAGGTCTCGTAAATCAAGCCCTTCATGTGGCCCCACAGGAAGTAACCTAGCAGAGTCAAGTCGGGTGAACGTGCAAGCCAAGCAATCGGGCCACGTCGACCTATCCACCCCGTCGCTTGGCCTGCACATTCACCCTACTTGACTCCACTAGACTACTTCCTGTGGGGCCACATGAAAGGCTTAATTTACGAGACCCCTGGCACAAATTATGGATGCGGCAGATTGTGTGTACCAGAACATGGTACGTAGGTACCGTGTTTGTGTAGACGTCGCTGGTCGTCGCATTGGCCCTTCTTGTAAGGGGACCTAGAAGAAAAATAACGTAGAGTATGTTGCAGATATGGGAGAGGCCAACATGTGATGTGGTGGTTTGTTTGTCGCGGGGAAACTGTACGTTTTCATTCCTAAGTTCCTATGCAAAACATAACTGTCTTGGTCCCCACTACAAGCCCTTACAGTGTGTAATGGGAATTTAGACACACCCTGTATACAGCCTTACAAGAAGATAAAGTTGACTGTCATCAGTTGTGAAGCAGATGCCCAGGGGCAACGGAAAAGGGGTTGGCTAGAGAGGAGGAGGGGGGACTTTGTTCCTCCTCCAGTCTCGAACAAGGGGTGCCAAAGACTACGTGTGGTATAACTGTAGATCTTCATACTTTAACATATATTTAATACAGTTGGAGGTCACTAAATAATGTCATGTGGTATTTTTTACTGCCATAATGTTTTTTTTTTTTGGGGGGGGGGGGGGGGGAAGGGATGTCTTATCCCCCTTATCCTACCTAATTTGAGAAAGGTTTTAAGATGTTCCGGCCTTATACCAGTATTATTCCAGTAGGGAAATAAGAAATGGATACTTTGTTTGGAATGCAAAATGTTCACGGTCTGCACCCACCTAGTGAGAAATGTGTGTAAATGTGCATGTGTTAAGTGTTGGGAATAGTGATCAAATTTCTGATGACAGAACAAATAGATCAACATGTAATTTATTGTTTATAACTCAAAACATTGTATTTGTGGGGGAAAAAAAAAAAAAAAAAAAAAAAAAATGACTTGCTTACATTTTTATAAGTGTAACTATTTCACAGTCAATAACTATAAATTTTTTTTGTGAATCTGTGGTTATGAATATAATTAGGTGTGTCATTGCCATTTAGATCTGTGGCAGAAAGTAGTTACAAGTAAGTAACATGTCTGAATTTGTGCAAAAATTGAGAGTAATAATAGCGAAGAGAAGAATGTTAGCTACTTAGTTTGTACTGAGAAAGAAGAAAGCTGCCAGTGTGGTGAGGTAGAGATAAAGTTGTTTATGCTAGTGGCAGCTCGCAATGGATGCATTGAATCCGCTAGTTCACCTAAATTCTGTATTTATTTACTTTGTGTTTATTTTATCTATCCAATTCATTATTTAATACCACTCCTTAACTTTCAAGACAAAAAAATTGGTTCTTACATCGTTATTTCACTGAGGCACTGAACACCACCAGAATACACAGTAACAGCACCATTGGCGTGCTAGCAGTTTTGTCTCAAAAACGCAGGTTAGGAAATTTAGAACGTGGTGATAGAGTGTGTGGTAACATTGGTGTTTGCATCAATACCCAAAAGTTTTTCTGAGCCCGGCCGAAGAAGCAACATCTGACCGGTAATCTGCCCGCGTCCAGAGTTGCCACCTTTGTGGTTTTCTCACTAACTCTGGCGACAGAAGGTGGGTTGGTGGCCAAATTTCACTTTTGCGACAAGTCGAAAAGTTAGTGATTTCTGTAATCAAATTATTGCATTTTTGTGTCTTGTTCATTTCCCTTAAATATAATATATACACCTGGAGAGAGTATCAGTATACAAGACCAATATTATGTACATGTTTTAGTGCATGTGATTGTCTCTTGGTATATAATCGTGTGGGCTGTTCCTTGCAGGGAAAAACAATCTGGTTTGTCTCAATCATAAGCAAAGTGTTGAGAATTTCAACACTGGAAAGTATCTGCTATACAGTTTGCAAGTAGGCCTACTGTATGTTTGTAGCTACATATGTATAGATATTATCATATTAAAATGTTATATATACATAAGACAATCTGGAGGTAAGCAAATGTAAGGAGCGATAATAAATAATATTTAAACATTTAAAAACGAATAATTGATACATTTTTCCTACATTTAATTTTAAATATTTTAATAATACAATCTGGTTATTTTCAGGTGATTTTTGTATGCCAAAAAAAGTTGGTAACTCTGCCTATGTCTACAGGTGACATTTGCTGTGCATAACTTGTACAAGAGTGACAAACTGCCAGTATGACTTGGAACACAAAAATTTCAGTGGTGTAAAGATCATAAATTTAAAAATCCTATGTTTTTTAATGTTGGTGTTCTTTACATACAATAATACATAAAAATAACACTTATATAAGGCTAAAAAATTTTGTTTTAAGTGATGGGACTTAACAAAAGTTTGGTGCAAAATTATTTGCAGATATATTACAAAATGTCTGAGATACTGAAAATTTGGTGGAGACTTTTTTGTTTGTAATCACGCATGCCGCGTTACCCTCACCCAAGACCATTTGCCCGAAGCTCAGCAGCGCAGCAGAGGGCCGCACTCTACTGAGTGCACTGGCGCACTAGTGCGCCCATGCAACACATGAGCGAAGAGAAACAGAATGCATCAGCGAGTGCAATAGTAAACAAGTCAGTTTGGTGCAACGCTTTTATAGGCCTCAGATGTGCAAGATTCCTTCGACCAGGCGGCCACCTTAATATAACATTTATTAAAACTTGTTTATGTCTTAAATTCTAAGTACATGTGTTACATTATTTAAATGAAAATCAGAAAGTGAAACTGTCAAGCCTATAAGCATATTAAAAAAATTTAATTGTAGATTGATTTTAACAGAAGCATCGTGACAGGTGTCTGTGACAAGCGTCGGCTAGTGTCTCAAATATATTGCTATGCACTGTGTTTGTTAATTGCGAGCGCACACACTTCCGAGGCAACCATAGTACAATGGGGAATACCACAACGTAATCTCTGAAATTTTTATTCAAAGGGAGCTAGTGTTTAAATCTAAGTTTGCAGTTAGAGAAAATATCGTTTCCACGCCCTCGGACAAAATTATTTTGTTTGAATAAATAACTGAACGTTTCCTAGTATGTTGAAAGCAGAATGTGATAGTGAAAATTTTTTAACAGCAGATTAGATTGTAATGAAAGCAATATATGATACTCTTGAAAAAAAGTGGAATTGATATTTTGATTAAACGCTGTAGTTTATTACAAAATCAGTGCCTAAATACAATTTTTTTAAGCTGTCCAGTATTAAGTGATCGCTGACTCCGTCGAATTACATTCATATGTTACCTGCAGAGATGCAACAATTTTATAAAACTAATGTGAAAATAACAACAGAAATGTAAAATTTCTATAAATCCAAGGTGTCTGAATTGGTGTTTAGCATTGGTCAAGCAAAGAAAATTATGCATTATGCAAATGGGAGTCCGTATGTTTTACTGTCGATGGTGACACGTGTTACTTCCACAATCCAAGTCTTCTTCTGAAACTATGGTACTTATCGATAGGAAACCTTAACAAGTTAATAACTGAAGGACTATTTACTCAGTGTGGCACTGCACTCCACGACACAACAATAATGACTGCTCTTTTGTGGTTCGTTATCAAGGTTTAATGCATGCGGCATCAGGGGGCACCAGATTACACTCAGTGACGAACAAATGTGTTGTATCATCTAAGCTCTGCACTTGAAACAGTTCAGCTCATGCAGTTATAAAGATGAAGCAGAGTAACGTCTGTACGTCACATTACAATTCGTCTACATACGTAATGACTATTACAGAGTTTGGTACAGAGCCAAGAAGCTTAATGAGTTGAACACAGGTATCATTTAGGTCAGGCAGGGGTAGCCAAGAAAATTCCACAATAACTGCCGGTCCATGCAAAGCTCAGGATTTCTTCAATGGGGTGGACAGACCACCAAGCTTTTTTTGCCATAGGCAATAGTGCTGCATCAGAAAGGACTCGATGCTGCAAAATCTCATCCTGAGCGCTGCTATTCGACGTGAAGGGAAGGAGGCTCAGCTCTGTGCAGAAAAGCTGTTCCTTGAGTAGAGACCTTCACATTGAGGAAGTTCTGGTTCCCAGGCTAAACTGTCAGTTCTCCTTGGTTTCCCAAGCATTGCATGTTGGGCATAAGTTAAGCTGGAAGATGATAACTGCAATCTGGAGATAATATTCTCCTTGCCATTACGCACAGTCTGCCACAGTATGTATTATTGTTACCCTGTGTTCGGCCAGGCAGTGCTTGCTTAAATGCTACCAGTCACTCATTGCTCATAATGATGAGAGATGGCGAGTGTAGGCAAGCAAAGTGGAAAAGGAGCAGAAGATGTTTGGACTGGTGCTTATCCGTCCACTGCAACCAAAGACTCGATACTCGTGACTAATAGACTTGTCACTCACCTCATCGTTATCATTATCAACCTTGTGCAGGAAGGTCTGGTTTACTGTGACTCCACTCAACATGTCAGAAACTTCTGGTCCCAGCTCGGCAGCCGGCTTGTCAGTGTTGGAAGGAGCTACTGTAGACTCTTCAAGTTCTGTGTCCCGAGCTTCATTCACTGACGCAGGTATCGGTGGTCCTTCCAATGGGGAAGCTCCTGGAAACAAAGAAGTTGATGTTTTAAGGAGCGATTTCAGAAAGTGGGGAAGTTTTGGATACAAAGTTGTGCCAGAGAGTTTTAAAGTTTCATATATGTTGTGCAATGAAATTTAAGACTAATGGAACTAAGAGGGGTCGGACCCGCGGAAACCGCGGGCTGAGCCACCATAGATGAAGCGGGAAATTGTGCGAATTAGTCTTTTTGGTGCAATGTCGTCTGGGAAATTCGACACTTGCTCGCTCGCACATCCCGACATGCAGTTGCAATTATGGTGAAAGTATGACTTAAGACTTAATACTTAAAACTTAAGATTTAAAACTTAAGACTTGAGCTGTGAGACTTAAACCCTAATGCATAAGGCCTACGAAGGGCCTAACTGCCCATGAAAGGCACCTGACCATACTGGTTTCACCATAAAGAGGCTCAAAAAGGTGAAATATGGGGTGCACTACAATCCCACAAAATGGAAAACATACCCCCCTTATCCATCTAACTCCTCCCAGAAGGGAGGAGGGGGCACTTTGGGGGGGGGAGGGTTTCAAAGAGGAAGAATGGGGGATCAGTGAGGGGGGTCGCCCCCCGCCCCCTTCCCAACCCTTGTGCCCACGGTGGCCTCCAAAAGCAGCGTTTTTGTGCAAAAACTTCCGTTCTGGATTAATTAGTATGATTCCTGATATTTTTAATGTTATTCAATTCTGAATTATGGGTATGTTTCATTACCAGACCTTTGTAACAGTGGTACAGATAAGCTTACGTGTTATCTGTTGTTAGGTACTGTACTAGAAGATTGACAAGGCAATAATGTTCGTAAGTTAGGAATGAGAGGATGGAAGACATAAATACATTTCTTTCAGGATTACATGAAATTGTATCTTGAAGTAATACTATTTTTTTGCAATTACTGATTTGTTGTATCAGTTTTGCCAAATATTCCTGACTATAATGTGGCAACCATATAAACATTAGCTAGTAATCGCAACAGAATTTTATGCGTAACATTAATACTGTACACACACTTAAACATATTTGTTTTAGTTTATGCCTGAAAAATATTTGCTGCACAAAATCCCCTGTAAATATGAACTTGTGAAAAAGGATTCAACTTTAACACTGAATGTGCAGCTATATGAATTAATGCAAATCAGTCTTTTTTATTTTGAAGATATGTGCAGTCCCAGTAACAGAAAAACTGAGGAATTTATAAACGAAATTTGGATGTTCCGTAAAATTGTATGCTGAAATAAAATTCTTTGAACTTCTCTTTTCAGTATTTTTATGTGTTTGCTGGTCACAAAGAAATATTTTTTTATCCGTCTCTCTAACAAGCAAGCAATTTTGAAGCACAATAAATGTGAAACTCACTCGCTAAGCTCCTGGGGTGAATGTGTGCATGTTGTCCCCTGAAATACAACTCCACTTGAATCCCTAATATATTGTACTCATATCTTAGTATTTGAGTTTCATTGAGAAACTGTGTAATGGTGGCACCAACATGGCTAGTTTACCGCCTTCCCATTAAGGCAAAAATGTGGATTCAATCTCTGGCGGAGTCACACTTGGATTTTCATGCGTGGGAAACTTGGCGGACATTGCCATAGGTCTATGGGTTTTTCTAGGGATACTCTCATTTTTCCCTACCATCGCATTTTGTCACCGATCCATCCTCCCAAATCCTTGGGTGAACCCCTACTTGACATTCATCTATTTAATTTTACTTGTCATTCTTATCGGACCCTCCACTTACGTGGCCTGGAAAAGAGTACAGATATGATCAAAATAACGAGAAATATTCAGACTTCTCGGACGGACAGGCCAGAGTTGGGAGGTTGGAAAAACCAGAGAGGCACTCACAACCACAGACCCCATAGACCTGCATGATGAAAGGAGATAAGGTAACAGGATAGATTTAGAGTCCGCAAGATTGAAGTCAAGAGCCGTGGGATAAGAGAGGTACAAAGAAGGAAACAGAAGAGACAAGTAAGAAATGTTAAATTTCGCTAAATTTTAAACTCTAACATAATACCTTATATCATATCCAGAAGCAATGCATAAACTTAAAACGCCACAGTTTGAATTTATATAAAAAAATTCTCCCCTTCCCTTCATCCGCCCCTATACATCAGACTGCGTTGGTTTGGCCTACTCATCGTCCAGGATGTGGACGAATATGAGTATTTTTTCTCCAATTACAATCAGCAGCTCCTTCCCCAGTCCCGATGACTGGCCCGGCTTTCAGGGAACCAAGGAGCCGAGTCCAGAGCAAATTATGAAATTCCAGCCATCATCTTCCTAAATGTTTCCGAATTTGCAGGTAAAATAATCCACCGTAGTCATCCTTGAAGGCTGGAGTATGGCAGCTGCTGTATCAAATCATAGATTCCATTTACAATTTTGATTAAGATGTAGCCTACCTTCCAGGAGAAGCGGGCAATAGTATCCTCTAGTGCAAATGGCACGGAAAACTAAAAATAAAACCATTTTATTGGCCCACACGACTGTCCATGTGATACTGAGTCACATATCAGGTGAAATCGTAGACACTGACATCTGAAAAGCTTTTTCTTCGCGTGTACACCTTATCTGCAAAGTGTAATGTGTAGCGTTAGTCATTGTAATCCTGGCCTAAGACACGTCCGCACATTAGCAAAATCACAATTTTACTATAATTTCAGCGCAAAGCTCAGTACGCACTCGCCATAATTATTTTATTATTATGGAATTAAATTAAGCCTTAAGATACAATTAAATTTATATCCTGAAAACTGTAACAACGCTGACACACTACGACTGTCAAAGTACAATGTTCATTGCTGACATAAAACTCTTTATGATTAAGGATAAAGCATTAGGCCTATCATGGAGCAGAGAAAATATTTTGTTTTGTGCCATTGTACTGCAGCTGTCAGGTATATTTGTTGTTCGGAAGCAGCAAACACGAATTTTCTTTCTTTTTGAAAGGTTTGCATCAGTAAGTGAAAATGAATAAGAATGTAATACTCTATAATCCAAAATGCAGTTTGGGACAAACGTTCAAAGTTGTGAATGTTTGTCGTAGAACACACACATCTTGACTTGAGACACGGGAGCTTTGGACAGCGCCGTGACGTCAGAGGGTCACATACACCAATCAGCGTATCCTTACGTAACTTGGGATACCACAATCGCAGGTGGGCCCTAACACTACCATTGGCCCAATTACTTTATTCATGCAATAATCAAGGATTATAGAATAATCGCCGTTTATTCACATTTTTTAAATAAAACCTTTGAAAAGCTTGGCTGTTTCCTAAATGTGTCAAGTATCACAAGCGTTTTATACTCGGGTTAAATTAAAAAATTTCTTATATTTATTTAATTGAATTTTTACTTGTACTTTATTTATAAATTATATTTTATATGCTTAGTTACTATAAATAAAAACGGGGAGAAATTAGACGAGTTTGTAAAATCTAATAAGAAACAGTTCTTATTCAAATTATCATTACACTTGGTGCGGAAAAATATGGTGCACTGTCCCTTTGGTGCAATTTTCTAGGTTTTGTTTGCATGAGGCGGAGGAATATCCCGGAAGTGGAACTTTAGCAGGGTTTCAGAAAAGTTGGAAGTAATCGCGAATGAACTATATTGTGAAACTGTTAGGAACGTACAGTTAATATATATTAATTCTTACTCATAAATGCATATGACAATTTCAAAATAATTTCAGTGCCCGCAAACGTAAATGTAACAACTTCAAATGTGATGTTGCCAAGCATGTTTGGCCATGCGGTAGCATGTTGAAGTCACATTCAGTAGATCGTAGGCTTGATCCCGGCTGGTTTCACAAGGGGGTGGTTTTCCCCCCCAACGTGGTTTTCCCACCCCCCCAACTCTAGGTAAATGCTGATGCAGTTCCTGTTTATACACCCTTTTAATTTCTTACTCTGTGCTGTCCTGTAAAAATGTCTAGAACTGTTGATGTACACGTAATAAATAAATAAAATTATTACATGAGACTATTTTGCTTACATGACTTCCAAGTTTGTTGGAGACATGCCACACAGTAAACATGATTTTTTTTTAATGTAAAGGGAGTGGGCTGCGAGGAGGTCTGAAGGTATAGAATTCCCCCAGCAGGATTTTGGAATTTAAACCTTAATACTGCCTCAATGTTATCCAAGGCTAGATAAAATAAGAAAATTAATTATGTAATTTAAGATTGAGCCAAATTTAACATTTCTTTCTCGTAGTTTTTCCTGCCATCTTTGCATCTCTCTTATCCCATAGCTTTTAACCTCACTCTCGCTGATTCTAAACCTATCCTGATAAGTATCACTCCCACTCTTTTTTTTTAATGCAGGTGCGAGTAGTCTCTGGTGTAAGGCCCCCGGCGGTTATTTACATCCTTCCAACACTTGCATTCATCCCTGCAGTTTACCGCAAACAGCCTATTTGTCTTTACACGATAAATTGAAAACTTAAGCATTTGACATTACGTTTCCATTCCTTTTACGAAATCGCCAATACACAATACAAGTTGAGACAATTGTAAATCAATTTTGTAATATTCGTAAAAATATGTATATTGTTATCACTCAAGGGTGTAGTTTACACACCAGTTTTTGAATCAAATCAAGGACTTTATATTGAAATTGCATTTCAAACCATACATATTTTGCTTGTTTCCTTTATTTATGAGTAAGTATAATCAATTCATGTGTTTGGTGTTTCTTCAGTTAAGACAAATCAAACTCACCACGAGCTAGATTAAATGTACCTGAACGAAACACTTATTTACAGTAAAATTTATTTCACATAACTTATAATTAATTTTCGGCAAAATAACTGCTGGCTTTGACTTTAAGTTTCAATTTTTCTTTGAAATCGTAAAGTAAAGAGTGCTTGATTTTATCCTTGACAGTGCCATTGTATCAAGCTCTGTAGTAAACAACATGTCTAGAAGCTAATGTAATGTCAGATGCTAAAGTTTTCTATTGTGCAATACATGTGCGTGGAGGGCATTGTTGCCAACTTAGAGGATTTTTAATGTCAATTAAAGGGGAAAATTGCTTATTGCTAGGAAAATTTAGGGGCCTGAAAATTTACGGAGGTATTCAGAGGGAAATGAGCTTTTATTATTATTATTAGTATTTAACCAAACTTTATTAAATTTGCAATTTAATTACAAACAACATTGTATGTAATTGCTACAGTTGAACATTCTTTTTCTTTGTAGTCTTCCATAAAATCCAAACTAAGGAACACATTATTATTACTTATAAATAGACAGTAGGCTATATAACTAGGCACCTAATACTTAATGAGAGAATATATCTGTTAGATCAGTTTCAACAAACCCAGGAAATGTAGATAAAACTCAATATTTTTTATCTTCATGGCCGATAAGAATCTTAGTTCTGTACTTACAAGGAATGGTTATAATGTACAAATATAATTTCTCATTACATTGTATTGAGGTGCAAAAGTAAATTAGATAAATAATGCCTGTATATGCCGTTCATGATAAAGTGAGCACTTTTGAAGCCCTAGTTAATTTTTTTCTTTCAACCAATTTATATCCTTCCCCCACTTGTTAATGTAAGCCCTGTCGTGAGTAAAAAAACACAATGTACACATTCACCATACCCAAAAGCAAAAGTCCGAGGCCACAATGAAATGTATTTATTGGTCTGATGAAACAGCTTCAAAAAGTGCTCACTTTACTGTGAACCTTAAAAAGTTTTTTTATTTTTTATTTATGGGATTTGCATGAAATTCGGAGAATTTTAGCAATGAACTAGGGACATTCCTTGACGCGTGGTTGGCAACACTGACGTAGGGCGGCCCCCTGGGGGCGAGATACGGCGGGTGCGGAAATACGGTTGGCAGCAACTTCTGCAGCGCGCGCCGACACGTCTCGCACCTGTTTCCAGCCCACAGAGGCAGCTCCAACGCGCGAGATAAGGTCGGCCGCAGAGAGAGAGAGAGAGCGGAGTGGGTTTGTTAAAGCTAAACAATGTTCCCGATAACGACTTGTGCCGTCGTCGGGGAGGGACTGTTTTCGTGGGTCCTCGACGAGAAAACACCCACGCATGTGTTCTACGCGTATTATAGGCCGTTCACGGTAAAATGAGCATTTTTGAAAGTCCTGCTTAAGATCTAATTGTATGGACGTTGCGTATTCCGTCTTATGAAAAATTGGCATTGCCCGCGGGCCTATCACTTTCTTCATACGTCGGTCAAGTGAAACTGTGGAATTATTAGAAAAGTATTTATTTTACAAATCTGCTCATTTGTACACTTCGATGTACAGAAAGTGAGAGAGATAATTTAAGTCATCACAAATGGTTACCGAACACCCTTTTTTCTTTCGTTAAGATATGGAGCTATTTTCCATCCTTCGTTACCAACTTTACTGGACGCAATTCACTCAGTGCGCCCGTTAAAATATACGCATGCAGGGGCAGTGACTTTTTTCTAAGGTTGATTTCAAGGTCTCGCTTTATCGTGAACAGCCTATACCTGATTTCATTCCGTAGTGTTGTCAATATTTTAGCTGAAATAAACATTTGTTTTCGCAATTTTGTCTGATTCGACATTTAAATAGTAAATCCTCAATACTAGCGTTAGAAAAAGTGTTAATAATTTTCCGTTGGTTGGGTACATCTCTAGTATGATTCCGTAAGTATGTGCCCACATGTTTTTAACTGCATAAGAGCTAAAAAAAAGTCCATGCCAACCTTTCATTCGGCCAACGAGAGATGTGCAAGCAAGCGGATTCCCGCGCTGGCTAAGAAAATGCGCTCTGAATCACTAAGGCATCGAACAAACTGTAGCCATTTACACCCAAGCGAAAAATTATTTTCTCCCCACAATCACTGACGTGTCCGGATAATGATTTTCAGATGAGAAGTAGAGGTGGCAAAAGTGTGTTTAAAAATAGGGTAAATAGGGTGTTGCTGTGTTGGGGACGCAGCCATTTATTTTGCGTGAATACGTCTAGGTTGACGCGCTCGGACGCCTTGGTGTTTTGTTTTTTTAACGTTCCCGGCGCCGCTTCACCCGATCATATGTCGTTTTATGGGCATCACTGGATTGCTTTTGAGATGCTCTTTCCAACCGTATACGATTTCTGTATTATGACTTGGCTTTTTGACGAGTTAGGCCGACATTGTGTTAAGTTTTCTTAATTTTTTACATTAAACTCGTACAATTTCATCATAATCACGCCTCACAAATATTTTCATACACGCAATCGATTGATCTTGACGAGAGCTGTCGATTGAAACCTAAACGAGCGTCGTAGCTTCTCCTAGTCAAAAGTTAAACTACACGGAAGTTATAAGACGCTGCGAAACGAACTCAAAATTGCACCCCCCACCCCCACCCACGATGTTTCGCAGTCCTTACTCAAAATAACATATTCTTTAATCATTTGACAATCGAGTGGTGTAATTGAATTTTGAATGTAGACGATAGATTCGGAGCTGCGATGCCAAACTGTATCCCACGATTTTATCATCATCGGATTTTCTGGATTGCCTTCCTCTATGGTTGCAAATTTAAAGACGTATTCGCGTCAAAATGTTTACTACTGTTGCAGAGAGCTTACGTATAATAAACTTGTTTTACCTCCATTTCCGGCTTCTCTTATCGTGCACTGTTTAGTGGACAATAAGAGATATTTTAATTATCTACAGTATTTTCGCGGTTTCCTCGCATCTTTTGAATCAAACCTTACGAGAAATCACCCAGTGTATGACGTGCTTGATTGTTTCCGAAATATGTCATATTTTACAAGCATTTTACACTAGTGTTAACATAAAAATATCTTATTTTTGGATAAATTTTACTTTACATATATTTTATATACAAGTTAATATATGTTATCCATTATTAGTACGAATAAAAACAGGGAGAAGATAAATGTGTTGGTAATGCGTAGTGTCATGGTCCCTTATGGGGGCCATTCAAAGTACGTGCGGAAACTTTTATCTTAGAAGGAGAACACAATATTATTAAAATAGATACTTGTACAACGTTTACATTATACAATACAACCCTTTACATTATGTTAACTACCTTGAGTTACGTCGGGGGAGCTCAATATGTTAGTTAATATTTAGTTCTGGTGCAAATTATTATTAGACTGAGTGCGCACGATTTCGATGCATTGTCCCTTGGTGTAATTTTCTAGACTTTTAAGTGTTGTTTGCATGAGGCGGAGGAATTACTCCGGAAGTTGAACATCAGCATGGATCGTAGATACAAATTTGGCTAGGGGACTTTTCCCCTTCAAAAAAATAATAATTTTAGTGGCGCAAACCGCTTACCGAACAAGCACGTTTGAATACGCAGTGATTTTCTCTGATTCAGTTTTCAGTACTGAAGCATTACAACACCAGGTTCCCCCCCCCCCCTCCCCTCGAGCTGTCCTCAAACAACTCTGTATAAAAGAATAAGTAATTTTTTTTGTATCGTTCGTGTTTCAACGCAGGCTTTCGTTCGTATCCTTTTGGTCGATTCCCATCTTTCTGAGATACAAGAAAATGAAGTGTGTCGGCCCTGCTTAAATGTATACTGACTTCATTATGGTTTAGTCACGTTTCGGTTCCGAAAAATTCTTCATGGTGTAAACATTCGCGAATTTTCTGCTCGGCCATTTCAATTATTAAGTTCCCAAACTTTAGCATTACTATTTGAAGGCTGTTCACGGTAAAGTGAGCATTTTTGAAAGCCCTGCTTACGATCTACTTGTACGCACGTTGTGTATTCTTCCGCCTTATGTAAAATTAACATTGCCATGGGCCTCATCACTTTATCCATTCGTCGGTAAAGTAAAACTGTGAAATTTTTAGGAAAGTAAATATTTTACAAATCGGCTAATTTTTACACTTCGATGCATTAAAAAAAAAAAACAGAAAGGAAAAGAAATAATTTAAGTTATCACGAATGGTTACCTAACACTTTTTGTCCTACGTTAAGATATGGAACTACTTTCTGTCCACCGTTACCAACTTTACTGGGCGAATGCCACTCAGTAGCCCTACTCCCGTTAACATATATGCAGGCGGGGGCAGTGACATTTTTCAAAGGTTCATTTGAAAAGTGCTCACTTTATCGTGAACAGCCTTTAGCGATGCTTATCACCCATGATCAAAGTGTAGACGTTTCAACAACTAATCATCAAGTGAAAAGGACCTTATTAGGCCTACTGGGTATTCTAAATAGCCCCCGGTACAGAAGGTATAGGCTGTTCACGGTAAAGTGAGCACGTTTGAGGCCCTAGTTACTTTTTGTTATTTCAGCCATTTTTTATCCTTTGATCAGCTTGAGTAAATATTGCAATGTAAGTAATAAACACCAGAGTAAATTCCGCCCAAACTTAGAAGTTAACGTCTAAGGCTAAAATAAACTATATTTATTGACTATTATTCCAAATGAGAGGGCTTTCAAAACTGCTCACTTTACCGTGAATAGCCTATACTGCAGCGTGGAGTACACGTTTCCCCCGAGATTTTGAGTGGTTATAAACGAGTGGAGAAAGTCAAGAATGGACATGATGAAATGCCCACGGAATAATCTGTGTGTTTGGAAACAATTGTAATTTGATGCTTCATAAGCAAAATACGCGATTTTTAATTCGGTGCCAAGTAACTAAAAAAAATTCTATTGAAAGTCACTGTACTGGTTGTAAATTAAGGATTGCGGAAATTCTTGGAAAAAGTTAACGCTTGTTTCCAAGATGAAATATTCTATTGAAAGTCACTGTACTGGTTGTAAATTAAGGATTGCGGAAATACTTGGAAAAAGTTAATTCCAAGATGAAATATTTTATTCAACCAAATTTTACAGAGGCTTTCAATTTATTCTGTTTCACTTTTTTTTTAACCGTTTTTTTAATGGTGTATTTTTGTGCTTGAAAGAAAAAATTGTTCCGCAAATAATTTCGTTGTGTCAGTTCCACGATAAAATACATTAAGAATTCATAACAAGGTAGTGAAAGAGGAAAGCTTTCACAAATATTTTGAAATAGGTTTATGTGCATAAAGACATTTCCTAGGATACAATACCCCGTTTACGTAGACATTAAGGTTGATTAATTTCAGGGAAGATAAATAGAAAATACATTTCAACAATTCCTGAGGAGTTTAAAATAAGATAATGCTGAAACTAAACATGAACATGTTTGTAATTCCTTTTCGTTATAATCAACGTTTTTAAATTTGAAAGTAAAAGCCCCTTAGTTTTAAACTTAACCATCTCAGTTTTTAGAGAGTGCTTGAGCATGAAATGGACTCTCATGAATACTACGCATAAAGGATTCATATAAACTTTTCACTGTAAAATGAGCACTTTAAAAGCCCTGCTTAAGATCTGCTTGCATGCACGTTGTGTATTCTTCCGCCGTATGTAAAATTATTTTTGTCTTGGGCCTCATCACTTTATTCGGTAAAGTGAAACTGTGAAGTTATTATAAAAGTAAATATTTTACACATCTGCTGATTTTTACACTTCGATTAATTAGGAGAACTGACGACGAAAAAACAAAATCATTAAAATTAATATAAAGTATTACCTTATACTTTTTTTATTTGCCGTTAAGTTATGGAACTACTTCCCCTTCATCGTTGCCAACTTTACTGGGGGCATGTCACTCAGTGCGCCCCTTAAAATATATGCAGGCAGGGGCAGTGACTTTTTTATGAGGTTGATTTGAAAAGTACTACACGAACAGGTTTGTACGTCCCCCACAACACGAGTGGTTGTAATATCTCGCACTTCTTCGCTGTCAGTAACGATACGTCTTCCGTTTCGCTGTACTACATCATCTTAACTGCGGCACACAAACAATTTTCAGAACACCAATTTTAGAGCTTGCAACGCCATAGCTCGCAAGATACGATAAGTATCAACCCTGGGGGTTCTTTGTAGGTCATCACGAGAATGACGAAATTATTACTGAAATATTTGGCATGTCTATGTACGTTTAACGAGACATTCAGTTATCAGAATTAAGACGTTTACGTGCATGTACATGCATACAAACACACACACATGCACGTGTATAAATGCTCAGCTACACAAATTTAATGCTATGAGAAATAAAAATATTTATTTTCTCGGATACGCTGAAGTATCGTTATGACGTCTGTTACTTTACAGGAGTTAATGTTGAACTGAGTTTTATGTGAATAAAAACGTTATACACATACAATATATATTCTCTACCTATATTGAAACATGTTTAATTTCAAGTGATTTATTTTTGATAAAGTGATGCTAATTGCATTTCTTGTAAAATACATATATTTTTATATGAAACATCCGTTACAAAAGTAATACTTGTTTAATCCACTATTTGTCGCTATATAAACATTTTTCTAGCACTTTTCTTAAATACGCTTTTTCAGTTACTATAATTTGAATGTAAATTATTTTTGCTGCCAATTTACATGTCCATTAGTAGCATTACTAAAATTTTCAATCCGAAGTACAAATTGAAAGGAAAGCAGAATGCTCACTAGAGACAAATTACTTTCTTTTCTGCACTAGTCCCGGAACTAGACCAAGGTCAAGCTCACAATCTCCTTACATTTAGCGTGGAGTAACTAACCACAGGGCCTGCTTCTATTACCCTAATTGTATTAATTGAGTGAATGAACAGATGGCTCTTGACATCGAGGTGTTAAGAGCCGATGAGGGTGGAGCTAGGTATGGAGCAGCGCCCGAATGCAATGGCGGGGGGAAACGGGAGACCCCGAGAAAACCCGCCGACCAGCGGTGTCATCCAACACGATTACCTTGCGCGGAAATCCGGGAGTGACCCGCCGGGAATCGTGCCCGGTTCGCCTAGGTGAGAGGCGAGTGGTCTAACCACTACACCACTGCGGCCCCACTAAATTGTGTTGATGCCATTTAATACTGCCTAATGTAAAAGTACGCCTTGGCCAGGTTTTTTAACCCACAGTATTTTGCTGATAGACTGTTACTTTATAGGCTGTTCACGGTAAAGTGAGCACATTTTAAGGCACTCCCACGAGGTATTAACCACTAATAAATACATGGTGAGTGTGAAAGACGCCGGCAGGTGATTCCTTAGGAAAATATAAGAAGAAAATGTAAGAACCACGTTTCCCGAAAGTGATTAATAACGGAGCTGTGCGACCCCAATAGTCGGAATTTGTAATGCTTTAAGTTGAATATTTTAGGTACTTTATCGTGATTGTTCAATGTAAACATTTTCCGTCTTTAGTAACATGTCGCGTGTTTTGTGGATTGCCTACCTGCCAGGCCACTCGCTTTCTGTTTTGAATGATGTCACCACGGATTTCTCGCAAACGGTTCACCTGAGAGTGTTCGGACAAGACAACATTTTTTGCTAACGTAGACGTGCTGAGTAATAAATTCAAGCAATAAATTGCTAACAATTGTTTGTTAACACGATTCGTGCAAACACAGGGTTGCAACCCCCCATTTTCCCAATGTCAGGGGATGCTATTACCAACCACGTTTCTCGAGGCGGACGATCTCCATTATGCAAAACACTATTCGTCGCTTAGTCGCAGGTAGTTTCTAAAATATTCAACTTCAGGCATTTCAAAATCCGACTTTTGGGGGTGCACAGCTACCTTAATAATCAATTTTGGAAAACGTGGACCTTACATTTTCGTTTTATATTTTCCTAAGGAATCACCTGCCGGCGTTTGTCGGTGTCTTTCACTCATTCTGTATATCTTACTGCAGCCTCAGGCATTAAGTTTTGAGGGTTGTGAAATGTATACACTCTGTTTATTGGTCATATTATAATGTTTATATTAAAAAGCAGCTGGAAGATGGAAATTGGATGGAACGAAAAATTTAGAAGTGCCGTAAAAAGTGCTCACTTTGCCGTGAACAGCCTATACCGACGGAGCTACCAAGCTGATGTTAACCAACGAAGGGTTAAATTTAGCTCGTGTGTTACCGGAGTTGTTTGAAGTAGGGGGGGGGGGGGGGCAGGGAAGCCTACTGGTTTGTCGGGGTGAGGTGATCGGATGACGCGCGGTTCAATGGGGAGGGCCGCGCGTATGACGTCACGGCCCCGCCCCGCGAAGGCAGGCAGCCGGCGTGTCATGTCGGCGAGGCGGGTGGCCTATCGATCAGGCGTCCCGGGATGCCAGGGACTGGGGGTAGCAGCGCATCGCTGTGCTCCCGGACAACGGCAGGTGCTTCAACTGCACAAAGCCCCTGTAACACGCTGACCGGACTTCCCTACTACGGAGATGTAGTCCATCCACGGTCACTATACTTTTCTGAAGCCCCGCTGAAGTTCAACTTTCAGGATATTCCTCCGCCTCGTGAACACAAAGCTTACAAAATTACACCGAATGGACAGCTAGATATGCTAGGCATTACCAACGTACCCAGTTTTTCTCTTTTTATTCTTATTAATTATAAATGAAATATAATATAAGTAAAAGTCAAGCTACTTTTATGTTAACTCAAGTATAAAACGATTATTATAAATTGAATATTTAGGAAACAAACAAACATGTCAAATATGTGATTTTTCAAAGGTTTGTTTCAGAAAGTGTGAATAAACCGTTAATATACTATACGTGTGTAGTATTAGTATAGTCGCACGCAAAATCCGATCCAATCGGTTTCCGATACAAATTTCTGTTTTTGCATCCCGGCAAACAATTCGGAACGGACGACGGACAGACGTATTCGAGAACGGAAAGTTATGTGTAAGATCTCTCTTTCCGGGAATCATCATCCGATTTACCGTCTGATGTCGCCATTCCGCGCAGTTGCGTGGGTATTTCTGGGAGATTATTTATTCATTCTGTTTTTACTATTACCGTACCTGATTTGTAACGGTCTACATTTCCTCACATCGACATGCTTCTGTACAACTGAACACTGCCTATTTAAAACAAAGTATGTAGTTGAAGCACTTACTCGAAAATAGTATTTTTTAAAAAGTTGTCTTTATGGGCACGCAGTCTTTTATAGAGACTGTAGAAATTACTAGATATACAACGAACTTGCAAAATAGGGCGAACCCAGTACTTCCGGATTTGTGGTACTCTTTTCACTTCGCAAGTAACAGAGATACAGTAAGGTATATTCTCTGGATAAACATGCGACATACGTTTCTTCGATAGTCAACAATCTCAGACTGGAAGAAAAGCTGATTTGTATGGCGGAAATCTAGACGTGGGCGCTCCCATCCGGTCCCGACAAACTCGAGATCGGATCGGAGTTCGACAACTATTGACTCGTACGCGACGGGCTTAAGAGTTGGTAGTCCTGAGTTTTTTTTTTGTTTCACTCGTTGTTTACGCGGTTACGCATCTCTAAGTAAATACATATTCTAAGAACACTAATTTTTGCCAGAAAACGTACAAATCAATCATCTACACCCTTATTTTTTTTTTTACTTTTACCATATATATTTTCTATATTTGAAAAGAAAAATTGTGAAAATTATAAATTGAGCCATTTTTAAAGTTTACCTGCGCAGTTTCCTTTGTAAAAATGAATACCCAGACTGGCGTGGTTTTAAACTGTGAGCTTTCATCGCGTGTAATGAAGTCCCACTGTTACAAATCTAATTTGCATAGTACAGCACACCCGACGGAAACACTCCACGTCTTGCACGTAGGGGCGATGGGGCGTTGGGCGTGAATTCTAGTGTCGCCCGTATTGCTCCCTTGTAAATAAATCTCCCGTGCCAATGTACTCTTACGAAGCCCATGTGAATTATTTGTAAAGTTAATCAGGGTCAGAAAATTCGTAAATTCTCGACTTTTCTGTGTGCTATATCTTAAAAACTTTAATCATTTAACTATAAACATTTATATATTTATGTGTTCCTTATATAAATTTATTTTAGGCAATGAAATAAAAACTATCGTGAAATATGGCGTTAAGGTGGAGTCGCGACGGAATGTATGGGGTGGGGAACCGGGAACACCCTGAGAAAACCTCGCGGGCAATTACAATGTCCACCGCGTTCCCCGTATGCGAAATCACGGGCATGGCACCGCATGGAATTGAAGTGAAATCGACGAGGCGAGAGGCCGGTGTGCTATCAAAAACCTGTTGAAAATTTTGAACGCACACACGTTCGTTATTGTGTGCCACGTGGCTTCGACAGTTGTGTTGGAGATGGGGCAAGTCATATGGGCAGAAGTTGAAAATCGATACACCCTGTCTTTAGTCTACGATCCTACCGCCACATGTAAACAAAACGTACGTACACATGTCTGGAAGTACACGCCCAGGAGAAACCAACTCACCGTATTTGTGCGTTCAACACAAGATTAAAAGTTTTTTTTTTTTTTTTTTTTTTTACAACAGCTACAATTAAATGCGTTTCAAACGCAGAATTCCTGGAAAACTTAGGAAATGTTTACTTTGCATAATAACTTACAAAAAAAAGTCAACACAATTGTTTAGAAAAATTTCACTGCACCTGCTTACATATGATTTAACGGGTGCACTGAGTGACATGCACCCGGTAAAGTTGGTAACGATGGATGGAAAGTAGTTCAATATTTTAACGTCGAATAAAAAGTGTTAGGTAACCATTTGTGATAATTTAAAATATTTCTTACGCTTTCTGTTTTTTTAACGCCTCAGTGTGCGAAAATTGACATATTTATAAAATGTTTACTTTCCTAATAATTTCACAGTTTCACTTGACCGACGCATGAATAAAGTTATGAGGCCCATGGCAATGATAATTTTATATACGGTGGAAGAAGGCACAACGTGCATGCAAGTAAATTCTAAGCAGGGCTTTCGAAATTGCTCAATTTACCGTGAACAGCCTATGGTAGCCATAACCATCATAACTCTATTTTTTTATTCATACTGAGTATGAAATAAATAATTATAATTATAGAAAAATTTTTAAGTGAAAGTTTCATATAACCTGGATGATTTTTAAAAAGGGTTCATTCAGAAAGCGTTAAGAAAACCACGACTAGATCAAAACAAACCTTTTTTGTTTTGCTTGTTCGGAACACATTATAATATATGTATATTAACGTGCAGCATGAGATTATAATGATATATTAAAGAAATTACAACTTATTCAATAATAAGCTATCCACACTGCGCTAGCAAAACACAACCGCCACTTGTAAGGAAGCTGGGAGGAATACTTCAAGAACATAAAAAGTCACAATCTTATAGCCGCGAGTTAACGGACACGAGAAATACATTAACTTTCATCCCACGTGCGCAGCGAGTATCCGCGGATTTTTTTCGCATGAAACAACATTAATCATCTCTTCCCCTGACAGAGAAAAAAATGTAATAAAGTACTCTGGTGCCCAGATACTGCGCGTTAATCCTCCCGCATCCAGCACAAATACCAGGTGTCAACGAGGCCGACAAATATACGTATCTTTGTTTAAGTGCACGTTTAAGAGTGCGCATCACATGACAGTCAGCTTAGTGAGGCAGTTGCTCAGGATTAGGATACACATTAGGTATTGCACACGTGGATTATTGCTAGTTAAACAGTTGAGACAAAGCGTTAATAGACGGTCCTAATATTTAATATCGTCTATTTGCGATTCCCTCAAATTTTTTTAATTAAACCTTTTAATAATCACCCCATGCGTGACATATTTGGTTGATTCCTAAATAATACACCATGTATCGCAAGCGTTTTATACATGTACACTACTTTTTACTGCACTAACAATTTATTTATACTTCATAATTTTTAGTATTTAATTAATTATTAATATAAATAAAAACGGCGAGCAGACAAGTGTGCTGGCAATGCCTAATAAAAATTGTTACTACGAAGAATATTATTTTTACATGGGACGCCTGAGGGGCGTATCTGAATTCGTGAAGAATGGAGGTCTTAATAAAAAAATGAAATGACTAAATTCAATAGTTGTATTATTCTCAATGCTGCTACGCGCAATCAAGCATCTGCTATTTACCAGTCAGCGCGTTCTATTAACTCCTATTATTATTATTGAGCGCATTATTTAATCACTATCTCCATTCCAATTAAAGTCTTTATCACAGTCTTTACTGTTGCTAATGTCCCTTAAACTGCTCCAGTTATTTCCACACGTTTAGTCAAACTGTCTGTTTTTATCGTCCCGAATGTCTTTCCACTCGCACATCCAGTCCACAGTCCCGCAGATCAGTCCCACTCTTCACTGCACACAAGCTCGCCGACGCACTCTCGCAGATCGCTGCAGTCGTCCCTCGCCGCTCCGGAATCGACCAACTGTCGCTGGAGGTCGCACGAGACAGCTAACTCCCGTCTCTTAATAACTCTTCCCTCAGAAGCCCGCACGTGGTATTTATACTTGAGGTAGGAGCCGTCCAGAACGTTCTCGACGATCCAAGATGTCCTGGGAAATGTAATGGTGGTGATGACAACGATGTTCCTTCGTGATACATGGATAAATATTAGCTTGTCAGCGAGGCGAGAGCTGCGATAAGTTTATCGGCGTGTGCGGCGGCGTCCTTTATGATAGGCCGCTCTCTTTGTCTAACATTATAAATTTGGCCTCCATCTCTCGGCGCCTCCCCACGCGAGGAAAACACCGGGCCGCCGCTATCATATAACTGCTGTCCTTCACTTTTACTCGCTCGCGCGGGATGCGAAGCAACGAGTGCGTAACAGTATTAAGTTGAGTGCGCACGTATGCAGTGCGTTGTACCTTAAGTGAAATTTTCTAGACTCGGTTAAGCTTTGTTTGCACGAGGCGAAGAAATATCCTGGAAGCAGAACTTCAGCAGGGCTTCACGAAAGTTCGAAGTACCAGCGAATGGACTATATCGACCTCATTTACAACATGTATGTAAAACAATCAGGAAAATATGTAGATTACTCTTGAGGTGGAAATTGAAAGATTGAGAAGGGCAACCCATTGTCCAGGTCAAATAGTAAGGGCGGTAGACGCTTCCAAAGTTCGAGAAAAAATTTTCGTTCATTGTCATATTTGGGAAACTGCTTGCGGGGCAGAAACAAAGTAATAGTTACTGATTATCTAAACCGTAATCATCGTCTTGTACATGTAACCCAACCGGGGGCCGCTGTGGCTGAGCGATTAGCACGCTCGCCTCCCACCAAGGCGAATCGGGTTCAATCCTCGGCCGGGTCACCGGACTTTCGCAAGTGGGAATCGTGCCGGACGATACCGCTGGTCGGCGGGTTTTCTCGGGGATCTCCCGTTTCCCCCGCCTTTTCATTTCGGCGCCACTCCATGTTCACTTCAATCACCCTCATCGACTCTCAAGACCTTGCTGTTATGAGCCGCCCAAATCTCATTAACTCATGTAAGCCAACCCCATCATGTTGAAAGGAAATGTTGCCACCCTTGATTCTGCAAAAATAAAAGTATTTTACAGTAACGATTCCCTATTTTTGACTGAGATTATGGAATTCCAGCAAAGTTAGCAACATAAATGTCTTTCGCGAGAAGTGTCTTAACTCTCGCCCTTAATAGACGTCGAAATATGTATTTCTCAGCAAACGAGTTCCCACTTTCATCAGGCAGGGACTGTTCTCGCGTGGCGTCCTCAAATCCCTGCGATCCTCAACTGCAAAGTTGCGAGGATTAGCTTACACCCACGCGATCCGCGATGAACCACCCTGTAGTAAAATGCCGGCTGGGGATGTGTAGGTACTTTGCCTGCAGTAAAGGCAAGGACGGAATCTGGGCGCGCGTCCAAATGGAGATTCTATGTAAGGATAAACGAAGGGAACCTCCACCCAGAAGCCAAGCGGAAGTAGCTAGGCCTTCCTAAAATGGGGGCGGAGCCATTCCGAGAAAACGACTCGGACATTAAACGAAGTAGGCGCAATGAGCATCAACCGATAAAATCATGAAATTATAATTGCCAACGCATTGTTGCTTGTCGAGCGGCTATATTTGGACGGATTTCTACTCGCGTCATCTTGAGAGGGGAGTTTCTGAAAACGTGAGTTCGCTCATATCTTTATAAAAGAGATTCAGCAAATACTCAAGTTGATCACGTAAATGCTGTTCACGATAAAGTGAGCACTTTTGAAATCAACCTTTAAAAAAAAAATCACTGCCCCTGCCTGCGTATATTTTAACGGGTGCACTGAGTGACATGCACCCAATAAAGTTGGTAACGATGGATAGAAAGTAGTTCCATATCTTAACGTCGAATAAAAAGTTTGTGATAACTTAAATTATATTTTTCGCTTCCAGATTTTTCAAATGTATCGAGTTGTAAAAATATGCAGATTTGTAAAATATTTATTTTCTAATTATTTTACACTTTCCCTTGACCAACGCATGAATAAAGTGAGGAGGCCCATGCCAATGTTAATTTTACATAAGGCGGAAGAACACGCAACGTGCATACAAGTAGATCCTAAGGAGGGCTTTCAAAAGTGCTCATTTTACCGTGAACAGCCTATATCTACGTGTAGTCAGTCAGGCAGTATATGTATTAACAGATAAAAAGTAACATTTAAAAAAAGCAAAACTTTTTAAAACGGTCCTTTCAAATTAATTTATAACATTTTTATAAAAGGAGAAGTGGAATTTTTTTCCATCATTCCCCTTGAAAACCTAAAAACCTTAAGCAAATAATTCACACGTTGTATGTAATGCGAATTATGTCTTTGTAGCATTTCACCAACTATTTATCACACGCATGCTACATGCATAGCTTGCTAGTAGATTACTGTGACACATTTCGTGTTGTTTATTACCAGTTTGTTCTTGTCGTTCGAAGAAAAAATGTTGCTCGATTCATGACTTTTAAAATAATATATACTAAAAAATGCTTTGTCTTAAAATAAAAAACAAAGTCAGTGTTTGCACATTGAGTCAAAGTGAATTTGTATTTGGTGCACTAGCATTAGTCATGGATATGTTTGCGTCATGAACCAAGCGACATTTTTTTCACCGAACGACAACTGGCCGAAAAATAAACCTGCATCGAAGGAAATGTTCGTATGTGCTGTAATTCACTTAGACTAAAAAGGACAGAAGAGAAGTAACTTACGGAAACTGGAAGTGTGAGTTAATACTAGAAAGTTGTTGCTGAATTGCGAAGTAGGTTAAGTCGTTTCTGACACTCTGTAAACGTACGGCTTCTTCGCCAGCTCTTTTGGAACCCCAAAAGCGAAAAATTAAGAGAATCAGTTACTCTCATGGGAAACAGTAACATCAGTCCCATTTAACAATCAGTGCTTGGCTATATGGGCGAATTTCCATTTATGCTCAAAATAATAAATTATTTACTTACGAAACAGGTTATTGTAATATTTCGCTGACCTCGAGAAATAGTCTTTCAGAGACTCTTAATAGAGACCTGCAAAATTCGCGTTATTATTGAAGGACAGACTGAACTGCAAGTTACTGTATGTTTGGTCGACTTCAGTCATTAGTAGGAAATATGTCTCTGACACCTTGGAGAGCTCTTGAGCCAATAATATTGGTCCAGTGGTGGAGTGACCAATTTCTTTTAAGGAGATCAAGCAGGTTGGTGACGTTAATTAAAGTGAAGTGGCCAATAAGACTACATACTTTGGGAACTTGTTTATAAGGCAGTGGAGTCTCTCCTCTCGACGAAAGATAACGCGAATTCTGCACGTCTCTAACTATTAATAGTTGTCCAAGAGGCGTGCATTGCAAACTGTCGCCGAAAGAGTGCTGAAAAAGCTGTCTTGATGGCGCCTGCCGGTGTCCCAAAGAGCGTAAAGTGGAGGGGAGTGGAGATATTTGAGCAGCTATTCACGTCGAGGTCTTGAGAGCTGATGAGGATGAAGTGAGTGTAGAGTATGGAGCGGCGCTGGAATGAAAGGGCGGGGAAACGGGAGATCCCCGAGAAAACCCGCCGACCAGCGGTAATGTCCGGTACAGTTCCCACATGTGAAAATCCGGGAGCTACTTCGCCGGGAATCGAACCCGGTTCGAAACAGCGTAAAGAATTTTGTAATGAAATCACTTAAAAAATAAAGTGTTTTCTTTCAAAGTAAGTGTTACTACAAATAGAGCATCTAAACTTTTTATCGCGTCTATTTAGCAGTTTACAATTCTCAGTCCATCTGTGAGGAGTGAGTACGTTTGGAGCGCGGGAACATACGATGTAACCGTTTTCTCAATGATTTTTACTGAGAGGAATTCCACCACGCAAACTTTACGACAGTGTAGAAATATGGAGCAAGAATGTTTTTTTATCGTCGTCCCACAAACTCATACAGCTGGAGTCACAATAGCCCGACGATCACGACACGACGTTAGGGCTCGACGGAATTGTATATTATATTTTACTCAGTGTTCACAGTACCCCGACGAAATCTGCCCGACAAAGTGTATTAGCTAGCTGTTGGAAAATCCTAAAACGGTAAGTTATCCTTATAATATCCAATATTTACATTTAAAATTCACGATAAAGTGAATGATTATTTTGCTTTTGACAATATCAAAATTTACACGAGAGAAAAAAATTTTTTTGAACAAACCAGAACGTTATTTTGGCAGTAATATAGTTTATTATTTACTACAGTAGGAAGTTGTATGTGTGCGCTCTGACAAGCCCGACACGACGGGCAGTATAAATAGAAACCTGCTTTTATCGGGCTGTCGGGGCTGCAATTTTGTAGGACTGGAGTCACAGTGACCTTGCTTTTCATTGGCTGCTACTCAGATATCGTGTCGGGGTTGTCGGGTCGGGGTACGTCGGGGTATCGTGACTCCAGCACAAGCCGACACGAAGTGACAGGCGAGGTTTGCGCACGCCAGCACCGAGTATCTTGCGCGTAGAGGCGATTAAAATATTCTGCGACCGCGACGATCTCGCCCTTAGCGCTCCCTTTCTCCTTTGCCCCGGGGGCTCGCGGTGGTGCAGTGGTCAGACCACCTGCCACACTCAACACGGCGGACCGAGCTCGATTCCCTAAGGAGGTCCAAGCCACATCCCCCCCCCCCCCCAAAGGCGATGTTACACGATACCAGATTCCGTAAAAGCTTGTGGCAGGTCCGCCATAGCGACCGGTATGAGGGCTAGTGTGGCACCCGTCATGGCATTTCCCGCCTTCTACGGCCACATTTCGTACCAGGTTTGGTAATTGGACACGTCCTATTTTCCGTGGCAGGTTTCACACCGGCTTCCGTACCTGGCCAATCACATCGCAGTTTCAGAGCGTAGGGCGCTCCTCGTGGCTACTACTTGAAACGAGTTGATGAAGATACCGAAAAGGGTGCCTCCATCTTGAGTGTACAACCGTGAGGTTGAAACTCTTTCAAATAGATTTAAAATACGACAACGACGAATAATAATGGCTATGGCAACTTTTAATTGCTATTTCAAACTGTTCTAAATACTTTTAAAACATGACCTACTCTATGAAAATATTAACCCTAACTATTCGCCGTATAATATATTAAAACTTAAAATCTATTATGTGAACTGGTAGTACAGTGTTAAAGCTGCCGCGCTCGCTATGAAAGTGTATCTTTTGGGCGCGAATTCAAAACTCCGTCGGACCCAAATGTTCTATCATTAAATTTTACATGCTGATAACATCCCGGTATGTAAATAAAAAACTATATTTTGCAACCGGTCAGTAATTTTCGTCAAAATTAAAAATAATACACTCGTACTGTCGTGACTTCAAGTCATTTTCAAGAAAAGTGAGTAAAACTATACTAGTAAGCAATCAATTTATGTAAAAGGCGAACAGTAATACAGCAAAATGAAGATATGTTAGCTAGTTTCTTCATAGGCCTACGCAAGTTACTACCTGGTAGCAGTTCTACGAATGGGGTTCATATTTACTACAAACCACACACTGTGGTGGGTGCCAAATGCTAGTACGCGAACTGCTGTCGTGTAATATGAATCTTCCATGGCGGCTCGTATAGCGGCTGGTATACCGGCTCTTGCACCAGGTCTTACAGAAGCTTGTACAAGAACCAAATACGGCTGCAGGTATCGTGTAATATCCGCTTAAGGAAACACGGCGGACGCTGCTGCCGGTTGGCGAGTTTTCTCGGGGTGCTTTAGTCTCTTTCTCCCTTGCATTCTGTCACCCATCCCCCCTCGTATTTCAGGAACTAAAATCACCTATAGGTTGTTCGCGGTAAACTGGACACTTTTGAATGTCCTGCTCAAGATCTACTTTTACGCAAACTGTGTATTCTTTCAACAAATTACTTCAATGTTAAAGAGCGGGATGGGCCCCCGCGTCCAATGTCAAGACGCGAGGGAGCGATACGGGCGACTGTAGCACGCTCTTCTAGCGCCTCATCGCTCCTACGCGCAAGGCGTGCAGTGTTTCCGACGTGACGCTGTTCTGTGTAAATTAGATCTGTTAACAGTGGGGTTTTATCACACGCGATGAAAGACCACAGATTAAACTAAACCCGTATGTTTGTACTTTTCTCTTGCCGCTTAAGCAAACTGCAAAGGCAAGCTTTAAAAATGTGATATTTGACCATTTTTCTCCAGGGATACACTTAATATGACAAAAGTAAAAAAAAAAAAAAAACAGGGACATAAATAATTGTTTTTTGTCTTTTCTGGCATAAGGTCGTATTTGCAGAACCTTTATTAGCCGAGATACGCGTATTCGCACAAACAACTATTTCACAGGAAAAAAAAACTAGGGTGTCCATCCCACTCTGCCGTTACCAACTCTACTGGGCGCGCGCAACTCAGTGTGTCCGTTAAAATTATACGTGCAGGTAGAGGTGGTGACATTTTTCAAAGGTTGGAACATATTCAAAAGTGCTCAGATAACCTCTAACGGCATATACTGGCACTTCTCATAGACTAAAGATGAGGTGGACACATATTTTTCTCCTGTGCATGTACTCAGCATTGATTCAGCCACCTCCAGTACAACCGTCGAAAGTCAAGTGGCCAACAGTGATTAATAATTCCACCCGCTCGGCTCTGGAACTGCGCTGCAGAGAGTGTTTGGAATCCTGGTGTTTTTTTTTTTTTTTTACGAAGCTATCAAACGTGCCCCCAGTACATTTTCCTACGAAAATACATCATACCCCAGACCAGACCAAACCAGACCAGAACGGGATCGTACTTTAAAGTTACCATTACCACACATGCTGCAAACATTCTTTTGGAGCTCTCCGATATAGTTAAACACCGCTTTTCCAGACTGCCGTAATTTAAAGCATGTTAGCCGGACACGAGACAAACTACAACAGAAGCCTGCATTGTAATTTGCTACAGACTTTTTATCAATAAAATAAATAGGGTCGCCGCTGAAAGTCTCACGGGTGCACAGTGCACTACGAGAACACTGCACGCCAGTTCAGAGCCCTGCGCGTAGTGGCGATGGTGCAATTGTAGCGCGTGTCAGTGTGACCCTTACAGCTCCCGCGCTTCTCGGACACAAAAAAAAAGGAGGGGAAAATACAGGCAGACGGGACCCTTAATGTAGATGTTTATTCTGGAATTTTCAACAGACCTACACTTTTGTATGAATAAAATACTTTGACTAGCTTTAATATATTCTAGTTGCTTTAAAACTAGGTTATAGGAAATGAACAAACATTTCAAAGCTCTTACCTGCATAAACAGTGCCCCAACCTCAAATTATATCCGCGTTGTTTTTTAGAGTGCTATGGGCGCTCTACCGTACTTTCTTCCGATTCCGCGTTTCCAAAGTCTGCTGCCGGTTTCACCCTCGTCCTAGGGTTCAACTTTCACAAGGAATTTATTTATTTACCTTTGCTGTAAAGAAGTCTGCCTACGCGGGGCTGTTTCCCCCCTGCTGAGGCAGGGAAGCCAGGGATCAATAAGGTCGACGCTCCCACGTGCATCAAGTGCGCCATCGCCGTTAAGCTCTAGGTTCTGAAACGGAATGAAGAGTTCTTGTGCTGCGTGTAACTATGTGATTTCAAGCGGTGATCTATCATTTTAGCGAGCTGTAGCAAGCTTTGGTGAACGGTCCTAGAGGTGGTTGTTTTGCGTACAGTACATAACCCACATTTTGAGATCTAGTGCTCTGAGCGGAGTGGAGAAATTTGGGCGGCTCTTAACATCGAGGTCTTGAGAGCCGATGAGGGTGAAATGAGGTGAGGATCGAGCAGCACCGGAATGCAAGGGCGGGGGGAAACAGGAGATTCTCGAGAAAAACGCGCCGACCAGCGGCATCGTCCAGCACTATTTCCACGTGTGAGAATCCGGGAGTGGCCCAGCCGGGGAGCGAACCCGGTTCATCTTGGTGGGAGGCAATCAGGCTAACCGCTAGCCACTGCGCTCTGAAAAAGGCGTTTTTAGCAATGTTGGAGTACTCTGGAGTTTAGTTCCCTATGCTGGGCGCGTCGTGTTGAAAGCACTCGACAGGCAAATAGTCTATTCGCAGTTTCTTAACACTTTCTGAATCAAACCTTTAAAAAAATCACCCCATGTATGGCGTGTTTAGATATTTCCTAAATACGTAATGTATCACAGCCGTTTTATACATCTGTTAACATACAACTTCTTATTTTTCGTTAATTTGAAGTTTTACCTCTATCTTATTTATAAATAATAATATATCATTTATAATAAATATGAATAAAAACAGTGAGAAAACACGTGTGTTGGTAGCGCCTGGTAAGAAATAGTTGGTTCTCTTGCAGAATACTGTTACAATTGAGTGAGTACGAATGCGTGTACAAGAAAGTGAGCACTTTCTTGTGCACTCCGACTTGCATCGCGTGTACGGCCGCCGAGTATGCTAGTTACTAGCACACAAGAGCTTGTATACTAACTGGTGCCTTATTGGGACGGTCTTATTTCTCACCATCTTTATCGTACAAGTCCGATGTAAACAAAACATATCTTGTTGATACTGGCAATAAGCAGACATGTTAATGTTTTTAATGCGATAAAATGTTTAATAGTACCACTGTCGTAAATAAATGTGTGTGAATTTTAAAAATAGAGTGGTTTGTCTTTTTTTCTGTGAGTGATTTTACATTTTCTACATTTGTACATATTTAATGCTTGAAATATGTCTGATTGGAAAAAATCTTCTTTTTTTTTTATGGCATATACTATTTATAATGCACAAATTACCCCCACAACCCCGAATACGGCTTCCAGTTGACAACAACCATCCACTTCCTTGCTCACCAGCTAGTGTCGTGTGTATGGATCACACAATTCCACGCATACTAGCTAGTAGGAACTTTAGTGTTCAATTTCTTGTTCGCCTTTATTTTCACTTTCTTGTACTAGGCTCTAGTTAAGCTTAGTTTTCACGAGGCGGAGGAATATCCTGAAAGTAGAACTTCAGCAGGGCTTCAGGAAAGTGCGAAGTAACCGTGAATGGATTATATAGTCTGGATTGTGCGTTATTTCCGCAAATCAGCACGCTTAGTAGTTTCGTAAAAATAAAAAGTATTTCAGACACTTTGGAACGCAGTTGAAACGCAAATTTATACGCGCCTCGTGAGCGCTGCTTAAATCCCTGTCGCTCACATTTTATGCTCTCGTCACAGACAACAGTTTGAAGCGTACGGGACCCTACGTCTCTTTATCTGCCAAATATTTGCAGTCAAATCCACGAGGTCGCAATAAATGGCGTATTTCCATCGCTAGAACGCAGATACTGAAATGTATCTTGCAGCCTAGTCTAATAGCAACACGAATTCATTTGTTTGACGAGCCTACAGAAATTTCTGAGCAAAACTTCGACCCAGCCGCTTACAGTAAATCTGCAATGTCTTCTCGGACGAACGTAATTTTTTTCTCTCTCTCTCTCTCTCTCTCTCTCTCTCTCTCTCTCGCGTGTTAACTTCAACTTATAACGTGAAAGTTGTCCGCTCTGGAGGACGGTTTGGTTAATCTATTTCGGTTAGTCTGGAAATCCCGTGTTAGCCAAACAAATTTCTTTTTGTGCGGAGTGTCCGAAATGTATAAGCACGCACGATTCTTCGAACGTTTATTTCCTTGATTTAACTTGCTTCGGAAGTACTGCACGAATGAAAAAACTTCTACCTGATATATGCGTAACGGCTAACGTTGAAAGAGAGCACCATGAAATAAACTTAACCGTACTTGGAGTTGTCGTCAGATAGTCAGTAGTTATCTGCTAATTTGAATATTACATCTGCAATGTCCATGAAAACTTTGGTGTTTATATAAAAATAAAAAAATAAAAACTGACGCTGCTTAAACCCAAAATCCAAGTAACTTTTATTCATACGGAAGTCTGCGAACTTGTTTATTTTATTTAAAACTATCTATTACATATGATTATTCAAGAACGGGACCTGCCAAGAAGTCATCAGAAGTGATGACAGTCATTGAAGTTATATAGACCAAGAAATTAAAAATATTTTTTGATTGGTAGAAGTTACAGCGTTGTCTTTCAGTCTTGAGTGTCTCGTTTCAGAACTTTACGTAAGACATAGCTGAAGAAATTCTATTTATATTACACAAGTTGCATTTTCTAAGAGTCACTCTCCAAGACGTAATTTTTTTTCCGCTCATATGGACTGGTATTAGGGAACAATTCATACGACATATAATAAATTCGAAGAAATTATTTAAAACTCCATAATGGAATTCCTGGACGGTGTTCGCTTCACGTTATACACCGACTATCATGCACTGTTCATTAACGAGTATAGCGGACATATGTCCCTATGGCGGATAGTGTCGAAGAGCAAGGGGGCTATATTTCAAACCAGTAAGAGCCAGCCCTGCTGACACTTACTGGCAGCTCACTTTCTCTCCTTTAGTTTTTCAGTTTCATAGAATATCGTGGGGAAGAAGCCCAATACTGTCACTTCTCCCACCAGAGAGACGCCTCTGATTACTGACGGCATCAAGTTAAGTATAAACAAAGCTCCCGCCTCCTCTCTACTAGTCTTTCCAACTCTATTATCTAAGAGCATGTTTTCCAAACACTCTGTCTCCTGTAGCATTCTATTTAATTTAATTTAATGCATGCAATAAATTTTGAATTTTTTACTTCTCTGTCGCGAGGGTTTTTTTACGTCTCTCTTGACTGTTTTTCCCTCGCTCTTCACAGTTAAGACTAGCTCTGAGTACACTTAGGGAGGTAGTCATGGCCCCAAAGTGCAGGCCATGGCTGCCCAATCCCTCTTTGCCGCGATGCATGTCTCCTTGCATGATTTCCTTCCTAGTAGACGTAAGGGGTTAGCCCTGAGACGCAATAAAATCCCGCCCTATCTTCGGGCCTTAACTTCACATAACACTTAGAATAACGAAGTTTAGAAAAAAAAAGGGACTGCATTTCAGTTGACGGAGCACCGAGAGAATGCTCGACTGTTCCCGGTATCCGGCACTATTTATAGCCTCATTCCGAGTTGCCATGGCACCCAACTGTCTTTTAAACTGCGGTAAACGAGATGCCTCGAGCCGAACTCCCGCCTCGTTTCTATGCCGGGGTACTGCCTGCGCCAGACGTCGCGGCACGTACAGATGGATCACGGAGTACCGACCTGTTACTTTGTATCTAATACCAACGTCTAACAGGTATTGTAAATGAGTACACAACCGAATTATCAGCTACATTAAGTACCAGTTTAACATTCGTCAGTGTGTTGCGTCTGCTGTTCCGATTCAATTTTAATAATATGTATTAAAAATGTGCGGTTAATTTACCATCCAATTTCTTGGTTTATATTTGGCAACTTCACAGTGGTTTTGTTTTTTTTTTTTTAAAAGCTAATGTATAACTTAATTTTTGTTTAAACAAATAACACATAACATCCTCTGTAAACATGACCGTGAAAAATAAGATTTTTTTGCTCTTGTGCTTATCCGTACTTTATTTCACTGTAAAGGATACCACACATCATACCAACCCAACACGTATAGGATGTTCACGGTAAAATGAGCACATTTGAAAGCACTGCTTAAGCGGTACCCGTATGCATATTGTGTGTTCTTCCGCCTTATGTAAAATTAACATTGTCATGGGCCTCATCACTTTATTCGTGCGCCGGTCAAATGAAATTGTGAAATTATTACAAAGTAAATATTGTACAAATTTGCTCACTTTTTTTCACTTCGATGCATAAAAACCAAAAAGCGAGAGAAATAATCTAAGTTATCACAGATGGTTACCTAACACTGTTTATCAACGTTAATATAAAGAACTACTTTCCCCTCCATCTTGCCAACTTTACTGGGCATTATGTCACTCATGGAGCCCGATAAAGTATACGCAGGTGGGGGCAGTGACTTTTATCTAAGGTTGATTACAGAAGTGCTCACTTTGTCGCCAACAGCCTCTACTTGATAACGCGCATTATTGACGTGCACCGGACAACATGCACGGACAAGGCCACGCGAAACTGGCGAAATAGCGACGTGTCTACTAGGGAAAATTCCTGTGTCTGGCTGTAGCGGGCGACGTTAGTAACTGCGCAGTAATCTATACCCTTAACTAAAAACATTTCCCGAGGCTTCTGTTGGATGGTTCCACACTTGCACCATTTGCGCCATTCTCGCCGAACAAAGCTGTCCGCGTGTAAGCAGATATTCTTCGTTAGAAACTGTTCGCGGTTAAATGAACGCTTGTGAAAAACGCATTTGAAAAATGTCACGACCTCACCCATGCATGTTTTGAAAAGCACGATCACCAGCATGCACCCAGTCAAGTTAGTAAAGGCTTTTCACAATAAAGTGAGCAATTTCGAAATGAACCTTTGAGAAAACTCACTGCCCCCTGCCTGCATATATTTAAACGGGCGCACTGAGCGACATTCGCCCAGTACGGTTGGTAACGATGGAGAGGAAGTAGTTCCATATATTAACATCGGATGAAAAGTGTTAGGTAACCATTTGTCATAACTTTAATTATTTCTATCCCTTTCTGATTTTTTTTAAATGCATCGAGTGTAAAATTAGGTGATTTGTAAAATATTTATTTTCCTAATAATTTCATATTTTCACTTTACCGACGCACGAATGAAGTGATGAAGCCCATGACAATGCTAATTTTACTTAAGGCGGAAGAATACACAACGTGCAGGGCTTTCAAAAGTGCTCATTTTACCGTGAACAGCCTTTGACAACGGGAGGAATGTAGTTCCATTTCTCAACATTAAATTGAACGTGTAAGATAGACATTTGTGGATACTGAAATTCTGTGCATCGGAGGTGAAGGGCATTGCGTATATTTGACAAAACCGAGGTTTTCACATTGACGTATTGTATTTTTGAGCTCTTTCCCGAGGTGCGAAGCAGTACAGCCTACGTAGAATAATAGTGAATTATAGTCCACTTCATATAAGTGGTCTCAAGTTTGACAGTTCTAGGAAAGTAGTGCCACTGGCATCTGGTTGGCTATGTATCTTTCCACCACAGCTGAACGGTCATTGAAGGCGACTGTTTGCAAACAAACACCATGTGACTGCCAGTATTTGTAAAAAAAAAAAAAAAAAAAAAAAAACATGACTGCCTGTTTTTGTAAACAAACAGCATGTGCCTCCATCCAAATGACTTTTAGAAGCTGTGAAGGGCTGTTCAAACAGTTGCATGTTGGCAACAATCCTATTTTTTTTTTTTAGTTTATAAATATTTTATGTAAATGACTTCACAGCCTATGTAATAAGTCTATAAATTGATAATTGTTTACCTTGCAAGAAATTTGTAACCAGAATGCACGAAAATAAAATTGTATTTTGACTGTCAAATGAATAAGATATTTTTACTGTTTTTTAATATACGGTACTCAAAATATATTAATGACAACTAATCTTGCCACACTTACCTGAGGAAAGTTCTTGTAAACATAAAAATTTCGCGTGGTTTCCACGAACACCAAATACCAAGCTCCCCCCCCCCCCCCCCCCCAGGAATGCACAAATACCGAAATACCACAATTCCCCATCCCACACCTTTTCAAAGACAGCATACATTCTTACAGACAGGCTATGCCTACTATTGCATTAAAAGTACATAATTCAGCTTTGTGGTATGATATGACAACAAACTCTGTACAACCTGATACTTTTATGGTGGCTATAAGTCTCAGGATGTTAAAGTATGTAGGGAACCAACATAATATTTAAGCAAATGTTACTTAATTTCAGTGATTTTAATAACTCTCATTTAGTAACTCAAATGTTAAGTATTGCAGGTCTAAATACAAAATACTCTAATAGCTTCTCTCAAATACCTACGTGTTCGGATTGTCATGCTGTGAATAAAAACTTTTTTCTGACTAACTCAGTGTTGATATTTACACTGAAGTTCAGTCGCACAACTTCCCTCCTCGAAATTGTAAATACAGTCCTAGGCTTGTTCTTAGGTACCTAATGAAAAACTGTATTTCAGTTCAGAGATGTTACAAAGCGCTCCAGAGAAGCAGATGTGACTTACAGCAATAATATATCAAACAAATATGTTACGTATACACTAAAAAGATGCTCCACCCACCCAAGATTGAAGACATCATAAAGTTCATTTTCCTTAGCGATAAACTTTGGAATGTCGCAGTTCCTGCTGATGCATGAGACACTTCTTTATGATGTTGGAGCACCTTCGTTAGGTGCTTAAATTGAAGAAGAAAAAAAAAAACCTTGTTTGATAAGCATCTTGTAATTTACTTGATATCGAAAAATTGTCTTACAAGTTTGTATGGCCAGTAAGCTTAACAATTTGAAACCCTCCAGAACCAGAGTGTTAGAGTTTCAATCAATAATAACACAGAGAAATATTCATAGCAATGAGATGTGGGTCCAATTAGGGTATCATCTTTATTTTATTTCTAGGGAAAAAGGAAAAAGTGAGCAGAGTGGGGTGGGTGGAGGGGATTTAGTTTATCGTCTTTCATGAGATGGGTTTATTTTGATGTTCTTACGATTCCGGAATCACATAGCACCAACGCACACGACACGACAGCTAACAGCCAATGAAATACACGATAGGTCGTCGTAAGCCCGACCGATTCTGACGTCCGACCAGCAATTTTGGATTAGGAACTATTTCTATTCTTCGTCGTGTCGTGCGGCGATACCAATTCGTTATCATTATGTATTACAATTTCCTCCTTGTTCACCGCATTTGAGACTAACGTAGCCTATCAGCGCCTTCTAAATAGTTAGGTTAAATGCCGAGAGCGTTGTGTCGGTCGTGCTGTAAATTCAAGTAGTCACATTGAAATGTGTCGTGGTTGCGTTTTTAGTCGTGTCGTGCTGTGTTGGTCGGATCTATGTGATTCCGGCATGAGTGTGTGGCATTTTGAGTTGCATACTGTTTTTATGTGGAGCAGTGAAAAAGTTTGCTCGTGCGAAAATATAACATTAAAAATATTTAACTTCGAAAATTATAACTTTTATGAAAATGCAAAACGCGATACATACGTTGCTGTTCGTATCGTACAGATGCAGCGATATATACACGCACACACTTTGACCGAAGTTAACCTTACACTTGAATTTATGGTGTAGAGAAACAAATATTATTCACTCACTACAAAAGTGTGGAAAATGCGGCATTTTTCAGGCCACGTGTATTTCAATAATTATGTTAACGATTTACAAATACATTTACAAAACACGCAAACTTACTGTTGTAACCTCTTACATACGTGTTTTTCTATGGCAGTCCTTGCGAGTTTACTTCACTAAAATCACGTTTGTTCGTCACTAGCATTAAACTATTTGCAAACTCACTCAGTAAAATCAACACTGAGCACGTTTCCTGATACAAACAAACTTAAACTTATATACGGGAATTATATTCGTGTCACTTCATTGAGAAAGGCGGTAAGGAAAATGGCGGAACGAGCAGTTTTAAACGACGTGCCGATTAATATTACATATCACTCAACAAAACGCACTACAACGGTTCCTACAACCAACAATATTTGGAAAAAGCAAATAAAAAATAATTAAATACCGATTAAATATCCCGACAACTCCAATAAGATATTCGTATAAAAACACGATGAGAAAAAAAGCTCACGCATAACTGCCTTCACCGGGCTGGAAATATAAACATGGCTAGCCATTGGCTGGAAACGTTTAATTTTCGTATGTGTCGACATACTCTGTCATAATTTTTTAAGTCCCGTTACTGATAGCCAAGAAAATTTGATATTACTTTGGAAACATAATTTAAACCATAAATGTTGTAAGCATAATTAAGATTTTAAATTACAACTTTTAGTTCCGAGTACTATTTTATTCCAAAACCGTCATCAAAATAGCCAACCTAACAACACGGATCCCGCAGCAGTTCATCAGCTGATACAATACTGTAGGAGCGAGAGCATTTACTGTTTACATACTGGGTGGGTTGGTCACATTGTCAAATTCGAGACCACTTATATGAAATGGACTATAGCCAGTAGGAAAGAGTGCCAACTGCCATCATGATACTGACGTAAAGAGCACTATTTTAAAGTTCCATGTTTGTGAGACAGTGGCCTTTATCTCCAATGCACAAACTTGTTTCTTGTGATTTTTTTAATGCATTTAAATGGAGTGATTAGAAGAATTTTAGAATGTTATCTTTTATAGTAATCTTACAGTTCCACTTGACCGAAGCATGAACAAAGCCGTCTTTCCGATGACAATATTAATTTTGCTCGTGGTGGAAGAATGAGTAATGTGCGTATAAGTAGATCTTGGGCAGGGTTTTTAAAAAATCATTCCACCCTGAAAGCTTATATATAATTCTGGTGCATGGTTGATAGTTCAGATTGCAACGCTACTGGATTATTCGTTATTTAAAACGAAGATTCCGAGGTAAATGCAATACAAGGAACTAGATGCTGCAGATATGTACGATTATTTTACTTTTGTTAACTGCAAAAGGGTTACAAATAATCTGTTAGGCGATTTTAAAGTGTCTCGTAGGGGCGAGTTGCTGAACAAAAGACACGTTAGTTTCGGTGCCTCGCGCATAGAGGCGATGAGGGATGTGATGCGCGTGGCTGAGTCGCCCTTATAGTGCTCCCGCGTTTCAGCGCCTCGGACACGCCAGCTGAACTGCGCGTGATGGCACGTGTTCAGGTCGGATGCTACACAGGCGGAGCAAGCGCACGTTGTTCTCGTCCACACCCCCCCCCCCCCCCCCGTCAACGACCGGCCTCTCTTATCTTGTCTTCCGTTAGCACAACACAGAGTGCCACCATTTCTGATGCAAGTGACGGTTTCACGACCTAAGGCTTCTTACACAATAGCAAACTTTAGTATTTTCCTTTCCTCTGACGAAACCACAATACACAATACAATGTGTAAAGTCATAGTTCAGGCAATTGAAGATCGGTTCGCGAGCTTCGTAAAAATATGTATCTTGTTAAGTAAATTATTATTATATTATCCAGGAATGCATTTTACGTACCTTTTTTTTTTAATAGGGTCAAAATTTATATTAAAAGTTTATTTCAAAACAAAAAACTCATCTGTTTACTTTATTAAAATATGTCAATTCGTATATTTCTTCTTCGCATTATGTTTGTTTTCCATTTATTTAATTTAAAACGAGCTTTGTATAATACACCGAGATTAAAATTGCCCTATAGTAAAATAACGCATCTTCCACATAACCTCTGTTAGGTTATCGGCAAAATGGTTGCTTGACTTTGACTTTAAATTTTAACTTTTCAAAATCGTAAAGTCAAGAGTGCTTGACATTTGACCTTTGACAGTTCCATTGTGTCAAGCTCCATAAGAAACAACATGTCGGAAAGCAAACGTAAAGTCAAATGTTAAAGTCAATTATTAAAGTTTTCAATTGTGTAAGGGCCTTAAGACTGTGTTCGAACTCAGGTATATACTTGCATCCTTGCGTACTTCACTTACCCTTGGCTCCAAACTTGATGAATTCGGACAGGCAGTCTCGTTGGCTTCGGTACCAGTTATTAGCCAGCTAACCACTTTAAATGTTCATGTATTCCAATTAAGAATTTGATAATTGCCGAAGGTTTTAGGGGTTAGTAAAGTATTAAATAATATTTAAATTTGATCTACATTAAGATATATTGTCTTGCATTATTGTATGTTAATGCAGTGTGGATTTTTTTTTTTTTTTTTTTTTTTTAAGCTTCTGTAGGTCAGGAACATAGGCCTAATACGAATTTATTGCTTAGACCTTTTTTAAGGTGAAACTTGCGATAATTTTATATCCAGTTAAAATTCTACTTCTATGAAGTAGTAATGTAGCTCTATTAAACTTTAAAACAAATAATTATGTCGGAAATCAGTTATAACCTACAAATTGCTTCTCAAAATGGCGGCACGTACTCCGCAAGTATGCGAGAAGCATACAACTTCGTTTACTTGTACACTCGCATACTTCACTTGCAGTTCGGACAGCACTTACGAACGTCACTTCCGGGGACAGGTACGCACACGTATACACTTCAGGCGAATTCGGAGACAGCCTAAGTCACCGCCGCTTCAAGTAGGACAAACTCTGTTTATCGTGGAACGGTATATATATTTATGTACATTGTTATCTTACGTCGCATGTTTTAACCCCTTCAAGTTAACATCGCCATTTATACAGATGCAACGTACAGAACTTCTGCTATCAAAAGTAAATTTTAACTCCTCACGTTAACTTACAAATTGAAGCTTATGTGAAACTTTTCTGTGCAATAGAACACACAATATACCTAAAAAAAGAAACCTCACCCAAAACTTTATGCCCAAATATTTAACTGAGAAACTTCATATTGGAGTTTTTTTTTTCTTTTGCAAATTATTTCGATAGCTTCCAGATTTTGGTCGCGTACAACCAGCTCTTATTCCATAAAGATCGGTGTTTTTAGTGCAACTTTATATTCTGTGAGTGTGATCTTTGAAATACGATTGGATTTAAATTAACGAATGGATGGTATGAGAAAACGGGTTATGTTCAACATGCTTGTTGAACAGTTATATCTACAAGATTAATACGATGAATATTTAAAAATAAATTCGCTCGTCCATGTTTGATGGGGTTGACTGACGTTCGTTTTTAAAAATTTTTTATATGACATTTACTTTTTATTAACAAATACATTATTTGGTGGCCGCGATGAGTAACAGCAGCACTCAAGTGGAGAGATGGCCAAAATGTCTACGCCATGACATATGAGTTTATCGTGTGTTTTACATTACCCGTATCCCTGCTTCCCCCCCCCCCCCCTTCTCACTCTCTTCGTAAATAAAAGAGTGGCTTAAAATATTATGCAAAAAGCGTATCTACAACTAGTCATGTTGTTGCAAATCTCATCAGCTTCAATTAGCAATGAAAACAAACGAAACCTAACCGCTTCCAGTCTGTTACCACAACGAGTCTTCACGAAATATGTGAAGAATTGCTGCTTGAAGCAATACCACAACTGAACTACTTTTTATTGAATGATTTCACTAAAATAATCTCGAAAACGTTGCCTTGGTGTTAACTTGCCCTCGCGACATTCTTTTCCCAGGACGTTTTGCAGCTTTTATAGCTACGTTTAACACCAACAATTTCGCTCTACGCACTCTGTGGCACACGTAACGTAATTCGAAAACATTCAGCATTGTAAGATCTGCTTTAAAAACTGTGCTAATGGAATGTTACAAAGTATTATGCCCGTTTCATAGTTTTGTTTTCTTAACTTATCACTGAAGTACTGTGATATCAATTGATCTTGATAACAATTAAGACGCGTGTTTCAAGGATGATGTTCAGGTTCTGAAACCTGCATGGAGAACACATATGAAGAATATTATTATCTGCTTTAATTTCTTTTTTTATGTTGGTAGTATATGGTTTGCAAATGGGGTTTGTTGTTGATGGTACGTGCGTAAGATTGTAGGAATGTATTCAATGTGTTCATTGACGTAAGATTGTAGGAATGTATTCAATGTGTTCATTGACGTAAGATTGTAGGAATGTATTCAATGTGTTCATTGACGATATTTTGTGTTATATTCATTTGTAATTAAGATGTGTCATTTGTCAAAAAAAAAGCTTTTCCAAAGTTGTAGCTTATATAGTTAATTAGATACACAAAAAGAACCGTGATAATTGTTTATTTAATTACGACCTATAATGATACCAGTAAATGTGTATACGTACATTTACTAGTATTATTATAGGTAACAGTACTAACATTCCTTTCTCAACAACAAGGAGTCAGCCTACAGTGAAATAACTCTCTCACAGACGGAACTCTCATTTTCAGGAGTGATTTCCAACACTTCCATGGCTTGGACGCCCAGCTGATTTGAATCCCATCGAAAAATTTTGGGAAGAGACTGGAAGATAGCTTTCTCTACTTCGAAGTGTTCAAGTTTTTCAGCACGATTTGAAACAACTGTGGGCAAATATGACACGTAGGAAAACATCAGGCGTTCGTTTGACATTACTCCCTGATAGCGCCAAGGCACGTATCCAGGAACGAGACAGTCCGATGAGGTAATAAATGTGCCACATGTCGGCAGAACACCGCATTGACGCAATATGTTGCAATCACTTCTCTGTTTTGTTCCTTTCTCGGCGGACGAATTTTTATGGCAATGATTGTATTTTTGGACGCTGGCACAAGTTTTGTGGCATGTTGCAGGAATGATCGCGCATTTTAAAAATCACAAAAAAAAAAGAAACAGGGGCAGCTCGTGAGTCCCCATGAGACCAACCTCTTCGCGACAGCAACGCCAACAAGCTCTCATTGGGGTGACCAGCGTGTTACACTGTTTTCCAGATACTTGCCTTTTTCGAAAATAAAATACAGTTATTCAACTTATCTTAGCCCTGAAAACTTGCTACATGAAACATCAAAACATGCACAAGATGCAATGCAGCTTCTCAGGTATTAAAGATTCCAAATTATATTCAGCGGAACGTCCAGACAGAATCGTAAACCCAAACAGGGTAACCGCCCAGCCAGGGAATTTTTTAATAGATCTACTGTATAAGGTACTATTTAAACATATCGTATAAAACTCCTACTTTAACAATAGGTTCCTCAGGGGATCAGATACGCCCGCAAGGGAGAAGAGGTGCACTTGTGCAGTCAATTAAGATGATGACATCACCAGTCGTCTCTTGGTCTGCAAATTCTTTACGGAACTAGTATATAGGAGTCTCTCCAACCTTACCCCAACGGCGGGCATCCTAATGTTGACAGTAGCGGTTTACTGATTTGCCAGAATAATCCTCCTCCCCCCCCCCCCCTTGACCAAAAATGAAAGTAGTTTTATGCAATAATACAGGTGTATTGCTAACTGCTAATCACCGAAGGCAAGGAGGGCGAAGAACTCTTCCATTATCCTCACACCCGCTGTTGTCCACAGCTGCACGAAGTTGCAAAAAGCGGGCGGTTCAGATGAATGTAAGGCATGACGTTGTTCGCCCGGCATTGACTCCTCCATTCAGATCAGCCAATCGCTGGTGACGACGTATTCCCAATTGGACAGAGGGGGAGACGAACACCCGAATCGTCAGCAGCTGGAAGCAAGGCAAGTGAGCACTTATGTGTCAAGCGTCCGCGAGCAGTAGTGTAGTATCCGTCGCCACGCACGGTTCGTGTTTTCGATCCTCGACGTCACTTTGTGTGTGTGTGTGGCGTGTGGTCGTTTGGCGAGTCAAATGGACTTTCGATTTCGGACACTTCGCATTATAACGTTTATTGAGCTTTTGAGTTTTATTCGAGTTTTGTGATATTCATTGGCTGTACGGGTTAATATTCCCAAGGCCAGGGGTTTTTTGCGCCGCGTTAGAAGAAGAAGAAGAAGTTCACGAGCAGTGCGTAGAAACACGACCACGCCGCGTTGCTCTGGAAGACAGTCGGACTGCCCCATTCTACGGCGCGCCGGTACTAGCTGCTTCCAGCTCGCCTTCCACGCGCAAGTTCTGCACCTAAGGTAAAACTGCTGTAGTCTATACGCGATTTCTTCGCACTTTTCGAATCAAACCTCTGAATAATCACCCCATGTTTGACGTGTTTGGTCGTTACTATACTAGCAAGCTTTTTGTACTTGTGTTTACGTAAAAGTACCATATTTTTAGGTAAATTTAACTTTTACTTATATTTTATTTATAAATTACAATATATCACATGAATAAAAACCGAGAAAAAAATATGCGTGTTGGTAATGACTAGTAAGAAACAGTTCTAATGGAAAATATTATTAAACTGATGCGGGAATCACATAGCCCCGACAAGTACTACACGACAGCCCCGACAAGTACTACACGACAGCCCCGACACGACACTTAAAACTAAACAGCCAATGAAATACAAGATATATCTGACGTAATCCCGACAATTCTGTCGTCCGACCAGCAATTTTGTATTGTAAATGATTTATATTTTCGTCGAGACGTGCAGCACGACGCACAGACTTGCAAAATGAGATCGTATGGCAAATTTTCCCTACAATGGCAAATACGCAGATTTTTTTTTACATTGAAAATTACTGTATTTCACTCTTAATAATAATATTTTACCTTTGCAATGCATTAGCAATAACACTTTGTCACCATCATGTATACCAAATTTCCCGTCTGCCCACCGCCTCTGAAACTAGCGTAGTTAATCAGCGCCTTCTAAATAGTTCCGAAAAATTCCACTCTTCATGTCGCATCAGTTAACTGTCGGGCTGTAAATTCCGAACAGTCGCGTAGAAAATATAAATGTTATGTCGTGGGTGCATTTTTTTGTCGTGTCGTGTGCTGTGTTTGTCGGGGCTATGCGACTCCCGCGTGATTGCGCACGAATGCGGTGTGTTGTACGTTTGGATGTAGTTCCCTAGACTTGGTTAAGCTTCGTGTGACTTGAAGCGGAGGAATATCCTGACAGTAGGGACTTTAGCAAGGCTACAGAAAAGTTGGAAGTAAGGGCGCGTTTACACGGCGATAGCAAATCACGATAGTTCCTATCGCGAGAGCGACTCTCGCATTACTATCGCCGTGTAAACTGCACGATAGTTACTGTCGCACCGTCGGAATAGCACTATCGTGATATCAGCTAGAGCTAGATAGTGATAGTAACTATCGTGACAGAACATGTAACTATCGTAGTGTAAACGGTATAGAATCACTATCGTGATAGTGCTGGTCACATATTTGTACACGTGTTCACTTTTACAGTTACATCACAGAATCATTTTGATTCTGTTCATATGTGTCGCGGTTCTTACACTATATGGCGGTATGACACGACGTATATTATAATATATGTATGACAAGACAGTATTGACAGCATATGCATTGTCATATAATAAACCACGTGAACAATATATGTTTACATGTCATTAATATCCTGTCACAATATTTAACTACCCCAACAAATATCAACCTGTTGACAAAAGGATATAAATGTAGGGTCTATCAATGTATTTACACAAGTGTTGTCGGGCATGTCCCTTTTGAGCATAACTATCGTAGCATATCTCGATCGTGTGTGTAAACAGGCGCTATGCTGGCAGTTACTGTCACACTCTATACCGTGATAGCTACTATCGTGATCGCTACAATCATCGTGTAAACGCGTCCTTACCGTGTCTTCGCCGAGCAGAAATTGGGAGTTTTCGAAGGCGCTTAATGGGGATTGAAGCCTTCCATCTTGGATTTAGTATTTTTCTTGCTACGCCTTCAGTTTCAGAGGGTAAATCAAAAATTTTAGCGTGAAAGAGCACAGAAAATAATTTCCCGAGCTTCTGAATTTGCCGCAGCTTCACTGCCTTCGTTACTTTCTAAAGTATAGGCTGTTCACGTTAAAATAAGCACTTTTGAAAGCCCTGCTTAAGATCTACTTGTATGCACGTTGTATATACCTCCGCCTTATGTAAAATTAACATTGTCATGCGCCTCGTCACTTTATTCATGCGTTGGTCAAGTGAAACTGTGGAATAATTAGGGAAGTAAACATTATACAAATCTGCTCATTTTTGCATTTCGACGCATCAATAAAACAGAAAGCGAAAAAAATAATTCAGTTATCACAAATGGATACCTAACACTTTTTATTCAACGTCAAGATATGGGGCAATTTTCCATCCATAGTTACAAACTTTACTGGGCAAGTATCACTCAATGTGCCCGTTAGAATATATGCATTCAGGAGCAGTGACATTTTTCTAAGGTTCATTTCAAAAGTGCTCAATTTATCGCGAACAGCCTTTAACAGCTGAGAAGAAAAAAAAATCACTATTTATGCAAACAACTACATAGGTGGCAACAGATAGAGAACCCATATGATAAAGGTAAAGACTGTTCTGGGAATCCGAACATTTTTGAAAGCCCTGCTGAAGATCTACTTGCATGCACACTGTGTGTTATTCAACCATATGTATGTGAAATTAACATGGCCACCGGCCCGATTACTTTATTCGTGTGCCGGGCGAGTAATAATGTGACATTTTTAGACAAAAATATATATATATATATTTACAAATCTGCTCTTCCTTACACTTAAATGCATTCAGAATACAGACATAATAAAAAAATCACTTCGAAATTTACGAATGTTAAGCTTTTTAAAAGGATGATTTCAAAAATGCTTAATTTAACGTGAGTTTCCTAAATAAAGGCTGTTCACGATAAAGAGAGCAGGTTAAAAATCAACCTTGGAAAAATAATCACTGCTCCCGCCTGCATATATTTTACCAGGCGTGCTAAGGGACATGCTCCCAGTTAAGCTTGCAACGATGGATGGAAAGTACGTAGTTTCATATCTTAAGGTCGAATAAAACGTTTTGGGCAAACATTTGTTATAACTTCAATTATTTATTTAACTTTTTTTTTTTTTTTAATGCGCCAAAGTGTAAAATGACAAAATTGGTAAATTATCTACTTTTCTTATAACTGCACAGCTTCACTTTGCCGACGCATGACTAAAGTGATGACGCCCTTGGCAATGTTAATTTTTACATAAGTCGGAAGAATACACAACGTGAGTACAAGTAGATCTTAAGTAGGGCTTTCAAAACTGCCATTTGACCGTGAACAGCCTTTATAGATCTGTGAGGTTTCTACTGTATGTGCCTAATACGGCTATGCACAAAACTACTAAACGGGATGGGCACTCCTAACCTGCTCCTAGCCATTTTGTTATCTACCCGGTGTTCAAGAATACGAATCCTGCCAGTAGACCTCTACACATGAGCATTGCTTCTTGTTTGTACTGTAATCTATCATAAACACTGACAGTGGACTTACGGTTTTCCTGTAGCATAACGTGAGTATCGCGTTACTCGTCAACACGCTAGATTGCAAAAACCTTGATCGTTCTTATCACAATTATCTTTTCGATAACAGTTTTTGACTCGCACTAGAGGATTCGAAACTAGTAACATTTGATGGTATCTCGTTCTGGCGGCAGCTAACGAACAAATTACTCACACTTTAGTTTATTGTTGTTTAAATATTCTCTTTTGCCTCCAAAACAAAAGAAAAATCTCCACTAATGTCTTATATAGTTTTTTTAAACAAAAATTATTTCACCTAAGATAAATCTCAGCCAACTATTAATTTATGGCTATGTATTAACTATAACGGGCATAATCAATACAAAATTTGGCTAGTGTGTATTAATGCCTGGAAGAATGCCAAACGATGGATTGTGCACTAATGAATATTTTAAAAATGAGTATGATATTGTAGGATTCAAAACCATGGTAACACAGACCGTGTCGTGTCCTAATAAGCCAAGTCTATGGATAAAATGGAAACGTACCTTGCTCTGTATACAAAAATGATTGGTGCTACGTAATCCACAATTTTATATATATATATATATATATATTTGACTAACCTCAACGAGTCACCTATAAACGAAATATTTTAACTACAGCCCTTTTTAAACATCCGCATACTTGAGAGGTGAATGTTAAATCAACTTACTGTGTTGTAAATGTGTGTCAGCAGCATACGTTTTAAGTCATAACTAACTGTAACGTTTGTCACTGAAACGTTTAAGTACAGAGTGCGAAATTAAATTCCACTACAAGAAACTGAATTACTTGAACACATACGTATGTACTTAGTTCTGGCGCCGTAGCCATCATGTCAAGGATGCCGCAAATTCCATAGTGTGTCGTTTTCGAAAGAAAAAATAAATAAAATATTGCACTTAACTAAGCGAATTGACAAACCCAAACGCGCAACCCTACACCGTAAGGCCATAAATACGTATTCTGTTTAACCAAAGTAAAATTTATGCTCAAATGTAATTGCTCTCAATTAGGAATTTCAGCCTTTAAAAGTGTATAAAAATTGAAAGAGAATAAATAAAATTATTACGCCTTCAAAAAACAAACGTCCGTATTCGGTTTCCACTGTTTGTTTATGTCTCCCCCTTTTTAAAAATATTTTCTTTGATTGACATTTTCAACTTGAGTATCCAAATTACGCGACTGATATGACGTTAAATTGCATACAATATTTGAAAGTTTATTGCTGGGAGCAACTTCGTAAGCTTTGTCGTGGTTCTTTACGTATATAAATGTTCTCCCAAGTAAAATAGAAGGAATTTAAAAAAATCTACAAGCCAAACAGTTCTTGTTTTAAATAGGATAGCTACGCATATTTATAAAGATTAATCAATTTCAGAGTTAATAAAAAACATGATTACATATTTTACGAATGGGTAATGTGGATTCTAAACTAGGCGTATGTCCAAGATTCAAGAACACAGAAAGAAATTTCTGTATTTATTATAAATCTTTGGAAACAATTTGTCAAAGATTATCTTAACAGCTGAAATATGATATTAATTTACAAAACATATCAAAATCGGATATGTAGCTCAGTATTTATTATATCTGAATTTGAAATCTATCACACTTGCTTGTTAAAATTTAACATTAGTACACATTATTCCACACCATAGACACAACAAAGGGAGGAGCGCTATAGTCCATTCCCCACTGGAAGCGGCTTTCTCGAAGCCCTGCTAAATATCTACTTGCAGGCCCGTTTCGTATCCTCCCGCCAAATGTAAACAAACATTGCCATATGACTGCAATGTAGCATATGTCAAAATCAATGTTCACATGCCATTGCGTGTGTACATGTGTTCGTATACTTTCGCTACACCTAAACGTAAACATTAAAATGTGACTTCTACTTTTATACCTGTCAAATGTGTTGTTTACTGTTTACAGCTTTTCAAAGAATTTTGTCACATTCCAAAAACAATTCCGTATGAATATTCACAGTTTAGGCCTACAACATTATTTAGGTCAGCTTTATGACGTTTTAAAAACGCCTGAACTGACGACAGTTCTTACGGTTATTTTACATTAATATATTTTGTTTTCTACGACATAGCACATTATATGTAATGCACGGTAGTATTTTGCCGCGACTGTGTTTAACACAGTTACAACTGCGGGGTAATGAACTATAGTATTTAATCTTCTGTTATTGATATGTGTTGGGTTATTTCTTTCAACGGACCGCCTCAGTTCGAATAACGAAGGCATAATCAGTCCAACGAAAAAGACATTAAAATCAAGCACGCAACTCGTGTCGCTCATTTTTTTTGTCATACAAACTTAAAGAATGTAGCGGTAAAAATGCACACAAATAAGCCTACCGTGACTTTTATTCCGCTCATATTTATATGTATTGCTGCTTACTGGGTATTAAGTTTATTGAAATTAATTGGGGCTGGGCTTGGGTATTTTGTTGGGATTGGTGGTAAATCACGTTACACGACTGTGTTTCAAACACCCAGGGCAAAGGTACAACGTTGTGATAAATAAACAGACGTGGATGTAAATAAATAACTTCGTCATAAAAACAGTTCACATTTAAAACGTATATATAGTTCACATCAAATATTTTAAATCACACACACAGAACATGTTTTGCCTAGAGTGTTTTTTCAAAGGTTGATTTTCAGAAGTCGCTTCCAATCGGGAATGGACTATAGGTTCCGTCCGTCCCCCACCCTTTTCTCACTTTCTTCAACTTACAATGTGTAGGCATCATCACAATTATACAAACAGTGTTGTATACATACACTTTTTTTTTTCAAATAATAAATTGTTTCTGTAAATATATTATTCATTGCTGTTACGGTATATGGCGTAGAGTTTCTGAGAGTGCAACCAGTGATATATGGCATTGTGTAGTTTAAATTAATAGTGAACAAGTTTATTTTTTAATTGCTCTATACCAAATGATAACTTAAATTTCCACTTTATTTCCCATAAACAAAAATAATTTTAACAAGTTGGCTGAAAAAGTACAAATGATTGTAATATTTATTCTTTTTGCATAACTACATCTTGGTGTTTTATGAAAAATAATAATTAAATTCCTCACATAATATTTACTAATAAGTTTAGAAAAAATACATGCAAATATGCGGAACGCTTGTGCTCTCCACGAAATTATGTCGTTGAACCGATGTTCCATGCTAAGGTTTTGTGGGATTGCATTTTTTTTTTTTTGTAGAGTTACGAAGATGTCTTTGACAACTAGTTTGCAAAGAATTCCTCGAACAGACACAAAGGAAAAAAGTACAGTGAAGGTTACGTCATGTCCAAGCAATGTCTGTGACTGCGAATGTTTTTTTTTTTTTCCCCACGTCGACTCGAGATCTGTCGATCTGGCGGACAACAAATGATCGCAACGAAATCCCACGGGAGCGAAGGAGGAACACATCCACTGCACCGGCGAATGCTAGGGAGGTCGATACCCACCCTACCCCAGCGAACAGCCTTGACCTCCCTTTAAAGTTCACTGCAGGTCTCGGCGCTTCCCAGGCTGCAAAGGGCTTAGCTGTAACTTACCCAGAGTTGCCGCGCACTTAATATATTCGAAGGTTATTTTGGCTTGGCACTTCCGATGCTGATCGTGAGAACGCGATTTTTACGGTCCAGTAAGAATTGTTTGTGTTTACCCATACATACAGGATGTTGCAATATTACATGTCAATACTTCGGGGAAACACTCCTCACATCTGGAGGATGAAAAAAAAAATGTTATATGAACATAGGTCTGCAAATGCTTCGTTTCTTCACTTCAGAACGTTATGTATTACGGGCTTTGGAGAAGAAACGAAGCGTTTGCGAACCTATGTTCGTATAACATTTTTTTTTTCATTCTCCTGATGTGAGGAATGTTCCCCCAAGTATTGGAATGCAATATATATATATATATATATATATATATATATATATATATATATATATATATATATATATATATATATATATATATATATAGTGTGACAAAACAAAGATCTGTAAACACTACAACACCTGTCTGTCTCTGTCCTCGAATAATTTCAAGGAAATAATCACGGTTACTCGTATAATGACTTCTTCACGACGCTGTGTAGCATACCTGGGATCTGTAAGATGGATTATTAATCCGCATGTCAAAATTAACTTTTACTCACTATGCAGACATTCAGTGTTGAGTTTTAAATAATTTTCTCAGTATTTGTAACTAACTTGTGCATCAGGAGGTCCAACTTCAAAGGTGTATACCACCCTCACGATTCACTTTATAACATAGCTCGTTTTAATATGTTTTCAGCTTTTTTTTAGTGAATTTGGAAACATCCTGTATACAAAGGTACCTTAGGGTGAAAATGTAAGTATTTCAGGAGGCCCAGAAACGGTTCACAATTCGAGAATTATCGTTTTCGAGATATGAACGGAACATGCTGAGATTATAAACGCTACATGGGTGCTACGTGTTTCATTTAATACCTCGTAGAATTGTCTACGAAAACAGACCAAAACCCGAAAAAAAAAAAAATCGTTTTTCACCCTAAGGTACCTTTCCTGATAACGCGTCACATATAGCATGTTCACGGTAAGTTGAGCACTTCTGAAAGTCCTGCCTAGGATCTGCTTTCGCTTTTCATTTAGTATCATTTATCCATACGTACGATAACACTGCCACGGGCCTTGGCCACTTTATTCGTGAGTTGGTCAAATTGGACTGCGGCATTACTAGAAAAGTGATTATTATACAAATTTGCTGATTCTTACACTTACGCGTATTTTTAAAAAAAAATCGGAACTTAAAAGAAATAATTTCAGTATTCACATATATTTGCTTAACACGTCTAATTCGACGTTAAAACGTATAGCTGCGTTCTCTCCCGCCCTTGCAAAGTTTACTGGACGCTTGCCAAGGAACGTACCCATAAAAATATATGCAGGCAAGGTCAGTGACATTTTTCAGTGGCTGATTTTAGAAGTGCCCTGCTGTAAATAGCCTATGTAAGTGTGTGGAGGGGGGGGGGGGGAGTCAGGTCAACTGCGCACTTTTGGAAGCTATGCTTACGGCTAATTTTATTCTAATTTTATTTTACTCCGCCAAATCCAAATTAACGCTGCCATTGGGTCTGCTCACTTCATTCATGTGCAAATCAAATGAAATGTTGGAATTTTTTCTAAGCATGCTTATGTTATAGGCTATTCGCGGTTAAGTGAGTAATTTTTGAAGCCCTCTCATTTGGAATAATAGTCAATAAATATATTTTATTCTAGTCTTAGACGTTAAACTTTCGAGTCCGGTGAAATATATACACTGTGTCTATTACTTACATGGCAATATTTATTTTAAAAAGTTTGTGGAAGGATAAAGAGCGGCAGATAGGAAGAAAGTAACTAGGGTCTCAAAAGTGCTCACTTCACCGTGAACAGCCTATACCAATACGCTATTTCGCGCTCCGATGCGTGTGAAACAGGATCCACTAAATTCATAAAATAAATAAATATTACACTCGCAATGAAACGTCAAGTCTCGATAACTATAGTCCAATCGCGGTTACCTCCACCTTTCCTGAAGCCCTGTTTTAGTTCTACTTTCAGGATATTCCTCCGCCTCATGCAAACAAAGCAGAGCCGAATCTAGAAAATTACACCAGAGGGACGGCGCACCGTATTCGTGCGCACTCAGTGTAATGTTATTTTCCATAAGAACTATTTATTAACAAGCATTGCCAACACACCTATTTTGTCCCTGTTTTCTTGATATAATTTGATATAATTAACTTATAAAAATATAATTATTTATAAGTAACATATGAGTAAAAGTTCTATTTAATCAAAGATAAGATGATTTTATGTTAAAACAAGTACAAGACGCTTGTGATACATGGCACATTTAGGAAACGACCAATCACGCCATACATGGTGTGATTTTTCGAAGGTTTGATTAAAATAAGTGTGAAGAAACCGTGGACAGCCTATATTCCTTATTAATTCGCTGCCAGAGAGACTAGAAACCTGCTTGTCTGTGTGGAAGTAGTATCGGGCAGTAATTATGTTTCAAAGGTTTATTTCAGTAATGCTCACTTCTCATGAACAATCTTTATATTTATACAGAGTATTTCTTTTAAGCATGTTACAACGCATGGGAAGTGATCACGTGTGGGAAATGAGGCAGAAAATAAAGGTAAAGGCTGTTCACGATAAAGTGAGCACGTTAGAAATGGACCTCAGCAAAAAAAATATCACTGCTCTACCTGCGCATATTTTAACGGGCGCACTGAATGATATGCACCCAGGAAAGTTGGTAAGGATGGAGGGAAAATAATAACAATTCTGAACGTCAAATAAATAGTGTTACGTAACCATTTGTGATAACTTAAAAATTATTTCTTTCGCTTTGTTTTTTTAACGCATGAGCAGATTTGTAATATATTTACTTTTCTAATTAAGTCGCAATTTCACTTGACCGATGCATGAATAAAGTGATGAGGCCCATAGCAAAGTGAATTTGACATAAGGTGGAGGAATACATTATGTGTATAAAATAGATACTAAGGAGAGCTTTCAAAAGTGCTCATTTTACCGTGAACAGCCTATACGTATAATACTCTCAAAACATCACGCGCACTATAAATGGTATTTCCGAGCCATAAAGCCGGCATTTTCACAATGCTGTATCTCATGTTATACAGGTCGGAAACATGCGAAACTATTAAAAGGAACTTTACTAAACTTTGCTGCAGACTTTCCACAACTGAAATGATAGGGTCGCCGTTTAAAGTCCCATAGGTACACGCGGCAGGATCGAAGAACTAGGGGGGCCGCGGTGGCTGAGCGGTTAGACTGCTCGCTTCACACCACGGCGAACCGGGTTCAATCCCCGGTGAGGCCACTCCCAGATTTTCGCACGATCCTGCTGGTCTGCGAGTTTTCTCGGGGATTTACAGCTTCCCCCGCACTTGCATTCCGGCGCTGCCCCCCCTCTCTCATTCCACCCTCATCGGCTCTCAAGACCTCGTTGTTAAGAGCCGGTGAAATCTCTCTCAACTCAACTGAAATAGAAAAACGGAATTTGTTCTAGTATTAGGCCCTGCGTCTAAAGACAGTTTTTTTTTCTTTTACGTTTTGCAATGGAAGGAATTTAAAAGGTGTACGAGTCTCATCTATAATTTGTGCTGAAGAAACATCTCGCGTTTATTTTAAGAACCATTTGGTAGTGCCGGGTCGCGAGGTCGTGACGCGCGTATGCATCGCTCTGCGGCGTTTATTTACGTCCGCATTAAACTGTCCCCTTACATAACCGAGTCACACTCCTGGGCACGCGACCAGAACGTTCGAGTAAAAAAAACAGCGCTCTGACGCACCGGGCAAAAGAGATTTACATTCCTTCCAGGAATTGCGTCGACGCGAAAACAAACGCTACAGTATGCGTACAAAAAGTCAAGTTTCTCTGTGAAGGCATTTTTCTAGTTTTTAATTAGGGTATTCCTGCGTCTCGGGTACATTACGCAACCCCGTATAGCCATTTCGAAGGCGGTTCGCGGTAAAGTGAGCACTTTCGAAAGCCATACTTTAGGTCTACTTGTACGCACGTTGTGTGGTCTTCCGCCTTATGTAAAATTGACACTGTCATGGGCCTCATCGCTTTATTCGTGCGTGGGACAAGTGAAACTTTGAGATTATTACATTTCACAAATCTGTCCTTTCTTGAACTTCGACTCCGTTAAAATAAAAAGTACTAAGCGAAAGAAATAATTTAAGTTGTTACACGTGGTTACCTAATACTTTTCATTTGACGTTAAGATCGTTACCAACTTTGCTGGGCGTATGTAACTCAGTGCGCCCGTATGCAGGCAGGAGCAGTGACTTTTTTTTTCTAACGTTGATTTCAAAAGTGCTCACTTTATCGTGAACAGCCTTTACTTCAATGTCAACTTCGTAATGATTCTAGGTATTAAATAAATAAAAAGTTAAAACCTACCTTTGCATTGCATTAAAGTTGCAATCACTCTTGATTTGAATGCGTCCTCGAAAATCAGGCATAAGCGATGATTTCGTCATAATGTTTATAACTGCCCTTGTTCCTCAAATGTGTGATAAATCGTCGGTTACGGCTGATTCCGGAGAACGTATTTCAAACTGAAGCGATTTAACTTTTTTATAAAATATAATATAATTTTTAATAAAACCCATAACATAACTACCCTTGTATTTAATGGAGTTATTGTGGGTTGCATAGTATTCCTGAAGTCCTCGCGGTTAGGAACACTTTGAGAAAACCAAAATACACGTTCACCCAGAAGGAAACACTTGTATGTATAATGCTATCTTATAGATAATTATATATAATCCTATCTTATAGATAATTATGTATAATGCTATCTTATAGACATTTATATATATTCATAAGTGTTTTCTTCTCGGTGAACGCCTATTTGGGTTCTCTCAGAGTGCTCCCAATCGCGAAGGTCTTTCCTGCGAAATTAAAATTTTGCTAAAAAGTATGTTTCTTTTTTTTTTTTTTTTATACAGTAGATTTTGAACATAAGGTTAAGGTCCTATGATGTCAGCCAAGGAAAAGGTTAACACTTTTCATTATAATAAAACATTTTCTGCAACTTTCGGGTAGGTTTAAGACGCCGGATTTAAGCTCTGGTCCCCTGAACGGGAGCGTGGGTTCGAGTCCCACACCTGGCAAATAATTTTTCAAGCCAGATATTGAGATCGTGTTATTCGCAGTCCTGGAGCAGAAGCAAAAATACGACGGTTTTTTTGTGTCATAATTTCAGATTCAGAGGTATTATTAGAAATGTTTGACTACAGAAAATTTACAATTTACTAATTGTTTAATGCGTTCGTATCTAATTTTTATTGCGTGTTGTTTCCTGCTTGCAAAAAAGGCAGGAACTTATTGATAAAATATGCATACGTCATCGACTGTTTACAACAAGCAAATAACACACAAAATTGCAGACAAAAATTTAAACCATTTGTAAACTGTAAATTTTCTATAATCGCACATTGTCGGTGATTAGGCATACTATGAATCCGAAATTATGGCGCAAAAACGAAGAATTCCCGAAAAAGTGTTTAACCCGAGCCTTAAGCTTAGAAGATTTTGCACATGGTATATTTCGAAATATATACAATTGCCCTTGTTTAAAACTCTTTTAAAAATGTTTTAATTGTTTTGTTGGTTAATGTGGACGAATTTCTCTGTCCCGTCAGCAACTTTATAAAAAGGGTTTCACTATTAAATGCAAAGAAATCCGACGATCATCGTAAATGAAACGTTCGTAAACTTACTTTTTTTTTTGCCAGCACTTTCCGTGATACCAAAGAAATGTACTTAGAAGTATGGTTAAACTTCGTTGTTTAAATTATTTATAAAACATCCATAAATAATGTTTGCAAACTCTGGTGTTATTTTCAGAACAACAGTTGGCACTCATTATCGTACTATGCCTAATCATAAATTGTAGTTTGCGAGAGCCCATAAATGTCGGTCACTATATACGTCGGCTGCAGCCGTCTATAGGCTATTCACAGTGAAGTGAGCACTTTTAAAAGCCCCCCTTATTTGGAATAATAGTAAGCAAATGTGTTTTATTTTAGCAGTAGACGTTAGCTTCAGAGTGCGGTGGAATTTACACACTGTGTTCATTACTTACACGGCAATACTTATTTGAAAAGGTAACTAGGGCCTCAGGAGTGGACACTTCGCCGTTATAGTTATTCGCGTGCGCCAGCCGCTAATTTGGTACGGCGATTTATATACGCGAGACATAACACGCGCGAAATTGAAGGGTTTGATGTACGAGCCGAGAGAAAAAAAAAAACACACATACGTGCTCTCGCGCTGTGTAACTTCGGAAGCCGTGAGGAAATCTACCGTCCTCTGCCGCGGAGACTGCCCCTCCTGGAGGAAAGGAGGATCGGAACGGGAGGAGAAAGAAGGGGGGACGAGGAAGTGAGTAGCGGATGTGGTGGAGAATCGCGACGGGGCCCACGGCGCTTTCGCACTTGACGCTGCAACAGTGCAACCCGAGAGATAAGGGCGACACCAACACGCACGCCTAGTGCCACATCGCTCCTACGCGCAAGCCGTGCAGTGCTTCCGTCGTGACGCTGTGCTGTGCAAATCAGATCTGTAACAGTGGGGTTTTATTACACGCGATGAAAGACCACAGGTTAAAACTACGTCCCTATGTTTGTACTTTTCTCTTACGGCTAAAGGAAACTGCATTGGCAAGCTTTAAAAATGCGATATTTGACCATTTTCGCGATTTTTTTTTCTCCGTGAATGTACTTAATATGTTAAAAGTAAAAACATGGAATCAGATAATAGTTATTCACCTTTTCTAGCAAAAGGTCGTGTTTACAGAACATATATTTACCGAGATGCGCGAATACGCGCAAACAACGATTTCACAAAAAAATGTTTCACTTCACACTCCTCTTAATACCATTCATGGCGTTTTCCTAGGGTCCACGGTGGCTGAGCGGTTAGCCTGCTCGCCTCCCACCAAGGCAACCCCCGGCCGGGTCACCGGATTTTCGCAAGTGGGAATCGTGCCGGACGATGCCGTTGGTCAGCGGGTTTTCTCGGGGATCTCCCATTTCCCCCGCCCCTTCATTTCGGCGCCGCTCCATATTCACTTCAATCACCCTCATCGGCTCTTAAGACCTCGCTTTTAAGAGTCGCCCAAATCTCTCCATGGCATTTTCCTACCGACATCTTCGAATGCGACGGTACCGACTGACTGCAGTGTGAGACAGATACACTGCCCTCTGTGCCGGAGGGGGCGGGGGGGAACGCTACTGGTTAAAGGCTGTTCATGATAAAATGAGCAGTTTTGAAATCAACCTCAGAAGAAAGTCACTGCCCCTACCTGCATATATTTTAACGGGCGCAATGAGTGACATGTGTCCAGTAAAGTTGGTAACGATGAAGGGGAAAGTAGTTCCATATATTAACGTCGAACAAAAAGTGTTAGGTAACCATTTGTGATAACCTAAATTATTTCTCTCGCTTTCTGAATTTTTTAATGCATCGAAGTGTAAAAATGAGCAGATTTGTACAATATTTGCTTTCCTAATAATTTCACAGTTTCGCTTGACCGAAGCTTGGATAAAGCGACGAAGCCCGTGGCAATGTTAATTTGACACAAGGCGGAAGAACACACAACGTGTATACAAGTGGATTTTAAGCAGGGTTTCAAAAGGGCCCATTTTACCGTGAGCAACCTATACCGGCCGTCCCCCGCAGCCAAGTCCCGTTGCCACACTCGAGTGCACTGGGCCACGTAAAGCTGATGATGGGGGGAACACCGCCACGCTTAGTATTTTTAACGCGATAGAAGGAAAAGCGCGGGACGCGGTAGTCATGCATTGTAGAAAATGTAGCTTTTATGTTTTAACTTCATTTCGGACACAGCACGGCGGGTCGAAATTGCAAAAGTTCCCGGTGGTAACTGAGAAACAAAAAGAGCGACGTAGATCTTGTTTGCTTGGGATGGTTAACGTAAGTTAGATAGCGGTGTTCCAAGTTTATATGTATCGGGCTACCTGGTGTTGGAGGTTCGGTGAGGCCAGCGCCAGTTCCGCATAGGGAACTTTGTGTAACTACGGCATATCCGCACATAATGTTTGCGTTTTGCTGCAGGCCCTGTCTGACTGGCGAATTCGCTGTTTTTTTTTTTTCGTTTTTCGTCGGTCGCTTGTTTCATTATTCGTGTCTAAAAGATGATTCTGTCACAACTTTGTCTTATGATGTACATGAACAACGTACAATAACCGACATTAAAGAATTTATAATTATACACCTAATTACACGACAAATATTCTACATGGTATTCTTATAACGATTCTTAAAATATAACAGGCACTTGCCTACATAAAAATTGATCATACCACATGCAAATTACTTATCTCTGAACGATTTCTGTACTCGTACATAGGCCTACGGTAAAATTGGTTTTCGGTTTAACTACTTAGAAATCAACTTTTGAAAAAGAACCATCGCAACTAAATGTATGTAATTTTAAAAGCACACGCTGACTGGCATGATTTTTGTAAAGTTGGCAGCGATTGATTAAGTCATTCCGCTTAGTTTCGTTTCGTGCACAAAAGAGTAATAAGGATGGACAAAGCTGGTAACACATAAAACTACGTTTGCAATCTCACAGTTTCACTTGACCGGTGCGTGAACAAAGTGATAGGGTCCATGGCAATGTATAACATGTGGCGGAAGAATATAAAATGCGGAGAAAAGTACGTATATCGTAAGGAGGGCTTTCAAAAATGTTTCATTTGCCGCCGTGAACAGCTTTGTAGCAAGATATGTCGGGTCGGTTGGTGTAGATGAATACGATAATAAACGATACGTATAAGCAGAGGTATATGCTGCTCGTGGTAAAACGAGCACTTTTGAAAGCACTGCGTAAGATCTCTTTGTAAGCACGTTGTGTATTCCTCCGCCTTATATAAAATTTACGTTGCCATGGGCCTCATCACTTTATTCATGCGCCGGTCAAGTGAAACTGTGAAATATTATTAGAAAAGTAAATATTTTACAAATCTGCTCATTTTTTCACTTCGATGCATTAAAAAAGAAAATCTACAAGGCTAAATAAATAATTTAATTTATCACAAGTGTTAACCTAACACATGTTATTCGACGTTAAGCTATGGTACAACTTTCATCCATCGTTACCAACTTTACTGGGCGAATGTTACTAAATGCGCCCATTAAAATATATGTAGGCAGGGACGGTGACTTTTTTTCTGAGGTTCATTTTTAAAGTGCTCACGTGATCGTGAACGGCCTTTAGTCATAGAACAGCCTTCTCTCTCATTCTCTCATTATAGGTTGCATGTGCCATCCGTCTTTCTTGTGATCTGCCTCCCCGTACCAGGTGGGCCCGATCCCTATTGACAGTCATTATTTGTAATGGAGGGGGGGGGGGGGTGAGAGTCACGGTCGCCACGTACATACAGCAGGTCAAGTGTCTGATCGATTGTGTTAACTCCCGAGAACTATGCATTTTAAGGCGTATTCTGACCCTCGAGCTTCTACATTATAAAGGCTGTTCACGGTAAAGTGAGCACTTTTGAAATCAGACTTGGAAAAAAGTCACTGCCCTGACTGCAAATATTTTAGCAAGCGCACTGAGTGACATGTGCCCCGTAAAGATGGCAACGATGTATGAGAAGTAGTTCCATATCTTAACGTCGAATATAATTTGTTAGGTAATCATTTCTGATAACTGAAATTAATTCTTTCGTTTTCTGTTCTTTTTTTTTTATGCACCGAAGTCTAAAAATAAGCAGCTTTGTAAAAAAAAATTACTTTTCTATTAATTCCACAGTTTCCCTTGATCGAAGCATGAGTAAAGTGACGAGGCCCATTACAATGCTAATATCATATAAGGCGGAAGAATACACACAATGCGTGCATACAATTAGGTCTTAGCAGGGCTTTCAAAAGTGCTCTGTTTACCGTGAGTAAGCCACGAATGCACAGTATGAGCGAGGCTTTTTTACCGACCCTCGGTAGCCTCCCAGCATGAAAGAGAGCGCTACAAAAAAAAACTCGACGATGAAGCAAACAGATCAAATGTTTGAGCGTGCAGACCCAGTTTGCAAATGTTGATCGCCCTAGCCTCGTTCGGCCTGGAGGGGAGGGGAGGGCAAGCACACGCGGCATTGCGCATGCAGTCAACGTGCAGGGGCAAACGTCGCTCTTTGTGCGTTGCGTCGCAAACGAGGACCAACAGTTCGCCGCAGACGGATCGTCGGTCGACTTTCGAGGCTGTATCGCAGCTTGGCTCGAGAGCATCGATACTGGCGAGAGAAAGGGCGGTGGGGATAAAAAAAAATATTGCTGGAAAGAAATGCGGCTTTCAACGGATTCCACAAGTGCTCAGATAACAGAGAGTTTGAATAAATATTTCTTCGTTATTTTGATGGTAATTGTACAGTAAATGAGTACTCTTGAAAGCCCTGCCTTAAATCTACTTGTATACATGTTGTGTATTCTTCCGCCTTATGTAAAATTGACATTGACATGGGCCTCATAACTCTTTTCACGCGTCGGCCAGGTACAACTCTGGAATTATTACAAAATTAAATGTGTTACAACTCTGGTAATTTCTATGCTTAGATGCATTAAAAAAAAAAAAAAAAAAAGCAAATGGTTACCTAACACCTTTTATTCGACGTTAAGAATTCGAACTACTTTCCATGGATGCATCATTGCCAACTTTGCTGGGCGCATGTCACTCGGTGCGCCCTTTAAAATATGTGCAGGCAGGGGCAGTGACTTTTTCCCAAGGGTGAATTCAAAAGTGCTCGCTTTACCGTGAACAGCCTATTACAATTTAAAAGAACTGTTTGTGTAACGAGAACATCCTATTAAAATTCACATAGTACATTTTTTTTATAGTACAGGTTGGGAAAACCAATGTTAAAAGTTTGGCAACTAAAAATTGTCGCCACTAGGTAAGCGCTAGTATCGGCAATGTACCTGGTTTTCTCTATTTTATACGTTAAGAAAATGGATAGTTGTAATAATAATAAATAAAATCTATACTAATAAATAAAATTGAAGTGTCTGCCTGATCTTTCAAGATTGATACCAATATATAAGCGTAATATGCTATTTAAACGATGTTGAAGCATAAATAACGGTTTCTAGAATTTTTGTCTGTCTGTCTGGATGTTTTTCCAGAATATGCTCCGGAACGGCTGAATCGATTTTGATGAAACTTTCTGATATCACAGAGAATATATCTATTTAACATCTGCTCTTTTATCCACATCGATATCTCAAATGGTTCCGAAATTATTATTTTTTATTTAATTTTTTTAGTCTTTTTACTTTTTTTCCGCAAAAGGGTTATTGTCAAAAAGGATTGTCAAACCAACAACAGCTTTTTGTATTATCATCTATATAAATAAATAAGAATGAAGTGTCTATCTGTGACTTCAAAATTTATACCAATATCTAAGCGAAATATGCTATTTACACAACGCTAACTAAATGTTTTAAAAATTGTTGTCTGTCTGTTTAGATGTTTGTCCAGAATAGGCTTCAAAACGGATGAATCGATTTTAATGTAACTTTCAGAGTTCATAGAGCGTATTTCTATTTACAATCTGTTTTTTTTAATCTCTACAGCTTAAATGATTTCGAAGGTAATTAATTATTTTTTTATTTAATTTCCTTTTTTGTTTCTTCAGTTTTTTCTCCACAAAAGGATTATTGTTAAAATCATATTTTTTGTAGATTTTATAGATATAGTCTTTTGTCTTAGTTTGTTGTGCGTTTATATATATATATATATATATATATATATATATATATATATATAAACCACTTCTGATTTCAACATCAATGTTATTTCATGTATTGATTAAGAAGTTAAATGTGTTTTTCAGTAATGCATAGAAGAAGAAAAAAACAATCTTTCATCAGAAAGTTCCGATGCAAAGAAGAAATGATTAGGACGTGAAACGTGATTAATATTTAAAACTTTAAAAAACTGTTTTTTTTAATAGAAATTACTATGTATAATTTTCGATTGACACTATTCACGCCTTATTTCAAATTTTCTATTTCCATTTTTTTAAATATGTAAACGAATCCTAACGTCCACGCGAATAAAACCGCGGGTACAGCTAACATAAAGTGTGTAACTAAGTAAATCTTCCTCTTTTCGTTATTCACGCAGCTTAAACATTTGAACTAAAGGCGACGTCTTCGGAACACTAGCGCACGCCTGGTGGCGGACAATCTCCCATAAGAGATCTCGCTTCGTTCCTAACCTGAGTGGAATTAACTTTCACCATGTCGGGCCGCGGCTGTTGTTCGGGCCGCCTTACTCGGAGCAAGATGACGGCGTCGCCTGCTTGCGAATAGCTTCATCATTACGTTGTTGCACAGCCGATGGAGATCCCTTCCGGGAAAACGGGGAACACTTTGCTGATCATGACGTCATGAGGTGTTCTTTTATCGCCTCGTTTTCTCTCCGCGCCGGAAATATCGGCGTGTTGCCACCGACAGGTGACTGGCTTTCGACATGGCAACAAGCTCCTGCGTTTCGCACGACGCCATATTTCACGATAAGTTTTTATTTCATTATCTGTAAGAGATTTACACAAGGGCCACATAAATGTAAATATCTGAGGTTTTTCGTCTAATATTTTCGAAGAGTTGAACTATCAAACGTACATCAAAGTTTTCCACTAACGAATATGATATTTTACGGGAAATTTGCGTCTTTTTCAGTTTTTGGGCTACGCCATTTTTTTTTCTTCATGCGACTTAAACCTTCCGTAACTATAGTGTTACCGAGAGTCCGTTTCTCGAAATAGCTACACAAAATTCTCTTAACTTGAATTTTGCTTAAAAATAATGTGCGGCAGCCTTCTATATCTACAACCGAGAACAAAATTAATAATAAGTTTAAATGAAATCCACTGAACTGCAGCACTGTCACTGTAGGAGTTGTAAAATGGCAGCTAAGCATTTATATGTTTCGTACATACACTAAATGTGGGCCGTAGAGGAGTGCTAATCACACACATTTTCCATGCTTTTCTGCAGCAAATAAAGAGCTTTTGTAGAAACAGTCGTAAGTTAGCGTCCGTTTATACATCGCACCCTGGCGATAGTTTTATTTCTATAACCTTTTCGCGGGGGCATTTTAGAAAGCCCTATCCAGGACCGCCATATGTAAAATTAACATAGCCATGGAGCTGAGTACATCAGTATCAGTCAGCAGAAAGTAAAATGCCTGCAGTAAACAATTAGTACGTCAGTAAGATCACTGAACGCTCGACAGTGGTATTAATTAATATTAAGGAAAAGGAATTAAATGATGAATTTGTGTATCAACTTTTTATTCCTCTCATGATTTAGAGAACTACTCACGTATAAATTTAACACACAGTTACTTGTACGACTGAGAATTAATTGAATTTTGAAAAGGCATTAATTCAGTTTTGAGTTCATTTTTGTATCGCTTTTGTTCGGAATTTTAATCAGGACTATTTTGTGTTTAACATGTGCACATCTCTCAAGTATCTCGGAGAACCTACGACTTGAATCGGCCGCCGATATATTGCTCCACTGGCACTGCACGATCTTCGCTATAGTCTATTTGCGGTTTCTTCACACTTTCTCAATCGAACTTAAGAAAAATCACCACATGTATGACGTGTTAAGTTATTTCCTAAATATGTCTTGTATCTCAAGCGGTTTTATAACTCTGTTTACATTTTTTTTAAAATGATATTTTTCGTTAAGTTGTAATTTGCCTATATTTTATTGATAATTTATAGTTTTTCAATTATAATAAATATGAATAAAAACAATGAGAAAAAACAAAGGTTGGTAGCGCCTAGTAAGAAATAGTTCCCATGCGAAATAATATTATTACAACTGAGTGCGCACGAATTCGGTGCTTTGTCCTTTGGTGTAATTTTCTAGACTTACGGGGCTCATAATGGGCTACATCTGAAATAGATGAAATAGTGACCAATAGTGACTTCCAACAGTTGCCGATAGTGACCTTTTCCTCCACACATCCTAAAATTTGTAACATTAAAAAAAGTTTTTTTTTTTCATTTACACACAATTTAAATACATAATAGGCTATATTACATGCAGTCCTTCAAGCACCCCTTGCGCTACATGTACTTTGGCCATATAGTTATGTTTGATGGCAATGTTTAGTTGCTTCTGACAAAAGTTCTTCTTCAACTTTCCTCTTTCTTTTTCTTTTGAAGATTCTTTTCCATGTTTTGTATTCCAGCTTTTTTTCTCCATCAAGTTTCTTCTTTGCTTGTTCATTAGACAGTTTCTCATCCTCTTCTAGCTGTTTCTTTTTCTCTTTTTCAACTTCTTCTTCCGTTTTCTTTTCTAAATATGTCTTTTAATTATGACCAGCACATCTTGCTTGCTTGAGGAGCTCGAAAGTTATGGTTACCAACTCTGGTTTGTTCCTGTATTTCTTCATACATGACAAGATGGTAGATTTAGCATCTAGCGTTCTTGAACTCATTGTATCACGATGTTTTGCCAGTAAACAGCCAGGTAAAGGAAAACCTCGCTTGAAATCTGCATTGCTGTGATTTAAATACAAGCATGCCTTTACTAATGTAGCTACACTAGGGGTATTTTGAGAAAAACTGTCTCCGGTAGTGGTCGATACGTTTTATCTTCTTTCAGTTGTGAGATTTATCCTGCAACCTGCAACCATCTCCATTCATCAAGAAGTACTTTGGTATCAACATCGACTGGTAATAGGTTTCCCAATTTGGTGATGCACATGCTGCTGCCACTTGATGAAATGTAATCAGGATGAAGGCAAATCAGATACTTCAGAATATCCTTAGAGACAGGAGTAACAGTGACAATATGTTTGTATGCAGCAATGTAGTGATCTTGAGTACTCTTCTTGAAAGTTAATGTTTGCTTCTCTGTCAAATTCTTCACGATTTCATAGTCTCCTGTCCACACACAACTTGTAAAATTGGTACGAAGTTGCTATTATCTGCAATAATACTTGCATCAATAATTGTCAATGAAGAAACAATATCCTTTTTAGTCAAAAGAAGAATTGTTTTAGCCAATTTCAATAATTTTGAGTGAATTACATGAACACGGGGCTCGTTCTTCTGTAGTGTGCCTGTGATATCCGTGAAAACCTTTGCACTAGATATTACAAAACTTATCTCAGCTTTTGTTGTAAGATCTTTGAGAAACTTGGTTATGGACTGGTATTTGTGAGATGACATTTCCTTGGATTTCTTTTGGGGGATGAACTTCAAGAAGTATTCAATAAGGGCATCCCATTGCTCTTTTTGCATGTGTCTCATTGTCAGCCACCTTGAAGTTACGTGTTTCACAAACCTATGTTTTGGCAGCGACAGTTTTGATAGGATCTGGGAAAAGTCCTCCCATCTGGAAGGCCAATCTTTGAAATAATAGTATATTTCAATGGTCAAATCGCTGATATCCGACCCAAATTTTTCCAGGTCTTTCTGAAAAGCATTGTGAACAGTAGGGATTGTACATGACCCTAAGTCTGAGAGTTGCTTGTTGTGCATGGATTTTATATCGTCATTCATGAGGCGTTGAACTTTATTTACATTTGGGTCATCTGATCCAATCATGAGCAATGACTGTCTGGGTAGCCAAGCATTGTCAATTGCTAAGTTGATAAGCTTGACAAGATCTTCGCCTGTTGCCTTGCCCAAGAAAAAGTCTCCAAATGATTTGACTCTACCTGATTACTGGAATCGACCAATATTGAACCATTAATTGGAGCTCTTTTTTCCCGGTATTGTTGGTGGTTTCATCGTACTAGATCGTGTAGCAAGGTGACTGCAGTAAATCTTCAACAATCTTTTCTTTGGAATACGGTCCAATACCATATGTTACCAGGTATTTAATTTTTCCTGCAGACATAGAAAAATTCTCACGAACTGCCCAAGGAAACATTGCTCGAAATGTATCTGTAATTCCATCAGACGAAGAAGCCGAATAATCTGAGGTTAAAGATTTCAAAGTCCAAGTTATTTCTGCTCTTGTTGCAGAGTCCTCAACAATGTACACTGCTATTGTACCAGCACCAGGGCAAGATGAAACTGGTTTCACACATGAAAGAGATGATATGTCACAAGAATTTCTCCCCGATTCTGTATTGAATGTCCTGGAAGTACTAGGATTGATAGCAGTAAGATGAAGTAGACGAGGTTCAATCTTAATTCGAGCATTTTTCTTGTGCCTACTTGTTACAGCATGTTGAGGCAAACCTTGGATTCCTTTGATTACACTAATCTTTGTTTCACAAACTATGCAAAATCCTTCAGTGTCACTAAATTTCTTCACCCAACTTGAATAAAGATGACCAATAACATCAATTTTTAGAAGTCACTCCTTCTTGAAATTGCACTTCCCCATTGTTAAAGTAAAAGCATAAAAGTCAAGGTGCTGTACTGAAACTTATGTCTTGAAAGACAACCACAATTCCGTAAGAAAAGACTATTGCGAGATAAATTGTGATATTGTTAATATATATTTACATGCCAGTCTGTTAGACGCATGCACTTGGTAGGCACACTAAACACATGGGCAAAATAAAAATAATAATACAATCTAAACACACAAACAAATACTGCCTACACAAATAAAAAAGCACCTGCACCTGAAACAAGAACACTTTTAGAATAGCGTGAAATTCCATCCACATAAACACACACACGGGACTCCCAATACTGGTGACTGCATTTCATACCCCACAGACCTGCAAAATAAAATGCTGCAACAACCTGGGTTTATAAACCAACTGGAGCATATACTGGACCCTCAGATTTGCTTCATAGGGACTCAACATTAACGTAAAATTCAAAATAAAACAGACCTATAAGACCAAACCTAATGATATGTAGGCCTGAATTCCACTTTTTTTTTTATAATTTAAACAAATGAAAATCTAAACCAAGAAAAAAGTGACTTTTAGTTGACTGCTTGAAAAAAAAATGGGGGTGGGGGGCTTTTAGTGACTTACTTTAAAAAAGTAACTTTTAGTTGAAAAAGTGACCTGTTATGAGCCCTGGACTTATTTCAGCTTAGTTTGCACGAGGTGAAACAATATCCTGGAAGTAGAACTTGAACAGGGCTTGAGAAAAGTGTGAAGTAACTATGAATGGGTTATAGCTCCAGTAAACTCAGTTATTTCAATAATCAATCTAGCCTCGAGCGGTGAGCCAACCAGCAGCGAGCGGAAAGGAGTGTCAGTAACATAGTCTATTCGCGTTTATCCACACACGTTTCGAATCAAACCTTTGAACAATCAACCCAGGTATGACGAGTGTGGTTTGTTTCCGAAATATGCAATGTATCGCAAGCGTTTTATACTTCTGTCAACACAAACGAGCCTTATTTTTGGTTATATCCTACTTTTACTTATATTCTGTCTATAAATTATAATATTTAATTTATAATTCTTATGACTAAAAGCAGAGATAAAATTGGTGTGTTGGTAATGCCTAGTAATAAATAGCTTGTATGCAGAATGGTATTATAGGCTGTTCACAGTAAAGTGAGCACTTTTTAAGGCCCTTCTCAATTTTCCTTTTCATCTAATTACCATCTTCCTGCAGTTTTTTTTTTAAATATAAACTTGCAATGTGACCAATAAACACAGTGTATACATTTCACCACCTTCAAAATGTAATGCCTGAGGCTGCAATAAGATATATTTATTAGTGGTTAATGCCTGTTGGGAGGGCCTTAAGAAGTTCTCACGTTACCGTCAATAGCCTATACACCGAGTGCGCGTGAATGTGGTGCGTCGTCCTTTTGGTGTAATTCTGTGGACTTTGTTTGCACGAGGCGGAGGGATACCCTGGAAGTAGGATTCTAGCGAGGCTTCAGAAGAGATGTTAAGTAACCACGGACGGGCTGTTGTGTCAAGGGTCGTCTCAGGCAGTCACAACCGCCGGCATCATGCGACTGACTGAAACAACTACTGTCCAGTGATCAAATGCGCGAGTGTCTGGAAGTGGCGTGGGACGCGGGAGCTCACCCCCCCCCCCCCTCCTTCACCCGTCTTCCCCCCACAGCCCGTTAGGACCTCGAGGGTCGGGTTTCGCCGTTCGCGCCAGTTTACCCGCCCGCGCCCCCTTCGTCGTTTCAATTGCAAATGCAATCATCCCTCGCCAGCCAGTGTTAATTAAAACATTCGCTTGCATTCCAGCCCTGGGTGTTTCTCGCAGCCACTTCCAGCAGTGTTTTTATGCCGTTACTCTCTCTTGTTTCACGAGGTCCCGCGCACACCGCACAAATATATCAATAAAGCTCGTTTTCGGTAAATTAATTTTTTTTTTATCAACTTCCTCCCGCAACTGCATATATTGTGAGGTAAAAACTTATAGTAATGTTGGTAGCGAATAGAGAAATGTAGTGGTAGCTATTTAAATTGGCTCCAATGTTGGTAGGCTATTCACGGTAAAGAGAGCACTTTTGAAAATCCTCTCATTTGGAAAAAATAATCAATAAATATATTACATTTTAGCTTTTTATGTTAACTTCCGAGTGCAGTGGTACATAAACACTATGTTAATTACTTACAAGAAAATATTAATTTTAAAAGATTGTTAAAGGATAAAAAATGGCTAAAAGGAAAAAATAACTAGGGCCTCAAAAATGCTCACTTTAGCGTGAACAGCCTATACCATTGCATTAATAATTTAAGTTGTAATTTTTATGATAATCTTACAGTCATTTGAGCGACACCTATAAACAAATCGTTATGTCAATCGTTTAGGTCAATAGCAATGTTCATTTTTAGATGTGGTTAAATGATGTATAGTAGCCATTGACTACCACCCCCCCCCCCCGGTTTATCTCTTACAAAATCGTCTTGTGGAACTACTTGATATTCACCGATTCTGTTATTTTGTTCTTAACGCTCTCTACAGGCTGTTCAATGTTACCTGAGCACTTTTAAAATACCTGATTAGGATTTACTTTTCGCCTAATTTGATCTTTTCGCCGTATTTTATATGTGCGTTGCCGTGGGGCTAATGACCTAAGTCGCGCTTCAGTCAAAAGAAAAAGTGAAATTTATTAGGAACCTAAATGTGTAAAGGCTGTACACGACAAAGTGAGCACTTTTGAAGTCAACCTTAGGAAAAAGTCACTGCTCCTACCTGCATATATCATAACGTCGAAAAAAAAAAGCGTTAAGTGACCATTTACGATAACTTAAATTACTTCCGAGTTTTTTTTTTTTATGCATCGGACTGTAAATATGAGCAGATTTCAAAATTATTTACTTTTCTAATAATTTCACCGTTTCACTTGACCGACGTATGAATAAAGTGACGAGGCCCATAGCAATGTCAATTCTGCATAAGGCGGATGAATACGCAACGTGCATACAAGTAGATAGTAAACAGGGCTTTCAAAAGTGCTCATTTTACCGTTAACAGCCCATATCAAAGTTGACTACATGCCCCTGTAACAGTTTTGAGTTTCTCCGATCAGTACAGTTTGCGATAAGGCAAGTCGAGTTTGGAAAAACAAATTCCTGTTGCGTCGGAGAGCTCTGAATTAATGTTTGTGATGCACGTGGTGTCTTGAAAGTAATTTTCGTACCTTGTCTCAAGTGTTTTTTTATACTCGTAGATCAGTACATATGACGCACGTAAAGTATTTTCGTAAAAAAAAAAAAAAGTGCATCGGAAAAATAAAATCGATATTGTTTATATTGGTTATTTGTAAAAATGTCGTTTCACGAAACGATATATATGAAAAGAAAAATGTAGTTTTTTTGGTACATCGGAAAGCGATATTTTATGTATTTAAGGAGTTGACAAATGTAAAATTACTCGGAATACTATATATTGAGGACACAAGGCATTCCATAAGGATGTGGCGCCTGTTTTTAGCGCGTGTTGCCAAAGTAAACGTAGCAATTTTTAAATTCAATTCTTGTATTCAAAACAGAGCAGAGCATTTTTAAATTGTTTATTTCCGGTATCTGGGAAAAAAAATATTGATTTTGATAAAATCTTCAAATATATATCGACTATTTATATCGATATGTCGTTGATGTAATATCGCCATTTCGATATATCGACATTTGTACAACATCCCTAGTTTGAAACTCTCTAGAACGCAGTTCAAGCCCCAAGTAAATAGTCCTCTTGAGAGTTAGTTGTCGATTTTTTCCGATTTATTGATGTAAATGCCTAATGTTGGCTTCGACTTTCCCTTCTATAACATTTCAATTGTTTTTTTTTTTTTATGAGAGGTCTTTCAGAAGTGGTCGCTTTACCGTGAACAACCTATACCACTGCCATCGTCCTATTGGTCCTGGCTACGCTTACTGCACTCTGCGACGTTTACTATTGGCTGGCCGTCGGCCAATGAAGTCACGCGTTGACTGTGTACCAATGAGTGTTGTCACGACAGATGCAACAGGTTTTACAATCCATCGTGTTCATTTGAGAAATTATTAAAAATAATAGCTTTATTCTTACGAACAGAAATGTTGACTAGTTGCAATTCTTTTTTACTTAGATTCTCAAGTTCAGAGAAAAGGTGAAACTGTAAAAGTGTGATTTTGTCCTCAAGAGCAAAGACATTTCCATACGAACGCAGCCCCCGAGAGCATATCCCTCAAAGGGCTAAGGCTTCATCCGGCAGGCAATTGGAGAGAAAGAAGAAATTATACATAGCAAGACTTTCAAAATAATCTCGTCGGCCGTGAAGCAACTACGGACTGAATGATTTTGATTGTTTTAATCCCTCGTATCAGTAACGTGACTGATAAGCGTGGATACCACGAATTTACCGTCACATTGTTCGACAACTTGCAGTGTTCAAAGTCAACATCGTACTGGTTTCTCCGAAGATCAGAATTTCACTTTGAAATGCTTGACAAAGTTCATTTGTAAAAAAAATTTTAACTTCTTGAAAATTTAAAATGATTACGGCGTTGGGTATGTCAGGTTATACGCATTAAAAGCACCGGTAGTTTTCACAAACTTACACGAATAATTCGAGATATTTTTTTTTTAATTGGCTGAAGAACAATATTTTAACTATGACATATTTCGGAAGTAGCAAATTGGATTATAAATTTTTTCTAACGGGGTGTCTAAACATAAATTGCATTCATACGTAAAACGAAGCTAACGTTTACTCACACATTTTTTGTTTGCTATTTTCACGCAAGACAGTTTAGTTATAAAAAAAATAGTTCCTGTAAACTGATAATTGTTACGTGGCTTAGCTGCATTCTTCCCAGCAACGTTAACAGGGAAAGCAGATCTTCATCCCAGACTGGAGAATGGACCACTATTAAATTAAATTCTTGTCGGTCGTCGACTTTAATAAAGATTCGTTCCAAGTAAGACTGTGAGACTAAAAGAGAAGAATAGAAGAGCAAATGAACTCGTTTCATAAGAAAAATCGCTTAATTACTGAATGAACAAACATAAAAAAATAAAAAATAAAAAAGCCCAGATGAAAATATCTTTCCGCTAACTTCCTCACGTATCTCCCCCCCCCCCCCCGGGTTAACTGGAGTAAACTTTGTTGTTAAAAAATTTAATTTTAAACAAGAAATAAAACCCTTCCCAAAAAATTACGTTTTAAATAAAAATCTTAATGATAAAATTATAAGTTGAAATTAATGTTTCGCAAATTGTTTTAAAAACATACAATTTTTAATCTAAGTTGCTGGATATTTTATGATTGATATAAAATAACGGGAAAGCAACTTATAGAATCTCTGCTGCGGTTTTAACATGAATAATTAAAACGTTATTATAGAAACCGTTACGTAACAATAACTACATTGTAATGTGGTTAAAAATGGCAGAAAGACCAATCAAGCGTATACGATAATAATGCATGAAGAAAAGTCATGAATAACAGGAAATTTAATTTGGCATAATATTTTTTTTTTGCAGCAACAGACGTATTAATGTCTTCGATGTAACCAAGAACTTCGATGACCTGAAAATGCACGCCAATGATCTCATAATTTAATTTTTCAGAACTCGAGAAACATTAATTCCCTGTATGTATTTATTTTGAGATATTAAAAATAATTACAAGTAATTTTCACAATTGTTTCACAATGTCACTTTGTTTCATGGCAGTAAATCTTCTCGAAAGCTATCGACCTACTTGGCTGAAGACTTTGGAGAGTTTCATTCGCTCTACCGGGTAGCTCTCTCGGTCAACGATCGATTTTGTGAGGCAAAGAGACGTGTGGGTGTGTGGATTACAGTGTAAACAGTACGGTCCAGTGTATTTATTTAAAGATTTTAGTATATTATTAAAGCTACGTGTTGAGGATGCTTTTATATTTAAAATTAATCTACGTGTTCATTTTGTACATATTAGGAAAAATATGCGGAAGCTCAGTAAAGCACTATTTCATAAAATCAAATTAATTTTAAGTCATAGTGAGTGTTGTCCTAATGTTTAAAAAATATATAATTGTGTTTTATTTATTTAGAAATACCCCTGCTTTATATAACAGAATAACTTTAAATAAAAATAATTACATTAAAAAATATATAAAAAAATTAAATATGAAAATTTACGTACTTTGCAGGAATGATTAATGTCGCCATTCGGTACAGGCCGGTAGCAGGCTGCACAATCGATAAATTAACATTACCTAAGCATTGCAAACAGAATCCAGTATGTAGAACGCCGATAGCACAGCCTATACTTTAAAAACATAAACCTAATGGCTAAATCGTCAGCTCGCCTGGTGGGTAAACCGAGAAAATATCACCACCTAGCTGTTGAAAATGAAAACATGAATTCCAATATGGCGGCCTCCAGTAATGTGTATACAAATGACAAACAGAAAAATCCAAGATGGCTGCAGACGATGGAATGAGTAGGGGTGGTGGCCTGCCGACTAATTAACCAATGATAAACATTGGTACGGCACGTGAATGTTAAGACAACGTGATTGATTGGAGGGTCAGTTGTCTGCTTGACATGGAGCTGGGGAAGATGAGCTGTGGAAATGCAAGATAATTAAATGAAATTTTTTATATCATTTTAAAATAAGTTTTATAATTTGTTATAAAATTGTTAAATATTTTTTATAATTTTTTATAAAATTGTTAAATAATTTTTATAAATATTCAAAATAATTTCTGGGAATTTTTCGGAATAGTTCGGGTTCAAGGTTATGGGGTCAAGGTCGCATGGGTCCAATATGGCGGACAATGTGGCTGACAGAACCAAAATGGCTGATGTTTAGGTCTGACTCCGGACCCTGGACCTTGTGTATCGATTTGGCATATCCTATGCCTATAAAACCAATATGGTCGTCACTCCCTCGAAAACGATACCTCCACATCTTTCCGATGGATCGAAAAGTGCCTTTAGGAGGATCTTTTATGCAACTGGAGGGATCGGTGCTTTTTTTTTTTTTTTAGGGAAAAACATTATATTTTGAAGGAAAAAAGGGAAATTTCGAGGGTAAAATGGCCACCGGAAGACCGGAATGACAGAGCATTAACATCCCCGAGCTCTGGTCCCGGATCCCAATGACCCCGATCTGCCATAACCATTCTACTCATGCAATTTCCATCATTGCAGGATGAAATCCCTTACTTATGAAATCAACTTTTTATACGTTCTATTACGAGTCGACAAATGATTTGCCAAGAGGAATTTAATTCGCCATTAAGTGAAGCTTTTAAACTTCAAATGACTCAACTGCAACTGCCTTTAACGACCGCTTTACACAACATGGCCGATGAATAACAACTCCTTATTTTCCCCCATCACATAAAAAATATTTCCTTGAGAAAATTAGTTAGTCATTGGTGTTTCGAGTTTGCTGTAAATTGATTTTTAAGATTAACACGGATTTCTGATTACTTCTCAGAAATATCTGTGTCAATCACTAGCTACGCGATACCGCAGCAAATCGTAAGTTTCTTAAAGCCACAATTACTAGCCTGAAATCACACAATTCACGCTGCTGTTTTGTTCCCTCCAAACAAAGGAAGTCGCTAAAAGTATCTAGCGTAAAGCTTTCGCTCATGAGAAATTACCTTGCCGATTTAACAAAGAACACTTCAGATGTCCAAGCGAGGTCATAAACATGCAGTACTGAGCTGTGAGTTTGGACATTTCTCTTGCGACATAAAAGAACTGGCGTTTAACAGATGACTGCATTCTTTGAAACTGCTATTTTTTTTCTTAGCATACACTGCAGTAAAATATGAACTTAGGCGTACTCTGGTTTGTAAGTGCCTATGCCATGTTGATTGGCGGAGAAAGAAACAAAACAAATGCCAACTATAGACCACAACGATGGTGGAGGTGAGAATGTATACTTCCGACTAGCAAATAATCACACATATTGGTATGATATGACCACAACATGTCGCCTAAGCGACAAGGCGCGGCAATCACAGAAAGGCCGCTACAGCTGCAAAATAACATCTTGTCCAAGAGTAGTACCAACCTCCTGGAGCAAAAATACAGGAGCGTGGACACGGGAAGGGTCTTGCGGAATTACGTACCCTCCTAGGAATTAATTTATATATATATATATATATATTTAAAGACCAAAACTAAACGGCATTTTGAAAACTATGAACCAACTGTGCCAATTTCAGCTCAAATTATCCTCTAAAAAATCGATGCTATTTCGATGTATTCAGAATATTTCTTATAATCAGGCTGTGCCAGAAAGTTATGTTTAATGCGTAACCAGGCAAAGTTGATGTAGTTTTGTCTCTACTTGAACAACACCTCCCAGTTTCAAACCCTGTGCACGGGCCTAATAAAATAAGCAAGGAAAAAATATCGTTTCAGTCATTTTGGGTTACACTTCGGAGGCCACGATATTTTTGCATTATTGAAGTTTGTCTACTCGTTAAAAGATGACTGTTTCCCATGGTCAATAAGGTTGCAAATGATCAAAAGCGTGTTGTTAAGTGTGCGTACTAATGATTTCCCGTGTATCTAATATCCTCGACACGTAAATGGAAAACTGAGTTTAGCCAGAAGTTAGCGAAGTCGGAAATGTCGTGTGTTTTTCGACATACGTGTGCTGTAAATTAAACCCGCGTATGCTTTATTGAGCTATGTACGTAAGTTTCTACCATGTTTGTCACGCAGGTCTTTATAGCAAGAATAAATCTTAATTTTATTTGTCCCATTTCCTTGTTAATACAAACTTCTGTTTTAACGAATCGATTTAGTAAAAGATTTTCCGAAGTGCCACGGAAATGAAACTACACACACTACACAGCGAGAAATATAAAACTAAATGGCCGAATAAAAATTTATTAATATCGATTCGAAATCTTATAAAATATAAAAATTCATATAATTTTTTTTTTACGTCGCACGACTATGTGAAGGAAGTCGGAAGACTATTGGATCTCCTGTATTATTGTGGACTCCAAACCACTAGATTCTCGTCCTAATGATTAAAGTTATGCCAAACCGAACGCTGGGTGCATGCGGTTTTTTACATCCTCGCAGTCTCTGTAAAAGCAAGGAGAGCATATCAGTGGAGTGGATAGTGTTGGGCGGCTCTTAACAACATCGAGGTCTTGAGAGCTGATGAAGGTGAAGCGAGGTGAGTATGGAGCACCGCCCGGGTTGCAAGGGGGGGGGGAAGCGGGAGATCACCGAGAAAACCCGCCAACCAGCGGCATCGTCCGGCACGATTCCCGTTGTTCCTCCGGCTCGCCTTGGTGGGCGGGGAGTGCTCTAGACACCAACATCACCGCGACACCAAGAGAACATGCAAGATTTGTCGACTTAATCGAATTGTTCGTTTACATAGTTGTGTGCCACATCTGCATTTTTTTTTTTCTTTTTCCAGTAAATGAAAGTCCCTTTACGTGACATCGGATAGCCAACACTCTAATGGCTGTTCACGATAAAGTGAGCACTTTTGAAATCAACCTTAGAAAAAAGTCACTGCTCTTGCTTGCATATATTTTAACGGGCGCACTGAGTGACGTGGGCTCAGTCAAGTTGGTAATGAGGGATGGAAAGTAGTTCCATATCTTAACGTCGAATATAAGTGTTAGGTCACCATTTCTGATAATTTAAATTATTTCTTTCACTTTCTGTTTTTTTTTTTTTATGTATCGAAAGTAAAGATGTGCAGATTTGTAAAATATTTACTTTTCTAATAACTCCACGGTTTAGCCTGACCGTCGTATGAATAAAGTGCTGAGGCCCATGGCAATTTTAATTTTACATAAGGCGGAAGAATACACAACGAGCATACAAGTAGATCTTAAGTAGGACTTTAAAAAATGTTAATTTTACCTTGAACGGCATATACCAAAGAGTGAATAAGAATGCAGAAGTGAAACAGCCGCTTTTTTCATTGACTCCAGCCGCACACGCCAGCAAAATGGCGTCACTTACCCGCAACATGTCGGAAATCCGTTCGCCAATCAGCGCCTGGTAACTTACTTGCCGGCCTGCAGCTCAGTCATTAAGGAATCTTCTGCAGCATGCAGTAGCCAGTGAGACACAAGACCAGTTCCCAAAACCTCCTGCAGCCAATATGAAAATGGATACGCCTGCATCAACGGCATCGCCACACCATTTCGCCTGTGTAAGTTTTCTACTCTGTGACTGCTAGAGGTAGGGATGTTGATATCGGAAAAAAATATCGATATTATTTATATTAGTTATTTATACATTGCTGTTTTACCAAACAATATATCGATTTTCGCTACATCAAAATCCTATATGTCATGCAAATAAGAACTTGGTAAATGTAAAATCACTTGGAATATTACATATTGAGGACACAAGGTATTGCAGAAAGAAGGTACGTAGTTATTTGGGCTTAACGTCTCGTCGACAGCGAGGTCATTAGAGACGGTGCAAGTTGCACAGGGAATAAGGATTGGGGAAGGATTGGGAAGGAATCGGCCATGGCCTTTGTTTGGGACCCATCCCAGCATTCGCCTGGAGTGATTTCGGAAAACCACGTAAAACCGAAATCAGGATGGCCGGACCGGGAATCGAAGCCGGGTCCTCCCGAGTGAGTTACCACTGCGCCACCTCGCTCGGTTTTCAGAAAGAAGTGGCGCCTGTTTTTGGTGCATGTTGCCAAAGTAAACATAGCGATTTTTTTTTTTTAATTCAGTTTTTGTATTCAAAACAGAACTTATTAAAAGTGCGTTTAAATTTTTTTTTTATTTCACCTGGAAAAAAAATTGGATTTCGATATAATATCGTTGAAATGGGCCTATATCGATGATTAATTTCGATATATCGATATTTTTCCAACATTACTCTATCTCAGTGGAACCCGGAAAGAACTCGTGGTGACTCGTGTTGAATGCAACACCCCCGCCACAACGTTTGTGAACCATAACTTGAGTAATCACGGTTAGTGGACTGGACGGAACACTTTCACCGCGCCACGCCGGAAGATCTGCTCCTCAATCTATCACTAGGCATCACGTAAGTCCGGCCAGACGCTCTCTTCGCCGTCGTCGGCCGCCGTGAGAGGTCGCGGAGTCACGAAAAGGACCCATCGTTTAAGGGTGTTGAATACCAAAAAAATAATCATTCTGTAGTTGTATACTCTCTGCGCGGTTTCTTCACACTTTTTGGGTCAAACCTTTGGTAAATAACCCCATCCTAAGTTTGTCATGTATCACGAGCGTTTTATACTTCTGTTGACATAAAAAAAAACGGCCTGGCTTATTTTTGGTTAAATCGAATTTGTATTTTATTTAGAATCAATATGAATGCAAACAGTGAGAGAAAAGGTATGTTGGTAATACCCAGTAAGAAATAGTTCTTATGCAAGAGTGCGCACGCACAAATGCGGTGCGTTGTCCTTTTGGTGTAATTTTCTAGACTCGCTTAAGCTTTGTTGGCATTGGGCGGAGTATTATTGTAGAAGTAGAACATTAGCAGGGCTTCAGACAAGTATGAAGTAACTGTGAATTGACTATACCAAACATTATTCAATTTGTACACATTGCGTGTAATTCCATTATCCCCGAATAAAAAGAATTTACACTTTTTTTTTTTAATTTGATATCTAATCCAAAAATTTTATGTTTTGCTACGTCCTTAATAACAAATATTAAGTTGTACAATTGAAAAAAAATACAACCTGAACTAATGGCCTGGGCTACCGCTTGACATATATGTAAATCACTAAATAACACATCATGCATTTAAAAAAATGTTAAAAATATGCAAGAATATCTTTATTTTTAACTTTTTTCCATATGTGTGGTCTGTTATTTGTTGATTACATGTGTGTCATGCGGTAGCCTACAACATTAGTTTCCATCGTATTTTTTTTTCATTTGTGTAACTTGGTTAGAATTTTGTATTATGGCGGCAGCAAAACCGAAAATTTTTGCAATGCACATAAAATAATTTTAAAAAATATAGTGCAAAATTTTTTATTCGAGGGAAACGGCATCACGTACAATGCATACAAGTTGAACGATGTTTGGTACAGATATAAAATAATTAATTTGTTGGTACTCAACTCTTTAAAGAAGTAATATGTATTCCTTCCATCTTAATTTTGTTTTTACGAATTTTCATAACCTATTTTTATGGCCAGACAGTAAAAATAAGAGTTTGACATGACAAAGAGGACTACTTAACGGATTTCTTTTTTTTTAAATTTGCACGGTTACAGTGTATATATCTCACGTCGGACTGAAATTGTTAAATAACGAGGCAATCTTTGATTTCGGTTACAGTGTGAAACGAATTACGCAAGGAAAATAAGTTAAATTTTGAAATAACTGTTAACAGTTTCAAGTCCAATTTAATTAACGGTTTCGTGTGTTGCAAACGAAAAATTGCAGAATGAGTACTGTTACGAATTAGCTTTTAAGTCAATTCATACTTGAAAGCGTCCTATGGGCGTAGCTAAATAATGCGTCATGGTTAGGCAGAGCACAACAGTATAAGATGGGGTTTATTGAACATAATGATTATACAAATTAACTGTTTACGTGGCTATTAATCGGGAGAGCATAAATGGACTACCAAGATGCTAATTAAATATAATAAGTTGTATTACCGCACGCCACTACTATTGCAATCTAATTGGGAAGTCCCCACCTTGTTCAGGCTGCCAGAGGCTGATTATAGGAGGCGGTTAACGACAGCCGGACATACCCATCTCCATATCTTCTTGGTCCGCTGCCCCGATCACAAAAAAAACGCCGCTCCACGTGTTACGCTGGCCTATATCGGGTGTGTTGTTTTATATTTTCGGCCCCGTTTACTAGCCGCAGGAGGGGGTTTCTGCAACTACCTTTCGTAAGGTGGTGTTGCAATCACGCTCGTGCCCTGGTTCAATGTTTGAAGGTGTGGCCAGGCAGGCCGTCCAGCTAAGGCCTGATCACTTCCTAGCAGTGCTGTAGGCCTACTTAAGTCGACACGATGCTTGTTTCGTTGTCACAGCCGATGAGCCGTAGGCTATATGTTCGGTCACAGTAATATGAACCAATTACGATCTATACCAGTTAAAGGCTGTTCACGATAAAGTGAGCACTTTAAAAATGAACCGTGGAAAAAATTCACTGACCCTGCATCCATTTATTTTAATGGGAGCACTGAGTGACACTCGCCCAGTAAAGTTGGTAACGATGGATAGAAAGTAGTTCCATATCTTAAAGTCAAATAAAAAGCGTTTAGTAACCATGTGTGATACCTTAAAACTATTTATTTCGCTTTCTGTTTTTTTATTAATCGAAGTGTAAAAATTATAATTTTGTGAAGTATTTACTTTCTAAACAATTTCACAGTTTCAGTTGACTGACGAATGAATGGAGTGATGAGGCCCATGGCAATGTTAACTTTACATAGAGCGTAGGAATACACAACGGGTTTACAAGTAGATTTTAAGCAGGGCTTTCAAAAGTGCTCATTTCACCGCGAACAGCTTATAGAAGGTTTGCAAATCATTTACCCACAGGTAAATTCATCGGTCATTGAGCTTCGCAGTGTGCATAACAGGCCAAAAATTACCTACGCGTGCTTAATGTACACAATTGTATACACCGAGGTGTGAATGGGTTAAGATGTCGATATCGGGTCGACTAGTATGTTGCTAACAGCATAAAGCACTCTGCCAATCGAGTGCACCTCATTCCCTTAATATCGGACGCAGAGAATTCGCAGATGCCGAACTGCTGCAGGTACAAATACACTTCTTGTGGAAGCTAATAACTAGGACTGCCTGTTGTAATAGGAACATATTGCTGACCAAGAACCGGTCGCTGAGAACGTCCTCATTATTGCCGTCTTCAATGATAGGCTATTAATACCGCTAGTGGTCATGGCTTGTAGGGGGTGTCCTAGCCACAAGAATCATATATTTTTTGTGTTTATCTACCATTTTTTTCCTCGGTGTCATTTTTTTTTTACTTAGCACAGTGATGCCCTCATGGCCGTATGGTGTCCACGTTTTATCCGCCACTATGTTCAGTTTGGAAGTTTCCAGAATAGTGCAGAATAGTTTAGGTTCGTGCTTTCGGGTAGAGCAGAGCTTGTCTTGATACTCGTGAGTGTCAAACCCATTCGGCACGACAGAAGTTTAATTTTTCGTTGGCCATTTTTGAAGAGAGAAGAATGACGTAGTTTTTAACTACCTAGTTTTTGCGGCTAGCATGTATGCGTGTGTGTGTGTATATATATAGACACACACACACACTCTCTCTCTCTCTCTCTCTCTCTCTCTCTCTCTCTCTCTCTCTGTCTCTCTCTCTCTGTTACGAGAGCCCCATCGTGCGCCTTAATTCTTAAAACTCCTGTTTACACCGCAAGCAAGAAACAGAGGACACAGATCAGTTTCTAAAACACAAAAGCCATGACACGGAACCAGAATTGCTATCGGAAAACTACCAAAGAAATGCGCCGAGGACGACGGGATATGTGGGTCCGGCGATCTAAGTAAACTTTAAAGTAAGCACAGCAGTCCTTCAGCAACCTGCACCCACGGGGCACGACGGGGACCAATCATAACCTTGTACGTCACTAACAGACGTGGTGGGGTGAGAAGTGTGCACGGAGCAACGAGGTCCAGGGAAGACGCAGTCGGCGGCGTGGCAGCGAGCAGCGCAGCCAGTGGTCCAGGCAGCGGCGGCGGAGCCAAAGTGTCCTGGGTGCGAGACCCGGCGAGTCATATACAGCCATGATTTAACTTAAGTCGTTCTGAACTCCTCCTTCCTTCTTCCCTTCACTCCAGTGGCTTCTACCCAATCAGACTTTATTGTAATTGAAAAGGTTGACTCTAGTAAACTTAGCTCTAGCCCATCTTTATTTTAAGTTATTTTCTTATCATTTAATTCACTAACGTCGTCTTCCTTTATTTTCAACGTTTATGGTCTTCAATCGAGGATCATAACAACTCTCTCTCTCTGTCTCTCTCTCTCTCTCTCTCTCTCACACACACACACACACACACACACACACACACACACACACACACACACACACACACAAAACGTCACCGTGTTTTTGGTCGTACGCATATTTTACTGCAAGAGGACGGTATGCTGAAGAGCACTAACCACCGGCTGGCAGCTGCGAAATTGAAATAGGAAATCCCACGTCGAGGAATTTTCGCCTCGGTGCGTTAACTTTACAAATAAGCGTTTCAAACAAAATGTGTTCTTCGCGAACTTTTTAGGAGAAGATCCCTGCGTGCGTATATATTCATTACAGGTAGGCAGTATGTACTTTTTGGTAGGACATAAACTATGGAAATACTCTGCATGCAGACTATAAATGTTACGGGAACATCTCGGCTGTCGGTTCGCGTACGTATTATTTTTTTAATTTTTACATAAAAAAAATAGGTCTATTTACGATGTATTGTTCTCCCCCAACGCTCCTAAATGTAGAATTTATTACTGAAATGCTATCATAATTAAGTTACCCCGATATTCAACGTCTGTGACGAGAAGATTAAAAGTCGCCCAATCATGACACTAGATATTGCTGTGACCCCGCCTTAAGCCAACAGGTCACGCATTTATAAATGGGGGGTGATGTAATCCAGCAAGGCAAATTCATTTTATTACAAACACTACGTTTTATTGACGCCTTCAAGAATACAGTCGAACAGTCGTCAGTTATTTACGTTAATACTTTAACTCAATTACTGTAAATTCATGTAACTCAAATTTCTGGAAGTCGACAAATTAAATGCTTCATAGGCTGTGTCCGAATTCGCCTAAAGTACATACTTGTGCGTAACTGTCGACGGAAATAACGTCGTAAGTGCTGTCCGAACTGCAAGTGAAGTATGTAAGTATACAAGTAACCGAAGTTGTATACTTGTCGCATACTTGCGGAATGTGTGCCGCCATTTTGAGAAACAATTTGTAGGTTACAATTTATTTCCGACATAATTATTTGATTTAAAGTTTAAAAGGGCAACATTCCTGCTTCGTAGACATAGAATTTTTAACTGAATAAATTATTATTGCAAGTTTCGCCTTAAAAACAGGTCTAAGAAATAGATTCGTACTAGGCCTATGTTCCTAACCTACAGAAGCTAAGATAAAAAAGCAATCCAAACTGCACTTACATACAATAATGCAAGACAATATATGTTAATGTAAATCAAATTTTAATATTATTTAATAATTTGTTAACCCCTAAAACCTTCGGTAATTATCACATTCTTAGTCAGAATACATGAACATTTAAAGTGGTTAGCTGGCTAATAACAGACACCGAAGCCAACAAGACTGCATGTCCAAATTCATCAAGTTTGGTGCCAAGGGTAAGTGAAGTACGCAGGGATGCACGTACACAAGTATATATTTGAGTTCGGACACGGCCTTAAATTGCCTCGCTCACCCTCGCCTCACATTACCCAAAGACGCCCTAACCAGGAAGGATATTTACCCTCTGATGCAGTTTCTGTCTCGCTCAGGCTCGTCTCGGCAGCTGCTACCCTCGCGGCGTCGAACCCGGTCCACTGGAACAGGCGGCCTCTCAGCGACGTTGGCGCAGGCGGCCCTCTGGAGTCGGCAGGGACAAATATGGCCGAGAGTCCCCAGAGCTCGCTACATTTGTACTTCAACGCCCGGCCTTGTTTAGGATACCTTTCCCCCTTCTGTTGCCAAAAACTATCGTCACCATGGCCGACTCGTTGCTCGCACGGCCTGGCAACCCTTGGCCTGGCCCCCGCCCCCTCTCTCCTAGTCTTTTCTACTATACTAACTAAGAGCATGTCCCCAAACACTCTGTCTCATGTGAAATCCTATTTAATTAAATTTAATGCATGAAATAATTTTAAAATTCTTTCTTCTCTGTGGCGAGGGTTTTTTTACGTCTCTCTTGACGGTTTTTCCCTTGCTCTTCATAGTTAAGACTAGCTCTAAGTACACTTAGGGAGGTAGTCATGGCCCCAAAGTGCAGGCCGTGTCTGCCCAATACTACTTTGCCGCGATGCATGTCTCCTTGCATGATTTTCCTTTTTGTAGGCGTAAGGGGTTAGCCCTGAGACGCAATAAAATCCTGCCCTACCTTCGGGCCTTAACTTCACATAACACTTAGAATAAGGAAGTGTAGAAAAAGAAGTCCCTTGGCATAGCGGTGCTCGCAGCAATATGGAGTAAAACTAATAGTGGAATGTTTTCCCAAAAAAAATAAAAAGAGTGCGCTTAGGAATAACACGCGCTCTTGATGAAGTACGAAAATCCGCCCACAGATTTTATCCGAGTCACAGACGCGACGGCGTTAATAAACACTAATTAAAGTTCCGTAGGTTTAAAACCCTGTAAGCCGTTCGAAGATCGAGGCTATTATTTAGCTATTAAAAACGGCTCTACCATCTCGTCGACGAAGATAAGAGAGGACCGAGGGAGTTTAATCTGCTCTGGTAAAACTGGGCGGGGGGCGAGCGAGCTTTTCGTCGTCAGCCGGTTCTGACGGGCTGGAGAGCTTTAGTTGCCCCTCGACCTACCGTGCGATTATATTGACTTCGGTAGACTTAAGTCGACAAAGCCATGCGCTTTAATGCCTGGTGTGGATTTTTAGTGTTAGTCATCAGTAGAGACCTGCAAAATTCGCGTTATTATTTGGCATCAGGCTTAACTTCGCAGCGCTGTAGGCACTCGAGCCGGCGTCGTATCTCCTTTGGCTGCAGCGCAGATGTGAAGTCACTCCCATTTTGACTGGACCGCACGTGGTTTGGACTACACGATTGTGTAAGTGTTCATTTACAGTCGCAGAGTTACACAGGGCGTGTCAAATAAAGTGTCGTCCAATGACAAACTTATTTCAAAGGTGCATGTGTTTGAAGTTTTAACGCGTCCCCGGATAATAACGCGAATTTCGCATGTCTCCAGTTATCAGTTATTTATTCCCATCATACCCCATTACACGGTTAGTGTGTACGTATTTACAAAAAGCGAATAGTGGGGAGGTATTATTGGAAATGTTTGATTATAGACCATTTACAATCTGCTAGTTGTTTAATACGTTCGTATCTAATTTTCACTGTGTGTTATTTCCTGCCTGCAAACAGACAGGAACTTATTGATAAAATATAAATACGTTCTCGACTTTCTACAAGAAGCAGATAACACGCAATTAAAATTACGCACGAAAAGATTCAACAGTTCGTAAACTGTAGATTCTATGTAATTTTACATTGTTAGTATATACTATGAATCCGAAATTATGACGCGAAAAAGAAGAATTTTCAACAAAGGGGTGGAGTCGAACCTTAACTAAGATATAGGGGCCGCGGTGGTCTAGTGGTCGCACTGATCGCTTCCACCTAGGCGCGAACCGAGTTCAGTTCTCGGCGAGGTCGCTCCCGGATTATAATTTATAGATATAACGTAAGTAACAGTGCAATTTAACGGAAAATAAGATACTTTTATCTTAGTCCCAGTATAAAGCAATCGTGACTAATGGCTTATTTAAGAAACAACGGAACGTGTATTACATAGGGTGATTTTTAAGATGTTTATTTCAAAACGGGCGAAGAAACACGGAATAGACTATAACTGAGTTTTGAGTAATGCTGGAAATTCAATTTAAATGATGCGGAATTATACACAATGGGCATACAAGTAGATCTGAAGACGCCTGTCTACCTAAAGCTTTTTTCCGCGTTTGAAGCCGAGAGGCGAGGGAGCGTTAAAGGCGACACTGCCACGCGCATCAAGTCTCCCATCGCCGCTAAGCGCAAGGCTCTGAACTGGCGTGCAATGTTCGTGTCGTTCTGAGTGTACTGATGGGACTTTCAGCGGCAACCCTATTATTTTATTGGTGGAAAGTGTGTAGGAAGGTTCAATGCATGCCCCTTGACTAGTTTTGTATGGCTCTGACAAGTACATTTTGAGGTACAGCGCTTTTAAAAGCCGTTTTTAGCCATTCTGGCGTGCTCTGAAATGGCATTTTAAATTAACGTGAGGTCTTGAAAACACTCAACAGCCCTCGTCTGAAATGCGTGTTCTTTTCGTAGGTCAGTACACTGGACGCACGTTTAATAGTTTCGTAGAAAAATGTGTATATCGAACACTCCGCAACGCACTTCAAGCGCCAGGTAGACGGGCGCCTTAAGCAGGGCTTTGAAAAATGCTCATTTTACCGTGAACAGCCTATAGTAAATAAAATACTAATCCATGACTAAAGGCGGGAAAAGGCGGTAAGAGGGGTTACAACTACCATATCCTCCATCCATGCACGGCTATAGGCTGTTCACGGTAAAATGAGCTTTGTGTAATCTTCCACCTTATGTAAACTTAACATTTGCATGAGCCTCGTCCCTTTATTCATGGCTTGGTCAAGAGAAAATGAAAAACCATTATAAAAGTAAATATTTTTCAAATATACTAAATTTTATACTTAGATGCATTAAAATAAAACAGAAAGCGAGGGAAATAATTTCAGTTAACACAAATGGTTACGTAATACTTTTTACTCGACGTTAAGTTATGGAACTAATTTCCATCCAGCGCTACCAACTTTGCTGGACGCGTGTTTACTCGGTGCGCCCGTTAAAGCATGCGCAGGTAGGGGCAGCGACTTTTTTCTTAGGCTGATTATCGTGAACAGCCTCCACTCCAAGATGGGGGTCGCAGCAAGGCTTGCCGTACTGGAGATGGCGAAGGACGTGCTGCACAGCCGGCCGCGTGTGTACTGGGTCTGCCCCGTGGCCCCCCGAGTACGTGGCGCGCGAGCACGTCGACGTGACAGGACGTAACTACGTGCTTGGCGAGTCCACCGCACGCAGCAGCCACCTGCTGATGGTCGCACTTCTTCTGCGGCACGGACCGGCGAGTGGTTGGTTGCCTGTAGCGCCGGCAACGATTGCTCCCGGCTCTGTTCGGGAGTCGCGGAAACTCTTCGAGAATCGATTAGTACCGCGAGGCGCTTGCGGAATGCGACAGTCCTACCAATGAAGTCGTGCCATCAATTAACACTTCGTAGACTATGCTCGAGTGTAGCTCGAACAAAGCTAATCTGAAAAATCCCTTTGTTGTTCAGAACAACACTGGCATGGATGCGCAGTCTTTGTTCGGGTAGTGTTTAATATGACATCACAAGAACGCCACAACGCAATAACAATGATATTTCTAACAGTAGAATTTATTTTTATAGCCACTCAAATGGACATGATTAATTGTAAATCCTTTTATGCGATAAAGGACATTTGATAGGGTCAATATCAGGTCGGCACTCCATTGGTTGATGGCCGGCCAATAATGAACGCTGTAAAGTACTGGATAGTGTCCGGTGCGGTATGGACCAATAGGACGATGAGTGAAGAGATTTGGACCGATGAGGGTGATTGAGGTGAGTATGGAGCAGCGTCGGAATGCAAGGGCGGGGAAAACGGGAGATCCCCGAGAAAACCCGCCGAACAACGGCATCGTCCGGCACGATTCCCACATGCGAAAATCCTGGAGTGACCCCGCCGGGTATCGAACCCGGTTCGCCTTGGTTGGGGGCGGGTAGTCTAACAACTACATCACCGCGGCCCCTTGCTCATGGTAAAGCGAACCCATTTGAAATCCTCGCTAAGTTTAATTCATCACGTTAGTTGCGTATCTTTCCGCGCACTTTTCAAAATAAACACTGTCATGTGACTTTCAGCTGGTGTTTACACCAGCTGGCTCATACCTTCAATGCGTACTCATTAAATAAACAATAAAAATTATAAATATTGTTATCAGGACTATAAACACACATATGTTAATTTAAGCTAATATTATTCGTCTGTGATTATTGGTTTGTTTTCACGATTCTTTTCTGTTTGGACATATGTTTACGCCTTTCACAATGGTCAACCTTTTCGGGTTCATGAGAAACTATGTTTGGTTTCTGGTTGTCAACAGAATAGCAGAAGAGTTAAACACGATTATTTTCCCCGTTATAAAAACTACGCCTAAAAACGTTCGAACGTTCACCTTTAAAAACTGTGAATAGCTGATACAGAGAATATGGTGTATTTACTTCTTCATTCAGAAGACAAATGTGCCTTAAAAATCGTTAAACGATCTAAGAATCATAGTTTAACAGCATTTACGAGTAGAATTATATTGCATAGATACCTCACAAATAAATTATTTGATACGAAACTATTCACAAGCAAATGGCGGGCGTTCCTAATAGATTACAAGTAATAAAAACAATAGTCATAAGACTCGATGGCTGGATACAATTGGTCCAGAAAACAGGCATTTAACTTAAAACAAAAGCAACTACATTGACGACCTGAAACAAAATTAATGTAACTACTTACTACTAACGAAGAGTCTTCTTATAATCTGTACTACCGGCACCGAAAGTAAAATACAGTAATTTATTATTTAAAAATATTAAGGGTTGATTGTAAATTCATTTCATAAATTGGTTTTAATTTAGCCCCTGTAAATACAACTGTGCAGATTGGCCAAAACACTAAAATATACGTAATAAAATCAACATGGCTACGCCAAGCTACCCTTTTAAAAGAAACGCAGTAATTAACTAGTTAGACATTGGATGAATAAAATGAAGTAAACGTTTCAATCCCACGCGATATTTACTGCATTCTGGTGTCATTTTTTTTTCTCCAAACGTACAGGTTGAGACATATTCGGAAATCTCGGTTGTGGCAGCCCAATAATGAGTATTCATTGTTTCGGCGAAATGAGAGAAAACAGGACGAAAGGTCTATTCTTATTGAAGTGAAGATGGGGGTCGTTATTCATTAATTTTGCGATAACTCTATGTCAATACGCGTACGTTAACAACTGAAGCTGTATTCGCACTGTATGGCACGTCTTTAACAAGACGTAATGCTGTAGTATTGAACATGTATCACCTGAGATCTGATGTTTGCGAGTGTTACATATGAACGTTTTTTTTTTTTTGCACGCTTGGGCCCATAATAATTTTATTTATCATCTATTCGCAATCAGTTATGTCCCTCAAATTTGAGATCTTTCGAACGGTTTTTTTTTCTTTCTAAATACGCATGTTCACGCACGAACTAAATTACAGCTTCAACTTCCTTTGCAACGGCATGCCGTAACACAATATACAATCCAGAGGGAAGTTGGTTTGAATAAAAAATGAATACAAAAAATGGGGTGGGCTGTGTCGTCTACATTACATAACCGTAGGTATTTTACACGACAACACAATGGGTGGCGGGAGGAAAAAAAAATTAAACATCATTAATGTATTCGCTGGAGATGTGTCTAATGACTTTCTTCCTTCGTTTTGCATTTAATTCTCTGAGTTGTTGCAATCTATCCTGGTGCTTTTTGCCTTTGCGCTGACTGTGTCGTTTTTTTTAGTCTTAGTAACGCCATGTGATGTGGCACGTGATGACGTAATCGCCACGTCGGTATTTCGCTGCTGCGTAGAACTGTCAACTTCTTCTTCAACTCCGGAATTGATTGAGGTAGCTGAGTCATTCTTTCGGGATTAGATTTGTCTTGTCGAGCACTATTCATGTTGCAGATATTATTAGTGTCCTTTTCGCCTAACTCGCATAATTTTATTTTAACTATTTCGGCTTGTAATCTGCAAAGAAGATGAATATTGGTTAGAAAGGCACAATGTCTGTTTATTATTTATGATTCTTGGTTACGTTTTTAGATACTCTTTTCTTTTAAGCACAAACTGACACCAGAATTTCTCCGGTCGCATGAGAGCCGTTCGGTCGTTACAGCGATCTTAAGCTACTAAACCGCTCGATATCAGATGTTCGCCGCGCAGCTCCCACCGCGGCCTGATGACGTCAGAACAATACGTTTGTGTGTGAAGCACGAAGCCAAAGGACCGGCCTATACTATTGCACGTACATTTACATTTAACGTACTGATCGTTCTCGACGAGTAATTGCCACGGACCCAGAGAGCAACATTTCGTAACGCTCACTTTCTGAACATAAGGGGCTGAGTTGTAAGACGTCACGTAAAAAAAAAAAAAAAAAAACGAATGACAGAAAATCGTTTCCAACTTCGCAAATGGAAACTTAAACTTTACGGCACTCTTATTGTAATGTAAATGCACTGCTGCACGACCCATACCCGAACAACGTAAGGTTAATCCGTAACTGCACGCATATTAACGGACACGCTGGCATGCTCCCAGTAAATATGGCAGCTATTCAAACGAAAATTTGTTCGTGTTTCAACGTCCTATTTTAATTATTATGTTTGAATTTGTAGACTTAGAATTTAATATAATATTTGTATTCGGCAGATAAAAGTAAAAAATTACCTTATCAACAATACATTTTACGTGGCTAACGATTTCACAATTAGGCCTACATTTTGATCGGCGCACGTATAAAGTGTGGTGGCCCACTGCAAGGTTAATTTTACGTATGGGTGGAAGGATACAAAATGGGTTGAAAAGTAGATCTTAAGTAGGGCTTTAAAAAATTCTGAGTTGACCGCGAATATCATATAGTTTTTAATATCCATTCCAGGAATAATACAGGCTATTTAAGGTCAACTGAGAAATTCTGAAAGCCCTTCATAGGATCTGTTTGTATGCATATTGTGTGTTCTTCCACCATATCTAAAATTGACATTCCATGAGCATAATAAATGTATTAATGCGTCAGTCAAATTAAACTGCGAAATTATTATAAAAGTAAACGTTTACTTATATGCATTGAAAACACATTCAGCAAGAGAAATGGTATCAACGACCTATCCACAAATGTTTGCCGAACAATTTTAATTCGACGTTAAGATACGGAACTACTTTCCTCCCGTCGCGTCATTATCAAGTTTACCGCTCTGTGTGCTGATGCATGCAGTTAGGGCCAGAGACATTTTTTCAAATGTCGATTTTCAAATGTACGTAATTAACCATGGACAGCTTATATAGTCCGTTCACGGTTACGTCTCATTTTCCTGAAGCCCTGCAAAAGTTCTTCTTCCAAGATATTCCTCCGCCTCGTGCAAGCTAAGCTTAACTAATCTAGAAAATTACACCAAAATACAACGCACCGAATTCGTGCACACTCGGTTGTAATGATATTTTGCATGAGAACTATTTCTTACTAGGCGCTACCAACACACATTATTTCTCACTGTTTTTTATTCGTGTTTATTATAAATGAAATATTATAATATATAAATAAAATATAAATGAAGCTTCAATTCAAAGAAAAAATAAGATACTTTTATGTTATCAGAGGTATAAAACGGTCGTGATACATTGCGTATTTAGGAAATAACTAATCACGCCGTATATGGGGTGATTCTTCAAAGGTTTGATTCAAATGTGAAGAAACTACGAATAGACTACAGGCTGGTAAATTGATCACTTTTGGGGCCCTAGTTACTTTTTTCCTGTCAGTCATTTTTTATCTTTCCGTGACTTTTCAAAATAAATATCGCAATGTAAGTAAAAAACACGATGTATATATTTCACTAGACTCGAAAGTTAACTTCCAGAGCTACAATGAAATGTAATTATTGGCTATTATTCCAAATGAGAGGGCTTCAAAAAGTGCTAACTTTACAGTGAATATCCTATATATAGGGAGACGTATTTTTCGCGGAAAGATTGACGCGAAGGCTACACTACAATGTCCTACAGCATGCGTGCAGTTTTCCTTCGGTTATTGGCCATGCGTCTTTGTGGGGAGACAGTTCCTTACCCGACTGCGCCAATAAGAAACAGGTAGGGATAGGAAAATGTCGCGAGTTCAATGACCTGCAGGTTAGACTCCACAGGCCTGTGTACACTAGAGCTTCAGCTGTGTGTTCATTGGCTGCTTTTCCATTGTTACCTCACCCCTGGCAGCATGAGATCCGCTACTTGTTTCCTTGCGAGTCTGGTATTGGCTCAGAGGCGTCTAGGGAGTGTCTGATGAATTGTGGTCCAATTGCAAAGGCGACTTCACTGTATATGTCTGACGTCTCTCTTGTCCCGAAATGAATTCGCGAAATTTTCGTATCCCTAGAAATAGGTAACTACGACACTGAATGTCCGTGATTCGTGGGCAGACACCTGTGACAGTTCAAATCATCCAATCACGAAAGTGGATCTGAGCTCTAGTGTTGCGGAGTACAAATAGCCCTGGAATCTTTTCGCGAAAAACAGGTGGCCATATATATATATATATATATATATATATATATATATATATATATATATATATATAACTGTTCACGGCAAAGTGAGCACTTTTTAAGGCCCTCCGAACAGGCATTAACCAATAATAAATATATCTTATTGCAGCCTCGGGCATTACATTTTGAGGGTGGAGAAACGTATACACTGTGTTTGTTGGTCGCATTGCGATGTTTATATTAAGAAGCAGCAGGAGGATGGAGATTGGATGAAAGGAAACATCTAGAAGGGCCTTCGCAGGTGCTCACTTTACCGCGAATAGCCTATATACATACGCGACGCTCGGAAGTGGGAAATGGAGCGCAGGAAGTATGAGGCGGGCACAGTAGGACAGCTCGCGGGAAGATGGGAGGACGGGCCACGCCGCAATTTCCGTCCTCGTAACGACAGCCACCAGAGCTGGTAATGAAGCCGCGCCGGCGCGATGCAGCTCAGGCGGGAAACCGCGCACGGGATTGGCTACTAACCAGATTTCAGTCGTGCCAGATTAATCCGTGCTCGCGTCCACATCGCGGTACAGGCGGTTCGCTGTGAACTGGGCACTTTCGAAAGCCCTGCTTAAGGCCAGGCTTCGCCATGCATGGGCGTATAGGAAATCAATGGCTAGATTCGTACAAATATATCTCGGTCATTTTTTGTGGTAGTATTTTCAACTAAGGTTTATATGTTTAATATTGAACGCATGTACATATGTGAACCATTAAAATTTTAATGTTTAAATTTTAAATGCACTTTTAAATTATTTATAAAATGTAATAATTTTGTAAATAATGAAAACGTACATTTGAAATTAAATAATTAAAATTTGAAAGGTTTATAAATCTAGATGAGTTCTATTTCTATTTAAAAAATCTTTAATTGAAAATACTACCACAAAATCGACTAGAGAATGGTGCACGAAAGCCGTGTATTTACCTTAATTTTGGTCAAAAGTTGTTCTTCCGAGAATTTTTAAAAAAATTTTGGCACGACAATTTCGGACACCTTCTTACATTGGTAGATATTCACAACCGTTACTAGTATCGGAGCACTGGTGGAAGATAAGAAAGAATATCTCATTTCTCATCTTCCATCAGTGCTCACAGAATATTAACGGTAGTGAATATTTAACAATGCAAGAAGTAGTTAAAAATAAATATTTACGTCTTGCCGTGCCAAAAATTTCGATGAACCTTCTGGAAAAAAACAAGTTATAACGAAATTCGGGTAAATATACTGTCTTCGTGCACCATCGGCCATACTTGCGCGCTCGTTGTTTATTCACCCACCTTGATGTAGGCCTGCCTGATCACGTTATTCATGCGCCAGTCAATTAAACAGTAAAATTATAATAAAAGTAAATATTTAGAAATTTGCTAATTCTGTCCTCTCTATCCACTAAAAAGAAGAAGAAAAAAGAGGCACAAATTAAAAGAAATTATTTCAGTACTCACGAATGTTTACCCCGACACTTTCAACGTGAAGGTGTGAAACTACTTTTTCACTATCGTTGCCAACTTTACTGGGTGCACGGCACTCAGTCGGCCCGTTAAAATATACGCTGGTAAGGGGCAGTGACATTTTCCAAAGGTTGATTTCAAAAGTGTTTAGTTAATATCGTGAACAGCCTATTGCGCGAAATATGAAACGAACACAACGAACAGCTAGTTTACAAAAGCCATCGCTACTACGGGTTTTTGCGTGACATATGTATGAAGTGTATTGATAATTGTTTTCATTTTTTTTAAATTTTTTAACTTCTTATTTGTTGTTAAACGATTTTTGCTTTGTTTGCCGATGCATTTTTTTTTTTTTTTTACATTGTTAGTGTGTAAGATTTTAGGATGCTTTCAAATCCACAGGTTATGTTGTACTGGCTGTTAAAGGCTGTTCACGATAAAGTGAGCACTTTTGAGATCAATCTTCGAAAAAAGTCACTGCCCCTGCCTGTATATACTTCAACGGGCGCACAGAGTGACATGCGCCAGGTAGTTGGTAACGATAGATGGAAAGTAGTTCCATACCTTAACGTCGAATGAAAATTGTTAGGTAACCATTTGTGATAACTGAAATTATTTCTATTGCTGTCTGTTTTTTTAATGCGCGGAAGTGTAAAAATTAGCAGATTATATTATTAAAATATTTACTTTTCGAATAATTTTACAGTTTCACATGAACGACGCATGAAGAAAGCGATGAGGGTCTTGGCAGTGTTAATTTTACCTAAGGCGGAAGAATTAACAACGTGTATACAAGCAGATCTTAAGCAAGACTTCCAAAAGTGCTCACTTTACCGTGAACATCCTATAATAACGCGAATTTCGCAGGCCTTTATCGATAAGACTACCGACAGCAAAGTGTGGTCGTGGCAAATATAAATTCGGTGCAATATTTTTAATGATGTGCTTCTTTACTCTTGATCTCCGAGGACACGCCTTGTGTATGCTGGCAGGTTTTCACTGCGGCAGATGAGCATTAGAACCGTTGGGTGAAAATTTGCGTACGCTGGCAGGTTTTCACTGCGGCAGATGAGCATTAGAACCGTTGGGTGAAAATTTGCGTGCGTGGCTGGTTTTCACTGCGGCAGATGAGCATTAGAACCGTTGGGTGAAAATTTGCGTACGTGGCTGGTTTTCACTGCGGCAGATGAGCATTAGAACCGTTGGGTGAAAATTTGCGTGCGTGGCTGGTTTTCACTGCGGCAGATGAGCATTAGAACCGCTGGGTGAAAATTTGCGTGCGTGGCTGGTTTTCACTGCGGCAGATGAGCATTAGAACCGTTGGATGAAAATTTGCGTACGTGGCTGGTTTTCACGAGGTCAATCCGACAGCGTTGCTTACTTTTCCCGTGCAACGCGCCAAAGGTGTACTCCCACCAAGGGGGCCGGTTTCAATCACCGGATTTCCGCAAGTGCGAATATCGTGCCCGGACGGTGCCGCCGATCGGCGGGTTTTCTCGGGGATCTCCCGTCCCCCCTCGCCCAATCATTTCGGCGCTGCTCCATTCACAGCTCATTTCCCCCTCATCGGCTCTCAAGGCCTCGTTGTTAAGAGTCTCCCGAATCTCTCAACTCAACTCGGCTCAACCAGCGGAGTGACTTAGTATACCTCAGCCTACGAAACAACCAATACTGAAGTACCTTACATTAGATACTGAGACTTTGGCTTCTTGGTTACGGGAAGGTGGGAGAAATATGGCAATACGTTTTATTTTTTTCCCTTAATGTTTATTGTCTATTTGTTGTAAACGTCAGGGAATTTTCAAACAGAAAAAAAAAGGTGGCAATCCTGTAGACTTACAACGAGTAATTAGATATTGCAGTTTTTTGTTAACGTAAACTGAGAGAAAATCGAACAAAATATTTGTTTGTATAGGCCCTAACAAAATATATTGCTGAGCACACAAAATTTGAAAAACAACAACATTACTTTTGTTCGTCTAACAAAATATATGTCTGAATAAACAAAATCTCTGCGTTGGGCAAAAAAAAATTAGACTGCCAACTAAATATTTTGTTGAATTAACTGTATATATTTGGCCACTCATTTGAATGCATTCGTTCGAAAACACAGATCGAGAGATTGTTTGTATTTTTTTTGTGATAATTAGGATAGTAACAGTGTTTCATTGTGCGTCTATTGATGCTTAGCAATCGTATAAACACATTAATAAAACAATGCAACAAGAAACTTACAAGTAAAGTTGTAAAACTTGAAATATTTGTTTGCACACGTTACTTAGTGTTTGCAGTAGGCATACATCTATTTAAAGCTTTCCGGTGTTGTCAGTTGTCACATTAGCTGCCAGTCGTGGCCGAGCAGCAGCGGAGTTAACATCGCGTCCGGTGTGCCGAGTTCTGTCGCCCCCCCCCCTCCCTTGGGTCTCTTAAACGGGGCTTCTGTTCCGACGCGCTTAGTAAGAGTTCTATATTAGTGTCAGTCGCGTCTAGGGTTGTCCAACATGTCTAATGTGCGCGTGAATACCTCGCGTATCGTGTTTGCCAAACGACCTTCGGCCATGGAAATACATGAATGGATTGATACGGTTTTAACTGTAACAGAAGATCAAGATTGAAGCTATTCAACTGGATGGGCACCAGAACGGTTTGTTTTTAAAACTTGTTTCCTCTGGACCTTGTGAAGCGATGCTGCGTCGCACCAACGGCCAGTCAGCTTTAGTCACCGCAGACCAGGAAATCATCAACGTCACCATCGAACAAGCTTTCGACAACTTAAAACTGGTAAGAATTCCAAATTTACCTATAGAAATAGACAACCAAAAAATTCAGACGGAGTTAGTGAAGTATGGTCGACTTGTTACATTACAAGATGAAGTATGGAATCATAAATACAAATGCCAAGTAAAAACGGGAGTACGCATGGCAAAGATGGAAATAAAAAAAGACATTTCATCTTACGTGTCAGTTGACGGCTTTCGGGCTGTAATTATATATCCCGAACAACCACGAACGTGCAGTTACTGCCGGTCTCCTACTCATGAACGAATTGCGTGTCCTGGTTTGCAAGAAAAGGACGCACGTGCAATACGCCGCTGGGGGATGAATAGGGCAACAGAAAATCTCGCAGCTGACACGCCTATGCTGTCCACCCCTGTACAGCACTCTCCCCGAGCGGATTACCCCCCACTTCACAGAAGCGAGCAGCAAAATCCAGTACAAACACCTGTCGGTGACTCATCTGCTGAGCATGCGGTCAACCGGAACGCCTTAGTGGCCGCGCCACGCCAGATACACGTGGAGGCTGCTCAAAATACTGTTACAGCTCGCGCAGGGCTACCACACACACACAGGATGTCTCGCCGCTAGACATTCCATTGTCCTCTGCTTCATGGGTGGACAGCATGGACGTGGAGAGCGTAAACAATGCAACCACACGACCAGAGCATGTAACAACTGCGGATGAAAATATGTCTGTAAGAGAAAAGCGACCGTACGAACGTGACGCCCGGGCCACAAGAGTCAGTCCTGTTCGCAAAGCGAAGGTGTTATCGCAGAGTGAACAAGCACAGCTACAAGACAAACTAGCAAAGGCCGTTATAAATAAAATGGGTGCCTCTAGCCGAGAACGTCCTGATAACCCAACTAACTAACAATACGACCGGCACATGTGTGCATCCCCACCTGTATGCCCTATTACCGGCCCCCATTGTTCTTTGTCCACTTTTCCTTTTTGTCCACCTTTCCATTTCCTTCTCTCTGATACTATCACTACATTTTTGAGGCACGCATGATAGAGTTATTGACAATTTTAACTTTAAATATTTGTGCAGTCTCGGCCAGTGCGCGATTGGCGGCACTAGAGACACTGATTCGAACACAGGCAGTTGACATTGCATTCTTACAAGAAGTAGCGAGTCAAAATTTTATAGGGTTTCATACCTTCAATGTGTATACAAACGTTGGCGACGGGGGACAGCGATTATTACACGTGCGGGGCTGGAACTTTAAGACCTGCGCTACCACCCGTCAGGCCGAGTGACGTCAGGACGAATAAACGATGTGTCGCTAGTCAATGTTTATGCTCCCTCCGGCTCCCAAGCGAGATATGAAATAAATCAGTTTTTCTCCGTGGATTTGATTCCGTTTTTCCATCCACCCTGCAATCAGTTCATACTCGGTGAAGATTTCAACTGCATAGTTCACCCCCATGATCATCAGGGTGGCATATATCCTACTAATGCTGCTCTATCTACTTTAATATCTCGCTTAGACTAGAGTGATGTTGCATCTAACATCCAAGGAATTCATTACACCTATGTGACTTCACAGAGTCGGTCTAGGATTGACCGATTCTACGTGAAAAAACACCATATACATAAGGTGCATCGATATGACGTTCTTCCGGTAGCGTTCAGCGATCACTCTGCAGCGATATTTACGTATGAAAAGTTTGCGAATGTAACACGGTTTGGCAGAGGGACATGGCGTCTAAATACGTCTTTATTGGACAGCTCAGAAGTAAAAGAGGACTTCCTAGCTAATTGGGTACGTTGGCATAGCAAAAAATACCAGTTCCCCTCTGTGGCGATGCGGTGGGATGTGTGTGTAAAACCGAACGTCATGAGGCTTTTTAAAAGGCATGCGTACCGGCTGGCAGAAGAACGTAGGGGAACACGTGCATTCTACGAACGTATGCTACACGAACTTCACCTGCAGGCAAACAATGGTGCACACGTAACTCCACGTATTAGAGACACGAAACAGAAGCGTATGCACTTATTGAGTGAACAGTTTAAAAATCGTAATATTATGATAAATGATAAAAGTCTATTCGCAGAAGAGAAATTTAGCATGTTTAGTATCATTAAGGAACAACAGCAAATACGACGCAAGGTTATCAACCAGCTTACTGACAGTGATGGCGCTATTGTTCGGGACCGGCCGGAAATAGTGCAAACGCTTAGCAGTTACTTTGCAAATTTATATTCGAAACAAGACACGGACGATTAATACAATAATACAAGTTAATACAATAATACAGCAATTGCCATCAAAAAAAATCTGGTATTGACGGTATTCCATACGAATTTTACAAAACTGATTGGGATATTATTGGTACCGACTTCTGCGAAGTTGTTCGCGATGTGCTTGAAAGAGGGGAGTTATGCAAGTCTCATAAAGAAGGGATAATTGTTCTTATACCCAAAATATCCCGTCCACTTAAACCCGCAGACTATAGGCCAATTACACTTGTATGTGCCGATTATAAAATAATTGCTCGGGTTTGTGCGACCAGATTAACCAAGGGATTGTCAGATATAAGGCGTGCTTGCCCTAAGGGACATTCAATTACTTTCGTCAATACAACACAGTAAAATGGCCATCTTGAGTATTGATATGGATAAATTTTTACTTCATGTTATGCATCATTTCGATTTTCCAGCCAATGCAGTACAGTGGGTGCGGATGGTGTGAACCGGAATTTGGTCACGGCTGTTGGTTAACGGATTCCTTACCCCACCAATTAATATCGAGAGTTCAGTTCGACAAGGATGCCCTCTATCCATGATTTTATTTACAATCGCCATCTCTGCAGAATGCTCAGTGCCCGCTTGCAAGGATTCCCCGTAGCGAACCTGTCCTTTAAATTAAATGCCTATGCTGATGACATCACATGTGTCGTTCGTTCAGAGCGGGAAATTACAGAGACGGCAGAATATCTGGACCTTTTTCGCAGTGTCTCTAATCTGCGAGCGAATGCTAACAAAACTGCCGTACTGGAGCTCAGCGCGACCAGCGAGCCATTTGACGACGTTTTTTCCCTTTCGGAGGTCCGAAACTGTGAAAATATTGGGCAAATACTTCCATGCAGACGCCACTCTTATGCTGCATTATAATTGGAACATGACAATAAATAAACTCCGTGCTCGTCAAATAGAAATGAATTATCGTCGTACAAATATTATACAGAGGGTTACTTTAATAAATGTATTCTTACTTGCGAAGCTGTGGTATGTGTCACATATATTCCCACTACCACGTCAACAAAGTGCACAAATACTACAGATTGTTGGCCGCATGTTGTGGAAATCTTATATATTTAAATTATCTAGGCCGCAACTTTATCTTTCCTTGCAAGACGGAGGCCTGAGTCTAATTAATCACGTTTTGAAGCGTGAGGCCTTATATCAGTCTTCAGCAATTGCAACAATTTTGCGCCCAGAGGACATTTACGCAGCATTACAGAAAATGATGTTGTCTGAAGTTAGACGCATGCCACTTCAATACCGTCAGGCAAAGGAAGCACTCGCAACTCTAGTAGAACACTTACCGGAAGGGACAGTCGCATCAGCGAGATATTTCTACATTCGGGCTTCCAAAACGTCGGCTGTCATACCATCTGTTGTGAATCGCACCCACCCCAACCATCCGCTGGAGGCGCCCATGGAAAATACTTGCCGATCCTAACCTTTCCTCGGATCTTCGAGCTGCAGCATTCGGCTTCTACAATAATATCGTGGCAACTCAGCAGCGTAAATACAGCATTCACCTGACAGCTGACCCTACATGCCCGCTGTGTGGCAACACCGACACGGCCCCTCATAGGGTAATTTCCTGTGTTTATGCAGCTCCCATCTGGCAGTGGTGTCGCGTACGAGTACGAAAAATAATTCGCGATGAACGTGGAGATGTCAGCGACATGCACATGCTTCCTTGCGATTTCTTCACCTCCCCCTCATTTCGACGAAGAGCTGCGGCCTGGTATATACTTCATGCGATCGGTTTTTTGGTGGACCATTCGAGACCGGTGACAGTTCAAGACTTTGTCCAGTTTCTTCATCAAGATAGGTGGAACATGGCGCGGCGTGGCACATTGCGTCAGTGGTACGGCAATATTTTATTTTCATTCTGACGTTCACGCCTACAGGAAGTGCGTGTATATTACCGAGGTTGGGTGTACGCTTTGCGCTGCCCACCCCTCGGTCTTTACAAGTCTACAATTTAATGTTCCAGTAGTAATCGTCGATAGGTGGTAGTGTTATAAGTCAGTGTCACGTGTCGGGGTGTACGCCATGCGCTGCCCCTCACGTTAAATAATTTTTTATGTGTTCATCGACTTTGTCAGTAAAACCAGTTCACCAAATGTTCAGATAGTTTTGTGCCCCTATGTAAGAATTATGTAGATATTTTATTGAGTATTTTGTTATTGTTTATATTGTGGGTTGAATGTGTACTGTATATAATAGGTTGAGGGTAAACGCCTCTGTATACAGTGTGCGATAATAAATCTATTTTTATAAAAAAATAAATAAAAAAAAAAGTCGGTAAAGCGGTGGACTATAGAGTTAAGACGCAGCAATCCATAGGTCGCTGGTTCAAATCCGGCCCGAAGGAGAAATTTTACTTCTAATTTTCTAGCACTAGCTTTCGAGTTGTGTTTATAAATTATTTTTTGCTGATACTATTGTAAACTACTATTGAAATAAAATAAAATTTAAAAAAGGATTACTAAGGCGTAGCGCGCGGGCCCAAATGATCTATGTTCGAATCTCAGTCGAACTTGTAAAAATTTTTTTATATCGGCCCAAAATGTTTAATGCGCGTACCGTATAGTCGAACAAATCTTTAGCTACACAAACCAAATCTTAAAGTTTGGGGCAACCAAATGAGAACAACAAAATAATTTGGTTTCACCAGACAAATCTTGTTTGATCCAATAAAACCTTTTTCTCAGTGTAGGTAAAGACCGCTTCTTTTAAACTTAAAAGTATTAATGTCTTGCGGGATGCGCATTATTATTATTATTATTATTTTATTACAGCGATTCTGAAGAGGGTGCTCTGGTCTCAGTTCTGTGTTCGGAAGTTACGGTACAACTTCGTTGAACTTTGTCGCCTTTGTATATCCTTTTGTTGTCGAATATAAACTCGAGCGTTGGCTCGATTCGTTCTCTTCGTCGGTCGACTCTCGGGCTTCCATTTGCAGAAGCAGGACGAGTGTTGACCATCGCCGAGGTTTTGTTGGCTGTTCTGCATTTAGGGCGGACGTCTGCGGCAAGGGACTAGTGCCTTTCAGACAATGTCGCACGGAAACCGCTCCCCCCCCCCCCCCCCCCCGGGCATGATAACGCCACCGCTAGTTTCCGACACGTCAATACACAAGGAAAGATCTTCAAGGACGGGCGGGACAGGGAATTTTTTCCCCTTCGAAAATACGGCGAACCAAAATTCCCTACACGTAAATAACGATTCATATTACTGGAACGTCCAACTATGCTATACAATTTTTTTTTCGCGCCAGATATTTGTTTCTTTCACAACTGACTGCACATTTTGCGTATAAATCAATCTCAAATTATGTACAAACCCCTTTTTTTTATAATTTTTTATGCCTTAAAGGTAACGCACCCTTTTTATGTCATTACATACTTGCGAATGCCCAATCTTACTGCCTACGTATGGACAAATTGTTAAAATAAAATAATTTATTTTCTACTTTCCGTTTCGCATGCGTTTAATACAAAATGCAATTAGTTTTAAAAAGACAAATAGCGCTTTATTTTATAATCTGTTCTAACAATAACTGCTTTCGAAGTGCTCTGTCCATACTCTGCGACAATTTGTGATTCATGACATATTTAGGAAATAATCAAACACGTTATACATGGGGGAATTTTTCTAAATTTTGATATAAACCGTGTGAAGAAACGGCAAATAGACTATATCTGGGATTTGAAGCTGGTAAAAAACGCGTGAGTATTAAAATATTTAACTGAAAGTACGAGAAAATTTTTTTTTTTTTTTTTTTTTTTTTTTTTGCGTATTTGATGGTATTGTAAATGCCTGTTTTGTAACTGGAACTGAAGTTACCATAAATTATTCTACTTAAATGAACTTCCACTATCTCTAGTAAATTAAATGTCCTGAATAGGACTTAACCAGTTTTTGATCATGTTGGTATGAAAGAGGTGATCTCTTTCATACCAACATGATCAAAAACTGGTTAAGTAATAGGGAATGTCACAAGATGCGGCTTTTTTTCAAGACATTAACGCCGGCAGCATCTCACCGGAAGCACCTAACATTTCGTGGAATTTGCTATTTCTCTACCCCACGAAACGCGTTCGAATTTCTCACCAACGACTTTGAGTGATTCTGACAGCCAGACACGTCCTCTGCGGATACAGGCAGATCAGTGTGTTTTATACCATGTCTAGCCAACAACTGTAAAAACTGCATGTTTTCGCATAAAATCACAACTCGCCTTTCGATTCAACACTAAAAAAAACTTCACGCCCCAGCATTTGGATGAAGAGTTTTTGATGTGACCTTAATTAATATCGGACAATATTTATAATTAATCGGAGGCATTCGGTACGGTAAACAACTCAAAGCGCGCGCTTGCAGAAAAAAAAAAAAAGCTAAACAAATATTTAGACGCCGCGAACTCGATCTTTCTCTATTCGACGAAAAACGTTCACGGAAAGTTTTCAATTACACGCGGCGAGTTTACAAATTAATATATTTCTTTAATTGTAGTTTTCAACGTCGTTAAGAGTTTTTCTGTGCCATGGCAGTTCAGTAGAAAAGAACCAACTTTATAAACTCAGAAGATATGAGAGCTTGGGAAAGATAAATGCAAATTAAAACCATCGGAGTTTGCCAGAATATATTGTTTTCCAGGGAATTAACACTAGGAAAATTCTGTAAAGCAAAATGTGTAAAACAGTTTTGCATGAGGTTTTCAGTGCAGCAGCGACCTTACTTCAGTATAGGATCAGGGTGATGCGATAATTGCTAGAGTGACAACGTAAGTCATACTGAAATATTCTCTGGTGAAGGAAGTATTTATTTATAGAAAAAACACAGTTTTATGCTAAATGATTTATATTTGAGAATGCAATTACAGACACTGTAATAACAAGGGTACCAACTGCCAACAACAGCATTTTTTTTAAATTGTCAATACAAAAGTTCGATTCACGTGGTTTGTTATTTTTCTAAATATTATCAGCCATTGTAACTGATTTTCAAGTTTCTTAACTATTTTCCACACCTCCGAGTCATAATGGACAGTTTCTCTAATGACTGAGCTTTGCAGTATATCTGAAACTTAATTGATAAACTTTCGATGGTTTATCTGGTTTAAAGCAATGCTCCGGGTATTACGCTTGTTGGTTCAAGTATAAGTTACAGCGCTTATTCGCGGTTATTTACAACTTTTCTGGAGCCCCGCTAACCTCGGGCCACTTGCTACATATCCTTCCGCCGCTTGTAAATAAATATATGTCAGCAATTTGATACAAAATGTCCAAGGGAAACCAGTGCACTATGTTTGTAGGTTGGACAAATGATAGAAATAAATCGCTTTATACATGAATGCATAGCAATAGAACGTGTTTCCAGAAATGTAGTCCTGAAGATCTAAGCATGACAGTAAGCAACATTCAATTTAAAAAACATCGCAAAGAAAATTAATTTAAAAATAGTTTTACAAAATAACTATTTCTCACTAGCCATTCCCAATATGCCTATTTTTCCCTGTTTTAAATTCATAATGAAAAATTAATACATATTGAAGTTTATAAACATAACTCATGTGGTGTACGATTTATTTGCGAAAAAACTAACATCATATGGACAGAGCGATTTTTCAAAGATTTTTTTTTCACAAATGGTGATTATACTGAGAAAATAATATAATTTATGGACTTATATACGCAGCCTCCCGGTTGGATGTAAGTAATACAAGATGGGGCGTAAAAAAACCCGAGCAAATTTACAATTAAAATATAATTGAAGTCGACGTTTGTAACCCAGACAGTATCTTGGCCACGGCAGACCTCATACCGCTGCGATTCGTTTCCGACTCTCGATTGATAGAAGCAAAATGTTTTTACTCTACAGGAGCACTGTCTTGCATGTTGAAGGCCAATAAGTGCTGTGCCACAAATAATAACGTTGTTTGGTCACACATCACGCGCGCCTTGTTCGCACTAGAAATTATTTTTGCCTTCCATACTAACAGGCTGCACTCTGAGAAGGATAATAATTCACCATAATTCCAGCCTTGCTTACGACCTGCTTTTCTTCTCACTTCGTATACTTACGTCATGTGTAAACTCAAATTTGACATAGGCCTCATCAATTAATTCCTGCGCCATACAAGTGAAACCATGGAATTAAAAATTAATGTAAATGCATTACTACATGTGATTTTTTTTTTTTTAAACTACATGTCAAAATTAAAACCAGGGCGTCTATGGGCAGATATAAACAAGAAATCCTAGTAGCAAAATATTCGGAAAATTCATCTAGTATTTTTGTATTGAAACTGAAGTTGGCAAAAACAGCACCGCGAGTCCGCAACTTCACGCACCTGCGTGGACGACAAGTTGCATAACACGAAGGCGAAAGGAAATGACGCGCCATGCGGAGAGCGCCTGCGTGCGACAGCTACATGGACGATGGCAGATTAGTAACTAACAAGTAAAGGCTGCCGGAAGTGATTGCGCTTCATTTGCAACTACACGCAAACAGCAGTACTGGCGTTGTAGGGTCTGCACGTGCTCTCGTGGTGGGCTACGTACAGACTGTCACCGCATGACGCGCCAGCTCCTTTCGCCTTCGTCATATGCAACTTGTACTGCACGCAGGTACGTGAAGTTACGGACTACCGGCGCTGTTTTACTTACTTCAATTTCAACTATTATAAAATAGTCTATGTGTTTTCCGGACATTTTGCTACAAAGATCTGTTGTTTATATTAGATCATATAGATGCCAACGCACCACACTCATCCCCCGAGCAGCTCGGAAGTGGAATAAAATACAATTTGTAATAATATACCACAATAATCAATCAAAAAGTATTGGTATGCAAGTTAATAAAAAAAAGAAGTTAAAGTTACGTGATTCGAGAGCCAAAGGAAGGAAAATTGTAATATAGAAAAAAACAACGATAAGCTAAAGGAAACACTTATATCCTTGCATGACATGACGGTTCTTTTCCCCTTCGTGATATGCAACTTGTGCACGCAGAGATATGATGAGTTCCGGACCACAGACGCTGTTTTGCTAATTTCAATTTAAAAAATACTAGATGAATTTTCCGAACATTTTGCTACTAGGATTTCTTGTTTACATTAGCCCATAGATGCCGTGCTGAACATGTTTAAAAACACCTTCTGTAGTTCGTTATTCGCTTCTACTTCTAGCTTTCCTGTACCCTGCCAAAGCTGTACTCCCAGGATGTTCCTTCGCCTCGTGCGTACAAAGCTTGAGAGTGGGAGGGACCCCTGCACGTTTCGTGAAATAGTAGTTTGCGCGAATACGCGTCTCTCGGTAAATAAATGTTATGCAAATACCCCTTCTTGTAAGAAAACATAAAAATCAGTTCTCTTTTCCATATATTTTTTTTTTCATTCACTTTTGTCATATCAAGTGTATTCTCGGAGGAAAAAAAAACCGTGAAAACGGTAAAGTATCGCATTTTCAACGCTTGCCTCTGCAGCTTCCTTAAGCGGCAAGAGAAAAGTACAAACATACGGGCGTATTCTGGCGGCTTTCGTGGCGTGTAATAAAGTCCCTCTGTTACAGATCTAATTTACAGAGTACAGCTTCACGACGGAAACACTGCACGCCTTGCGCGTAGGAGCGATGAGGCACTAGGCGTGCGTGTTAGTGTCGCCCGTATCGCTCCCTCGCTTCTTGACCTTGGACGCGGGGGTCCATCCCCAGTCTTAGCAGTCTCTAGAGAATTACACTAACGGGACATAGCACAGCATTTGTGCGTACTCAGTATAATAATATTATTCATGAGAACTATTTACTACTAGGAATTACCAACACACCTTATAATTTACTCTCTGTTTTATTAATAGTATTAATTATGAATGTAATATTGTAATTTATAAATTATCAGTAAAAGTTCAATTTTACCAAAACTACTAAAGTATTTTTATGTAAACTTAAGTATAAAACGCTTGTGATACATGGAATATTTAGGTAGCGGTTGTTCACGATAAAGTGAGCACTTAGAAATCAACCTATGCATATATTTTAATGGACGTACTGAGTGATTTGCGCCTAGTAAAGTTGGTAACGGTGGAAGGAAAGTAGTTCCATATCGTAACGTCGAATGAAAAATGTTAGGTAAGCGCTTGTGATAACTTAAAATCTTTCTTTTCCTTCTTATTGTTTTTTAATGCATCGAAGTGTGAAAATGAGCAGATTCGTAAAATATTTATTTTTCTAATGATTTCACAGTTTCACTTGTTCGACGCATGAATAAAGTGATGAGGCACATGGCAATATTAATTCTATATGACGCGGAAGAATATACAACGTGCATACAAGTAGATCGTAAGCAGGACTTTGAAAAGTGCTCATTTGACCGTGAACAGCGTATAGCAAACAAATGCGACATGCATTGGGGTGATTTTTCTAAAGTTTGATTCAAAAAGTGTGAAGAAACTGCGAATAGACTGTACAAATTCGCGCTCTGATGTGACAACAAGAAACACTAATACAAGAGCCATTAATTTAAACATTACGCTCGCAATAGAACGTCAAGTCTTAGAACTATTTTTACTAATTAACTACCAACTAACTGGGAGCATGCATGATAGTTTTACTGTGGATTATGCTTGGTCATGAGCAGTGATTTTTTTTTCTCACAGGTTGATTTCGTAAAAGCTTACTTTTCCTTGAAAAGCCTTTAAATGACGGTACGCTGTTTTGCTAATTTCTAACCCTTTCGACTGGGAACGTAATTAGCCAATGTGCATAGACTGGAATAAAAATTAAATAATTATATTTGTAATTATTATTTTTTTTTAATAAGTTCCTAGCAACAGAAGTAGAAATTTTTATTTAGTCCGAAAGTCAAACAGATTCATAAATTCTATCATCTAGACTATAATCAGCTAGTTTTTAAATTAAAGTCTTTTTTTTTTATAACGATGCTGAAGATCCTAAGGCAACTCTGAATTGCCGTGTTTGTCTACAGGATTTCAGCAATCCGGCTCAGTGGGCTAGTCCCCTCCTAGGAAACAAGTTCAAATATCACCTGGTGTGTTTTTATTATTTTATTTTCAATTACTTGCTTTTCTAGAGTATTTTCGACATATCCGCCCCCCCCCCTAACCCAAACTTCAGGAATATATTTTAATTCTGTGTTTGTGTTTGGATTTTCACCGCCGGCGCCAGTCTAGTTTAACCTTCATAATCTGTTTGGCCGACACTCCAAACTAGGTTCTTAACTAGTAAATGGAACTACCGCATCTGTCTCGATAGGCTTGCACCAATCGAACAACGCTGATGCAGTGCGGTCAGGATGCTGCAATACGAGTGCGGGAAAAAAAATAAACCGGATGAAAAGTTCAAAAACGCCTCCCACGTTCCAGAAATAAACCCGTCCTGACATGGCTCCAGCAAGCGATGAACTCGAATAACAGTTGTGGTTGGTCGACGAAGCCCGAGAGAATTAGACGGAGAAAGGTTGTGGGGGGGGGGGGGTGGAGTGGTTTTTTGTTACCGTGTTACCAAGCCCAGACGTAGACTCCACGCAACCTGAGAACTACCTACCCAGAAGCTACGAGGTCAATGTTTTACCCTTCTTTCATTAAACCTACGAGAACTGGATACCAAAAGAAAAATTTCGTCTCGTGCCAATCACTGTCTGCTTGAATACATTACATGTAACGCAATCTGGAGGAAATTTTTTGCGTCGTTGCATGTCAAACACAGTGCTACTGTGTTTGAAACACGGAGAAATAACTCGCAGAAACTTAATGATTTATTTCGAAAGAAAATGGAATGATTATAGGGCTACTTCAAAATATTCCTGTTACTACATAGAAGAAAAAAAAACGTTTTTATTTGTTAAATATAATTAATTTTTGTACACATTAAATTTTTAGCATTCCGACACTAACAATAAATTTTTGCTATAAACATTTCATTTTTCAATATTTTTTTCCCCAGATAGTTTGCTTTACTTTATTTGCATTTTTAAAAACCATGTTTGTGATTTGGACGTGATGATGCAAACATTATGAAATTATAATATTTATTCCTGTGAATGGAATTGTCTGCAATGTCTGCTAGTTGAACAGTGTCTGCCGGAAACTTAAAATTAATTAATTCGTTACAATCCAGTGTATAATCCACTCACGGTTACTTCAAACTTTTATGAAGCCCTGTTTAAGTTCTACTTCCAGGATATTCCTCCGCCTCGTGCAAACTAAGCTTAACTAAGTCTGAACAATTACACCAGGGAGACAACGCACCGAATTCGTGTATAAGAACTATTTCTCACCAGGCGCTACCAACACACATGTTTTCCCATTGTTTTTTATTCAAATTATTTATAAATGAAGCATTGTAATTTATATAGGTAAAATATTAATATTTAAATTTAACAGGGAAAAAAGTAACTTTTACGAACACAAGTATAAAATGCTTGTGATACATGGCATATGTTGGAAATAAGTAAAAACGTCATACATGGGGAGATTTTTCAAATGTTTGATTCAAAAAGTGTGCAGAAACCGCAAATAGACTATTAACACATTTTTCATCGTTCACAATGTGGCGGGTAGGCCTACCTTCATCTTGGCAGATGAATTTCGAGACATTTCCAGGATAGAAACTCAGCTATTGGCTACTTGAACTTAATTGAGCTCACGTACGAAAGTCTTAGTTTGGATCTATTATTCTTGTCATTCTGTAACCATCCGCCATATGTAAAATTAACATTGCCATGGACCCTGTCACAGAGACGCAAGTATGTTACTAATATGAAAATTCTTATTTTCATATGTATAAAACAAGCGTAAATTAAACTACATAAATGAGATGTTCACTAATTCAAAAGTAACACATTTCTACACGATTTTAAGAAATACAACTATTTTCCCGACTTCGCTGCAAACTTTACTGGACGTATGGCAGTAAAGGTTGGTGTACGATTAAGAACTTATATAGGCTATTTAACACGGTAAAATGAGCACTTTTGAAAGCCCTGCTCAAGATCTACTTGTATGCACGTTGTGTACTAATCCGCCTTATGTGAGATTAACACTGTTATGGGCCTCATCACTTTATTCATGCGTCGATCAAGTTAAACAATGAAATTATTAGAAAATTAAATATTTAAGAGATCTGCTCAATTTTACCCTTTGATAGAAAAAATATAAAACAAAAAGCGAAAGAAATAATTTAAGTTATCATAAATGGTTTCCTAGCACCTTTTATTCGACGTTAAGATACGGAACTACTTCCCATCCATCGTTACCAACTTTACTGGGCGCATGTAACTCAGAGCGCCCGTTAAAATATACGCAGGAAGGGTTAGTGGCATTTTTCTAAGGTTAATTTCAAAACTGCTCACGTTATCGTGAACAGCCTTTACTTACGTACACTTTGTGTATTCTTCTGCCTTATGAAAATGTGCACTGCCATGGGCCTCAATACTTTGTTCATGCGCCGGTCGAGTTAAACTGTGGAATTTTGGACTAGTAAATATTTTACAAATCTGCTCATTTTTACAGTTCGGTGCATTGGGGAAACAGAAAGCGAAAGTAATGATTTAAGTTATAACAAATGTTTACATAACTCTTTTTATTCGACGTTAGGATATGGAACTACTTTCCATCCACTGTTACCAATTTAACTGGGCGCATGTCACTTGGTGCGCTCGTTAAAATATATGCAGGTAGGAGCAGTGACTTTTTTTTAATGCTGATTTCTAAAGTGCTCATTGTATCGTGAACAGATTTTTACCTAAAAACGGACGCTTACGTATCAAAATGAAAATAGGTATTGTTTATGGCACGGTTTGTGGTCGTCGTGTGCATCAGAGCTGTTTACGTACACGTTTTTCATCGTGAACTGAGCTTTACCCTATACGCATGCGCACTGCCCAGTAACCAATCTCTGTGTGCCAACATTGGCATGTTTTTTTTTTTTTTTCGGATAGTACTGACAATACAGCGTGGTTTGTAATCCAGGTTAGAACATTATTCGCCTAATATAAATACGTACTTTGAAATGTAAACACACTCCTCCAAACGAGTTTTAATGAAACAAGAATATACTAAATATTACGTCAAATATTTTCGTTGATAATAACGTATCTAATAGGAAACAGAGTGTAAAGAGATGTCTGTGTCACAAATGGAACACATTGCTACGTGTTGGGACGCCTGAGGGGCGTATCTGAGATCGTGAGGGATGGAGGCCTTAATAAAAAAACTAAAATAAACTACATATGATTTCGAATTTATTCACTCTGCTATTATCTGCAGCATTAAATTAGCTGCCTACACTTTTGCCCTTTTTATTTAACAGTGAGCGCAATATTTTATGTTTATTTGAACTCCAATTAACGTGCTTCTTAATTGTCTCTTATGGTTTAAGTCAATTATAGGCTGTTCACGGTAAAATGAGCACTTTTGGAATCCCTGCGCAAGATCTAATTGTATGCACGTTATGTATTCTTCCGTCTTATGTAAAATTAACATTGTCATGGGCCTCGTCACTTTATTCACGCGTCGATCAGGTGAAACTGTAAAATTATTAAAAAAAACCTAAATATGTTACAAATCTGATAATTTTTTTATACTCCGGTGTATTAAAAAATCAGAAAGCGAAAAAAAATAATTTAAGATATCACAAATGGACACCTAACACTTTTTATTCGATGTCAAGATATGGAACTACTTTCCATCCATTGTTACCAACTTTACTGTGCACATGTCACTCAGTGCGCCCGTTGAAATATATGGAGGCAGGGGCAGCGACTTTTTTTCTGAGGTTGATTTCAAAAGTGCTCGCTTTACCGTGAACAGCCTTTAGCTCATACTCATTATTAGCACCTTTTCAGGCGGTCTGTTTCCATAATTTATAACGTCTTTCACTCACGCATTTAGTCCAATAGTCCAGCCTGCCAGCCGCGTCCTTCAAAACACCGTCACTCGAAGTCGCCGACTTCCCTTCTCCACTATAGTCACTCATCCATTCAACAGCTCCAATTCGAACCTCGTGGTCTGGAGGCGTGTCACACTTACATACTGTCTATCTCATATAAGATGGCAAGATTTTGACAGTCAGTGAGTGGTAACTTGACGTATACGAAACAAACTAAAGTGCCGTTTACAAAATTGTGTATCAGCTTATGCACGAACGAACAAAAGTTAATATGAAGTTGACTATTCTGAGTGCACTGGCGACGCTCATTAGACAAGTGTGAAATACGCGATAACAAAGAGTTCCTATATTAATTAATATATTTTATTTTACGTGGTCACACAACAGCGGTTGTAAGTGTTACAAACTAATCTTCGTGCTAAAGTAGTAATGTATAGAAAAATTGATGTTAATATTTAATTATTTTTTTAAATAATTTGATGAAATATATTTCAAATTCATGTCATTTCGAGACAGTAAGAGGAGAAAAGTCAAGTTTTAAAAAGCAAGATCTAGAGGCGGCGAACCTGCTGCTATCTGTAGGCTCACACACTTAACCATGTCGTAAGCGCCATCTGTGATTCCTTTCTCGAACCTAATCAGCTATAACGCTCAAATTAATATGTTTCGATGTAAAATAAATTTACGAACAGATACCAATAGTTTTATTTTCCCGCGATCTCTGCGTAATTTTTAAAGGAACATATATTTCGTGTACAGCGATTTTGATTACTAGTATTTTCTATTGGGCCAGTAATTGTCCTTCTATGTCCCAAACACGCCATGTTTTTTTTACCGAAACTACTTCCTTGTTTTCGTGTAGCATCCAACTGACACACCAGCTGATAGCGAAAGGATACATAAACTAAAAGTAAACATTAGTTGAACTGTCAAAATCTTGCCGTCTTATATGAGACAGACAGTACTGTCAGGGCGACCATCTGGAAGGTTCAACGCACCCCGAGACGCGCTGCGAGAACGAGGTCAGTAATCCAGAACATTCTTCAGATATCTACCGATAACAACGCCACCAGAGTCCGCGGCGCGCGTCTGTAATTCGAAACCCATCTCTGCCTGGCCTTCGTTTCCGTCGCTATCGTATGACCACTCTCTTTCCTTTTCTAAATTTTTAAATGACAAGCACTATTATATGAATAAAATACCTTAACGATTTGAATTTAACCAAACTGTATACAAATTGATTAGAGGAAGTATACAAGCATCTCAAAGCATTTGTTTACAAATCATATTTCTAACCTAAAATCCAAACCATGCCGCTTTCGCTGGACGTGTTGGCAGAAAAGCAGTTCAATGTTGGGACTCGTAGATTGGTTTTGCGCAGCCAGCGAGATCGTTCTACCTCATATTTACGTATGTTAGTTAAGCAGGTGAGTTAAGCTGGACTCACAATCATCCGTCGCACCCGTCAGTCAACCGTTATCAGTCGGTCATCCGTCTGATGTTTCGTCCGTCAGTTGAATGTGACTCACAACAATCCATCGTCCATCGATCCAGTAAAATATCAGCGTCACAACTTAACATCGCGATCTTTCTTTCGTAGAAAGTATATTTTGGTTGGAAATACATTTTCGAAACATTTTGGGGGAAACAATTTTTTTAAGTGATAAAAATTTATATTGAATTATTATTTTTGTTTTAAATTCCTGAATTTACCACAAAGATAAATATACACATATCCACTGCATTGGATTTTATTTCAAAGTGCGTATTCGCGTCTACGGAACATCGTCAGAAGGCAATGGCCTATCCGTCGGTCCGTTGAAAGTTAAAGTCTTGAAATATATTTAACGGATAAAAAAAAAAATTGGGTTTGGCTGTGTTGGGGACACGGCCGTTTGTTTTGCGTGAATACGTCTACGTCGACGGGTTCGGACGCCTTGATGTTTATTTTACGTTCCCGGCACAGCTTCACTCGATCATATGGGATTTTATGGGTAACACTGAATTCCTTTTGAGATGCTCTTCCAGCCGTATACGATTGCTGTATTTCGACCTGGCTTTTTTGACGAGTATATGCCGACAATGTGTCAAGTTTTCTTAATTTTTTACATTAAACTCATACAATTTCACCATAAACACGCCACACAAATGTTTCTATACACGCAATCGATTGATCCTGGCGAGAGTTGTCGACTGAAACTTAAACGAGCGTCGTAGCTTCTCCTAGTCAAAAGTTATACTACGCGGAAGTTATGAGACGCGGCGAAACGACACCCCTTCCACCTTAACCGCGCGCGATGCTTCGCAGTCCTCACTCAACTAACATACACATTGTCTGATCCTGTGTCGATCGAGTGGTGTAATTGAATTTTGAATGTCGACGATATATTCGGAGCTGCAATGCTAAACTATATCCCCCCGATTATGTTATCAGTATTTTCTGGATTCCCCCCCCCCCCCCACTATGGTCGCAAATCTAAAGACGTATTCACGTAAAAAAAAAAGGTGCCGCGCGATAGGCGGAAGTTCACGTGACCGCCTGACGGATGCGAGAGATGGTTGTGAGTCCACCTTAACGCCGCGCCGTGCCGGGAACCGACGGGAGCCCACGACGGGCTGCAGAGACACTCGTGACCAACGCCGCAGCGGCACGGGCGATGACGTGTAGCCTCTGACCCACCGACCTCGCGGCGCCCGTGCTGGAAGGTCACCGCGTACACGGCCGTCCCGTCAAGGCGTCCGTCACCTCACACCGGCACGTAGCTGCTGTCCGTAGTCAACTCACGGGTTTCATCGAAATTTTTTTAATCACGCCTTTGAAATATCACTCCATGAGCGACGTGTTGGGTTCGTTCCTAAATGTGCCACGTATTAAACGCTGTTCACGGTAAAATGAGTATTTTTGAAAGCTCTGCTTAAGATCTAATTATATGCACTTTGTGTATTCTTCAACCTTATGTAAAATTATCATTGCCATGCGCCTCATCTCTTTATTCGTGCGTTGGTATAGTGAAACTGCGAAATTATTTATAAATCAACTATTTTTTATATACTGAAGCGTAAAAAAAAAACCCCCGAAAGCATAAGAAATCAATTTAAATTTTCACAAATGGTTACCTAACACTTTTTATACGACGTTAACATATGGAACTACTTTCCATCCATCGTTACCAACTTTACCGGGCGCATGTCACTCAGCGTGCCCGTTAAAATATATGCAGGCAGGGGCAGTGACAATTTTTCTAAGGTTGATTTTAGAAGTGCTCGCATTACCGTGAACAGCCGACAACATAAATCCTGCGCACGCGTCCGGGAATCTAACAGTCACGTCGCACAACTGTCTATCGGTCGATTGCACAACTCTAGGCAGCAGCCCTAGCCCAAGACTGTTCAGGGAATTGAGAGGTGTCTGACGGGAAGGTAGGATTCACTGACGATGTGCAAGCAGCAAGCAGCGTTGCAGGTTCTGACGAATGAACAGCTGCCAGCTACAATGGCACCTTTTAAATGGGGACGTATTTCTGTTTCATTTTCTGCTGTGAGGTTTCGTGATTTCGAAAGTGAATATTTGGAAAATAAATTAATCCAGAAGCGCGATTCATATCTGAAAAACAATAAAAAAAATTATAATGGCAAGGACTGGTAACAATACAAAGAATATGCCGTACTTTACGCAAGTTGCCCATTTTGCATGTATTGTGTGAATGTTTCGCATACACCGTTACTGAGCATAAGTCCTTCAATAGCAAAATCAGTGGCGTAACCAGGAATTACTTGATTGGGGGAGGGGGGAGGTTTACACTAACTGAAGTGAAGGAAGACAAGTTACACCGGTATCAGTGGTGCTAATGAAGGTGTTGATTAAAACAAATAGGAGAAAAATTACTTCAAATATAATAAACTGCACTACAGTTAACGGCAACCGCATATTTTGTATCACAATTAAAGGGTTGTCAATGCATTTTATACTTTATGATGACCATTTTAGGGACAACAAAGGGGTGTTAGAACCTCCCCCACCTCCGTTTCCATTTTTCCCAAGCGTGTTAAGTCCATTCATAGTCACTTACGACTTTTTTTTTTTTTTAAGCCCTGCTGAAGTTCTACTTTCAGACTATTCCTCCGCCTCGGGTAAACAAAGTTTAACTAAGCGTGGAAAATTACACTAAAGGGTCAACGCACCGCATTCGTGCGCACTCACAAAAACATATATTTTACTTAAGAACTATTTCTTACTAGACATTCCCAACAAGCCTATGTTTCTGCTTGATTCATTCATACTAGTTATAAACGAATTATTATAATTTGTGGGTAAAGTATAAGAACACATACAGTTTAACAAAAAATAAGAGGTAAATTTCTGTTAAAATAAGTATAACACGCTTGTGATAAACGACGTTTCTTTCATAGATGGAGGGATTTTTTTTCCAAACTGCGAATAGACTACAGTTGCCGCCTCCGACTATGCACACCAACATGTGTGAAGAGCAGGAGGATTACTTACCATCTCAAGACGCCTTCCGCTGCCGGGAACAATCGACGACGGCTTCTAGGGAGACCTGCGGTGGATGGCGTCATCTCCGTTTTGCCTGCGGAACACGTCGTAGTACCTCCCCCCCCCCCCCCCCAACCCCTTCTCCCCACTCGCTAACCAATCCCGCACAACATCATCCAACGGCTGACAATGGCACGAGGGATCTTCCGAGATAGCAATTTCCTGCTCGCGTCTTGAACCGCAGGCTCCAGACTCTTCCGAGCCCCCTACTGCATTCCGAGGCAGGTCAAGTCCAAAATAGCGTTTTACGCTCTTGTCATTTCCTTCTACTTAAGACCTGCAATTAAAGAATACTCAAAACAATGCCATTTCCTTTTCTTAAAAACAGTAATTAAAAAAGCACTCGAAAAGTAAAGCCGTTGCCAAATTTTACGGTTTCCTTAACCCTTTCATAACCACTTTAATTTGCGGTACCAGGTGTTTCAAACAAAATATTTTATGATGCGTGCTGTGCTTAACTTGACACAGCGCGTGTTTCGTTGTCACAGGCAATTAGCTGTAGTCTGTATGTTCGACGACAGGTACACGAAAAAATTATGACATAAACAAGTAAGACTGTTTTAGAGTCATTTACTCACAGGCAAAAAATCTTCGGTCGTTGAGCATCGCAGTGTGCGGTACAGACCAAAAAATTACCTACACGTGCCTGATGTACACACTTGTGTACACTGGGTCTAAATGGGTTGACAAAGTGGCCACAGCGCGGTCTCGTTAACAGAATTCATGGGCCATTTCCTAAATAAGTATCTTACTTTTCTTTGTATGCGCAGTCAGGAAACTTCCGGTGCGGAGTTCACAATTAGTGTTAGAACATCAGCAACGTTCCGGATTAGAATCCCAGTTAAGACAGAGATGTGTGTAGTTTTTCGATGTGATTTTATGTTTGTGTTGGGAAGTCCTAAAAATAGAAACTCTGCAAAACAAGGAATTTCCATTCGCTAAATCTCTAAATAATGGTCATATTAATTCCAAGAAATTTTTTTTTTAATCTGTGTTTATATCTATATATAGTCTCTCTCGTGTTTTAATCACAAGCTACAGTGATATTTTATTTACATTATTTGCCGAGGTCGTTAAGTTATAAAACATTATCGCTGTAGTTTTACTTTGGTCTCTCTCATTTGAGACAGTCGCGTGATTATCATAAATAAAATAACGTTTCATTTGTATTACAATGTTTAAATATTGCTAAAGATTTGTTTACCCCTCCCCCCCCCCCCCCCCAAACACGAACTACGGTTGAACTGTTACATATCAGAACGCAAATAATGAACTGACCAGTTCCAACGAAACCTTAGTCCTGTTGAACAACACCTCAAAGTGGCTGTAAGTTCTTCCTAATTTGTGTGAAGCATTAGTCGTCTCCACGCAGTATTATCATCCCGCGCATATGATTATTCTCAGTACATCCACGTCCTTGTGAAATGTGTTCCTACTTTCCTGCCGTCAGGACGCTGAGATCGATTCCATTCCGAGAGCGTGAGAACAAAGTACGTCACCGCCAGACTTCAATTCTGGATGAGTTCTGGGAAGAATGAAAGCGCAATATTGGTGTTGTCCGAAATTTTACGCTTATCATTAAAGACATCTGTCGTCCACACATCTTCGCGCTAAACCATAATCAGTAATATACCACACAAGAAACATTATTTTAATCGCGATACGTCTCAAAATTTTGTCTCCTCTGAGTACACGGGGGCCACGGTGGCTGAGCGGTTAGCCTGCTCGCCTCCCACCAAGGCGATCCGGGTTCAATCCCCGGCAGGGTCACTCCGGACCTTCGCATGTCGGAATAGTCCCGGACGATGCCGTTGTTCAGCGGGTTTTCTCGGGGATCTCCCGTTTCCCCCGCCCTCTCGTTCCGGCGCTGCTCCATGCTCCATCAATCACCCTCACCGGCTCTCAAGACTTTGATGTAAATAGCCGTCCAAATCTCTTCACTCTTCACTTACTCTGATTACATGTAGACCTACTTCAACAGTTTAGTTTGGGCATCACATTTTTCATGACAGAATTTTTGTATGTTTTGGTTGCGAGTGAATTGATTGCCAATTGACCGTTTTTATCACCAGATAGTAAATGACCATGAACCAGCGCTTGCCAAATATCATTAGTTCTTATTTTTGAAGTCGCATTTTTTTTTACCGCCATTCATAGTAGCTAATTTAGTGGTGCACATACAAATGAAAACATTTCTACAGCCAAACACATTTCTAGTCATTAGGAGAACCGCGACAGTTTTTTTTTTCTCGGTCCGTCACTTCGGCAAAGGTCGCTCAAAACGTCAATAACTCACGAGATGTCGACAAGCTTAGTGCTAGATAAGGCACGTTTGTCAAGTAAACGCTGTCCCCTTAAAAACTTCCGTACCTTTCTCAGGGAAAAATTACACGGAAACAAAGCCTCAACTTATACATGTATTAATAACTTACACAATAAACTAGTTATAATAAAAGTCAAATGCAATATTTTATTTTTCACTTCATGAAACAAGCTACTGACTTTGGCGATACCTTGAAATATAAAAACCAGAGTTGCTTCGTCCACGTGTTGGAATCAGATCACACCCAAGCTATGACGATAAATCGGTGTTATAAATAATTCGGATCAGTTTGCCGGCGAACAAGCCCCAGTTATATTTAAAAAATTGAAAATAAATACACACTAACACATACAGTATACCCCTAACCGATTGTGTCGTAGTAAAGTATGTTCAGTTCAGATGTTTGAGGCTCATTACTAGTTTCATAAATTTCCCCTGGTAATATTTAGCTATAATCCTTTCTAGGTTACTTCACACTTTTCTGAAGTCCTGCTGAAGTTCTCCTTCCAAGATATTCCTCCGCCTCGTGAAAAGTAAGCGTAACTCGTCTAGAAAATTACACCAGAGGGACAACGCACCGAATTCGTGCGCACTCAGTTGTAATGGTATTCTGCGCGAGAACTATTTCTTACTAGGCGCTACCAACATTCGTATTTTCTCACTGTTTTTACTAATATTTATTATAAGTGAAATATTATAATTTATAAATAGAATAAGGTAAAACTTTAATATAACGAAAAATAAGATACGTTCATGTTAACAGACACATAACGCTTATGATACATGACATGATTTAACGAAACACTTTCTACATGAGGTGATTTTTCAAAGGTTTGATTCAAATAGCGTGAAGAAACCGCGAAAGGACTATAGCGAGGGAATCGGTAAAATATATTTCACTCATGAGTCATTCATAGTAGGAGGGGAAGTTGTCTATATGTTGTTCACGGTACAATGAGCACTTTTGAAAGCCCTGCTTAAGGTCTACTTGTACGCACGTTGTGTATTCCTCCGTCTTATGTAAAGTTCACGTTGCCATGGGCCTCATTACTTCATTCATGCGTCGGTTAAGAGAAACTGTAAAATTATTAGGAAAGAAAATAATTTACAAATCTACTTAATTTTACACTTAGGTGCGTTAAAAACGAAAACAGAAAACGAAAGAAATAATTTTATGTTATCACAAATTGCTACACTAGCACTTTATATTCGACGTTAAGATGTGAACCTACCTTCCATCAATCGTTACCAAATTTACTGGACGGGTGTCACTCAAAGCGCCCATTCGAATGTATGCATGCAGGGCCAGTGACTTTTTTTTTTCCACAAGGCTCATTTATAAAGTGCTCTCTTTATCGTGAACAGCCTTTACCATTGAGAAAGGGCAAACCGATATTCATGAATCACGTTAATCCACAGGAGGGGGGGGAGGGGGGGAAGTTAACTTCCTGCAGCAGACTAATCCTTGTGGTTTTTGCAGGTGACGTGGTTGTACAGTCACGAGTTGTCGTGCTTGACCCAGGGAAGCCACCGAAGGTTCCTCCCTCCAGTCAAAAGGCAGCGAGCGCGGTGACTCATCCGCGCAACAGCCGCTATGAGAGCCGACGTTCTGCATACGAGATTCCCAGCCTTGAGTAAGGCTTCCGTACAAATATCTCGACATGTTTCGTCCGCTTCCTAAACTCTGGTCGAGCCAGCGCCATTCGCAGACAACAGTGTCCATTTCTTGACTAGACTTTTCATTTCTACTAATAATAAAAAATGATGCCCAACTTTCTTTATCCCGTAGCATTTCTATTTAATGCATGCCATAATTATGAATTTTTTCCTGTCCGCTGGGTTTTTACGGTGTCTTTGCCGGTTTTTCCCAGTCTCTTCTTAGTTATAGTCTTAACTATAGGTACACTCTGGGAGGTATTCATGGCTCCAATTGCTGGCCATAGCTGAGCAATCCCTCTCTGTCTCCTTGTATGATTTCCCTTCCTTGTAGGCGTAAGGGGTTAACCCTGTGACGCAATTACACTATCTACCAAAAAAGAATTGGGCACCCGTGAAGATAGGAAATTCAGTACGTCAGTTGACTTGTGTTTCACGGCCTTCGGCGTAGGACCGCTGGTGTTTGTCCGTGGCAGCATGAACACAGAGGCCTATTGTAACATTCTGGACAGTGAAATGTTCCCAATATTGTGGCGTTTCTACGGAATAGACCCGTGTTACTTCCAGCATGACAATTCCAGGTGCCATGTTTCAAGGGCTACTACGCTGTGGTACGCCGACAACAATGTTCGCTGATTGGACTGGCCCGCCCCGACCTCAACCCTATAGAATAACTTTGGGACGAATTGGATCGCCGGGCGAGGACTCGTCAGGCGCGGCCAAAATCCATTGTTCAACTCATGGCACGGTTGCGAGAGGAATGGCGACGAATCCCCGTGGATGTCCTGCAAACACTCGTAGAGAGCATGCCAGACAGGGTGGCTGCTGTTATAGCCGCAAGAGGTGGCCCTACGAGATTCTAACGGGGTGACAACCACCGAGCAAACATTGTGGACAGGTGCCCAACTACTTTTTGGTAGATAATGTAGCTCCCGTCCTACACTCAACACTTAGTAATAGGGTAGTTAGAAAAAAAAATGTCCGCTTCCTAGCTTATATTGACTGACGCGGGAGCCACAAAACGCCCGGACAAACACAGCACGACACGACAAAATCCGAAATCACGACACGACATTTATATTTTCTATATGACTGCTCGAATTTACAGCCCAACAGTTTACTAACGCGACACGAAGAGTAGAGTTTTTCGGAACCATTTAGAAGGCGCTGATTAAATACGCTTGTTTCAAAGGCGGTGGGCAGACGGGAAATTTGGAATACGCGATGGTGACAAAGCCTTATCGATAATTCATACGAAGGGAAAATTATTATTTTAAAGAGTTAAATACAGTGATTTTCAACAAAATTTTTAAAGCTGCGTATTTGCCATTGCAGGGAAAGCTTGCCATACAATTTCATTTTGCGAGGCTGTACACTCTGTGTGTCGTGCCGCACGACACGACGAAAATAGAAATAATTTCTAATCCAAAATTGCTGGTCGGACGACAGAATTTGTCGGGCTTAAGTCATATCTGTCTCGTATTTCACTGGCCGTTTGGTTGTAAGTGTCGTGTCGGGGTTGTCGTGTCGTCCTTGTCGGGGTATTGTGACTCCGGCATTACAATTTTTGGTTATGCCGTAGTGTCCTGATGTCGCACAAGGACGGCTCCAGAGAGAAAAAAAAAATTCAGATCGCGAGTAGGTAAATGCTGTTGACGGTTATACGAGCACTTTTCAAATTAACATTTGAAAATATCACTTTCCCTACCCGCATTTATTTTCACAGGTACACCGACTGTCATGCACCCAGTTAAGTTGATAACGATGGAAGAAAATTATAGGAAGGTTCACGTTAAAATAAGCCCTTTTTGAAAGCCCTGCTTAAGATCTACTTGTACGCACGTTGTGTATACTTCCGCCTTCTGTTAAATTAACATTACTATAAACCTCGTCACTTTATTCATGCGTTGGTCATATAAAACTATGAAATCATTAGGAAAGTAAATATTATACAAGTCTACTCATTTTTGCATTTTGATGTATTAAAAAAAAAAACAGAAATAGAAAAAATTTAATCTATCACAAATGGATACCTAACACTTTTTATTCAACGTCAAGATATGGGACAATTTTCCATCCATAGTTACCAACTTTACTGGGCAAATGTCAACTCAGTGCGCCCATTAAAATATATGCATTCAGGAGCAGTGACTTTTCTCTAAGGTTAATTTCAAAAGTGCTAACTTTATCGTGAACAGCCTTTAGTTCCATGTATTAAAGTTGAATTAGAAGTAGTAATTAAACATCTGTAAATACTAAAACCATTTAATTTCTTTGTGTTTTTTAATGCATATGAATGCCACCAATAAAAAATTTGTAAAATATTTACTTTTGTAATAATTCCAAGAGCTTCACTTGACAGACCCGACACGTGAATAAAGTTATCAGGCCAATGACAATCTTAATTTTACACATATTGCGTAAGAATACATAATGCGCATTCAAGTAGATACTAAGAAGGTTCATTTCAAAAGTGCTCAGTTTACTGTGAACAGCCTTATGGAGATATGATGAAAGAGCTCTCGCTTTATTTAGAACAAATGTTAACTTCCGATTCCTGTTCGCAATATCAACAATTTGATCCCAGAATTTATTTATCTTACTACGCCGAAAGGGTTAGAATCAGAAAGCTAAATTTTCACATATTAAAAATATTAGTTTAAATATAAATTATAAATAGTTACCTCTGTATTTTCATGAAAATATTTCATTTCTAGGTGTATTTCAAAACGCTTTAGCTCAGATGCACGCCCGTGATTGGATTATTTCAGCTATTCGGGAATTCTGCCATTATAACAACATGTGAACATCCACAAATATCTATAGGAACCTAAAAAAGATAATTTCCGTCCATAATCGTGTAATAATGTACATAAATGTAGATCAAAATATACAATTGATTACAGTAAATTGATTATATTAATATCGTTTGACGAATTTAGAGACGAGGATAAGAAAATTTTCTTACGCATGATCTGTGTTCCACACCACCGCGTATTACCTCTACAAATCAGGGAGAAGACAATTTGTCGCTGCTATGTAAAACATTAGTTAGAGGCACGTGATTTTTAGAATTTTTTCAATGCAACTGGCAGACCCTACTTTTACACCCGAAATCGGTGTTAAACACAGGACTATTGTTTACATACTTCAGAGTCTCAAAGGAGAGCCCAGGGAAAACCATTTTTCAGGCGAATACTTTCGCGAGTCACATTTGATTTCCGGGTATATAATCCATTCACGGTTTCTTCGCACTTTTTGAACCAAACCTTTTGAAAATTCCCCCATGTATGACGTGTTTAGTTATTTCCTAAATACGCCCTGTATCACAAGTGTTTTATACCTGTGTTCATAAAAATGGATTTTTCCCCCTGTTAAATTGAAATGTTATTCATATGTTATCTATAAATTATAATGCTTCATTTATAAATAATTTGAATAAAAACAGGGAGAAAATAGGTATGTTGGTAACGTCTAGTGAGAAACAGTTCTTATACAAAGTATAATTACAACTGAGTGCGCACGAGTGTGGTGCGTTGTCCCTCTGGTGTAATTCTCCAGACTTGTTAAGCTTAGTTCGCACGAGGCGGAGGAATATCCTGGAAGTAGAACTTTAGCAGGACTTCAGAAAATGTTGAAGTAACCGTGAATGGATTATAGTCAACTGCGTCGTCATCGTTAAGTGATAGCTGGATAAATACCACCGAGCTTGAAGAGCACAGTAAATCTTCAGAGGATGTGCTGAGAAATTGACAGGTTTCTCTGTCGTGGTGGTGTAGTGGTTAGACTGCTCGCCTCCCGCCTGGGCGAATCGGGTTCGATTCCAGGCGCGGGTCGCTCCCGTATTTTCGATTGTGGGAATCGTACCGGACGATGCCGCTGGTCGGCCAGTTTTCTCCGGAATCTCCCCGTTTTCCCTTTCCCTTCGTCCCGGCGCTGCTTCATACTCACCTCACTTCACCCTCGTCGGCTCTCAAGACCTCGATGTTAAGAGTCATCCAAATCTCTCCACTCACTCACTCTACCGCGGTCATGACTTAAAATTGTATGAAGTACAATGTAAATGTCTTGTTTGTGTATAACCGTCTCGCAACAACTTCTCTCTGCAGGAACAGCTTGGGAAACTGTTTGGTTCACAATAAATCGAACACTTTCGAAAGCACTGTTTAGTCTTTTCCTTATGGTTAGTATCCGTTAACCAATAAATTAACCTTAAATGTTAATTACGCCAGTTATTAAACTAATGTATATAAAACGAACAGAATCCCACGTTAGTAAACACCAGTTTAAATACCACACTTTGAACGAGAAGTTCAGACAAAATTATTATATATTTTTTTTAGATCGGCAGGATTTACAATAGCCCGTCGCGTCCGTCCGTCATTCGTCCGTCCGTCATACATTCGTCCGTCTCCCAGCCGAGCGATCTACAACCAAACTTCGTACGTCCGTTGCAGTTCATTGCTGCAAACTAATAAAAACAGAAACGTTTACAAATAGAAAAAAATTCTCCATAAAAAATGGAAAATTCTTTGGCGGTATTGCGTTTTTGAGTACCCAAAACGCACATACACGTATGTAACGGGAATTAATCAAAGTAAAAAAAAAAAATATTTAAAGCATGATTTTATTACTTTTACTGTTGCACAAAAGGAGCTCGTGATCCCAAACATAATTATCAATTAAAAATGTAACTTAATTTATTTTCACGGTTAAAAAAAATTACGAAAGAAAAAAAAGACAGCCAAAACAAAACACTGCACACAGTACACAGCCTTGTAAAGAACTCGGCACGAACGAAGAACAAGACGTGCAAGCTTAGAAGGCTGTCATTTCATCCGTTCGTCCGTCAAAAGTTGAAGTTTGCCAAGGTTTTGACGGTCGGACGGATAGAATTAATGGCCACCTCTGAGTAGCTGTTGGTTATGTGTTTTACGGACGGACGTGACGGGGTAGTTGTAAATACTGCCTTACTGTCAACGTTACTCGGTTAGAACACGGTTCTATGTAAGTAAGTAGATGTTTTGAGGTGTTCGTACACGTTCTATAATCTAGTTATAATGCAACTGCAATTTATCGAAGTATTTTACTCATAGTCTGTGTAAGAGTGCGACTGCTGAGAATTCACACGCACACAAACACGTTCATCGCTGTTGACCATGCGACTGACAATATTATATTTTAGGGAAGGGTGAGTCAATGCTGGGAACATAAGTAGGATACGGAAAATCGGGCTATCTCAAATGTAATCTCTTATGCGCCATAACCACGGCCTCGACTATGCGCACACACACTTGTTTCGTGTCTGTATAATCGCCTGCTGTAGAGGCTGTTCACGATAAAGTGAGCCCTTTAGAAACGAACCTTAGAAAAAAAGTCACTGCACCTGCATGCATACACATTTCTTAAGGAGCGCACTGAGTGACGCTCGCCCAGTAAAGTTGGTAACTTTGGTTGGAAAGTAGTTCCATATCTTAACGTCGAATCAAAAAGTCCTAGGCATCCATTTGTAATAACTTAAAATGATTTATTTCTCTTTCTATTTATTTTTATCAAGCGAAGTGTAAAAAAATGAGCAGGTTTGTAGGATAATTTAAAATGTAAAATAGTCTAATAATTTCACAGTTTCACTCCGCCGACGCATGAATAAAGTGATGAGGTCCATGGCAGTATTAATTTTACATGTGGCGGAAGAATACACAACGGGCATACAAGTATATCGTAAGCAGGGCTATCAAAAGTGCTCATTTTATCGTGAACAAGCTATAGGATGTTTTTACACGCGATGTAAGCCAGTGGATCAAACTAAAGATGCCACTTTGTATTTTTCTTGTTTATTTTAAGGAAATATACAGAGAACCCCTAAAAATGCCACTTTTAACTATTTCCACTAATTTATTCTTTTTAAATTTATAGTATCGGATAAAAGTAACAATTTGTGACTATAGATGGTTTACGTGTATTCGAGCAAACGCTGAATTTACAGACATTATTTTACTTGGCAGTCCCTTAAAGAAATAATATATACAAAATAGGCTCTCTTTCTGTTTCGTTACTATAGGCTGTTCACGGTAAAATGAGCACTTTTGAAAGCTCTACTAAGATCTACTTTGTTGCACGTTGTGTATTCTTCCGTCTTGTGTAAAATTAGCATTGCTTTGGGCCTCATCACTTTATTCTTCCGTTGGCAAAGTGAAATTGTGAAATTATTACGAAAGTAAACATTTTACAAATCCGCTCCATTTTTACACTTCGGTGCATTAAAAAAAAAACAGAAAACGAAATAAATAACGTAAGTTATCACAAATGGTTACCTAGCACTTGTTATTCGACGTTAAGATACGGAACAACTTTCCTTTCATCGTTACCAACTTTACTGGGCGAATGCCACTTAGTGCACCCATTTAAATATATGCATGCAGAGGCAGTGGCCTTTTTCTAAGGTTCATTTAAAAAGTGCTCACTTTATTGTGAACAGCCTGTAGTTATAGTGAAGTCGCAGGTCCCCCCCCCCCCCTGTACATGCGCAATATAACTGGCTGTCCACAGGCGCTAACGTCTAGACAGACAATTGGGATCCTGAACAATCATTGCAGACTATTTCAACATCCGAGATACCACACTCCGCCTCTTTTTTTTTTTTTTTTTTTTCCGAAGGTTTCGCCGTGTAATCAAACACCACCGTGGCCTTGTCAGTGACGTGACTGTTTACTCGCAACCCAGCCGTTCGTGACAGAGAAGTTGCTGGCTTTCTCTGCGTATGCACACGCCATATTGTCATCGTCTTTCAAGATTCCACTTACTACGTAGGCGTGTTAAGGTGGTTCCACGCACACGAAGGCATTTTTTCTTTTTAACTGGGTTACACCACTTAGTAGACGTCGTTCATCGTTTGTTTCATTTCGATGACTGGCGAAGCTCCTCCAGACTTTCAATTTAATTTTTTTATTTACAGTTTGTTTGCCGATTTAACTCTTGTGGCCATTAATTTTATTTTTAGTATTTGAATTCTAGGAAGGAATTTGAAGTAGTTTGGAAATAAAAACTTACTTTGTCCCCGACGGGACAGTTACGTTAAATTCGCTTTCGCGTGTAAAACAGCGGAATTTTATAACAGAATCGTATAACACACATTTTCACGGTTCCATCCTACAGATACTTTTTGTTTTTACAAAAAAGAAGCAAAGGAAACTGTAAGGGTGAGATGATAAAATACCCAATAGCCACTATACTGAAGTGGCGTACAATTTTAGTTGTGCAATGTGTACCAACGAACAACCTGTAAAAACAATTAAGTAGTGTCGTGTACAAGTTTTTCAGGCGTTATATTACGGTAATTTCAGATGCGGTTGACTGAAAATGCCGATTTTGGGTATGTTGGGACTAGGGTTGTGAAAGTTCAAGAAAGTATTCCAAGACAAGTTATATTTCAAAACACTGTAGGGTCGTTTACTAATCTTGATTGGGTGAATTACTTTTTGATGCGTGTTAACTTTCTTCACACGAAACACGTAGGAGCCGTGCCGATGTTGCCGAATTCTGAGTGGCCCGGTCAAGTATGAAAACTCCTCAATCAGACAGTAACCAATAGTAACAGGCGAACTGCTGTTGGGTGTTTATAGTATTGAAGTCTACCCGTGTAATCAAATTTATTCGCGAAAAATCACTACCCCTAGTTAGAACTCTTAACACAATGCTTAAAATAAGGCAGATGTCTTGAAAAGTTCTACCCTAATCGTATGGTGTGTGTTATTCTGTAAAGGAAACACATGGGCGCAGGCTTTTATAAATTATACTGCCTGTGCAAGCAAAATATCAATACCGTGTTCTCGTCAATATTTGTTAACTCGTGTTGTTTTAAGCCTTGGACAGCATGCAAGTGTTGCATTCGTGGACAACTTCATGCACAAACATAGAACATACACAGAGAAAGAGAGAGAGAGAGTGGTCATATTAAAAAGAACATGGGGGGTGTGGTTACAGAAAGTTTTATAATTGTTACATTATTTTTTTTCAGACTCTCTGCAGCGCATATCCCCCGCCAAATATGAGAGGAATCTATCGTTCAAACACCTCTGTGTCTTAACAGGTATGCGAAATTTACGGAACTGCGTAGTTACAGTCTTGGTGATTTAAAACCAGGAAGGAATGATTATGAACATTAATGTTCCGTCTCGTTTTCTTTTTGCCGGACGTCAGCCACTGCAAGAGATGTAATAAAATAAGTTTTATTGATCCCATAAACATGGCGTCAGCACAAAGACGAAATGGTGTTTTTTTTTTTTTCACATGATGTATAGTGATCACAAAAAGCATTCATAAAGCACCTTTTCACCTGATAATCTTTGTTTGTGTCAATAAACGTAAATATATATCTACAAATGAATCGCAAAATCACGTATCTATCCACAGCGAAAGTACACTGTAAAAAAATTGAGGTACAACTCCCTTACATGTAAGGGAAGCTAAATGTAAAATTACCTCTTAAATGTAAATTTACATAACAAAGTAATATTCCCTAATCGCACGGGAAAAGTACCTGACCAAAAAAAAAAAGGGGGGGGGGGAGAATCTCATACAAGGGAAAAGTAACTATATTGTATAATACAATTATATTTAAAAATACCACGAAGTATTAGTATTGTTAATTTTTTTATTACCTATATCCTCTGACAAGTAGTAATCTCTAAAATCCTCGACACCTGCTGGTAAGTGGGCGCGAACCATGGGCCTCTATCACGGTAGGCCGATGCGCGATTTTTTTTTTTTTTTCGTTTTCTTTTATTTGACGGTGTTGTGGCATTTGGCATTGACGAAGCTCCAGTGCGACAAGCGAACTGAAGATCTGCTGCATCGGAGGCACCGGGGCGCGAACCTGCGACCCTCCGACTACAGGTCGGCCACCCTACCCCTGAGCTATGAGGGTAGGTCTATTTACACAACGACGACAGCGTAATACCATCGGTGAATACTAGCATGTTAAAGATTTGTTTCTTACGCCCGTTCCCCCACTTAGCTGTTGAGAATGCTGAAGAGATGCATGCGTCGTAAGGTAATTTTCCCATCCATGTATGGGATTTTCCACTACCATGTACGCGAATTTTACTCGAGTGCGGTAATTTTACCTTAGTTGAGAGGAAATCTGTTTCCCCTACAAGTTTGCGAATATTCCCTTACACTTCTCAGATAATTTTCCTATTATTTTAAATAGTATAATCTACAACTACGTATACATAGGGACCTGCAAAATACGCGTTATTTATTTTGCTTGAAGCTAAAATTCACAGTACTGTATATACTCTAGCCGGCGTCGTTCCCTCATTGGCTGCTGCCTAAATGTGAAGTCACGCCCTTTCTCAGTGAACTGTACGTTATTGTGACACACGATTGTGAAGTGTTCATTTATTGGCGCAGAGATACCCGGGGCGTGTCGAATAAAGCATGGTCTAATGACAAACGTATTGCAGTGGTATAAGAGTTTTAAGTTCAAACTGTCCTCAAATAATAACGCGAATTTCGCAGGTCTCTACCTATACAACATATTCAGAATAATAATACTTAGAAAATGTTACCGGCAAAAAGGCAGCATATGGTTCATGGAAAATTGGTGTCCAGGTTCAATACATAACTAAAATGCAATATTTAGTATGGAGATCGCTGGCATTGACTATGGCATACAGTCTCTTAGGCATTTATTCTAAAAGTTTATTTGCTTATATCTTCACCAATCTTGTTCCACTCTTTTTTAATTATCTTAATGAACTCATTCCTAGAGCTGCGCGTCTATTTTCTCACTTGTCGGTCGAATAGGACTCAAAAGATTTTCTATGGGGGACTGTGGAGGTGTTTTCAGTGATTCTCTGACGTTATATATTAGCCACACACTAGTTTTTCACGTTGTACGCTTCGGATCTTTGGTGTCTCGTTGGATAATGAATGTGTATTTTAGACTTAACTTTGCAGCAATTTCTTCCAAATGACCTTTCTATATGTCGATATAGCCGAGTGCATCAAGTTTATCTTTAATGACTACCAGATTCCCGACACCAGCATAACCCATACTAACCCAAACCATTACATTTCCTCCACCATGCTTGACAGTCGGGGTTATGATCTGAGGATCCAATTTACGGTTGGTGTTCTTCAAACACTTTTTGATCCATCTGACCCGAATAAGTGAAACTTACTTTCATCAGTAAATATAACCCTTTTACAAGAATCTATACCCACATGTCCTCGAGCAGAATCCAATCTCTTTTTCCTGTTGACCTCGCTGATGTAGGTAGGGCTTCTGATGCGGAGTCCGTGCCTTGTTCCCAGCATTATGGATCCTGTTGCGGATTGTTCGTGCACAGGATTATTTACCTCTATGTCTGGAGGTCATTGCCGATAGTTCGAACGCTGATTCGTCGATATTTCCTCACTTGTCGAATTGCATCGCGTTCATCTCTTGCAGATGAGATCTTAGTGCGTCCTGATTTCTTCCGGTTTTCTGTACTTCCTGTGTTCTTGTACTTGCACACAATGTAATGCACTGTACAAAAACTGTAATAACCCTTGGCAGAGATTATTCGGTAACTATCATCATGTTTAAACCAAGATACTATACGCTGTTTCAATGCTTCAGACAATTCGCCCTTTCTACTCCCCATTGCGGGGCCACGGTGGCTGAGCGGTTAGCCTACTCGCCTCCCACCAAGGCGAACTGTGTTCCATCCCTGGCCGAGTCACTCCCAGATTTTCGCATGTGCGAATCGTGCCGGACGATGCCGCTGGTCGGCGGGTTTTCTCGGGGATCTACCGTTTCCTCCGCCCTTTCATTCCGGCGCTGTTCCATACTCACCTCTATCACCCTCATCGGCTCTGAAGACCACGATGTTAAGAGCCACCTAATTCTCTTCACTCACTCATTCCTATATTTGCAGCCTGCTATTTGGCACTATTCCCGTTCAAAGTATACGTTTAAAACTTTCATTATAGTTTAAGAAGTTTACCAGGAATCTTTTACAGTATAAATACCATTTGCTGTTCAACCATTACTATATGAATACATTTTGATGGTAACATTTTATATTTTACTATTCTGCAGATTATGTACCGGCCGTTGCATGTTAATTTTGTTGTGGATATTATACGATTCGTCTCGTGATTAATTTGTGGATATGTATTTAAGTTTATTGACATAAACATAGGAAGGTGCTGTATGAATACGTTTTGTGATCACTGTAAGCGTGCCGCTTCTCTGATTGGCCGCGCGAGGCCCTGGACACAAGCCTTGTGCCTGATTGGTTACTGCACGCTGCACAAGGTTCCGTTACGAATCTAAGTGCGAAATAAATAATGCCGTCACCAAAACATATGTTGTGATTTTCTCCTTTTCCTTAAGGAAACTGTACAGAAAAACCCCTAAAAATAGTCATTTTTAACAATTCCACTAATTCTTCGATTCACTTGTAAATATTAAAGAACATGCGAGAATACATTTTGTCATATTTCCACTATAGTGTGAAGAACACAGTAGGTTCTAACGCAATACAAATCGGAAGGTTATACAAAATTATATTTATTTAATGAAAACTGCAGTTATCCCATTTGCTTGCATGCGCAGCGGGAATATCCGGTACACATGCGACACAGGCGCAAACTGGCGGCAACAATTCTTAGGTGCAAATTTAAAATCGCTGAACTTCCCAATATCAGCAGAATAACCCTTAGTTGTGATAAGGGTGATTCTACTGAGGTTAGGAACGAAAAAAGTTTTCTTATGGAAGATTTTAACATAGGGGACGTTTACGCCGCTAGGTTCGCAGTGTTCCAAAGAAGTCACTTATAATTATAATTTTAAGTGACGTGAACAATAAAAAGAGAGAGATTTTACTTAGTTACGAAGTTATTATATATTTCTTTTTTGATTATAGCTATGATTTTTTTTTGCGTATAAAATAGAGAAAATCCGCTACACATGCGTAGGTACAGGTTTTTTTTTTTTTTGCGGAAATATTGTTACGTGCTGCAGCTTGCGCCGATTCCGCTGCCCCGCGCCGTAATCGGAGACCCACCTTCCCCTCTTCATGGAACGATGCGCTCGTGGCTGTCTGTTCCCCTTCTGAGAACCCCGTGGATGCCGACAGCGGCGAGACTTGCTGGGGTCACAGACCTCTCGCCGGCTGGAGTTTCCGATACGTTTAGCGACGACGCAAGAATGTACTGATGAGACTGGCTGGCGCCTCAGCCCTCCGCAACGCACCACGCGAGTTGGGGAAGATTCTAGGTGGCGGCCTAAGACACTATATATACTGCCGCAACCCAGCGGCCGGCAGTCTTTGACGGAGGCCGCCTGGCCGAGTGTGCGCGAGCGAAGTGAAGTGTGGACGACGACTGGAGATTGCGGGACAACGGCGAGAGAGGTGTTCGTGGCGTGAATGGACGAGAGGGTGTGAAACCGAAGAGTGAAGCCTACTGTGCGTGAAGGACTCTAGAATATTGCGGCTGGCGGGACATGGACTGAACTGAGGTAGGACTGAATGGAAGTGTAATACTGATTTTATTGCAAATATTCGAACTGTCAAATATGAACGCATAAATTATAAATTAATTGAACAGGTTGATACCATGTCTATTGGGACTGATCTTTAATTATTTAATTTCACTGATTTCTTTGTCGTAATTATAAATTTTATTAATTGGTGTCAACTGTGAACAGTGATTCATTTCAATTGATTGTGAGAATTTGAGCTCAGAGAATTTTCCTGTAGTTATAGTAAATAAAATAAGGAAATTGTAATTAATTCTCTTATTTGATTAGGACCTCCATATTTTAACGAACTTGGTATAACCCACTTAATTTCTAAAGAGAGTAATTGCAACAATATTTAGGCTCATGTTAACTTCAATATCCTTCGTCCACAACCACAACTTCCTTTGGTTATTGGCCGCGTGTCTACGTGAGAAGACATGTTCCTGTTTGATTGGGCCACTCGTAATAAATACTCCGATACTGAACGTCCATGATTCGCGGTCAGACACACGAGTCACGTGACATTTGAAATCATCCAAAACGAAAGTGTTTTGGATTACAACTGGTCTTGACATTTTTTTCTCGGAAAACACCTGTCTCTACGTATGCGACATTAGGCGCTTACCCAGTGGCGAAAATTTGCGAACCTGAGTAGAATGAACGTTAATTGCGCGCAGGTGGCGGTGGGCGTTCGAGGCGCCGAGACGAACGACCCAGAGTGCAGGCTGGTTCCGCGGCGAGAATATCGACTGGCGCGGGCCGTGACCTCGAGGTCAGACCTGTGCCCAAGTGCAACGTGACCCCGCCCTGCTTCCTGTCACACCGCACGTCGAGGCAGCCTTCCAACCAATCGGCACTCTTCTGTCAGCGAAATGGTCCCGTGGCCCGATTCCGTCCACAGAACCGATGACTAGAGCTAGTGATATTTCGCGAAAAAATATGGGCACGCGGTAGATTTCAATACTATAAGTACCCAACAGCTGTTCGTCTATTGCCATTGGTTGCTGTCTGCTTGAGAAGGCGTCTTCATATTTGACCGGGCCACTCAGAATTCGGAAACATCGACACGGTTCCTACGTGATTCGTGTGCAGAGAATTAACGCGTGTCAAGAAATGATTCTGCGTAAACGATCCTACAGTGTCTTGAAATATACGCTGAAATCTTTACGCTTAATTTCACTATCACTATCGATGACGTATTTTTTAAATGTCGACTTCCGAATAAGCGAGTGAGTGAAGAGATTTGGGCGGCTCTTAAGATTGGGATGGACCCCCGCATTTTTTTGCGAAATAGTTGTTTGCGCGAATACGCTTATCTCGATAAATACATGTTCTGCAAATACGACTTTTTGTCGGAAAAGACAAAAAAAAATTATATGTGCTCTATTTTTTTTACTTGCGTCATATTAAGCGCATTCTTGGAGAAAAAATTTCGTGAAAATGGTCAAATACCGCATTTCTAAAGCTTGCCTACGGAATCTCCTTACGCGACAAGAGAAAAGTACAAAGATACGGACGTAGTTTAATCTGTGGTCTTTCATCGCGTGTATTAAAACCCTTATGTTACAGATCTTATTTGCACAGCACAGCGTCACGGCGGAAACACTGAACGCCTTGGGCGTAGGAGCGACGAGGCGCTAGAGGTGCGTGTTAGTGTCGCCCGTATCGCTCCCTCGCTTCTTGACCTTGAACACGCATGTGCACACTCCTATCAACAACGAGATTTTCAGAGCCGATGAAGGTGATTGAAGTGAGTACGGGGCAGCGCCGGAATGAAAGGGCGAGAGAAACGGGAGGTCCCCGAGAACACCCGCCGACGTGCGGCATCGTCCGGCACGATCCCCACATGCGAAAATGCAGGAGTGACCCGGCCGGGGATTGAACCTGTTACTACCGGCCGGGGATTGAACCTGTTAGACTACTCACCACCTGGTGGGAGGTGAGTAGTCTAACCACTACACCATCGTGGCCCCCCGTAGCCACGACAAACACATCACGATACGACGAAAACAGCAACCACGACACGACCGTTATATTTTCTATGTGGCTGCTTGAATTTACAGAACGATAATTAACTCCCACGACAAGAAGAGTGTAATCTCCCAGGATCATTTAAAAGGCGTAGATATACTAAGCTAGCTTAAAAGATTGTGGGTAGGCGGGGAATCTGGAAAGCATGATTATGTAGAGTGCAGATGTTATAGCTAAGACATGCGAATGTAAAATTGTTATACGTTTAAAACTAGTACAGGCTGTTCACTGTAAACTGAGGAATTTTGGAAACACTGCTTAAGATCTACTTGTATATACGTTGTGTATTCCCCCGTCTTATGTAAAATTAACAATGCCATGGGCCGCATCACTTTATTTCATGCGTCGGTCAAAAAAACTATGAAATTATTAAGAAATAATTACGAATTATTACAAATCTGCTCTTTTTTTTTACACTTGATGCATTAAAAAAAAACAGAAAGTGAAAGAATTAAATTTAAGTTATCACAAATGGTTACTTAACGCTTTTTATTCGATGCTAACATTTGTAACTACTTTACATTCATCGTTACCAACCTTACTGAGCGAATGTCACTCAGTGCGCCCATTAAAATATATGCATGCAGGGGCAGTGACTTTTGTCTTAGATTCATTTCTAAAGTGCCCACTTCATCGTGAACAGCCTTTAGACCGATTTTAGTCACGCGCAATTCTCCAACATTGATTCGCCCATCGCTAGTCACGTGGACAGCACTGATGATCGCGCGCGCGCGCGCGCGTGTGTGTGTGTATATATATATATATATAATATTCTAGTTCTCAAAATACCCGCGCTTCTGCACAAATAATATAATAATATATGCACTCTGACCAACGTGAATATAATCCCTCTCAATGAAGACTAGATTAAAGTATTTGTACACAGATCTCGACCCACGTGCTTGAATAAACAAACAGTGTTTACGCCCTGTATATTCTCTGTGCGCGCCAGACGTCATGGGTCTTCAATGCCTCAAGAGTATACAACGAAAATAGTTGCACTCCTATATAAACCTACTTAGTCATCGCCTACTTGGTCATCTGTTTGCCGAAGCAAGTTATATATAGCTATGCCAATATTAAGCCACAATTTTTATTTTATGATATTAACAGGCGATGTTGCTGACGTCGCCAGCGAGTATTCTGATTTTTATTTCAAATATGGCATATATATATATATATATATATATATATATATATATATATATATATATATATATATATATATATATATATCAAGTGTACCGTTTCGTAAACGTAATTTCATGCGACAAATTGACTGTACCGAATGCTGCCCTAGCGCTACATTTACGTAAACGTTTAATGCAAGTTAATAGTCACGTTGAGGAATAATGTTGTGCTACCACTATCAGAGTTTAATACTTAATGGGAACGGAAAATATGTTTCCCCTATATTTAAATAGATGGACTACACGTAATTGTAAGTATTACACTGTAAATCTGAATCAGTGAGAATTTCAACACTGTTTCAATCAGTCAAACGCATGCCGTATTTCCTTCACTGATTGATTCAGTGACATTTCCCACTGATTCGTCGGTCATTTTCCCCATTGTTTTCTCAGTGGTTTATTTTTTGACTGATGGATCAGTGAAACATCTGAGCAACTTGCTCCGTCTCTAATTATTTTTGACTAGCGTATCAGTGAAACTGCGTGTAAAAATGGCCGTCGAACATCGTTTAAAAATGGCCGTTAAACAACGTGTATTAAGTAAAATAACAACGAATAAACGAATAAAATCAATACAAAATACGTTCTAAAATGTGTTTCGTCTTTCAAAACGCCATTTTATGAGGTAATATGAACACATAGTCTTACATTCCGTTTTTAAGTCTTACATTCCATTTTCATGTAATCGTCACAGCGCTCTGTTTGGAGTTTAAAACTGAATTTAATGTGGCGAAGAGGTGCACTCTATACATACTATTCGCATTAACAATCCTAACGGTATCAATCAAACCAAACACGAAAAGTATGAGCATACAACTTCAAACTACATGATTCCGCAGAGTAACTATAACAATTTAAACTTGGCGCGGTAGCTCAGATGGTAAAGCAACGGCCTAAGAGTCGAAGGGTACGCGAGCTCAATGCCAGTCACCTGTGAATTTTTTTTTTTTTTTTTTTTACTTTTTAGAATTACGGTAAATTGCACAGTATAAACTATCGCAAATATGTTTATTTCACGTAATTATATGCCTACATTCAATAAAAGAAATATTTAATTCGCCACTACAATAGGCCGTCATATGTTCAATCAGTGGTTCTCCACTGATTCTAAGTGAAGCCATTTTCACTTATTATAGTAGTTGAATTTCACTGCGAATCAGTGATTTCCCACTGATTCGAACTTACGAGTGTATATTAACGGAATGCGCAGGTTGTAAATATAATTATTTAGTGTTAACCCCTCCCTCTTTCTTTTTTAAAGTTTGCTAGAAGGTAGACCTTCGACGTGAGGTTTTCTTCGGCAAGGTCTCTCTTCCCCACAAGAGTTGCTGAGGTATGCTCCTCCCCCCCCCCTCACCCCTCCTGCTCCTACGCTCGATCCGGCGACGCTAACGACCACTCTTGATCCTCTCAACAACCCCCCCCCCCCTTCCGTGCATACCTCCCGCCACCGTTGTTTCACCACTCGTGCTAGACGCAATGAGCCTGCGACGTCTCTCCTGCCTGCGAGCATCTTCCTTGGGGCGGGATGTCCACAAATTGCTCCTCAACTGTGGCTGCTTCGCGATGGCACGCGGTACAGGCTGTTCACGATAAACTGCGCTCTTCGGAAAGCACTGATCAATTAATGCTCTACTTGTACGCACACTGTGTATACTTCCATCGTATGTAAAATTAACACTGTCGCGGGCCTCGTCACTTTGTTTGTGTGTCGGCCAAGCCGACCTCCTGCGACGCAGTCGGTTGGTGCGCCACCGACTGGGGTGCGGGAGGCTCTGGGTTCGAATCCCGGGTAAGGCATGCGAGTTAATTTAAGTTAGATTTATAAGTTAGTCTGTAAGCCGCCCCCTGCTAAGCTTTCAAGCATAGAGCCTGGGGACGTTAAAAAGCCACTTACAATACAATACCCATGTGTCGGCCAAGTGAAACTGCGAAATCATTAAAAAGTTAAATATTATACAAAGTTGCTCATTCTTACTCTTGTATGCTAAATAAAAGTAAGATTAATCATTTCAGCACTCACAAATGTCTACGCAATACTTTTAAATCAACCTTTTGACTGGAACTGCTTTCCATACCGACGTTATTAATTTTACTATAGGCCGTTCACAGTAAAGTGGGCGCTTTTTAAGGCCCTTCCAAATTTTTCTTTCAAGCTATTTTTTATGTTTAAGCCACTTTGTAATATCAGTATTGTCATGTAGCTAATAAATACGGTGTATACTTTCATCACTTAATGCCTGAGACTGCAAGAAAACATATGGGAGGGCCTTAAAAAGTGCTCACTTTATCGTGAACAGTCTATAGCTGCATGCCAGACATTGTGCCCGTTAAAATGTATGCAGGTGTGGGGAGTGAAAGTTTTCAAAGGTTGATTTCAAAAGTGCTCAATCAACGGTGAACAGCGTTATTGCTCAGTGGTTTAGACGGTAGCCTTCCATCGCTGATGTCCTCGGTTCGATTACAGGTCCAGGTGGGCGATAATTTTGCGGGCGGGGATTGTCATTTCGAGTACACTACCGCGGCACAGAATACTTCGAGACTAGGCGCCAGAAGGCGCCCACGAGTCAATTATTCCAATCTGTTGCACGGAAAATGGTTTCTTTTTCTTCAACTACCCTGTTGCTAAGTTAAGTGTGCGCCCGCGGTAGGACAGGAGCTAAATGTGTCTCAGTGCTGCGCTCCTTACGCCTAAAATAAGGGAATTCATGCAAGGAAGCGTGTATTCTCAGCAAGATGGATTGGGCAGCCTTGGCCAACAGTTTAAGGTCCATGACTACCTCCCTGAGTGTACCGATATCTGAAACTATATTCTATAAATACAGTCGGTTCACAGTAAGTTGAATGCTGGTGAGCGAATTGAATATGCGATGGGGCTAAGGCTGTCGGTTCACGATTAATTTCGTATACGTCAAAGCCGTCTGCATAGAACGTGTACAAAAAAGCTTTACTCATAATGAATATACTTTTATTTGTGTTCAACCAATCACACGCGACTATTAATTAAATTGGTTTTGGAGAAATAGTGATTTATTATTAAGTAAGTAACAAAATTTGACATGTCTGAAATATGTACACCGAGAAAAAGGTTTTGTTGAATCAAACAAGATTTTTTTTGGTGCAACCAAATTATTTTGTTGTTTTCATTTGGTTGCCCCCAGGCAAAGATTTGGTTGGTGAAACTAAACATTTGTTTGGCTGCACGTGCATTAAACAGTTTAGGCCAATATAAAACAATTCTACAAGTTCGGCCGAATTTCGAACCTAGATCACCTGCGTACAAGCGCTATGCCTTAATAATCTCAGCTAATGTGATAACTGATGACGCCGGAAAGCTTTTAAATAGATATACTACAAATATTAGGCAACATGTGCAAACAAATATTTCAAGTTTCACAGCTTTACTTGTCAGTTTCTTGTTGCATTGTTTTGCTAATGTGTTTATACGATTGTTAAGCATCAATAGATGCACTAAAAAACACGGTTACCATCCTAATTGTCACAAAAAATACAAACAAACTCTTGAGCTGTATTTTCGAACGAAGGCAGTCAAATGAGTGGCCAAACAAACATATACAGTTGATTCAACAAAATATTTAATTGACATTTTTTTTTTGTCACGACCCAGAGATTTTGTTTATTCAAACACATATTTTGTTAGACGAACAAATATATTTTTGTTGCTTTTAAAATTTTGTTTGCTCAACAATATATGTTGCTAGCGCAATTAAATATATATTTGGCCCTATACAAACAAATATTTTGTTCGATTTTCTCTCAGTGTAAGGATAAAAGTGTTTTTCTTTCCAACTTAGATATTTAGATAATAGCTCACAAACAAACCGTGTTTTCTTTTCTACTTAACCTAAAACCTTAAATTCAACATTAAAATTTTTTTTTTCCCATACTTGCACATATTTTATTCTACATAATAGTTGATACGTTTATTGTAAGCAGTAAATTATGAGAAGTATTCCAATATAGTTAACGTTCTGTAAGAGCAGTGCTTATAATTAATGACCACTTACATAAGATTCGTGTATTACCTGTTAACGTGATAGTAACATATTTATGATTCTAATAATAACGCAGTGTTGCATGATTGTGAGGTTCATGGCTTGCGACGGAAATGTATGGACAGTGGGGTGAAGTGCGAAAATAAACAGAGTTCAAAAAAAAAAAAAAAAAGAAGAAACCGTAAAGGAAATACTGCTTCTTCTGGCTGTTGCCTCTCCACGTACAGAATCACTGCCCCAGTTAACTTAAAACACGGTTGTTTAAATTTAGCACCCGCCCAGTCACAGTTTAATACTCGTCAGTCACGCAATGCGTGCAAGTCCAGTCCACCAGCGAGCACGACTCCAGCCGTTGGAACTTGGGGACGGTCTATTCTACTCAGGTTAGGAACAAAACGAATTTTCTCTTGGGAGAGTTTGGCATAGGGAATATTTCTGCCGCTAGGTGCGCAGTGTTCGAAAGAGGTCACTTATTACAATTTTAAGCTACGCGAATAATAAAAGAGAGAAAAACCACTTAGTTATGTAGTTATTTTATATTTGATTTATGATTATTACAATTATTTCGTTTTTCTAACATGGACAATTAGAGAATATCTGGTACACATGCGACACTAGCGCTTTCCTAGTGGCGAAACAATTTAGTGTCCGAACTAAAAGCACTGAGCTTGCCAACCTGAGCAGCATATACCTTAACTGAGGGGAGAAGGAAGAGGGTAAGTTTGTGTTTAAAAATGGCGTCAGCATGGCGACAAACTGCACAGTACAGTTGTCACATTTCAATGCCCCTTCCTTATACTCTCATATGCTAATCCACTGTGCTGTGGATAGTCAACAAGTCTTTGAATTTGCCGCACTAGACATACGTTTTGACTGGATAATTCGCAGCATTCTCCCCGAAAAAAAATTCGTTGGGGACCCCCCACCCCCCTCAGGCACCCTCGATTAAGACTAGGGAAAATATCGCGGATAAATTCCAGGAGAAGCTGGATTTTAAGAACGTGCATCACACGCCACTAAACTCAGTGTTGCAGTCGGTCTGGATTAGAAAAATTGGAACATGCAGCGTTGCAAGTGGATCTTTGCTGATTGAACAGTTAAGGAATATGAAGTGTTAATAGACGGTCCTTATATTCCTTAACATACTATCCAGAGTAGGCTATACTCGTTCCCGTCTGAGATGTTGCAGAACGGGCGAAATCATGGTCGGTACAATGAGAGAAAAACGAACAAAGTATTTGTTAGTATACGACCAAAAATATATTTAGTTGCCCTAACAAAATATAATGTTGAAGAAACAAAATTTGAAAAGCAACGAAATTACTTTTGTTCGACTTACAAGATATATGTTTGAATAAACAATATCCCTGTGCTGGGCCAAAAAAAAAATTATACAGTAGACTGAATATTTTGTTGAATCAACTGTGTATATTTGGCTGGCCATTCATTTGACTGTGTTTGCTCGAAAATACAGCTCGAGAGTTTGTTTGTATTTTTTGTGAACGTGTTTGTTAGTGCATCTATTGATGCTTAGCAATCGTATAAACACATTAATAAAACAATGCAACAAGAAATTGAAAAGTGGAGCTGTAAAACTTGAAATATTTGTTTGCACATGTTACCCAGTATTTGCAGTGTATATATATATATTATATATATATATATATATATATATATATATATATATATATATATATGTTTAAAAAAATATACGATTTACTAGTTGCCACATTAGCTGAGATTACTAAGGCGTAGCGCTCGGACGCAGGTGATCTAGGTTCGAAACTCGATCGAACTTGTAAACTTTTTAGTTGTAAGTGGAGCCAAACAAATCTTTAGTTGCACCCACCAATATTTGTCCAAACCAAATGAGAACAACAAAATTTGGTTTCAGCAACAAAATATTTCATGACCCCTATACAAACAAATAATTTGGTTGCACCAAACAAATCTTGTTTGATCCATCAAAACGTGTTTCTAAGTGTGCTGTGCAAGTCCAGAAGTTAGCGCTGATGAGGACATCGCATTTCCCTGGGCAGTGTTACTGGCTGCTCCATGGCACGCCAACTATTTGTAATTGCCTGCTCCTTGAGCCGTGGGTTTTTCGGAAAGCCTTTCCATCGGTTCCAGAGTGCCAGTTGTTACAAGAAATTTGTAAGTACTGTTTCACACAAAAAAAAAAAAAAAAAATCCTCTTTTGCAACATCTGGAACGAAAAACTGACATGTGCGGTAAGAGGTCCGACACCTCTCGCTGGAAACTCCTCAAGCTAAAAGGATCGATAGGCCGTGCTTTCGCAGTCCCCACACATGCTGAGCGTCGGGATCAAGCCACCTTTGGCCCTTTTGCCCCACGCCAGGTTTCTGTCCTCGCTGAGCTGGCCTTAAGACACCTGCGTTATCATTTGACAGATGTACCGCCCCAGTCGAACTCCCCACCTGGCAGTGTCCTTGGATTGGATCACGCGAGGAGTACATGCAACTCGAGCACACGCCACAAGGACGAAAGACAACTTCGAGTTCCTTTGAGCTCTTGGTACCAGAAATACTGCGACGAGGGGCATGAGAGGCCCAACATCACGTGCTCCACTCGTCCAAGTATGTAAGTGCTGTACCCTCAGTAGGGGAGCGGCGGGGTTTCAGATTACTAAGCGAGGGACGATGTCCTGGACTATCTTGCAACGACAACATCAATCAAAACGAAAGTAGCTATGTCATCCGGCATGGCTAATATATAGAGTGATGTTAGGTGGTTTTGGGCTAGAAATTTGGAATAAATAGCCGTGCAGGAGGCCGGAGAGCATAGCGCCTTTCGTTTTAAGTACGATTTTATGATTGGAGTTATCGTTGCAAGATTGTCCAGGACATCGTTCCTCACTTAGTGATCTGAAACCCCGCCGCCCTCCTACTACTCACAGTAACTCGGATGCTGTGCCGGGTGCAGAGATGTCGCACGTCCTCGCTGTGGTTACGTCAGCGGTTAACGTCTCCGTATTTCTTTAGGATTACGTCATCGATGCAGGCAGGTCTCGATTCAACCGTCCAGGCGGACGGATGCAGGGAAGAGGGAGTTGTAATGGCTCCACTCCGGACATGTCCTCGGCGATGATGTAAGGTGCCCCTTCCTGACTCAGTGTGGAAGAGGTGCCCGTGCTTGACTCACCGTCACAATCACCGAGCCGACGGAATCGCGGCACGTTCAACGCGGACAGCCGAGCGATTGGCCGGCGCAGGAGTCTCACAGTGTGGTGGATCAAAGATTAGGCGCACCGGTTTATCGCCTTCCGCGCATGTACCCAACACTGACCTACCCCACGCTAGCAACTGCCAAAGTCACGTCGTCGATATTGATCAACGTGTTTGTTATATATTAATTTTAAAAATACAAGTCTTTTCATATGAATAAAATACTTAAAACAATTTTAATTCAATATACACTGTTTATGGTTAATTCAGCACTTTTTAAAATTTACCTTTGAAAAATTTTACTGCACTTTCTGTAACGGGGACACTGACTCGCATGGATGTGTGGCAAGTCCTTGGTTCGAGACCCGTCAAGGGTAATTGTGCGTAATTGCGTAATGATTAATTGCCTAAATAGTAATTACGCAACTACGCCTAATTACTCTAGACGGGTCTCGAGCCAAGGACTACACACACACTAAAAAAATGTCAAAGCCCACAAATGTCACTTGGGCGGTTCGCGTACTAGAAGGGTACTCCCACAGCCAACCACAGCATGCCTTTCAAGGGGGGGGGGGGGTGATCGTGACACCCTCTCACGAGAGTAATAAAATGTAGCTCAAAATATGAGTTTGAAGCAATACATAAAAGTGCCGCACCGTATCTCTACTTTGGCTATTCTGTGGGCTGACCAGCACTTCTCGTATGGGCAAGACTGTCATTCGCATCTCCCTAGGGCAGTCGTGTTCGCAAGGGACAGGGGAAGAAGGGGAAAATTACCCCCTCCAAGGGTCTCGAAGAGTATCGAATTTAAAACTCTCCCGATTCAGAGAAATAACTCTCGAAATTTTCCTAGGATAGAAAACGCTGAAGTCGAAAATACTTCGTGATTGATGAGCCAACAGTTCTTGTAAACGTCCATCGAGTTGACGTGGCGCAACGGTACAATCTTTGGACGCGCATTCGGGAGGTCCTGGGTTCGAATCCCGGTCCGGCCATCCTGATTTCGGCTTACTGGAAATTCCCGAAATCACTCCCGGCGATTGCATGCTTCTCTGAACAACTTACTCCGTCTTTAAATGCTGTTCACGATAAAGTGAGCACTTTAGAAATGAACGTTAGAATAAAATCATTACCCCTGCATGCATACATTTTGATGGGCGCACTGAGGGACATTCGCCCAGTAAAGTTGGTAATGATGGCTGAAAAGTAGTTCCATATCTCAACGTCGAATAAAAAGTGTTAGATAACCCATTGTGATAACTTAAAATAATTTCCTTCGCTTTATGTGTTTTTAATGTACCGAAGTGTAAAAACGAGCAGATTTGTAAAGTATTTACTTACTTAATAATTTCACAGTTTCATTCGACTGACTCATTACTGAAGTGATGAGGCCCACAGCAGCGTTAATTTTACACAAGGCGGAAGAATGCACAGCGTGTATATAAGTATATCTCAAGCAGGACTTTCAAAAGTGGTCATTTTAACGTGACCAGCCTTATAATGACGTCGAGACGTTTAGCCCTATATACCATCCCTCTAGATGTCGCTGCACTCCACGCAGACACAAAGCCAATCTTTGGAAATTTTTGAAAAATTTCACCCTCGTTACAAAAATGCAGCCGACCCTTGTCTTACTGTTGACACAAACATCCGTTGGCTTTTGTAAACCTAACGTGTATTTTATTGAGATGAATACGACTTGAGTACATAAACTTGTAACACTGGAGCATTCTTCTCGGCGTGACCTAAATTATAAAAATATCGTGTGTTTAAATACCATAATTTCGTCGTGTAAATGAAACGAGCTGCTACAACAACACGTCGCTCATTACTATTACTAGAGAATTAAGTTTCGTGACCTTTATCACAAAACAAATACTCTAGTAATCGTAAGGAGCGCTGTGTTGTTGTAGCGGCTCGTTTCATTTACACGACGAGATTATGGTGTTTAAACACACGATGTTTTTTGTAATTTATGTCACGCTATGTCAAAGACGTGCCCGCGCCTCCAACCCAACAATTTGCAGCTTACGAACTCGCAAATCTCGCATTCATTATGCCGGAGTCACATAGCCCGTACAAGCACGACACGGCAGCCCCGGCACGACACGTGAAACTAAGTAGCCAATGAAATACAAGACAGATCTGACTTAAGCCCGACAAATTATGTCGTCCGACCAGCAATTTTGGATTGTAAATTATTTATATTTTCCTCGTATCGTGCGGAACTACACACGGGTGTACAGCATTGCAAAATGAAATCGTATCAATCTTGCTCTACAATGGCAAGTACGCAGCTTAAAAGGAAAAGAATTTTGAAAATTACTTTATTTAAGTCTTTTAAAAATAATAATTTTACCATTGCATGCATTAGCGATAGCATTTTGTCACCATTATGTATTCCAAATTTCCCGTCTGCCCACCGCCTTTGAAACTAGCGTAGTTAGTTACTCAGCGCCTTCTAAATGGTTTCTAAAAAAATTCCTAGTCTTCGTGTCGCGTCAGTAAACTGTCGGGCTGTAAATTCGAGCAGTCACATTGGAAATATAAACGTTGAGTCGTGGTTGTGGTTTTTGTCGGGGCTATGCGACTCCCGCATTAATGTCAACACAGGGCGCTTTTTCCCGAATAACACCATGCAGGGAGGAAGGAAGGAAAGGAGGGAAGGAGTAATGACTGAGGAAAGTGGTGCTCCTGAGGAGTATACACACCTCTTTAAAAAAAAATTGTTCCAACCCCCCCGGGGGATTACTCCTTCACTAGGTCGCTTGCAGTTCAGGAGAAAGTGTGGGAGGTAAAATACACACTCCCTGCACAGAACATTGTGCCAGACTGGACGCGCGTCCTTGTTCGTAATGCGCATATTGTCCCGGCGAAAATACTTAATGCGAAAACAATTGTAGGCGGCGCAAAACTTTTTGTGAGGTGCATATTCCTCTGTGCTGGCGTAACATCACACAATAGTCTGTTCCCAGTATCTTGAAACTTTTCGAACCAACGTTTCAAAAAGCATCCCGTGTTTGATGTGTTTCTGAATATGCCATTCATCTTAAACTTTTTATACCTATGTTGACATAAAAATATCTAATATTTACTTATGCACGCTATATTTTATCTATGGATTTTAATATTTCATTTATAATTAATATGAATAAAACCAGAGAAAAAATAGGTAATGCCTATAAAGAGGTCTATGTAGCTGGGCGTCCAAGGTCAAGAAGCGAGGGAGCGATAGGGGCGACACTAACACGCACTTCTAACGCCTCGTCGCTCCTACGCGCAAGGCGTGCAAGTGTTTCCGCCGTGACGCTGTACTGTGCAAATTAGATCTGTAACATAAGGGTTTTATTACACGCGATGAAAGCCCACAGAGTAAACTACGTCCGTATCTTTGTACTTTTCTCTTGACGCTTAAGGAAACTGCATGGGCAAGTTTTAAAAATGCGTTATTTGACCATTTTCAAGATTTTTTCCTCCAAGAATACACTTAATATGACAAAAGTAAGAAAATTGGGCCATAGATATTTGTTTTTAATCTTCTTTGACGGTCATATTTCCAGAATTTTTATTTACCGAGATACGTGTTTATGCGCAAACAACGATTTCACAGAAAAGTTTCAGTACACAGGACTCTTTAAGAAATAGTTCTCATGCAAAATATTACTAAATTGGCGAGGGCCGCTGTGGTGTAGTGGTTAGACTACTCTCCTCCCGCCCAGGCGAACCGGGCTCGATCCCCGGCGGGTTCGCTCCCCGGATTCTCACATGTGGTGATCCTACCAGACTATGCCGCTGATCGGCGAGATTTCTCGTGTATCTCCCGTTTCCCCCCGCTCTTTCACTCCGGCGCTACGCTCCGTACTCACCTCGCTTCACCCCCATCGGCTCTCAAGACCTCGGTGTTAAGAGCCGCCCAAATCTCTTCGCCCACTCTTTAAACTGTCTGCGCACGAATGCGGTGCGTTGTCTCTCTGATGTAATTTGCTAGGCGTATTTCAGTTTTGTTTGCATGAGGCGGAGGAATACCCTGGAAGAAGAACTTAAGCAGGGCTTCAGAAAAGTTTGAAGTAACAGTGAATGGACTACATACGAAAAGCAGTTCTCTTTTTACGCGACTGCCTCACGTGTTTACAAAATTATTATTATTAATAACGTCCTTCGATTATTTTTTCACCTAGCCTGAGGTCTCTTTAAAGGCGCCGTCTGGCTGGAGGTATTTTTGCGTTCCGAGGCACAAAGCGTTGGAAAGCTAAGGGCGACTTCAGTACACGCATTGAATGTCTGGTCGCCTCTACGTGTGTGACGAGTGGCACCACGTCACGGCACGCCTTTGAATAATCATCAAACATACAACTAAAAACTTTTCAAATTAATGGGCTGGACCACGTCGCACAAGTAAGTAATTACCAGGCCGGAACCACGTCGCCAGACACACATTCGAATACTTACTGTGTTTGGTTGCCTGATAATTTGAGCGGCGCACTGTGCGACACGCGCGAACACCTTATCACAAAAGTAATAATTAACTAAACTGTTGTGTTCTCGCCAGGTTTACGTTACCTTGAAAAAGACTTTGAAAAACCTGGGGTGCCAGGAAAACAAGTGGTATTGTACGTGTGAATTTTTCACGTGCGGCAGCAACCAGCTCTGGCAGACATTTGTGTGGCGGACGGATGTTTCAGCGGTTCGTCGCTTGAGCGCAGCACAGTCGACGGCGAGCGAGGACAACTGCTTGCCCTGGTGCGAGCGCACCCCAAAAACGGTGACGTCTGGTTACACAAGTTTCCGGCAACTTGGTCAAGTGGCCGGAAGTTTGATGACGTGCTGTAATATTATTGGTGTTTTGAATTTTTTAATAAAAAAAAAGAAACCCCTAAGGGAAATAGGTGTCCGCTGCTTCGGTTCACCTTATTAGGTAACATCAACCGCCATTGGGCGTGAATATCACGACCCCTCCCAGGAATAATTGATAGCCCCCACTATTTCTTGGAATTACATTTTTTTTTAGGGGGAAAATAATGGAATCCTGATCTGATTGGTAGCGCTAGGTAGTGGACATGTGTATTTAATGCCTGTTCACGCTTCCATCTGGGTTAGTCAGCGGCCTCGAGGGGGCAAGCTTCTACCAGATGTTTGATACACAAATGTAGGCTCCTCCTTTACGTCATTTTGACATTAGGTGAGTGCCATTATGGCAGGAAATTTTAATATATTTTAAAGCTTGCGAAATGTTGGCCTCTTAACCGAAATTTGATACTGTTACCTTTTGCAACCAGTTTTGTACACTCACAAGGAAGTATGTAACCAAGTCTTGATAAGGCATTTTGGTATTTGTAACCACTGGTAACCAAATACAAATATTATAGTTTCAACTTTTCAAAAGGAGTTAGGTAGTGGTAGGCTCTCTATGAGTCTCTGTTGCATTTATTATTGGCGGACAATTTAAAAAACTTCACGAAGTTTAGTGCATTTTGCAAAATTATATTTACTCACGGGAGCTAAGGCTGGCATTGCTGAGCAGTTGCTCCCATCCACGTGGGATCGCGAGTAGATTAGGTATTAAACATTGAGGTTGCAGTGATAATTGATTTCAGACCAGTAAGGTATTACCAAATTAGGTTTCCTGGTGTAGGAACAAAACTTATTCTGTAATGTCAGGAGTAAATGTCGGTGTGACAGACATAAATCCGCCATTTTGTAACGATGGTAATTTGGGGTAATTTACCCAGTATACTTTGCGATGGCCTTCTGTATTTACCAACTATATGGCTAGTTAGAGGCATAAACGTAACCTGTGTGGAATTTTACAAGTATTAAGCTGAATAACAGCGAATTTATTGTACCTGAAATGTCTGATTGCATTTTACTCTATATTTTGGCAACCTGGCTTTTTATGAAACTTTTTTTTATATAGATTTGTTACTTAAGGGAGAGGATATAATGTTAGCTTTTCCACATGTATGTAAAATTGGTAACAAATGGAAGTTTGTCCACATGTAAGATTAATGGCGAATGAAAAGAATTGACAGAAGCATACAAAATAAAAGAATATTACCACACTTCCTTGTTTCTGTTACAAGTCGTTTATCACTCTCAACTTACCCTTACACTGCACAGAAAAAAATGGTTTTTTTTTTGCATGGCTTTTGCCATTATAGTGTTATGTTGATTTCGCTAGGTATTTTTGCAAATCCTGCCTTCCCACGCCCTTTGTTTAAGATGCTGCAAGGTCAGACGTGCAAGACTCTGAACTCATGTGCAGTCTCTCCCCCCTTCTCTCTCTATCTCTCTCTCTCTATCTCGCAGTCTTTGCCTTAGTAAGTTATGATTTAATTACAAATGTTTAAATTACTGTTATTTAGGATTTGTTGGTAGCAGAGTGCCCAGCGAGTTTTTCAATGGACCCCACTCTACACTAACTACGCCAAAATGTTTTACCATGGCCTCGTATCGGTTGTTTGCGGATAGTTAATCATTTTTGATAGCCGTGCTTAGGATATACTTTTCTGCCCGTTTTGTAACCTTCCACCCGGAACCCATTCACTTTAATTCATGCATCGAGCAAGTGAAGTTGTGAAACTGTTAGCCAAAAAATATGTTACTAATATACTAATCCCTACTGAAATAACTCACGTAAATTTCGTGATCATAAATATAATCGTTACATTTTTTTATTTATTGTTGAGGCATGGAACTACTTTCCCTGGATCCCTGCCAACCTCACTGGGTCTCGTTAAAAAAATATGCAGTAAGAGAGAGGAGTTTTTTTTTCTTTCAAAAGTTTTATGTCGGGAACCGCTCAGTACCCACTCCTGCAGGTAGCCTCGTGACGTAAGTAGCGCGGAAGCCACGCCCACAACGCAGAGACCTACAGCTGGGCCCAAGGGCAGCCGCCTGTGTTGAGGCAACACTCTCCGGGAGCAACTGGCCGAGGTCAGTGCTGCCAGCGAGAATGTCCCAGTGCGGCATGCTAGGTGCCGACTTGAGGGGGTTGCAGGTCACTACGGGTGGAACGGCTGCTTTCATGGAGCAGGTCTTGCGTCGAGGCCATACACGTATCGTTTATCCGGACTGCTAAAGGCTGTTCACGATAAAGCGAGCACTTTTGTAATCAACGTTAGAGAAAAGTCTCTGACCCTATACCTGCATATATTTTAACGGACGCAATGAGTGACAAGTGCCCAGTAAAATTGGTAACGATGGAGGGGAAAGTAGTAGTTTCATATATTAACGTTGAACAAGTGTTAGGTAACCATCTGTGATAACTTAAATTATTTCTCTCGCTTTCTGTTTTTTTTATGCATCGGAAGTGTAAAAATGAGCAAATGTGTACGATATTAACTTTTATAATAATTTCACAGTTTCACTTGACCGACGCGTGAATAAAGTGACGAGGTCCATGGCAATGCTAATTTTACATAAGGCGGAACAACACACATGTATAAAATTAGATCTTAAGCACGGCTTTCAAAAGTGCTCATTTTACCGTGAACAACCTATAGTTTATTTGATTGACAATTATAGTAAAGTATCTACTGCACTGTGATATTAGGTAAGATTTAAAAAACCCCAAAACAATTTTCAAAAGAATGTCGTGAGATGGTAGTTTCCAATCTACTCGCCTCCCACCTAGACGAGTGTCACTCCCGGATTTTCGCACGTTGGGGATCGTGCCTAGCAATGCCGCTGATCGGCGGGTTTTCTCGGGGATCTCCTGTTTCCCCGCCCTTGTTTTCCGGCCATGCTCCATATTCATCTCGCTTCGCCCTCATAGGATCTCAACGCCTCGATGTTAAGAGCCACCCAAATCTCTCCACCCCACCATAGCGTAACAACTGTCAGACTAGCATTAGTCTGGGTAGCAATCGCGATGATAATAATTATGGAGCATGAAAGGTGCGGAGATGGCTCGTGAAGTAATTACGGCACGATATCAATATGACATCATAATTCAACTGATGACTGCCGGCTGGTGATTAGAGCAAGCACAAACTGTTATATTTTATACTGTGATTGCGATGTTTTCAAAAGAAATATCAGTTGTTAGGTGTAGGGTATTAATGGCCCCGATCCAAAAGCTTTTGAATGAAGAAATCATGAGTTCACGAGTTAGCATTTTTATAATAGCTAAAAAAAAAAAAAATGTTTTCTGCTGTTCTCGAAGAAAAGTCAACAGATTTACTGGCTCCTTCACGTAAATTCATGAAAATTTTGCAAAGATTTATTATGTACTTCACAAAATCATAATATAAATAATACACGCTTCAAACTTTACAATTTATGGTATACGTATATTCAGTGTACACGGCAGTAAGACTACGTGAAGTTACGAAAACATAAGCTAGCAAATAATGCCTTTCGTAATTGTAATTGGTATATCGTTCCGTTGATTAGAAACTAAATATTTATTACTTTTTTCGAAAACCGAATATTATTTTTATTAAGCTTCCCCTTTGGATCCACACCTAACAGTATTTAAATTGTGTAGTGGCCTACTGTATTCTGTATCATACCCATGATTTCCGAATCATCCGGATTCTCAGTCCCAGTTAATCCGTACGAGCGAAAGTATACTGAGTGTTTGCGTGTTTGTGTGCCGGTATGGACTCTGTGGTTGGTCCATCTTGCTCACGCATCGAGACAAAAACGAAGTACATACTTACGAGGATGGGTTTTGAGAGATTGAATGTGTAGGAAAAACAGTTCCTGAAACTTGTTGGAAGCGAGGTTTCGCAGGGGGGGGAAAAAAAGAAAGAAAAAAAAAGCCATAAATCAGCCCTCTCCTCGCTGGGTTTTTTTCCTTTTCTTTTTTCTTCTTCTTCTTCCCTCCCAACTTTAGTTCACATTTCGCTGCATGCGTGCATTTTTTGGACCACGCTCAGGGGTAGAGACGTTCAGGGATTTGCCTTTTCCCCTGACCACAATCTCTCTCTCTCTCTCATTCTCAGAAGAACCTCGAGTGACGTGTCTCGCGTACTACAAATCGTGCGTCACTTGTTACGTGTTACCTTGCCCGCGGGTATGGCCTACGTCATCAGCACAGCTCAGCCGGCCAGCCGGATCTTGAATCGGGACCCCCTTTCGAGCACGCATGACTCAACCACCGTCGGATTACGCTCAGGCGGCGTCAACATCAGTGGCGTAGTCGCTTCGTTCGACGGGGATTCGGTGTTCCAGCCCCTGGCATAGGACTTACGATTAAAAAACTTAACTTTACGTTTCTGTTCCTTTCACGAAACACAAGCGTAAAGTTAAAGTTCAGACAGCAAAATCGGCTTCTCAATCTTCGTGAGAATGTTACATGTGTTACAAAACAACACAAATATTGCAAAAAGTTTCATTTTATACCATAACAATAAACAAAATACGCAGACTGTTTGTTTGGGAAACGCCATTGTTCTCTTCTCTTTTATTGTCGCTCTCCGCGTGGATCAATACCGTGTGTGATCTCTTCGAGAACTCGAAAAATCTCTAACGCACCGAGGAATGCTGACAGTGATTTTATCAAGTCAATCTTGTAGTAAGTTTATTGCATTCTGTCTCCGCCGTCAGTATCAGCTCCTGTACATTGTCGGGCTGTTGATGGCGTGCTTGAATAACCGTTTTCAGAAGGTCCCAGGTATGCTCTATGCATAGAGGTAGTGAAATTTCGCGAAAAGATTTCAAGACAAGTTATATTTCGAAACACTGTAGGATCGTTTACAAATCTTGATTGGCAGAGTTACTTTTTGTCGCGTGTTAACTGCACGCGAATCACATACGAGCCGTGCCAATGTTGCCGAATTCTGAGTGGCCCGGTCAAATATGAAACGCTTTCTCAAGCAGACAGCAACCAATGACAAAAGACAAACTGCTGCTTGGTGTTTATAGTTTTGAAGTCTACCCTGTACTTAAATTTATTCGCGAAATCACTAGCTCTATCTATGCAGTTCATCACTGGACTTACTGCTGGCCAGTCCATTTTTTGAATACCGGCTTGCTGACAGTATTGATCAACGACTCTTGCACGGTGTGCGCGGGTAGTATCATCCGCCAGGAGGAAAATTTCCCCAAATGCTTGTCGGTAAGGATGCACAGCAGTCTGAAGGACATCTGTGATGTACTGCCGAGCTGTCATTGTGCCTTCAATACGAACTAAAGGCGTTCGACGTCCGAGCATGATTCCTGCCCAGACCAGGATTCCTCCACCTCGGTATGCATGGACGTCTTGCCTACGCACCTCGTCTTCTTCACACCCTCAACGTTACGGAATCCGGTCTGAAACAAATCCTCGTCTCATCAGTAAACAGAACATGGGACTATTTTTCAGCTGCACACTCTTGACGACCCAGTGCCCATTGCACGCGGTTCTGCCGACGTTGTCTGTTGCGGTAGGGGCGTCCCATGGGTCTCCTGGCACGTCGGCCTCCCTCTCGAAGACGATTGCGCACGGTCTTGTCAGAGAGTTTTACACCCGAGGGCTGCTCGGAGATGATTTCGTATTTCTCTCGCTGTTGAGGTAATGTTCCGGGACGCATTTCTCACACAGCGATCCTGAGCAAGAGTGGTGACCCTCGGGGCGACCAGATCGTGGTCGATCATTAACAGTGCCAGTCTCTATGCAGTGCCTTCAGATGCTAGATACATTCTGCATGGGCATGGGCAATGGGCATGGGCAATGCATGGGCAATGCAAGGGCATTCTGAGTAATAACGTTGGAACATTCATGACTTTCCATTTGATGCAAAACCTTTTTTGAGCCTATATATATATATATATATATATATATTTTTGTGTGTGTTTTTTTTCCCTGTGACAGCGCCGTATGTGTCGCTGGCGGCCGGCGACAGTTCGTTGCTCTGTTGTGAAACTGGGAAAGAAATTCGTCGCATGGCTGCCGACATGTGGCGCGTGGCATCGCTTCGCGTCGCGTGATTGAGAAAACAGGCGAAGGCCCGTCCTACAATGACGCGGATGCGAATGGGTCGTCACGTACGCGGGCCACGTAGAACACACTCTCCGTGTTCGATCTCAAGTGTTACGCTTGCCTACACTGCAGCGTACGAAAGAACGTAAAGAGAACTGGTAAATTCACATAATTTGCGTGTCTGCGAATCTGTCTAGTAAATGGCAATCGAGTATACCTAGTCTATTGCCAGTAACTTCACACTTTTTAAATAAAAACTTTGAAAAACCGCCCTATGTATGACGTGTTTGGTTGTGCCCTAAATATGTTATTTATCACTTATGTTTACAGAAAAAAAATATCTTATTTCTGGTTGAATTGAACTCACACTTACATATTATCTACAAGTTATAATATTTCATTCATGATTATTACTAACAAAAACAGGGAGAAAATAGGTTTGTTGGAAAATGTTAATGACACCTTTTTTGCATATTTTAGATTAGTGGCTTCCATGAAGTTATGTAAAATAACGTTTGCCAAGCATTATTAAAAATAAATTATTACAATACCTTTTAAGTTTCTCTCGTTATTTTTTTTGGCGGTTGGTTTATTTCATCTGTGTAACACAAAGCAGTAAAATCATCGCGTTTACGAGTAACCATGAACAAGTTTTAAACCAAAACATGTTTAATCGCATGAAACTGCCGTTGAACATGACAAAACATCGATTTTTCTGCCACCGGAGGCTATTGAGTGCTTTGCTCGTAATGAAGTTCATTTGGAGAACGAGAGAGAGAGAGAGAGAGAGAGAGCCTATTATCAGACATTGATCAAGTAGGCGTGGATCCAAATGTTTGCGTGCCCGTATGAAACTGCCTTCCATTTCATAATTCCCTCACGAACAATTTTCTTTTTTTCCGACGAACCCCACCCATTATTGAAAATAAGTTTGGTGAGCTCAGGTGTACCTCACGTAATTTCTTCGGCATGTACAATACTGCTGAATTTACAGAAGTAATCATTGTAAATGCAATTAACAGTACTTAATGTCTCGAACGCTCCGCATGAATACCACCGGGAAATAAAATAAATTCAGAAAAAAAATTATTAATTCTTTAAAGAGTTTCATTTCTAAATAAATCTTAAAATTCCACGTGCACGTTGTACAGCCTGTGTTCGAGTTGAAAGAAAACTGAAGTTTTAGAAATTTATTTAATTATTTTAAGTATTGTATTATCTGATTATAACTAAATGTTTGGAGAAAACTGTTTTTATTCAACACTGCTGTTCCTGCTGCCCTCCACTTAGTTCTGCAACCATGGTGTTGCCGCTGTTGAGGTCTGTGCTCTCGCTTTACGAATATCGATTATTATTACATTAAGAAACCAATACGTTGTTGGTTTAATTTGTCATCTTCTCTCCCTCCCCCCTCCTTCTCCCCCTCTCTCCCCCTCCCTCCCCATCCCTCTCCCTCCCTCTCCCTCCCTCTCTCCCTCTCTCCCTCTCTCTCCCTCCCTCTCTCCCTCTCCCCCCCCTCTCTCTCATACCAGTGTTTATAATTTTATAAATTTTGTTCACACTGAGATAGCACCAATAAGTTAACTGTAGAAAGTAATGATATACAAGCTAAAAGAAAAAACTGACGACGGCATCACTCTCAATTATAAAAAAAAAACCGTCATTTATTTTGTTCTTGAGTGATTTCTAGTTGTGTGTTTTCGTTCTCGTGTTGTTGAACTATAAAAATTTGTGTCGTGCAATTTTTAAGTAGGCAATTTTCACAGATTAGCACGTTCAGTCCCGAATTAATCTACTCGCTCGAGTGTTGCAATCGTACAATATCTTGATGAGCGCTGTACTTTTGTCAAGCGTTTCTCGTAACCAAAGAGCAGCTTACTGCGTTTTCACCCACAAATGAGGGCTGCAGTAAGTTCAACCAATCAGATTTCTTACACTGGAGACGTTCACAATACGGCCGACTTATTCCTTGTTGTGTACAGCGCCGACCATAAATACCCTTCGCCTGCAACACGTCCTCCCTCATGGACACGGCGACTGAAAGGGTTAAGTGGGAAAATATAATCATTTTCGAAATGTTTTGTAAAATTGAGTCCTAAGTACTAAGCAGGTTATGTGCGTAGTTGCATTACAAAGGAAAGTCAGCAGGAGAGCTGCAAGGACATTTCATTCTCAAATAAAATAATTAGGAAACTGACTAAGCGTTCAGAGTGGTGCAGCCACTTAAGTGAAGAGGTTAAAAAGTACCGATATTTACACAGTAAGAGGCAGCTACCAAGGAATAGAACATACGGATGAGTAAACAGCTATGGTGGGAAAAGATAATGCTATTTTCCCGCCCTTTTTTCAAGTAGTTTTATTCCATATCTTTTAAGTGCTCGTCAGTAAAGAATGTTCACGATAAAGTGAGCACTTCTGAAATCAACCTTTAAAAAAATGTCACTACCCCTGCATGCGTATATTTTAACGGGCGCACTGAGTGACTTGCGTCGAGTAAAGTTGGTAATGAAAGGTGGAAAGTAGTTCCATATCTCAACGTTGAAAAAATGGTGTTAGGTAACCATTCGTGATAACTTAAATTATTTCTTTCGTTTCCTGTTTATTTTTAATGCGCCGAAGTGTAAAAATGAGCAAATTTGTAACATATTTGCTTTTCTAGTAATTGCACAGTTTCACTTGACCGACGCATGAATAAAGTTAATGTGGCCCATGTAAATGTTGATGTTACACGAGGCGGAAGAATACACAAAGTGCATACAAGCATATCTTAAGCAGGGCGTTCAAGAGTGCTCCGTTCACTCTGCGAACAGCCTGTATAGCTGAAGGTTTATCACGTTTGCGATCGCGGAGAGCAATGCGGATGCTCAGACTTCCCGCGAGTGTGTGATGTGAATGCTGGCTTTTTCTCGCACTTTTGACACGACGATGCGATCTCTCGTAGCGTGCGGACGTTTTTTTTTTTTTTTTTTTAACACATTCAAACCCAGTGTACACACTGCGTATAGGCCGTTCACGGTAAAGTGAGCACTTTTGAAGCCCTAGTTACTTTTTTCTTTCAACCAATTTGTATCCTTCCACCACTTGTTAATGAAAGCCCTGGCGTGCGAGTAATAAAAACAGTGTATATACATTCACCATACCCAAAACCAAAAGTCCGACACCACAATAAAATGTATTTATTGGTTATTGTGTCTGATAAAACGGGTTCAAAAAGTGCTCACTTTACCGTGAACAGCCTATACATGACGCAGATGTATTTTATTTCTGGCCGGTGCTGTATATAGCGAGGCTCAGTGTCCAATGGTCTCGTTCCCTATAGGCAACTGATTCCTAAACCAAGCTACTTTAAGGTTGAAGAAAAGCAACTGTCTATAGAGCACTGCACCTGACCATACAGTGTGAATAACTCATTAAAATAAGTAGTACAGACACCATAAAAATGGCCAGAGCAGTGTGATTTATGCTGTATATGAAAGAAGAATGTATATATTTTACAAAATTATAAAATATTTTACTAAAATATACTTTTTAAAATGTAAACATTTAATCGTTCGATAGGAGTCCACATTTGTAACCAAATTTAAGCGCATTTGTGTTTTGGATGCTTCGGAAACCAGAATTTACAAGAAAATCTCCTTCTAGAAAGATCGTCATTATATTTACTGTGACAATATGTAATAAAATCATAGTAATAATGTATCATATAAATTTTATAATTAAGTTTATTTACATCAGTTTCAGCCATAAATGTTTGTGACAAATGCACTTAAAATCAACTATAAGAATTATTTCCTACATTATGACTACAGTTTTCTTGCATGCAATCATAGTAAACATTATGAAGATGTTCCATGAGAAGATTTTCTTGCAATTTCTGCTTTATGAGGCATCCAGAATGAAAATATGCTTAAAATTGGTTTAAAATACAGACTATTTTAATAGATTATTTTTTACATTTAAAAGGTATATTTCAGTAAAATATTTTATAAGGTTGCAAAATATATTTTCTTCTTTCATATACAGCATAAATCGCAGTTTTCTGACAATTTTTATGGTGTCTGTACACTTTTTTATGAGTTCTTCACGTTGTATAGTCGGGTGCAGTGCTCCATAGGCAGTTGCTTTACTTCAACCTTAACACATTGAGGTCTGCACACATTTATTGAAAGTCGAATTGAATTAGATGTGAGTCACCTATATCCACTAGTGCAAGAACACCGGTTCTGTTGGTGTCTATATTATAACTCTCCATAGTCATATTGGTCCATATCACACCGAACACTTCCCTGTACTGTACAGCGTTCATTATAGGTTGATCATAAACCAATGGGCAGCCGAGCTGATTTCAACCAAAAAAAAATGTCCTTTATCGAATATATATGATTTATTGATTTACAATCAATAATTTCCCTTTGAGTGGTTATAAAAAAATGAATTACCGTCAGCAATATCATTGTTACTGAACTGTGGTGTTCTTTTGAGATCGTGTTAAACAATAGTCGGACAAAGACTGCACATACACGCGAGTTTTGTTCTGGACGACAAAGATTGCAGCAAACATCAAAACATTTCCGACATGCAACACCTCGGTTAAGTCGAAGGGCGGAATTCCCCATCGCAACAGGTCAGTGGGAAATCTGCACATTTTCCCCCGCATGGAACAAGGTCGATACAGAAAGCGTAGAACTGGACAAGGGGAGCAGTATGACCAACCCACCAAATGTAAGTCATCACATTTGCAAACCGTTCTAAAGTTGCTTGTAATAATTTAAACCGCCAGCCAAAAAAAGACTGTGAGAACTTTAAAAATGGCTATCACTGATCCAATACAGAAACAAAAATAAAACTATGCAATACTATAACACAAAAATAAAGGGCAAAATTACATCAAATATATTTTAAAAAGTAGTTTTAGTAATTGACATTTTTAAGGATTCTATTGTCTGGTTATATCTAAATGTTAGGGCAAATCTCTTTGTATTTAATACTGCGATTCCTGCTGCACTCTTATTAGTTCTGCACCTACAGCTGGGTCCACTTTTGAGGAATATGCTGTTGACTGATTTCCAGTGCCAGTGATTTTCCCCACAAAAATCGGAGCACACAGTATAGACTTCGATACTATATATACACCTCAGCTGTTGTCGTATCCCTGTATTGTCCCCGCATTTGACCGAGCCACTCAGGATTCTGTAAATCCGACACTGAACCTTCGTGATTCGTGTGCTGGCAGTTAACACGGACCAGAACATGTTTCAGCCAATCAGAATAGCTAGGCGATCCTACAGTGCTTCGAACTGCATCATGTTTCGAAATATCACTGCCATTACTGATAGCCAGAGAAACATCGCCATTGTGAACAATAGTTATTTGAGATAGCATTTATCTCTATTAAGGGGATCAAACCCTTCGTGCTTATTTAATACTAACAATATAATTAATTAATTTAATTTTACGCACTGAAGTTAGCCAGGATCTTAATCTGACTGTAATTACATACATATTTAATGTCGGTTGCTTACTTAATTGCACAGTTTGGCAAAATTAAGACAAGAAAAAGGAAAACTATATATTATGAGTGCCTGGAGGGATTCCTAAATGAACTTCAAGGGCTCATTTCTTGCGAATAACTTACCCGATTTTAATTACTGATATGTCGTTGGATTCCACTTTAAATTATTTACAATAAGAAATTTTAATGGATCCGATTAGACAATAAAGTTTTAAGAGAAACCGAAAATTATCTCTGCGGAAAAATGTTGTAGGTCCGATTTTTTTTTTTTTAACTAGGTCAATGTTGGTATCAAACTGTTCAGAACGGAATTTATTAACCTCTTACAGTCCATGATTCGGCATTGCAATTTACTGTCGGAACAAGCCAAAATAACATACGTGACTCAGAAACTGCTACCGCCACTCTCAACAGACACATTTCTATCGAAAGAGCACCCCCGAAAACTGTAGGAGTATGCTATCTTAGTTGCACAGTTTGGCGAAATTAAATTTAAACACTCGCGCATTTCGTCCTTAAAGTGAGGTGACAGATGTTGAATTTTAAGGCATTTTTGGGCTAGAACGTACTATTTTGTATGAAATTGAGCAGTTTTTGGAAGAAAAAATGGGAAGTCAAGGTCAGATCCTCGATCCGCTGCCGGAAGCCGTTTGTCCCCGAAGGCACTATTCCCTACTACTGAGGTGACGTGTCGAGCACGCAGTTTATGTATGTCTTGTGCAACGCGTACTTTTCCTTTGTCCTGCATTTACTCTACGGCCATTCCACTCCCTTGAGTTGGGAAACTGGCCGCAGTCTGTCGTGATGTGAGAGGCTGCCGTCTTGAGAGGGATAGTTCTGTACCGGCATTGCTTGTCGTCTGCTCGCACTTAATAGAAAAGTTTCGAAACTCTTCTCCCTGCATAAATTGTGGTTATATGCCTAAAGGATATTCACGATTAAGTGAGCACTTTCGAAATCAACCTTACAAAAAAGCCACTGCTCCTACCTACATGTATTTTAACGAGCGCACTGATTGATATGCGCCCAGTAAAGTTGGTAATGATGGATGGAAAGTAGTTCTACATCTTAACGTCGAATAATAAATGTTAGGTAACCATTTGTAAAAACTTTAATTATTTCTTTCGCTTACTGTTTTTTTTAATGCACCAAATGTATAGATGAACAATTTTGTAACATATTTACTTTTCTAATAATTCCACAGATTCACCTGCCTGATACGCGAATAACGTGATGAGGCCCATGGCAACGTTAATTTTTCATCAGGCAAAAGAACACACGACGTGCATACAAGTAGATCATTAGCGGGGCTTACAAAAGTGCTCATTTTTACCGTGAACAGCCTATAAACGTTTGATGTGTTACAGACAATCCCACTGCTCGTTTCGGGTGACGTATCCATTTCCCCCTCGAGTGTTTTCTCGGGGTTATCCTGCTCTCATTAGGTTTCCGCGTCAGCGTGCTATGGTGCAGGTCGTATGCCCGGTCAACAACCAGCCCTGAGATGTCACAGCGAGTCTCGTTTTAGCCTGGGGCAGGTTCACAAACAAGGAAGGGGGCGCAAATAGGGTTTTTTTACTCGAGGCCCCCGATGCCAAATGCCCCTCGAAGGCATTAAAATTACTGACATTGCCATGTGACGATGCGAAACCCACTCATAGTGGAATACAAAATTGAGAACTTTAAGACAGATAAGTACAGTCTCGCGATTTGGTTTGAAACAGGAAAATTGTTGTATCGGATATAATTCTTTACAATATTTTAATGCGAGAACAGGGAACAACTTTTCTTATTAAACTTAAAAGTTAATTCGCTTGCCAGCAAACGATAAACCTGTTTCCAAGCAAATTTTTTTTCTACCGGTAATGTAGAATAAAAAACGTACCCGTAACCAAGTAATTTTTGAAGTACGTGGTGTCACGTAAATTGGATGGCCCTAGGCCCCCAAAATCCCTTGGGTGATCCTCGTCAAAGGAGCATTTTGACTAGCTGGCACCATTACCGGACATAAAGACTGTTTACGATAAAGTGAGAAATTTTGAAATCAACCTTATAAAATTCACTGCCCCTGGCTTCATATACTTTAACGGACGCACTGGGTGACATGCACCCAGTAAAATTGGTAACAATGGAGGGAAAGTAGTACCACACTATAGCGTCGAATAAAAAGGGTTAGGTAACTATTTTTAATAACTTAAGTTATTTATTTCGCTTCCTGGTTTTTTTTAATGCATCGAAATGTAAAAATGTGCACATTTGTAAAATGTTTACTTTTCTAATAATTTCAGTTTCATTTTACCGACGCATGAATAAATTGATGAGGCCCGTGGCAATGTTAATTTCATATAACGCGGAAGAATACCCAACGCGCATACAATTAGATCTTAAACAGGGCTTTCAAAAGATCTCATTTTACCGTGAACAGCCTATATCAACATATTCGTGCCCCGCAGGAAGTGGACATCTGTCTACTTTGTCCGGGCCACATTTCCACAAAAAGGATCTTCTTCGTGAGATTTCTAACTCTCTGAAAAGTGCGAGTAAACGAAGATTTGTATACTCGGCATGAACACAAAAAAAAAAAAAAAAAAAAAAAAAACCGCAAATTCTTGTTAGTTCAGTCCTGTTCGCTCGCTTGTAGCATGATTGTTCTACTCGAAGAGCACAACGCGTTTCTTGTTCAGACGTATTGTGAAAGGCAGCTACAACACGACGGTTATTTACCACGTGAAAAAACCTGTATATTCTCTCGGTCGGCCCCGCACTACCAGGGTTGGTTGGCATAGTTTTCTTCTGGTGTCTGGAAAGTAGTGAATTCCAGGTTAAAATCGTCCCGGACTTCAATAATTTCTGCCCGCATTTTCCACTTGGCAGGAAAGAAAATTGGCCAGAAATCACTAGATGTTGAAGCAGTTCATATCGGACACTTAAGTTTTGTATGAAAAACTAAAAAGCTTTACAAGAACCACAGTGCCAAATATTTTAAAATCACGTCTCGAGTATAGCCCATTTTCTTTTTTATTACGGCGACTTGATTTTGTGTAGTACCATTATAATATTTTAGAATATGTGCGTGTAAGCCAGGTTATTTTTATTCTATTGTACTCCATTGTCTGGTGTGGCCACTTGGAATCGTAAACATCAAATTTCCCAACTAAACAAGGGAATTATCAGGCTTCCTTTTATGAGTACCTACTGGAATAATTCTCATAGAATTACTGCCCATTCTCAAAATGTTGATTTATCAATTTCAAACATAAATTTGTATAAATATAACAAATATAATAATAAGCAAACACGCTCTGATTTATTCAGTTGGTATTAATAAGCAAGTGCAAATGTTAATTATAAACCAATAACTTTAACAAATAGTCTAGTTATGTTACACACCTAGGCACATAATTATATTATTATTGACGATAAAAACCAGTATTTTCCGGTGGAACCAAGTTTTTACCGGTGGCACGGAATTTACTGAAAATTGGTGGCAATTTGCTAACCCTGCTCACTAGACCGCGTTCTTAAGGACCCCGCCCACCTGGAACTTTTTTTTCCCGCTTTTGGAACCGAGAAGCGCGGAAGAGCAATTAAGGACGATACTGCTACGGACATCAAGTGCGCCATCGCCGCTAAGCACACGGCTCTCAACTGGCGCGCAGTGTTCTCGGGTATACACTGCGGGTATAGCTTGTTCACGTTAAAGTGAGCACTTTGGAGGCCTTAGTTACGCTTTTATTTCAGCCGATTTTATCCGTTAACCATCTTTTTCAAATAAATATCCCCACGTAAGTAATAAACACAGTGTGTATTTATATTCCGCCGCACGCTGAAGTTAACGCCTAAGGCTACTATATAGTGTATTTATTGACTATTATTCCAAATGAGAGGGATTTCAAAAGTGCTCACTTTACCGTGAACAGTCTATACCTATGGGGCTTTCAGCGGTGACCCCATTATTTTATTGGTGGAAAATCTGTAGGAAGCTTCAACTTAGGACAACTTGAGTATTTTTGTATGCATGTGACTCGTAGATCTCGAGATACGGCGATTTGAAAAAGCCGGATATTAGCTATTTTGTAGTGCTCTTGAGATGTGTGTCAATTTCGTAGAGAAGCACACTGGACACACGTTAAAAAAGTTTCGTAGAAAAACGGGTAATTCGAACACTCAGCAGCGCAGTTAGCGCGAGGCAGGCGGGAGACTTAGAAACTAAACCTGGATTTACAATAACCAGACAGTCCGACAAAACTGCTCCGACACAGACGAAAACTTTTCTTCAGCCAATCAGGAGCAAGGTAACACCGACAAACGAAGCCCCGACAAAAGTCCGTTCACGACTGGAACAGACTTTCTCGGAAACTTTCCTACTCCCATTTTTAATCAATATATAAAACAAAATACGTTAAAACATTCAAACTATATTCTCTCCCCGTGTTGCCGAACTAACTGTGTCCGCGCCAGTCACTGTTTGTAGTAACGATGCATGCAGCTGACGACTAAGGTGTTTTTCAAAAGTCTGCTCCAGTCGTGAACCGACTATAGATTCTATTTCTACTTTCGTCGGGCGTCGGACCGGTCGGCCTCGCTTGGGAGAAAAAAAAAAAAAACATAGCTTTACAAAACAAGATGTCGTGCGGATTTCATTACTGTGGTAAATTTCACATTAAAAATATGTTTTGTTTTTTTTTCGTGTACATCCTGGTTATCTTGTAAAAGAAATCTAATGAATGGACGAAAATTAAGCATTCGTGAAAAATAACTGCTCCAAAATCCCAACATTTTCGCTTACAAAGTTGTCAAAATGAAATAGTTTACAATGATCGGTGATTTCTTTACACTCCATAGCAAGTTACCAGCCATTCTAGGATTTTGCCAAAAGACACGCAACACTTGTCGGAATGAAACTGTCGGGGTATTGCATGCAAACAGTGAACTAATTTCGGTGGCGGAAATGGTCGGGCTGTAGCGTCGTGTCTGACCAGTCGGGAAGACCTCGTCGTGGCATTGTAAATCCAGCACAACACGCTCTCCGACAGTTTTGCGATAGATCACCCACCTCTAGTCGAAAGTACGAAGCGAATTAAATACACCTGTGCGTCTGTGGGGCAGGCGAACGAACCACTGTGGGCTGTTTCACATTCCGCGCGGCAACCCGGATGTGACATGACATGCGGCATGTGCGTACTTACACACACAGTGCGACAGGTTATGACTGAACGCCGACACTGCATCCTCGCCTTTTTACACTTTCCTCACACGTACACACATGCCGTGTCGCCTTCCTAGCCTCGCTTGCGAGCCGCTCAAGGCCATCGCTCGCGAGCGCCAACAAGTACACTCTCCTTCTCCTTCTCGATAATAACATTTTTTTTTTAAAAGGAAATTTAAAGCTTTAGCCCGAACAAGCCCTGGGAAAGGACGTAATTAACTCCGTTGGGCCGAATTCCATTACATCTACAATTTTCAATATGCGCAAGGAAATTGTTCCGATTCCCTGATACAGGCGCATCAATGTGATACCCGCCATTTGGTCTAAAATTTGGCCAGATATTTATAGGCTATGTGAATTTAGGGCAAATGACACCAAGCGAAATTATTTTAGGCCAAGTGACAATGTCAAATAATTTTAGGTTACGTGTCTAGGGCAAATAATTACAGGTCAAGTGACTAGGCCAAGTGATCTCAGGTCAAATAATTTTAGGCCAATTGACCTCAGCCCAAATAATTTTACACAAAGGGATTGTTTTGAAACTGTGTTAGGACAAAGATTTTAGGCCCAGTGAAGCGTACCCCATCAAGTGCACCTCGTATGTCGTTCTAGTACCGGCCAATCACGCGTATGAACTGCATGTGGTCTGGAGCACAGATGCTTCGTGCGTTGACGTCATGTTGACACTAATTGCCGTCGGGAATGTGCTTCACGTTAGGTTGCCACACAAAAACATCTGCTACGGTACTCTCAGACATTGCAGGCGCATATCTAGAAGACGTGTGTGTTTGTGCTGTTTGCCGTATGGTTAATCTACGTACATTACGTAAGTTAACATGAAATATGCGATACAGTCTCCATCTTTATTTCCAGCCACTATGGCGAAACAAGTGCTCGGATGTTGTTCGGTTCGTTCGTGCGGTCAAAAGTGGAGCAGTGTCGTACGAGTTTTCTAGCAACTGCATTTACGTACGAACGGAACACGACCTTGCATGTATGCACGAACGGAACACGACCTTGCATTTATGTTCGAACGGAACACGACCTTGAGTTGGCAGCGCGCTTAGCAACTAGATCTGTAACTGCCGGTGGCGTTAAAGAGAAACGAAGAGGGAGAAGCGACGGGAATGTGAATGAGGAGGAAAACGGGAAGACGCCGAGAAAACCAACCAGCCAACGGCCACGTTTTCTACGGGCGAAAATCTAGGGCGAGCCCTCCAGAAATCAAGCGTGGATCGCCCCTGGCATTCCAAGATGGCAACTTGTATCATTACGACCTTCTCGTGTACTTGAAAGTTATTGTTCATTACGATTACCTCCAACATTTCCTAAGCCCTGGATTACCTCCAACAGTTCCCAAGCCCTGGATTACCTCCAACATTTCCTAAGCCCTGGATTACCTCCAATTTTTCTCTAACTACCCTATAACTAAGTGTTAAGTGAAAGCCCGGTGGGTAGGACGGGATTTTATTGCATCTCAGGACTAACCCCATACGCCTACAAGGATAGGAAATTATGCAAGAAGACATGCATCGCGGCAAAGAGGGATTGGGCAGCCATGGCCTGCAACTGGGGCCATGACTACCTCTCTAAGTGTACTTATAGCTAAGCTATTACTAGAAGGGACTGGGAAAAAACCGGCATAGATCCCGAAAAAACCCAGTCGACAGAATATAATTAGAAATTGTTCATGCATTAAACAGAAATGCTACAGGAGACAAAAGTATGTGTGGAACATGCTTGTGTTAGTAGAGATGAAAAAGCTAGTAGAGAGGGGACAGGAACGTTAAACCTCCAGTATTTATGAAGCCCTGGATTACCTCCAATATTTCTGGAACCCTGCTAAAATTCTGCTTCCAGGATATTCCTCCGCCTCATGCAAATAAAGCTTAACCGAATCTAGAAAATTACTCCAAACGGACAACGCACCGTATTCGTGCGCACTCATTGTAATGCCATTTTTTCATAAGAACTACTTCTTACCAAGCATTACCAACACAAATATTTTGACTCTGTTTTTGTTCGCATTAATTATAAAGAAATGTAATTTTTACACAAAATATAAGTAAAAGATAAATTTGTTTAAAAATAAGGTACTTGTACATTAACAGACGTATGAAACACTTGTAATACATCACGTGTTTAGAAAACAAACTGATACGTTATACATGGGGTGATATTTAAAGGGTTTGATTAAAAAATGGCGAAGAAAGCGCAAATGGATTACACTGCCTGTGTGACTCGCCTTGTGAACAGTTTCGTTGTCAGTATCACGTCTCCTTCGCTGCCATGTTATAAAACAATATTTTCGTCGCGTATTTGTTACGTAGGGAACTATTTACATTCAGCATTAAATAGATTATTAATTATCACTCTCTTCTTGCTGCTTCAAAAAGCCTTTCTTGTTGCGTTTTCCGTCACAAGGCGAAGACGATCCAATCCGACCCACCGCGACGGCCATTTTGCTCGACACTGGGTACTTGGTGCATATTTACTCCGAAAAAAAAGATGTGATGTGTTCTAAGAAAAGGAACCTTAGAGCGAAAGTTTTCAGGAGGCCCAAAAAAAAAAGTTTGAAAATGCGAAAATTATCGTTTTCGAGATATGAACGGGAACATGCTGAGGGCATAAACGCTACAAGGGCGTGACTTGTTTCATTGGATACCTCGTAGAATTGTCTACAAAAACAGGCCCCAACCCGATGATGGTATTCACCCTAAGGTACCTTTTCTGAGAACGCATCACAAATAACACCAAGCTGCAAACACTATAATCTTTCGCGCCCACAAAGTACTTTAACATTGCCAGAGTATTCGAGGACGCAAGTAATAAATTCCGTTTCACGCCCGAGCTTGAAAATTACGCAATTTCATGAGAAGTGTGTATCTCTGCTGCCACGTTTGGAGGGGATGAAGAAGCATTCGCCATTTCGACTGCGTAGGTAAAATACTGCTCATTGTTAGGCGTTGTGTTGTGAAGCGAAATTTTCGCTAAGTGGCGTTTGGATAATCATCAATGTTTTAACATAAATATTATACAAAACCAGCGACGGTGCATACGTGTAATGTCATCTATCTGGTACATGCTGACAGGATAGGCCATTCGCGATTAAATGAGCCGTTTCGAAAGCTCTGCTTGTGATCTACTCGTCCATTTAATATTAATTTGCCGTATGTAAATAAACTATTGAACAACAACTCACTCAGTTGAATCGCGCGTCGATCAATTGCAATTATGTAATTGTAAGTGACGTAATCAAGATATTAATGCTCCAGTTCTCGCTCGCATGCACATGAAACAAACACTAACTAAATTAATTAATTAATTCCAGTGCCCATAAACGTCACGCTTATAATACGACGTTACTGCAACTAAAGGTGGATCACGATGAAGTGAGCACTATTGAAATGAACTTTTAAAAAATGCCACTGACCCTGTCTGCATATATTTTAATTAGCGCACTGAGTGCCATTGGCCCAGTAATGTTGGTAATGATGGATGGTAAGTAGTTCCATGTCTTAACGTCGAATAAATAGTGTTAGGTAAACATTTGTTATAACTTAAATTATTTCATTCGCTTTCTTTTTTTTTTTTATACATCGAAGTGTAAGAACTATCAGATTTGTAAAATTTACTTTCCTTATAATTTAATATTTTCACTTGACCGACACGTGAATAAAGTGCTGAGGCCCATGACAATGCTAATTTTACATAAGGCGGAAGAATACACAAAGTGTATACAGATAGAACTGAAGCAGGGCTTCCATTGTGAACGCCCTATAACTAGATTTCCGACAGCGCTGCCAACTTTAGTGAGAGCTTGCAAGTCAGCTTATAATGTATGCAGTTACGGGGAGAGAATTTTGTTTTTCCGAATGTTTGTTTCAGGAGTGCTTGGTCTATAGAAGTGTGCACGCGCGTTTCCTGTAACTTGGCGAAACCCGTCCAGCTGCAGTAAGTGCACTTTCGCAGGCACGAGCCAATTAAAAACACTGCATCCGAGGCGAGGCGCTGCAGTAATACCGCGCTGCCAGTCACGTGAAATAAATGGTTCAAGAGTTCCCCGATGGCCGTGACCATTGAAAACTTGAAGCAGACGTGGCGAGAGAACCGAAACCGGCGACGGTTCGAGATCCTTATCACCGTCTTTCGACACCGTGACATAGTTATCACTCTCGTGTGACCTTGGTGCGACACTCCGGTTCTCGAAGTCGCCAAAACCTCTCAATATAAGGGGAACGAAGCCGCACGAGAATTCCCCCGCGTTTTTCCAACATACTTTCTTGGCGCGACGCAGCACTTTTGGAAGCCTTGCTTAAGACCTACTTGTATGCACGTTGTGTATTATTCCACCTCATGTAAAATTAGCATTGCCAGAGGGCCTCATCACCTTATTCAAGCGTCGGCCGAGCAAAACTGTGAAATAATTATATAAGTAAATATTTTACAAATCTGCGTTATAAGAAAACAAGACGAAAGCAATAATTTCAATGTTCACAAATATTTACCTGATACTTTTAATTCAATGTTACGACATGGAATTACTTTCCCCCGTCGTTACCAATATTATTGTGTGCATGCCACTTAGTGTACCCGTTTAAATATATGCAGGCAGAGGCAGTGACATTTTTCTGAGGGTGATTTCAAAGGTGCTCACTTCATCGTGAACCGGCTATACCATACTGGCAGTCGCGAACTTCAAATGGGGAATCGATGTTAAACTATAGTCCATTCCCGATTGGAAGCGACTTATTAAAATCAACTTTTGAAAAAAACACTCTAGGCATATCATGTCATCTGTTTTTTTTTTTTCAATAATCTGTATTCCACAAATATATAACACTGTGGTTAACTTTAGAGTACTGTAATATTGAATAAATGAACCTTTACCTTAATATATTCTATAACTTGTAATATTTATTTATTTTTAAATGTGAATTAACAATAGCGAGTGCAGCGACGTGTTGGCAACGACCAGTAAAAAATAGTTCACAGTTAAAATATTATTTTAACCTAGTTTTTTAGTAAACTATTTGTAAATTAAACTGTGCCTATCGAAATATTTACATATTTAAGTAGCCCCGATGGCAACATACCTAATTTTTACAGTTTAAAATAACAGCGGAAAATATTGTGAGTAGGCCGTGATGGTACGGTGTTGTTTTATCGAGCGAGAAAGCAATTGAAAAATTGTCTGCTGGCGAGGCTTGTCGCACTCTTTCTCTTTCTTCGTCTCTTTCACACTCGGGAAGTTCCACTTCGGTAGTAAGCAAAACTTTACACATGTTTTCAATTGTAGCATTTTTCATACTTATTACAGCAAAATAATGATTTTTGAATTTGTAATTTACAACTGAAAAGAGATTTTAATGTTTGAAGGCGTATTTTAATATATTTAGATATGATGGCAGGGCAGTTACCTAGTGAAGTTGGCAGACGTGGCGAGCCATGACAAGGCGTGTTGCCTGTTGTCAAACGAAACGTAAATTATTCTTACTCCGAAAAATACTTCAAATTAATACATCACGTTTGTAGACGTTGTGTTTTTTAAACCTACCTAGGCTAGTTACGATGTTGTGATAAATCTGTGTTTCCACAGCAGTAATAAATATACTGTAACGCGTGTTTCGTTAATCATTGAGTCTGTGAAATGGCGTGCCTTTGTGCATCGTGGTCGATACGCTGGCCCTGTGTGTGCGTGATTTCAAATATTTGATGTGAACTATTTATACGTTTTAAATGTGAACTGTTTTTATGACGAGGTTATTTATTTACATCCACGTTTGTTTATTTATCACAACGTTGTACCTTTGCCCTAAAGGGTTTGAAACACAGTCGTGTAACGTAATTTTCCACAATCCCAGAAGAAAAATACTAAGCCCAACCCGATAAATTTCAATAAACCTAATAAACAGTAAGTAGCAATGCATAGAAATATGTGCGGAATAAAAGTTATCGGGGGCTTATTTGTGTGCATGTTCACCGCTATCTTTTAAAGTTTCTATGACAAAAATGAGCAACACGAGTTGCGTGCTTGAATTTAATGTGCCTTTTTCACTGGTTGTTCCTTCGTTTTAATAATTTATTCCCACTGAGGACGTCCTTTTAAAGAAATGACCCAACACATACCAATAACATAAGGATAATTAGTACAGCCCTTTACCTCGCAGCTGTAACAGTGTTAAACACAGTCGCGGCAAAATACTAACGTGTATTACATGTATTGTGCTATGTCATGGAAAACAAATATGTTAATGTAAAATAACCGTAAGAACTGTCGTCAATTAAGGCAATTTGAAAACTTCATAAAGCTGACCTAAATAATGTTAGAGGCCTAAACTGTGAATATTCATACGGAATGGTTTTTGGAATGTGACGGAATTCTTTGAAAAGCTGTAAACAGTAAACAACACATTTGACAGGTATAAAAGTAGAAGTCACATTTCAATCTTTATTTTTAGGTGTAGCGAAAGTATACGAACATATGTACTCACACAATGGAATGCAAACATTGATTTTGACAGATACTACATGGCAGTCACAATGGCAATGTTTGTCTACTTATGGCGGAAGGATACGAAACGGGCCTGCAAGCAGGGCTCCAAGAAAGTTGCTTCCAATGGGAAATGGACTATATATTCCTTCTCATAGCGCCAATCTGGAAGATAACTATTTCGATAACATTTTGACGTGAATTTCTCAGAGAATATTGCTACATAGAATAATTTTAAAAAAATATATACATTTATTCGTTTTTTTTTTTTTGTGTAAATTACATTTTAGAAAAAATAAATATATATATGTATACATTAAACAAAATAATCGGCAAGATGTCATAATGTAGCAACATTATTTAAGAAACATTACGTATAATAATTTTTGTTTGAAAACGATATCTTTAAATTTGACGCAGTGAGAAGGAATTATTTCGTTTAACATTGATTCCCCATTTGAAGTTCGCGGCTGCCGGCTTGGCAGGAAAGGCCCGTTAAGACTTACAAATATTTTCTTTGTCAAATAAGCTTATTTTGACAGTTGATTAGATTATGAAATGACCTACAATGATCTTTTGAACAAAGGCCTCAACACAGTTGAATGCTTTAGCATGCGACTTCATATCTGTGCTTCTTCTCTCGTATAGCCACCAATCCACAGAATACACGTTCAGTTAGGACCCGGTAAGAACCGACATTAATATTATACCGACACAATTACAATGATAAAATTATACTCTGCACAACGTGAACACGAGCACTGTGACCTTGCGACAAGTGATATTAGGCTAGTAATCCTCGTTCGCGTGTGTTGTTACATTTCATTTGAAGGGATTAAATTTGGTATAGCTGTGGGTTTTTTTTTTTTTTGTTGTCAAAAATTACTATTTTCTGTGTAACCGACAAGTTCATAACACTAACCAGCTTCATTTCAATTTTCGCTGCCCAAGTCACTTCAAAACGTTTCCGAACTTTCGTGATTGCGATGCTTAAAAAAAAAAAATTTAACGAAATAACTTAAATTAACTGCTAGAGGAAGGAATAAAATCGATGCGCACACTTGTCACTACAAAGCATGTGGTTGCTGGAGATGAGGATTGCAACAACTCCGACATTTCCTCCACATCCATCACGGCTGTTTGCTGCACGAGATCTAATACACACGAAACGGAGAGAAAATGGCGTAGCCTGACGTGTAACAAGTCGGCCAACATACACGAGCGAAAATTCCAACAACTTTTCGTAAGAAGCTCCAATTCGGAAGTGAAATCCTACTGGATAACAAATAAACGCATCCAGTTTTACTGTGTCAATTGTGGCATAGGATTTTCATTATGGGGTGGTTGTGGTAATCTAGTTTCTAAATCAACCTTTAAAAATTATTACTGCCTGTCAACTGAATGTATACTACCGTACACACTGGTATAGGCTGTTCAGGCCCTAGTAATTTTTTTCGTTCAGATATTTTAAATCCTATAACCACATTTTTGAACAAGAATTGTCGTGTAAGTAATAAACACAGTGTGCATATCCCACCGCACTCGATAGTTAACGTCTAAGGCTAAAATAAAATATATTTATTGACTATTATTCCAAATGAGAGGGCTTTCAAAAGTGCTCACTTTACCGTGAACGGCCTATGTACAGGCTCGGAGTTAAGATGGTAGTAAACTAAGGGAAATAGTTATCCGTTTCAACCCGCTGGGTTTAAACTTACGGCAAACCAAGTTAAATATTTTCGCTTTATAAATATTAGAATACGAGCTGGCATGTAAGTAACAGTTTAGGTTCATACGAACTTGGCGTTTTCACTTTACTGGCCCGTGGTAATGTGAATGTTACATACGGCGCAAGGGTACAAATTACGATAAAAGTAGATCTTACGCAGGGGTTTCAAAAGCGCTTGATTAGCTGCGAACAGACTATATGTGTGTGTCATGCAAGTGGACGCGTAGCCTCCCGGCGCTCGGAAAGAGGAACTCAGCGGTTCATTTCGAACTTTCGATTTGCTCTCGGAAGCGAGTTCTGGCGTCCCGCGGTAGCGTAAATAAATACTTTAAACGGTAGTAGTGAAAGCTATCTGCAAACGGGCGTGAGGTCTTCAGTCCCAGAAGGAAGTCAAGTGATGCGTAAATTCGAGCAGCGAAGTAAAGCAATTGATAGCGCCACGGGGTTATCCGCCCGGCTAACGACAGCGTTCGCCACGTTTATAATCCATTCACGGTTTACCTCAGACTTTTCTGAAGCCCTGCTGAAGTTCTACTTCCAGGATATTCCTCCGCCTCGTGCAAGCTAAGCTTAACTAAACCTAGAAAATTACACCAGAAGACATCGCACCGCTTTCCTGCGCACTCAGTTGTAATATTATTTTACATGGGAACTATTTATTACTAGACACTACCAACACATATTTTTGACGTAAATACGTCTTTAAATTTGCATCCATACTGGGAGGCAAGCCACAAAATCTGATGATAGCAAAATCGTGAGATACAGTTTGGCATTGAAGCTCCGAATCTATCGTCTAATTCAAAATGCAATTACACCATTCGATTGCCAAAGGATCAAAGAATATGTTACGTTGAGCGAGGACTGCGAAGCATCACGAGAGGCGGGAGACGGGGGAGGGGGCCATTTTGAGTTCGTTTCGCCGCGTCTCATAACTTCCGCGTACTATAACTTTTGACTAGGAGAAGCTACGACGCTCGTTTGACTTTCAAACGACAGATCTCGTCAAGATCATTCGGCTGCGTGTTTAAAAACATTTGTGCGGTGTGGTTATGGTGAAATTTCATGAGTTTAATGTAAACAAATCAAGAAAACTTAACACAATGTCGGCCAATACTCGTCAAAAAGCCAAGTCGAAATACAGAAATCGTATACGGTTGCAAAGAGCATCTCAAAGCAATCCAGTGATCCCCATATGATGGAGTGAAGCTGTGCCGGGAACGTAAAAAAAACATCAAGGCGTCCGAGCGCGTCAACGTAGACGTATTCACGCAAAACGAACGGCCGTGTCCCCAACACAGCCACACCCAATTTTTCTCGCTGATTTTATACGTGTTTATTATAATAAAAGAAATATTATAATGTATAAATGAAATTTAGGTAAAACTTCATTTTAACGAAAAATAAGCTACGTCTGTTTTTACAGAGGTATAAAACGCTCGATACGTAGCGTAATTAGGAAATAACTGAATATGTATTACATGGGGTGATTTTTCAAAGGTTTGTGTTAAAACGTCTGAAGAAACAGTGAATGGGCTATAAAGGCACAGCGGTAACACATTTACTTGCTTTAGAATGGACCCTGGTTCGATTCTTCGTCCAGCCGTACTGATTTGTTTCCATGGTTTCCCGAAATCACCCGAGGTGGCCGCCGGAATGGTTCCTTGTGCCGATATCGCATGTGCACCGGAATTTACCGTTTTACATGTAAGTAATTGAGATAATTGCCATTTTCGTATAGTAAATATGTGTAAAATGTTATTTTTTTTTATCGTGCCAGAACCTTCGCAAAGAATAAACTTGTGATTGTAATTTTACCCCAAAATTCCAACGAAGGTGTACGTTAATTTAATTAGTTCCATCCAGACTTAAGGGTTTTTTTTTATATAACTTGTAACATTTTCATTAGTCTTCTAGAAACAGATTTTGTCCCTCTTGATCCCCCACTAACCTGTCACGCTTATTAAAGCCTCTGTCACACTGTCAAATTTTCTCCTTCAAATATATTTGACAATAAAATTTGAAGACAAAATACGGCCATCAAATTTTTCCTTCCAACAAATTTTATCAATTAATCTTTTATGTGTTTGAATATCTGTAACAATGTGAAATTTTTTTAGTGGGAGAATCTAATTTGAATTATTATTTAAATACTATTTTCATAGTGAGATATTGCTTTTGTTTTTCCATGCGGTTTAATTACAGGCAGAATTGTAAGGAATGTTGTAATTTATTTTCGCTTCTTCACTAAATTAAAATTTTATTTATCAGAGGTGCTTCCTGCACAATGAAATTTAATATCTTCGAGCTCGTAATATTATGTACAATATTCACTTAAAATAGCATTCATGCCAACACTGCTTCTACATAAATTAATTATGTTTATAATCTACTTTTTTTAGCTATTGTTCGTTATTTTAAAGTTTCTTGACGTCCATATTTGTCGTGCACGGTTCTGATTGGCTGAAACCGTCAAACATCAAATATAATTTAGAACCGGTTCAATCTTCAAATGGTAGATGGAAATTGAAGGCAGCCAACTTTTTCAGACCAGTATGGTGGCATTTATGACGTTTGGATGACGTTATAACTGTCCAACTTTATTTGAACAAACTTATTGGAAGCAGTTTGACAGAAAAAGTTTACAATGTGACAGGGGTTTTAGAAAATGTCCTTGGCCTTTAATGTGTGATGTGTCAGACACAGTAGTGAGCTCTATTCAGTTTCCTCGCTCGCATCATCTGTGACGTGATCATCGCGAATACAAGTTCCATAACACTTGGAAGTGCAGGGCGATGTATGTCTGCTCTGTGTTTGAGGTAACTCTTTAACATCACATTCAAGCCAGGTGCTGGGTATGGATTCCAATGACGAGCTACGAACCTGACGTCTGTCTCAAGCGAACTGTGTATTAATAGACATCGGTATAATTTAAGATCCCCTGCCTGTTTCCTTTAGCAGTGTGCCGTAAACAATTTTAATTTTTCTGATCGTTAAATTTTTAAACATTTTTATTTTCCTTATTTGAGTTCCAAAATATGTACTTTAGTAGTAGGGGGAGGCGAGTTCTAGATCAAAGGGGATGCTGCCTCTGATTTAATCAAATTATAAATTTGATATCAAAGGGTTAATTAAATTGATTGAAAGAGTTAGTCCGAACTTAATCCGATAAAAATTCTTAATTATATTTCTAAGCTCGAGACTCACGTAATTGCACTTATTATTCATGTAGTCGTTTGAAATGTGCGATTCGATGCGTGTAATTTATTCATAGAACACTCTGAATTTCTCTAACGTTTAATTGCATTCGAAAAACAGATCGTTTAACATGTAAATCGTATCTTTCAAAGTCGCCTATCTGCCATATATGTGCAATATCCCTCCAAAAAACAAAAAAAATTACTTGGGACACACTTAGAAATCGTTTAAACACTCTTAAATTCTCTCCCGTGTTAAATATATTCGTAAAAATCGCCTATCTACCATCAACATACCTCCAAACACCTAAAAATTAGAAAAATTAGAAAAATTTAGTCTTAGCCTACTCTTGCACTAAACTCTACACCTATATAAGCCATTGTAACCCACCACTCTGGTCAGTTGCCTCCAGGACACAACATTGTCAACACCATACAGAGCTCCTGCTACGTCCCTCCCCCAACCCCCCAAAAAAAGAAAGAAGTACAAAAACCAAGAATTTTTTTAAATTAACCCTTTCAATCCATTTAACCCGTAACATTTTTGATCGGATTAAGGAAATTTTAATCGGATTAAGAAAATTTTAATCGGATTAAGATAAGATCAAGAATTTTTGGTCGGACTAACCCTTTCAATGAATTTAATTAACCCTTGGATATCAAATTGATAAGCCGATTAATTAAAGGTGGCATACCTTTTGATATAGAACCCGCCCTCCCCTACTACTTCCTTTAAACCCGTAAACCAAGCGAATGATCTAACTTACCTCCGTATTGGCTTAATTTATATTAACCTTAACTTGAAAATGGCAGTGCTATTATATATTATATATAGGTTTAATAAAATAAATTACAATAAATAAAATTTGAATTAATTCAAAGATAATAAGAAGCGCATGTGAAAGTGTTCCGTAAATCACAGCTCTTCTGCCATTTCACGTCAGTCGGGACCTCTTACAGTTGTGGCCTTGCTATCCATTAGTGATGAAAAATGAAATACAAAATGAGCGCGACAAATGTTGTCCACCAGTGTTGCCTAAAAGATTCGTATTTAACCTTCACGCCAAGAATACAAGTTTTCCGAAATGCGACCTTGACGGCGCTGTCGTGTACCTTGAGAGCTGTTTGTAGGATAGAAGTAGTTACGAAATTCCTAAAACAGACACTTGGCCCCGACAGAGTGGGACTGGGTAGCCATAATTTTTTTTTTCACGAGACCCATTTCCGGAAACGGACCTTGCTATAAGCTAAACAGAATCAAAGATTAGTGTTTAAATATCATTCTTCTGCTGCATATGAGAATATTAATGAAGTGAATTGAAGGTTGGTGGAGGAAGGTCCTATCCCGCAGTAATGCATGTTTAAGACCGTTCACGATGAAGTCAGCACTTTTGAAATCAACCTTAGAAAAAATGTCACTGCCCCTGAATGGATATATTGTAACGGGCGCCCTGAGTGACATAAGCCCAGTAAAGTTGGCAACGATGGATGGGAAGTAGTTCTACATGTTAACGTCAAGTAATAAATTTTAGGTAACTATTTGTGATAACTGAAATTATTTATCCTTTGGCTTTATTTTTTTTAACGCATCGAAGTGTAAAAATGAGATTTGTAGAAAGTATTTAATGAATAATTAATAATTAACTTGGCAACAGAATTGTTTATAGGTATTGAAGCAATTAAAGGTAGGTTTCGCAAGATTCACCAACGCATTTTTAGAATTTGGTCTTTACCTCCTCAATGGAAATTTCAGTTTTCTTTTATTGCTTTTAACACGCGAAATTACTGGAAATTCACTTCCTGCTTTGAAGTTCATTATTACGTTATTACAACTCTTTGTGGGCTAAAAAAATCTGAATTATTGTTCGCAAAATTGAATTGATATTCAGTAATATGTACCATACTTGTGCATGACCAGTCAAGGTAATTCTTTTTGTAGAGCAGCATTTATTAGATAGCTGGCGTACTAACTGCTTACTAAATGCACTTTTGTTCACTGTAGAATTAAATAAAAACATTGCGTATGAAAATTGTTTTCTAAGTTTCCTTCGCACGTTTAGCTGTTCAAACATTGACACCTTCACTCACTCATGTGCAGCGCAATCGAATGTATTATTGTTGTGGATCATTCGTGACTGATGAAAATTTTTGGAAACGCCGCTTAGTTTCATTTTCTAACCAAGTTTGTGTTTTTAACACATTTAAAATTATTCCATAAAACAAAATATGGGCCTAAGTCAGTGGGATTTTAAGACAGGGACCTGTTTTTTTTTTCTCAATAATCACTACCAACATTATTGTAAGTACTATACGTTCTTCAACAAGTGTTCTGTTAATATGTGCGAAATTAAGTGTTTTCTCTTTCAAAGGGTTAATTTTAATGCTCTTAATTGACATTGAACCATCTATAGCTGTTATCTTCCATCTATCTTTTAAAACACTTACGGTGACAAAGAAAACTAATTTACGTAAGATGTAACATCCAACATTACAAATCTACACTATTACTAATATAGATTTTTCACGGTTAAGCGAGCACTTTTGAAACCAACCTTTGAGAAAATTCCAATGCCCCTATCTGCATGTACTTTAACGGTCACGTTAACTGGCTTTCTCCCAGTAAAGTTGGCAACGACGGCGTGGAAGAAATTCCATATCTTGATGTTCTATTGAAAGTAACGTAAACATTTGAGATTACTGAAATTATTACCTTTTATTTCTGTCTTTTTTTTTTTAAGGCACGTGTGTGTAAGAATCAGCAAGTTTTTAAAATATTTTCTTTTCTAAAATTCCACAGTTTTACTTGACCGAAGCACGAGTAAAGTGCTCAGGCCCGGGTCAGTGTTAATTTTCTATGTGGCGGAAGAAGACACAATGTGCATGCAAGTAGATCTTAAGTAAGGATTTCAAAAGTGCTCAGGTTACCATCAACTGCCTATAGTACATGAAACAATGTTACGTATTTTTAGATCCATAGGCATAGTGCGATCTGCAAATTTCGGACAGCTTGGCAGAGCTCGGGCATTCATATATATTCGGCTGTCTTACGTGAATCCTGTGGTCATATTTCTTTTATAGGCAGGCAGGTCTTAACGTATAATCAACCGCGAGGTCAATAGAGAAAGGTCAAATCAATTAGACAAACAGGAACGGAAAAGAAACCGGTCATGACTGTCCGTGCGTTAGAATTATTTCGGAAATCTATCGTAAAAAGTGACCAGGATGGCCAGGCCGAAAATAGTCGCGGATGCGAGCCTACTGTGTTAACAGTCCAAGGCATTGCGATATCCACTTTTTAACATCGTTTCGAAACATGTTGACCAAATTAATATCGGTCTGATACAGCCCTTCCAATGGTATTTAATAATTTATGGCTATTTATCGTAAGTAGGCCTATCGTTTATATTGGTATCGCGAATATCGTTTGGATTGAGATCGCGAATTTCGTTCATATTAATATTGTAAATATCGTTCATATTGATATCGCAAATATTGGTCATACTGGTTTCTGCAAACATTGCATATCTCGCATATCGACAACGTTGCATAACGACAACGTCGCATAACAACGTCGCATAACGACAACGTCGCATAACGACAATGTCGCAAGTCGACGTCGCATAACGACAACGTCGCATGTCGACAACGTCGCATAACGACAACGTCGCATATCGGGATATTTTATAAATATTGCTCTATAATCGATATATCGGCATATCGCGCCGCACTAGTTACGACTGGTTAGTAGCGGGTTTTCCACATGGCAGAATGCAGGACTTAACATCTTCGACTTGGAGGTTGTACCATCCAGTTCCCACGACGTGTGGTTACCACGAACCTTTGTCGCGAAGGCCACGTGGGCCGACTGTCGCATGTTTCCTCCGGTATTTCCCCCGCTCCGCCGGTGACCCTGCGCGCGCGCCATTGTCGCGCTTGTGTCCCATGACCCTCCTCACCTCGACGTCTCGAGATCCCAGAACGTCGTGCGAACTGCTCCGTTCCTACCACAACATCGCTGCTTCCCATTATTCTTACGGGCGTTAGCCACGAAAATTCTGTTATTTTATATTTGTATCGCAATTGTATAGACAATATCTGTTACACTGCTTTCACGGTTACTTCTAACTTTTCTGAATCTCCGTTAAAGTTCTACTTCCAGAATATTCCTCCGCCTCATGCAAAGAAAGTTTAGAAAATCACACCATTGTGCCAACGTACCGTATTCGTGTGCACTCAGCGTATAATATTTTGCATAAGAACTATTTCTTACTAGGTATTGCCAACACACCTAGTTTCTAACTGTTTTATTCATATTAATTATAAACTAATATTATAATTGATGGATAAAAACATGTAAAAAGTTTAGTTTAACTAAAAATAAGGTACTTTTATGTTAACATAAGTGAATACATGTCATATTTAGGAAATAACCAAACGCGTCTTACATGGAGTATTTTTTCAAAGGTTTGATTTAAAAAGTGCAAAGAAACCGCGAACAGACTATACTGCTGATGCTATGTTTGTGCAAGCTGTCATCATTTGAAAGAATTCCAGTGACATGTCCACAAACTTTCACTCGCACACATATATTTCGGATATTTTCTTAACTCTTGCCTAAGAACCACAAATACACGGTCTAAGAAATAACCTGCAGCAATTCACCACCCATTATTACTAGTAAACATTTTGTAAAGTGTCTTTGTCGTTGATATCCCCCCCCCCCCCCAGTTTTGGTTTTCAAATGTCCACGTGTCTTTCTGCGCAATTCGTAATCATACACCTGTAATTCCCGACATACTTCCGTGCAGATGCAGTTTCGTTTTGCGATGCACTATGCAAACTAGACAAGAATTTCTCTTCCCAAGGGATTACAAACGCGTGAGGCTTGATATAGGCTGTTCACGGTAAAATGAGCACTCTTGAAAGCCACGCTCAAGATCTACTTGCATGCACGTTGTGTATCCTTTCGCCTTATGGGAAATTAACAATGCCGTGGGCCTCATCACTTTATTCATTCATAATAATTTCACTGTTTCACTTGCCCGACGCATGGATAAAGTGACGAGGCCCATAGACATGTTACACAACGTGTATACAAGTAGATCTTAAGCAGGACTTTCAAAAGTGCTCATTTTACCGTGAACAGCCTATAATAACGCTGCGCCAAGGTATTCGATAGGTCAAGCTAATTCACAGGATCAGTTGCAAGAAGTAGACAGAAACTGAAAGTTATTGTTTCTAACGTCAAATTTTTATGATTCGACTTTTTGCACTTCGAACCATATCTGGCTATTGAAGTTTCACAACTGCCTATTCCGAAGCATCATAACTTAGGTAACATTTCCAAACCACAGCGAGGTGAAAGTTTGGTTATTATAAATAAACGTATTTCTAGATGAACTTCGAAATACTGTTCAAATATTTCGGTTGTTATTTACCACATCTTAAGCGGCACAAATTCATACAAAATCTTTCATAAAGGAGGCGAAGTTCTAAGAAAATTCACTGTAAAATAGTTGACAAGTTAAAAGGGAGTACCAGTAGGCCGATGTTAAGTTAGCACACTTCGTGTCATACCTAGCGCCTTTACATGGAACACGAATGATAAGTTGGCGTGTATTGAATATAATGATACATTTATTCCCCATCAGGAACCCCCGCGTATACATACGCGTTCAGATCACATGCAGTCTTCCGTAAAATTTCTTCGCTGTTTTTTTTTTTCTTATGGAAATATATATTTTTTTTACATTGTTATATTAATCACATCTACGACTATGAAAATGAGCAAAACCGCAAAGATAACACACGTAACAACTATATAGTAGTTTTCATTTCCTGTTTGCTAAGCTATGCAATCTATTGTAGTATGTCACGGAGAAAGTTGCTTGATGTAGTCATGGAGATACAGTTATCAGCTTAACCAAATCAGCCACTGAGTGAGTCAGCTATTTTTACGATAGTGTTCAGACCTCTCGAATGTTTAAAGAGACGGGCAGTAAATCGTGGTGGTCACTGCGTAAATCTGTGTGTACAGATCAGGGGAAGCGTCTAGGGGGGAGGGGAGGGGAATTTGCCCCGGGCCCCGCATTCCATGGGGGCCACTTTTTTGGATTAAAAGAAATAATTAACAATGCATTGACTTTTCTAAAATTACCATCTAACCATGAGGGGTACTCAGTAACAAACTCTTATATTACCATCTAACCATGAGGGGTTACTCAGTAACAAACTCTTATATTACCATCTAACCATGAGGGGTTACTCAGTAACAAACTCTTATATTACCATCTAACCATGAGGGGTTACTCAGTAACAAACTCTTATATTGCACACCTGCAGACATGTTGGCCAACATAACCCGTGATGCACCAACATAGCTAACATAAAATTTCCTTTTGGCCAATTTCGATCTAACGCGTCACAAGGAAAATTGAACTCATTAGCAGTGATTTCTTCAGAACATGATATTGTAAACAGCATTTCATTTGATGGACTTATTAGTATGTTTGCTGCTAAAAAGGCAAGAAACAAATTTATTGCAAAGTGAGTTCACAAATGTGTAATTTTTTATGGTGTGGTATGAAACTGAAAAATTTGTGTTCATGGTAAATGACTTTGTACTTCGGTAACTGAAGCAGAGAATATTGCTGTATTATATAGCTCAATTTTATTCAGAACATTTCCAATACATTATTTTGGTTTTGACTGCATATATTCCTAATATTTGTGTATGGACTGGCTACATTCTAATAAAGTACTTATAACTGTCGTTTTTTGTTAGCTACTACCTACATCCATGATGTATTTGAAAATATCGAAACGAAATAATTAACCCATAGTAAAGATAATTAACTTTCGTATAAATGTGCCATGGTTAAAACTGTAATTTCTAAACAGTAGCTGTAAAGAGGGCCTCAGATTTATGTTGCCCCCGGGCCTCACATGCCCATAAAACGGCCCTGTGTATAGTCTCTTCGCGCTGCCGTCACACTTTTTAAATAAAATTTTTAAAAAATCATCTCATTTACTGTATGGCGTGTTTTGTTGTTTCCTAAATATGCAACGTGTCTCTAGTTTCAGAAAAGTTGGAGGTAACCATAAATTGATTTATAAACTCTTTTTCATTTATTTTATAACTCATTACGGTATTATTTGTTCCTTTTCATTTGTGATAATAGGATTTATTCTTCAGCACAACTCCCTTTTTTTTACTCTTCTGTTAACAACAGCTAACCATTGCTGGTCTAGGCTATTCACACTTAATTAGCATTTTTTGAAAGCCCTACTTAGTCTATTTTTCTAGTCATTTTTTATCCTTCCGCTACACATTTACATTACCATGGAAACTATGACGTCAATATGTACTTAAATGTGAATAAAAACATTGACGTGATTTGCTGTTATAGTCCATTCACAGTAACTTACAACTTTTCTGAAGCCCTGATAAAGTTCTACTTCCAGAATATTCCTCCGCCTCGTCCATACAAAGCTTAACCGAGTGTGGAAAATTACACGAAAGGGACAATGCTCCGGGTTCGTGCGCACTCAGAGTAATGATATTTTTCATAAGAACTATTTCTTACTGGGCTTTACCGAAGTGCCAATTTTAGCACTGTTTTAAGTCATATTTATTATAAATTAAATATTATTATTTATAGATAAAATATAAGTAAAAGTTCAGTTTAACCAAAAATAAGGTGTTTTTATATTAACACACACATAAAATGATTGTGATACATGTCATAGTTAGGAAACTGCGAAATGCGTCATGCACGGGGTGATTTTTCAAAGGTTGGTATCAAAAGTGTGAAGAAACAGCGAATAGACTACATGTTGATAACTGATAGGTGGAAACACGCACGCGCGCAGTGGCGACGATGGCCGCCGACAAACGCATGCGCAGTTAGACGCGGATTCGGCGATACGCAGACACTGATGCCAGGGCCAGTCTCTTGTACCGTATACACGACGTAGTGTGCGTGCAGCGTGATTGATACACACTTCTCGTATGTGCACGTCGAGCGGTTCCGAGTCCCGTCAGCCTTGAACTGGAATGCTGCTGCAGGCTGTTCATGGTACAGTGAGCACTTTCGAAATCAACCTTAGAAAAAAATCCCCATCCCTACCTGCATAATATTTTTAAGGGCGAACTGAGTGACATGCGCCCAGTTAAGTTGGTAACTGTGAATGGAAAGTAGTTCCATATCTTAACGTCGAATAAAAAATGTCGGGTAACCATTTGTGACAACTTAAATGATTTCTTTCGCTTACTGTATTATTTAATGCATCCAAGTGTAAAAATGAGCAGATATGTAAAACATTTTCTTTTGTAATATTTTCACAGTTGCATTTGACCGACGTTTGAATAAAGTGCCGAGGCCCATAACAATGTTAATTTTTCATAAGGCGAAAGATACACAATGCGCACACAAGTAGATCTCAAGCAGGGCTTTCCAAAGTGCTCGCTTTACCGTGAACAGCCTGTCCCCATGAAACTGCTAACACGTTGGACAACCACGACAGTTTCCAAGGGCTTGCTCTCTTGCCACATCTAGTTGATGTCGACTGGAAACAAGGCTTCGCAGGTACCTTGGCATTTGAGAGCGCCGATGGGTGAATCAATATCGTTTTCAGCTAGAAAAGAAAGAGATTCCCAGCTCTAACTGTCCAGTTCTCTTAACATATACGCTGACTAGCATGCAAGCAGTAAAATTGGCAGCGATGTAGAAAAAGTTGTTCCACGTCTGAACGTCGTATTAAAATTCTAACCGTCAAATTTATGGACAGTTGGAATTATTTCACTAAATTGATGTCGCTTTAATAATCGTAGAGGAAGAATTTGCGCATTAGTAACATATTTAGGTTTCACTTGACAGGCTAATGTATAAAGTGTTTGGGCCCACGGCAATATGGCGGAAGGATACAAAATTGCGGCAAAATTATATCCCAAGAAGGGCTTTCGAAATAGTTCAAACTAACTGCGAAAAGCCTATATCTATCAGGGTTTCTTGGCGGATATCAGAAATAAATTATTAATTCAGCCGTTCCCACTCCGTAAGGTAGGAATCGGAGTAGGCCTACATGTCTCATAAGCAGATGGTTGTGGTATAGAGTGAGGTTTCAGGTATGAGATAGCGACGCTTTTCAGTGTAAGTCGGGGCAAGCGTTCGTGAGCCAATTACCAGGCAAAATCCAGGTAATAATTCAAGTCTTATTGTTGTTGAAGTAAAGAAACTGCCTATGGAGCACTGCACCCGACTATACATGTGACTAACTCATTAAAAAGTAGTACAGACACCATAAAAATTGTCAGAAAAGTGCGACTTATGCTGCATATGAAAGAAGAATGTATATAATTTGTGACATTATAAAATATTTGACTAAAATATGCTTTTTAAATGTAAAATATTAATCGACTAAAATAGTCTGTATTTTAAAGAGCATTTCCATTCTGGATGCTTCATAAAGCAGAAATTGCAAGAAAATCTTCGTCATGGAATATTGTCATAATGTTTTCTATTATTGTGTGTAAGAAAATTGCAATAATAACGTAGGAAATGATTTTTATAATTACTTTCAAGTGCGGTCATTTGTCACAAACATTTATGGCTGAAACTGACGCAAATAAAGTTAATTATAAAATGTATATAATTCATTATTACTATGATTTTGTAATACATGACCACAGTAAATATTATGACGATCTTTCTTGAAGAAGATTTTCTTGCAAAGTCTGCTTTCCGAAGCATCCAGAATGGAAATGCGCTTAAATTATGATAAAAATACAGACTATTTAATCGATTATTTTTTTACATTTAAGGTTTATATCTTAGTAAAATATTTTAGAATGTTGAAAAATGTATACATTCATCTTTCTTATACAGCATAAATCGCACTTTTCTGAGAATTTTTATGGTGTCTGTACTACTTTTTTTTGTATAGTCGGGTGCAGTGCTCCATAGGCAGTTGCTTTACTTCAACCTTAATAACTCGTGACTTAAAGCCCTGGCAATGAAAACTGGTTCGCGCAGAATTGGTTGGCCAAAAGATAAGTGGGCTTGGATTTCAGCCAAGAGGCGAGTCTCGTGGAGCAGTCTGCTATTGCATTCGTTTACAGCAGATTTTATAACAGGTTGTAACAGCCTGGCATTCTTCCTTTCATCGATGTTGTACCTATAGGTACATAAGGTTCTAATACTACAGTGCAATATTTTCGCCGGTGATATATATAGTGACACACTGCTGTGTCTGTTGCTGCTCGCCCCGGGTCGTCTCGTGCATCGACTGCCTGTTGATTGTTTTTAATTATTTATCAGCGCGCAACAAAAGTTGGAATGTATACGTGGTCACTTTTGTGATTCGGTCGATTGAATTTTTATTTATTAATACAGAAGTAGTAATTCTCATGAAGAATAAGTTTTTCTCTTTCGTTTGAATGTCAAGAATTGTGTTTAAAAGCTGCTAGCTGCTTTTATTAAACACAAGATGTCTTCTCCGAAAAATTGTCAGTTGGTCTAAGTTTGTTTTTGGGTGGCCAGTTCCGTCAAAGCGTATTTCACATTTCGAGTTCTTACAAAATCCTGTAAATTCATAGTCACTTCTAATACTCATTCCAACTCTACCATTCCTACTCTGGCGTTATCATTCACAAATCTTAAGCTAGTCGTGCAAAGTAGTAATCTTCATCGTCAAATGCACCAACCAATTAATATCATATAGTTCAACACCCGTTTCATTTACGGAGATCTACGTGTGGCTGTACCGTCACAATATACTGCAATATAATGTGAAACCTTTAAAATTAAAATGTAATTTTGTTGAAAGTGGATCATAGCTATTTTGAAAACAACCAGTCTCATAACTATTTTCTCGCTTCGAGACAGGAATTGGGCGGGTAGATCGCAGTTCGTAAAAAAGTTGCAATTCTGGTGTAATCCGGTTGTGTAATTTCTCCTTCCCAAAATAAAACAGCATCACAAAGATGCTCCGCCCACATTTAATCTCGCCGGGCGCATGCTGTGCGTGTAGCGACTGTCCAGAGGCTGGTACTGTTGTGAAGTGGAGAGATTTGGGCGGTTCTTAACATTCGAGGTCTTGAGAGCCGACGTGGGTGAAGCTAGGGTGAGTATGGAGCAGCGCCGGATTGCTAGAGCGGGGGGAGTGGGGGACCTCCGAGAAAACAAGCCGGCAACGACCGCACACGATTCCCATGTTGCGGAAATCCGGGAGAGACCCTGCCGCGAGAATCGAACCCTGTTCTCCCGGGTGGGAGGCGAGTAGTCTGACCACTACGCCTCCGCGGCCCCGATACTGTTGTGAAAGTTCAATAACCGTTGACTTCCCTACGCTTCTCCTGCCTGACTTCTATTTACACAACTTCGTTTAAATTTTTTAATAATCTGCTCTACCTGTACTCTAGGTCAGTTTAAGTTAAATTGTAAGAACATTTAGTCACATACTGTAGGTATAGGATGTTCACGGTAAAATGAGCACTTATGGAAGCCCTGCTTAACATCTGATTGTATACACGTCGTGTATTCTGCCACCTTATGTGAAATTAACATCGCCATGGGTCTCATCACCTTATTCGTGCGTTTTAACAAAGTAAGTACTTTACAAACGTGCTAATTTTTACACTTCGATGCATAAAAAAATCAGAAAGCGAAAGATAATTTTAAGTTATCACAAATGGTTACCTAACACTTTTTATTTGACTTTTAAGATATGGAACTACTTTCCAATCTTCGTTGCCAACTTTACTGGGCGAAAATCACTCAGTGCTCCAATAAAAATATATGCATGTAGGGGCAGTGACTTTTTTCTGAGGTTCATCTCTAAAGTGCTCACTTTATCGTGAACAGCCTTTAGGTGGGTAGTGGGACTTTTAGCGTCTCGTTGGGGGCGGTGCGAGTTGTAAGGGCATTCGCCTGGAGTGATTTCGGGGGGGTCGGGATGGCCGGGCCGGGAGTCGAGCCCGGGTCCTCCCGAATGCGGGTCCGGTGAGTTACCACTGCGCCACCTCGCTCGGTTTCACACAGTGTAATAAGTTTGTTTAGGTGGTCCATTTAGGTGGGCTCAGGTCGTACACACTGAAGATTAATGGCAGGAAATAGGCTAGAGTCCCACTCCACTCGCTCATGCGCTTTAACGAGCAGTGTGCAAAAAAAAATGCCTTGAGACAAAAGAAGTGTGATTATACAGTGTTTTCTAGCGAGTGTGTTAAAACGGTTGAGAGGTTATTCCATTATGAGAAATCGTGTATAAAAGTAGTGTACGAATTTAGCTTAAAGTAATCGTTGAGAGCTATTATATTCACCTTCGAAAGTGTACATTATTATATTAATCAAATAATTATAGATGGATGACAAGTTCGCACAATGTATCAGCAAACGAAATTCATCAACCTCTGAAAAGATACATACAGTAATAGTCAATAAAACTTACGTCAGGAATAAAATACGTATTACTACTTTTACACGCATAGATGCTGAAATTATAAGATGGATTATCAATCACCAGTGTCAACAGCACAAAAAAACAAGGTCACCTTGCTGTGACACACTTATATCGCTCCGTTTACAAGAAACCAGCCCCCACCCCCACCCCCTTTTTTTTAACAGCAGAGTGAATAAGGTTGGCCGTCAAATACATTTGGACGTAGGCAAACTGAGTGACATGGGTGGTCAAATTGTTGCCTATATCCGCTACAATCTCGCTGCACGAACTCTGTTTTGTAGCGGTGAGGCGGAATGGAATGAAGCATTCAGCGATCCAGCAGCGCCTTCAGCAAGCAGTACGCGCAATTTGTTATAGCTATTTCAAAGCGGTAATTGGCAGTGTTACGAGAGCTTTCAGAACAACTAAACCAAGTGTAGCTGTGCGCACGGTCGGTCCACAGCCGAGAGAGCACGAACATTCCCGATGGTTGCCGAACTTGGACGAAACCAAGTTTAGTGAGGGGGCACGACGATCCAAAGCCGACGAGAGAATCCGAGCGTTCCCGACGGTTGCCGAACTTCTAGCACAGTCAAAGCGCCGAAACTTTAGTGCTCCAGGCTGACTAACGGCTACGTACAGCATATGTCTTATGCTCTTTGTGGCAGATTTGTTCGTCAGATAGTACAATCGGCCTCGTCCCATTCGTGGTGATTTCACCCCATACACTTAAGAATGGCGAGATTAATTTTCGGCCTCTTAAGTATGGGTTCAACACCGACTCACCCACCATCATAAGAACTGTCAAAATAGCGTGTTCAGACTATTGGTGTGTATGTTTTTTTACATTCCGTTTCCCATTTGAGCTGAGCTTTTATGTTTAGGCTGCTCGCTGTTCATTGAACAATTTGGAAAACACTGATTTGGATATATTTTTCTGACGTTGCTTTTTGTCCCATACCACGCGAGCGCAGATAAGTTGGAGGTACAGCAGTGCGCGCACGCGCTCCCCAATGCCCGGACAAGTTGGAGAGACGGACGTGCGCGCGTGATACACGTGTACATTGCTGCGCGATTGACTCTGTATGAATGCATATAACTTGTATGTAGAGTCGCGACCTGTCCACATTTTTTATGTATAAATAATCAAATTTTTCTGTATGTTTCAATGATGGTATTCTTCATGATATATATATATATATATATATATATATATATATATATATATATATATATATATATATATATATATCATGAAGAATACCATCATTGAAACATACAGAAAATTTTGATTATTTATACATAAAAAATGTGGACAGGTCGCGACTCTACATACACACACACACACACATATATATATATATATATATATATATATATATATATATATATATATATATATATATATATATATAACGTGTGTACGTGCGCGCGCGGCGCCTGCAGTATTTTACGCGATGATGATGATGATGAGTTTATTGTCTGGAGAGTGCGTAGGCCGATGCGAGTATTTACTTTATTTCATCTCCTAACACTTCCCGTGCAATGGTGGTCGTGTGATCTAGACGCCGGACTGCGACCGAAGGGTAGTCGGATCGAAACCGCACGCCTCATGCATTTTTTTTGAGTTCGCAAACTACTAAAAAAAAATTCCCAGCTCTCCTCCCCTATGCTAGCGCACCCCTACAGGCTACGAGTGAATCAACACACATGCACAAAATGGCCGAACCTATACCAGCGCTCCTAGTCACGATTTGTAGAACATCAAACACACTGATTGTGGGCGCGGGTACCAAATATGGCCGTTTACAGCAGCCGACTAGTGGCAGGCGCGCGGGAATTTAAGATGGCTTAGCACACTCTGGTGGCGAATACAGGAATCAAATATGGCCGCCTACAGCAGATGACTTGCGGCGGGAATTAAATATGGCTGCATGCAGCAGGTGAAGACGGTGATGACATCTAAGATGGAGGACGCGAAAATCATGAGAGAGAGAGAGAGAGGAAAGGATGACAAGAGAGAAAAACAGGAGACCGGGAGGAATATGAGAAACCAACCCCCTCCCCAAGAGATATAACGGGCGAGAGAGAGGCAAGAAGGAATCATAGAGCATAAGAAAAATAACATCGGAATGCCGGAGCGGAAGAATACTAATCGGAATATAAGAGCGTGAATAGTCGAGGTGGAATGATAGAGCAGGAAGGAAGAAAGGTAAATTCCACAGGGTAAAAGGGAAAAGGGAAATTCAAGATGGCCGCTGATGACGAAGAACGACGTAGCAGGATGTTTCGGCACCATGGCACCGCATCCTTCATCCCTGCACCAGAAAGCATAATTTCGTTCTACTAACGGCATTCCACTTGAAACCGCAGCATCTTTGTCCGTAGTATTCAGGATAAAGAGCTTAAAGGAACAGGTAGGATTTCTTCTCATCATGCTATTTTTAAGTTCTACCTGCGATCCGGCCATTAAAAAGCGTTTGAAACACTGATATGGTTACAATACGCATACTGATATCTACCGTAAATTTAAAAGCCAAACACACAATCGTTACCAATAATAATAATTCTTATGTAGTAAACTGTGCAGTGTTTTGACGCCGTAGGATTGTCTGTATTACTACGGTTCTGGTAAATATTCGAAAGGAATGGTCATTAACGAAGAACTATTCCCACAGAATAGTATGAAATAGCGTTCTTGAGACTACCTGTTGATAGATTTCGTTTCTGTTGGCAACTATACAAGAACACACTAGCTACATCAAAGAGTACTGTGGTATGCTAGGTTATTACATTTGTTCGCGTGTGGATTTATATGAGCAAACACTCATGCAGATGCCTCCCGAATTTTGCGGCAGAAATATCCTTACCAGAACAGCTGTACTCGTGGATGTTAAGATTAAATAAAGTTGATACGAGTCGCGCAATACCAGATTTAAAAAAAAAAATGCGTACGTTATCTTCTGATAAACAACCCAGATATGTGGTTGATGAAATGGAGCAACAGCGATAACATTTTCCGTTCTAATTTAAAAACCACACGCGCTCTTTTACTAGTTACCAAACGACTTGCGAATAAGGTGTTGTGCTTGGTTCCCGCGAAAAGAACACGCGTTCGACACTTTCTAAGAGTTTGACAGAAGTCAAGTAATTCGTGTGGTATGCAATAAGTCACAGTATTTCTGAGGAGAGCGTGCCAGTGAATGGCGTTCGAGAAATCTTTCAAATCTGTCGACTCTCCAAAGCGAAGATTTTTGGACGCAAAACGGCCCAGAATTTTCAAAGTATAAATGTAGAGCATGTCGTAAAACCAAAAAGTTTTGTATGTTTTGAGAATGTTGTATTTAATGTATCAAATAGTAATCTCACTGAATTCCATATTAGATAAGGGGGGGGGGGGGGTCCCTTTTTTTTTGTCAGAACTGAAAGGATTATTTTGTTTGCTCATAGCAAGGATCAAACAATTTTCCGTAGTAAAATTTTCATTTGCTAACGATTTCTTTTGCTATCCAATGCTATGCTAGCTTACTATTACATTTTAACTAGTGGCTACTCCGACTATGGAGTTTCAACTTAACAATATACGAAATATTATTCAAAATATGTTGGACATAGTTGACCGCGTGAAAATTAGTGCGAATGTCTGCTGGTCATACTAGAATCTTGCGCACATTTTCAGGTAATGTTGCTTGCCCTAAACCCATCTCTGTCTGAAAATCATAAGGTAGTTGTAGAAGATTATAAATTTTCAAACAACCTATTTAAATCAAGTTGATTTAAACATTCGAACGTTTTTTAAGCAGTAATTATGATTAACCACGAGAACCATTTATATGGTTCAACTAAGCTACTGCTGATATTCTTGAACGCAATGGAAAGTTCGTAAATATCACTGCATTTTGTTGCACACTGTTTTCATTCGCTGTGCTAAAAAAAAATTCGAAATGAATATCTCCTTTCAGACATCGTTTCATACTCGCGAAAAGCCTTCGAAAATATCGCACGTGATCGCTGTTTTTACATCCATTGTACTCGAAGAACGTATGGCGGTGTTACCATCGGTACGAGAATTTTCGTTAAAATCTCACTGTATTTATTTATTTATTTATAACTGCCACACTCGGTTCAGTGATTCGTTAAATGTGTAATAGTTAAAACTTCGTGGCAACCAATAAAGATTATTATTGTTTGTGATTTACCTTCAATAGAATAATAACCAGCGTGAAATTACCGCGTTTATGTTTTCCGACAATTTCACGCGTCAGTTTATTGACTCGACCTTGTAAACATGCACAGTATTTCAAATGACTTACAAATGTTCTACTGCAAACATTAAGAACCACTTTGCAAAATGCTATTTATTATTATTTAAGGTTCCTTTACGATAAACAGCTGCACATGGTAACAATAGTTACTATTAGCAAACATTATTTGCTACTTTCTGCACAAATGTAATTCATGAAAATTAAATGCACACTTATGCAGATCAGCGTTCTATAAGGTGCTTGCACTGTTATGTGTGGGCAGAAACAGTAAAGACGTGTATCATAAGCTTACACCCTTTATGCGCGATGCAAATTACGGAAAAACTGTAAATGTTGGCAAGTCTGAAAGGTTTATGGCTATTTCATTTTTTTTTTTTTTCAAACGACGAAAGGGTGCGCAATAGTATTAAAAAAGAAACTAAGCTTTCAAAAGTTCTCAATGGAGCGCGAACTAATTAGGATAAATGTACCAGCACTATTCATTAAGTGAAAATATGCCGGCGGGGGGGGGGGGGGATCAAACAACCAATATGGAGCTCAAAAGCGAGAGGTAGTGCACACAACACACTCTATAAGCCGGAGCATGAACTAATGAAGGGTCGCCATAACAGAATGACAGTAATGAATTAGGTTTACCAGAGTGGATGTATCAAATGTCGCTCTCTGGGCAATGCCATTACAGTTTATCTAAAGGAAATGAATTCTGAATAATCCAACCCTTATATTACTTAAAGCGATTATTTCTTACTAGAGAAACTCTGTAGATTTGCGTATGTCTGGTTAATTAATATTGCAATCCCAGTAAAAAAATTAAAAAATATTATAAAATACAAAGTGAGGAAATTGGTAATTTTTCTATCAGGAAATTAAAACGGGAGGTTTTTTTGCGCCTAAACAATTTAGTTTTGTAAAGAACTGTTGTCAACATTGATCATGCCACTCAGCAAAACAGTAATATATTGAGGCTATTTAGCGTGTAATATTACTGGTACGTTTACCATGGCCTATTTGCAGTTTATTCACACTTAATGTTTGAATCAAACCTTTGAGAAATCACCCCCATGCATGACGTGTTATGTTGTTTCCTAAATATATCACATCACGAGCGTTTTATACTTCTTTATAACACATTGAGGTCTGCACACATTCACTGGTACTTAAGACAAGTTGGAAGTGAGTCACCTATATCCACTACTGCAAGAACACCGGTTCTGTTGGTGTCTGAGTTAGAACTCACCATCGTCTTATTGGTTCTTATCACATCAGACACTACTCTGTACTTTAGAGCGTTCGTTATTGGCCGGTCATCAACCAATGGAGAGCCGAGCTGATATTGACCCAAACAAATTTCCTTTGTAGTATAAAAGGTTTTACAATCAATCATGTCCCTTTGAGTGGCAAAAAAATAAATAAAAATTCTATCGTTAGCAATGTAATATTTCTGTGCTGTCGTGTTTTTTGTGAGGTCGTGTTAAACACTAGCCGAACAGAGACTACACATACATGCGAGTTTTGTTCTGAACAACAAAGAAATCTTCAAATTAGCTTTGTTCGAGTTACACCCGGGCATAGTGCACAAAGTGTTAACATAAAAGTCTCTTATTTTTGGTTAAATTGAACTTTTAGGTACATTTAATCAATTATTTTAATGTTAAATTTTTTAAATGATAGGAACAAAATCAGAGAAAAAATAGGTATGTTCGTAATGCCTAGTAGGAAATAGTTCATATGGAAAATATTATTATATACATACAGAGAGTGGGCGCGAATCTGGTGCGTTGTGCGTTTGGTGCAATTTTCTATACTCACTTAAGGCCGATTCTCCATTGGCCCAGAGAGCGCTCTCTCGTGCTCTCGCGACGACGTCATTATGGCGTCAGAGAGAACGCTCTCTTGTCTCAATTCGCCGGAGAGAGCACGAAGTTCTGTACACGATGGCGCTCTCTCGCACTCTCTGACCAAGCGCCATATTTGTTTACATTATTTCCGCTGTTTGAATAAGGTTGTAGCATCTTTCTGGGTCAAAACTATGTTGCAATTTAACTGTAAGTCATCTATTTCAACTCTTTTAAACAACGAAATAAGATACGTATTTATAAAAATATAAATACCTACGGATTTCTGTCTCGTTTTTTTTTTGTCACTTTGTTGCAGCACGACTGTAAAATATAAAACAAAAATAATAGTATTTTTTTGCGTTAATGCTCATTGTAGTAGTTCTATAATTATTTGTGAATTATTTTGAACATACTTAAATTACTTACAATAACTTTGACCGCTGTTTTAGCTCAACATGATTCCCCGCCTTTCGGCATCAGCTGTCTGCACTACGTCGGAGGGAAACGAGAGAGTGGTCGTCTCAATCCCACAGAGCGAGAGCGCGAGACAGCGCGGAGCAGTGCTCTCGCCAGGTTGTGCGAAAGAGTGCTCTCTCGAAAGAGTATTATATGAATTGAGACACGGCCTAAGCTTTGTTTGCACGAGGCGTAGGGATAGCCTGACGGAAGAAATTTAAAGGCCCTGCTACAATTGCCATGTCCCCTGTCCTCGGATGTCCCTCGGTCCTATGTCCTCGCTGACGTCACGAGACTCGCACACAATTTGCTGCTACGATAGACGTCCTAAGTTGCCCCCAACAAGTAGGTTTCGAAAACTGCTACCAGGTAGCAGTATATTCTTTGCGCCATTTTGTGTTATACATGTTTGTTTAGATTCCCGAGTATTTGGCTGGTATAAATTTGAATTGTTGATTTGAAGGCGATTTTGATTATTATAGTAGTTTATCTATTTTGTTTATCGGTTATTTGAACACATTTTATTTATATTCGCACTGCGTTTTTATCCTAAATTAAATTCGTTCATTGGAATAAATTTTCCCTCGATTTTGCTTTTCTGAAATTCCAGTTTTTATTTGATAATTCAGGCTGTAACTACAAGGCGCATATTTATTATTTACAATATTAGTCCCGCTTGACACTGGCACACTCCGCATTCGCTTCGATGTCTATGTTTACAACTGTTTTTGCTTACTATTACATATTACGCGCGTATTTAGCCGGTAAATCATTCTTCTTATTCTTCCATGAAAGACTCGAGGACCGGGGACAAGCGAGGACAAAAAATTAAAAAATGGACCAATCTGCCGGGGGGACCAATGCCCAAGCGGGGACATGGCTCATAACGTCACCTGATCACGTGGGCCAATCAGTGCTCGCGACGTCAGAGAGGACCGAGGACAGGGGGCATGGCAATTGTAGCAGCGTCCTACCAGGACTCCAGAAAAGTTGGAACTGAGACTAGACTGTACCAAACCAACATACAGTATGTTCACGATAAAGTGAGCACTTTTGAAATAAACCTTCGATAAAGTCACTGTCCGTACCTGCATTTATTTCAACGGGCGCACTGAGTGATATGCGCCCAGTAAAGTTAGTATGGGCCATCCACGGTAAAGTGAGCACTTTTTAAGGCTTTTCCAATAGGCTTTAATCACTAATAAATACATTATTTTATAGCTTCAGTCTTTGAGTTTTGAGAGTGATGAAAAGTATACACTGTATTTATTAGTCACGTGGCAAAATTTATATTAAAAAGTGGCAGAAAGATTGAAATCAGCTCAACGGAAAAATTTAGCAGGGCCTTTAAAAGTGTTCACTTTGCCGTGAATAGCCTATAACGATGAATGGGAAGTAGTTCCGTATATTAACGTCGAATAAAAAGTTGTTAGATAACCATTTGTGATAACTTAAAATTATTTCTGGCGGTTTCTGTTAGCCCTATTTCTTTTAATGCACCGAAGTGTAAAAATAAGCAGATTTTTAAAATATTTACTTTCCTAATAATTTAACAGTTTCACTTGACCGACGCGTGACTAAAGTGTCGAGGCCCATGGCAACGTTTGTTTTACATAAGGCGGAAGTATACTCAACGTAGATCGTAAGCAGGGCTTTCAAAAGTGGCCATTTGAGCGTGAACAACCTATACAGAAGGAAACTGCTCAGCTCCGCGATGTCACAAGGCACCAGAGCGCGGGATAAGCGAACACAGGGCCGCCTGGCATGTCTCCAGGGATGTGGGTGGCGTGTAGATTGCAGTTCCCGGAGCTGCCAGATATATCGCGCACCGCAAACGAGCGGCGACTTGGTCGACACTCCACCGACACAAGAACTGTCAAGAGGAGATATCATTCCGGCGTTACACGTTTTTCGCGAAAAGATTTACGCTGAGACTAGGCTTCAATATCGTATGTGCACACTTGTAGCCTGCCTTTGGCTACTGGCCGCTTGTCTCTGAGCGAAGTGTGTGTGTTACAAGAGTGAGCCAATCAGAGTTAAGTTTCTACGATACTGACCGTAACAATTCAAATGATCCAATCACGAAAGTGGTTCTGAACTAAACTGTTTTGGAACACAACTTGTCTGTCCTGAAATCCTTTCGCTAAAAAACAGGTGCCCCCCAGTCATAAGATGTGGCCATCGTTCGTTTCTCAAAAATTTTCCTTTAGCACGGCTTAGTGTATCATTCAGATCATTGAATGATTATAATGTCACTGGGGTACCTTTATTTGTTTAACCTGTGGAGTAAACGGGAATTAATTATCACAGGCCCGCGATGAAAAAACGTTTTTGATCATTTCACCTCTTTTATATGTATCGTACTCAAATTCTCATATCACGCAAGGTTTTTCCACAAAGTAAGGTTATGTAATTGACTCATATAAGCTGCACATTTTACATCTTAAGGAACTTCTTTACTTCGTGCCTACTCATTTTGGGGGGAAAAAGTTCTCAAATACGTTTTTATGTTTACTTCTGTTGCACTCTTCACAGTGACAATCCGAGCTCTGCGAATATGCCGAAAAAACCAAACCTGCTCCTTCACGACCAAGAAAAAAAGGGACTATGGCTGTTAAATAAAATTAATGAGAAAATGTAAGCATTTTGGAAATATTTTTTTATAATATATCGATTTACAGATGTGTTTTGTTCAATAATATGCCCCAAATAATTTAGCAATAATAGTAGATAGAAATACAGTACAAAGGCGTATTGCAAAACATTTGGTACTGGTACGTTATAGAGAAAGGCTGAGGTTAATTTCGGATTCAGCATCCCAAACACACGTTAGAATAGCATCAATTCTGAAAGAAAGTTTTTAATGGCCAAAATTTTGCAGACCTGTTATTGATTACCTTCTCAGAATGGCTACAGAAGCGATAAAAGTACAATAACTAAAATGCTTAATTGCCTCCAAAAATATAATTCAATCATGTCCCGTGCCCTAACAAAGTTACAATTTCAAACCTCAGTAATGGCAAAATGTGAGCCCAAGATGGCATCCAACTCTCCCTCTTTACCACCACGGTAGAGATATCCTAAGTCGATTGACGGGGTAGCGAGACAATTAAAACAGGGTTCAATGATGCGCAGCTTTAAGTTGTATTCTGTGAGTTGCCATCACTGTTTTATGTATCTGTCACTACCGTTTTCTACGAAAGGCCGAGCGTGTTACACTGGTGTCGTTAGCGGACTGTGGAAAAAAAGGGTGGGGGGAAAAACCTCACCAATAATTTACAATTACGGATCTTTCCAAGTAATTTTAGTTCTGCAGTGAATTGCAAAACTGCATCTGCATGTGGTATTTTACTTGTGAAATGATATGTTACGAACTTTGCAAATATATATAATATTACTTGACTAGATTCGCGGTTAATTCAGCACATATACAATCCCAACTTAGGATCTACTTGCGTCAGTTTTGTATCCTTCCGCTTGATTTGCACCTAATTAATATTGTCATAAGCCAGACCACTTTATTTTCACGCCCCGATCAAATCTACCAACTGTGAAATTGTTAGGAACACAAGCATATTACTAATACCCTAAACTCTTAAATCTCGTGTGCATGAAACAAGCATAAACTAAATAAAATAATTGCAGTGCTCACAAATTTAAATATCACCCAATCACCCTTTTAAGACGACTGGATTACACGGAGCTACTTTTCCTACATTACTGTCACAATAGGAAGTAGTTTGCAATAAAAAACGGTTATGACCGTTAAATATATATATATATAAATATATATATTTATATATATATATATATATATATATATATATATATATATATATATATATATATATATATATATATATATATATATATATATATATATATATATATATATATATATATATATGTAGAGAGAGCGCTAATGATTCCTGCATGTATTTTGTCAAATAGTACCATATCTAATTTATATTAGAGAGATCATGGCTTCGATTCCAGTTGGCTGCATTGGAAAGGGCTATGTTTGGGAGTGCGGGTGGTGGTAGAGGGGAAGGAAGGGAGGATTTTCGCCCATTGGTTTTCCGTTCCCACGCCAGGGGAATCGACGGGGCGGTTCCATCACGCCCAACCTTTCCATTTCTTCAAGCGTTACATTAGGAACAGACTAACCCATGCACGTGAAATAATATATATAAATTGTCTTACTATTCTTAATTTCCTGCGTGTAGTAAGCAGTAACGAACACACTTCCATTATTTGTTATTTTTAAGTTTTTTAACCATGCATGTACTGATAGAAGAAACTTATACGTGAGACAGACTTGTAAAAAATCCGTGGTTGGAGTTGGACATCATTAACTCGAGAGCAAAAGCCGCAATTTCTCTTTATAAAAAAAATTGTAATTTAATTGCTTCCCTATTGCGTCCCTTCCGAAAAAAAAAGTGGCCAACCCAGCAAAGACTGATATCGCCTATCAATCGCCAAACACTGGTTTGGACGCAGGCTTGCTGTGATTGTGTCCTGGGTTCGAATGCTGGGTAAGGCGGTTTCAAGGCGTCGGTTTAGCTTGGTGTATACGAAACCGCCTCTCATTCACCCCTAATCTCAAATTTAGCTCGCTGGCATAAAGCGGATATGTTAACAACGGAATCATTTTCACGCTGGAGCAAATGTTTCCCCACACCTGCTCGGAAGCTGGTTAGGTTATGGTTTAACCCTGTTTTGCCGCTGGAGTAAGTTGGTAACACGTTTCATACAGTCAGTGGTATATAAATGACGTGTTGAAAGCTATCAAGATTTCAAATCTTCCGAGTTCTAGTCACGAAGCACTTCAAATATTCGATGACTTGCATTATAGCCTTCACAAGTTCGAACTATTCAAATTGCACAGGATGTGCAAAATAAGGGGTGGGGGGAGGGGGGGAACTAAATTATTTATTAACAAATTTTTTTAAATCCCTTTTCCAGTCGATTATTACTGCTGCTGTCTTCCTTTTGCATACACGCTCGCTCATTCCACGGAGCAAGGTCCAGCGCGCCGTTGCACGTAACAGATAAACAAACATATTTTCCGGAGAGGTATCGAGCCGAACACTGCAATTTGGTAATTGTGCATAAGCAACGAACGCCAACCGCGACATGCACTGAACATTACAATTACGCCACTTAATACTGCAGCTTGGGGCTAAATGCAATGTAATTACGACTATATGATTAATAAAAATGTCTGAAATGAGCAAGCCAAACAATTTAATTCAATTGAAATTACATACAATTTATATAACGTGTGATTTCACCGAGAAAAAAAATTGCATCCCATGGAAAGAAAACGGAGGGGGTTTCCATTGCATTCCGTTTATCTGTATTGTGGGAGCTGTGTATCCCTGCTTGCCATTAATTCCATGCGTATGCAGGTAGAGTTTTAGGGTTATCAAAAAACGATTATTTAGTCTAAAAATAAATTACATTTGGTCCTAAATTTATGGTCCGTAAAAATCCTGTTAGCTTTGTTATTTATTGACATATATGAAATGTGTAAATTCCCCTTTTGTAACGATGTTTGTTTATTGACCTAACCGATCTTAATTTAGTCGCAAAACAAATGGACATTAAACATACCTTTTTAATGTTGGTAACGTGGGTCTACATTTTTTAGTCAATATAATATAATGTAAATGAAAAACTTACGTGATAAGCAAAAAGCCAACAACGTAACTAGCAGGAACCGGCACATCTCGCACCTTCTTCACTCGTCACGAAACAAAAAAAAAATTAAAAATTTTTGTCCGGGAAGCAAGGTGAGAACTACAACACCTTATCCACACGTCTTCGCTGCCTGGCACACTACGCGCGACTGGCTGCAGTCCGGCGCTTTAGTCCCGTCCGGCGCGGGAGCTTTCACTGCGCATGCGCGCTGCCGGCCGGAGACCTGCGCGTGACGTCACAAGCCCTGCCGCCAATAATGGCTTCACCGAACAACATCTCGGCGAGGGATCAGCTGAGAAGCTTTGTGTTGGGCGCGGTAAGGGCGGAAACTTGCTTATAGGCTGTTCACAGTAAAATGAGCACTTTGGAAAGCCCTGCTTAAGATCTACTTGTATGCACGTTGTGTATTCTTCCGACTTATATAAAATTTACATTGTCATGGGCCTCATCACTTTATACATGCGTCGGTCAAGTAAAACGGTGAAATTTTTAGGTTTGGAAATATTATTCAAATCTGCTCATTTTTACACTTCGATGCATTAGAAAAAAATAGAAAGCTTAAGAAATTATTTAAGTTATCACAAATGGTTACCTAACACTTTTTATTCGACGGTAAGATATGGAACTATTTTCCATCCATCATTACCAACTTTACTGGACAAATGTCACTCAGAGCATCCATTAAAATATATGCATTCAGGGGCAGTGACTTTTTTCTAAGGTTCATTTCAAAAGTCCTTACTTTATCGTGAACAGCATTTAGACTACTTGTAGCCTACTTTTGAAAACTCTGCTTAGGATCTATTTCGACTCATTTGTAGCTTACTTTCATTGGGAAAATAAGCTTATGCAATCCTGCTAATGTCTGTCTGGGATGTTTCCCCCTCACCATCTCCAATTCTCCTCAATATCTTTTGAACCCGAGAACATAATTTCACCGAACTTTGTTTACACGCCGGACTTTTATGGTTTTATATCACGCCGTATGCTTATTTTCAAAATGGCGATCATTAGTAACCATTCTACCAGTTTAAACCAAATTTCGTATTTTGAAAGTTTATCATGTGGATAATAAACTTTGAGAGGTATCTTGTTATTGGTGGCCATTTTGTAAGATAGTTCAGCCAATGCTCATATTTACGGTGTTAAAAATAAGTGCATTATTCAGTGCCTTATACATTTAAATCGCATGTAATAACATGGCATATCACATTATTAGTAACCTATTAAACTGGAGGGAATATACTGATTTTTTTCAGACATAAAATTTAAAAGTTTTATTTCTTCACGCAGTGCTACTACACACAAAGTTCAAATTCAAGGTGGACGAAACCTCGGGGTACAGTTGGATGAAAATATTATTTCAGTGGACATTTTAAGTGAGTAAGTGAAGAGATTTGGGCGGCATTTAACAGTGAAGCCTTGAGATGAGGATGATAGAGGTGAAAATGGAGCAATAGAGCAGCGCCGACATAAAAGGACGGGGGAAACGGGGTAACTGGTCCGCCGACCAGTGGGTTTGTCCCTCACGATTCCCACATTCGAAAATCCGGGAAAGATCCGGCCGGAGATTGAACCCGGTTCGCCTTGGTGGGAAGCGAGAAGGCTAACCACTCAGCCACCGTGGTCCCTGGACATTTAAATACTCACAGAGACCTTTGAAAGTGTTAGTAGTATAAAAAACGGGCATTCTGGCTCACCTGGCTCCTGGCTGGGGAAACAGGGATGCAAAAATATAAATTAGGGTATCATCACAAACAGCGGCAATTTTGTCAGCCAGTACCAGTGGTGGCCATTTTGCCAGCCACGACGGCCATTTTGAAAGCCAATACCGATGGTGGCCATCTTGGATTTCCCTTTTTTACTAGCCAAGATAACTGATTTGGGGTCTTTTTACCCCCTTTCCCACAAAAATTCCCGAATCTTCCTCCCGCCAATGGCGGCCATCTTGACAGCCAGTGACAGAAAGCCTTTGCCCAATTTTGTGAATTATGGCTGAGGTTTGCCCAATGTGGCTGACTTAGTCGAATCTTCTCTCAAATTCGGAGCTTCTCAAATTTCGCAACATTGCATAACCTCCTGCTCAATGCCTATGCAGGCTACTTGGTGACCAGCTGAGGATGTCGACCATTTTGGTTGTCAGCAGTGGTGGCGGACATCGAATGTGGGGGCCAGAAACATCTCGAACGATCGTGCACATACACTGCCTCCTCCAGAGGTCTGTCAGTAAGATTTTTTTTGTGATGAGACCTTAACTTACATGTTTGTGTCCTTGTGCCCCGAACCAGGAGCCAGGTGAGCCAGAATTCTTTTATACTAGTACACTGCCCCCTCCAGTGGTCTGTGTGTGTGTGTGGATAATACTTGTAAGTATAGTTGGCTGTAAGGTCTGAACCATTTAAATTATAGTTTCCAAATTCATAACATAGACATCAGCCACGACTAGAAGAAGGGTCATGGGGTCAAATATGCCATGTGTCAACTTATAAGCATAGTTGGTCTTAATGTCCAACCCATCGAGATATAGTTGTCAAATTCATAACATGGACATCACTCCAGTCAAATAAAAGTACTAAAGAAAGCCTATAAGCAGGCCTATCAGCATAGTTGGCTGTAATTTCCAAACCATTTAAGTTATAGTAGGGTCAAATATGCCGAATGTCAGCTTATAACCATAGTTGGTCGTTAAGTCCGAACTGTTGAGTTATAGTTGTCAAATTCATAACATGGGAATTACTCCAGACAAGGAAAAAGGCCCAAATGTCAAAAGGGACCTAAGCATGCTTATAAGCATAGTTGGTTGTAATTTCCTAACCACTTAAGTTATAGTGGCCAAATTCATAACATAGGCATCAATCATGACTATTAGAAGGGTCGTGTGGTCAAGTATGCCTTCTGTCAATGTATAAGCATAGGTAGCTATAATTTCCTAACTATTATGTTATAGTTGTCATAAAAAATAACATAGGCATCCCCCCGACTATGAGAAGGGGGTTGCGGTCAAGTATGGCATATGGCAACATATAAGCATAGTTGGCCATAATTTCCGAACCATTTAAGTTATAGTTGTCAAATTCATAATATAGGCATCAATCATAGGTGTGGGGTCACCCTGATATCACTTCCTACTCTATGATTCCTGTCGGTGGTCACTGGGTGCTCCCAACCGATATCAGTAGTAAAGTTTTCTTTGGTTTCCCTTAGTACCGAAAGTGTGCATGTCCTGCTCACATATTCAGTGTGGAGTGGAGAGACCCCATTCCAAGACACCCAGCCAGCCTCAGGTCAAATACGACCTATGCTTACATATATGCATAGATGGTTGTAAGTTCCGAAGTGTCGGCAGCCGCCATGTTGCCAGCCCATGGAAAAAATTATTTATATTCGATTGACATCGAATGGGGCGGCCAGAAACATATTGATCGCTCATACATACACTGTCTCCTCCAGTGGTCTGTCAGTCTGAATTTTTGTGATGAGACCTTAACTTACATTTTTGTGTCCTTGTGTCCCGAGTCAGGAGCCAGGCTGCCAGAATCGTGACGAAAGTCCTGGAAATTTCCAGTAGTAAAAAAAGCAGAATTCTTTGTGACGAGGCCTTAATTTTCATTTCCTTGCCCCTGTGTCCCGAGCATGATGCCAGAAGGGCCAGAATCAACTATAATGGTACTCACACACACACACACATGTCGCTGGTGGTCATGTTGTGACTGACCACCAAACCAATTACCGATGTCCACGACGTCCGACTACGACGAAAACCCCGCCAGCACTGACCCTCTTCCTTAGAACGATAAGCTTCGTCGTCTTATTATTATTACGAAACGAATTATCCCTCTGCCTTAACTGATGTAGCAGTGAATACCATAGGCCGCGAGCACATCACGACGCTACCTCACTGGAAGCGGAGACCACAATGACCAGTCCCACCTTTCCGTGCACGGTAGATACCGACCAAGTACTGCATCCCCACCACCACCTTCCTCTTGTCAATGTGCTTACCAGTATTGAAAGGAAACAATACATGTAATCTGAACCAACCTCGAGGTATCGCAGGTTCGATTCTCGTAGAGAGTGATAGTAATACTAATACAAGTCAACATAAAAGCTGCCATTTTCTCTTTAACAGAGTTAGTAATTACAGACAATCAGTAACCGACCTGCACTCGCGTACCAAGCCCATCACGTGCTATTAGAGATAGTCATATGCATTGTTCTGTGTGCTTTCTCTTGTCATCTGCTAGTGTGCACAAAAGGAAGTACCTACCAACAGCATGCATCATTGCACAAGCAGACAAGACCATACAGCATATGTCATTCTACAAAAGTCATGTAATTCCATCACTAATACAAAATGTCTTGTTGGTCGAGCGGCTTAAGGTGCCTGATATAAGCTCTGGTTCCAGTAAAAGGGAGCATGGGTTTGAATACCCACACCTAACACATTTTGTTTCTGTAACCTACTCGAATAAATAAGGTATTGTAGTTTTGATTCCCGTTGAGAGCGCATGTTGACACGCCTGCAGTCATTTGTCAGTCCCACCGCCCATGAAGAGACTAGCATGGCAGTCATACTCTGTCTCCGACCTGCACTCATGTACCGAACCTTTTGCAATTACAGACAGTCATACTCTGTCGCCGACCTGTAGTTATATACCGACCCTTTGTGCAATTACAGACAGTGATATACCACATAGTTGGCTGTAATTCCCGAACCGTTTGAGATACAACTAGCAAAATAATCATACCATGAGCTTACACACTCAACATTATCTCTGTCCTGCACTCATATACCGAAGCAGGTAATAATAACAGGGAGTTGTCAGGAGGGGTCAGGGAGGGTGCCAGGAAGTGGACACCCTGCTCTGTAATACGAGCCACGCACACACGCATACAATGTAAATTATGCTAGACCGCTCTGGTTAAACGACTTCCCCCTCTCTCCAGTCACCTAAACGAGCCGACTGAAACAAAACCATCACTCACGATCAGGCAGCGACCTACACACTCGTGTACCGAAGCCTGTAATTACAGTAAGTCATACGCCATATTGAACCTTCAATGTACAACAGTCATACTTCGAACTCGCACTCGATTACCGAACCTTCAGTGCTCACAACTAGTCTGTACCACCACAACAATGGAGGACAGACATGCACTTGTCATGTACCTAGACTTCAATGTACATCACATACACAAATATCTGGGATTCTAGACAACTAAGTACAATTGAATTAGACATGGTGCGTAAGGAGATAGCACACACACACACACACACACACACACACATTTCAACTACATACATACTCGGTTTGTAGAGCAGAATACCTGTAGGTCACGATGTGAACTCACTGGAAGCTCAGAGCACAATAATCGCTCCGTCTTTCCCGTGTATGACCAATAAAGTGCATAACATTCACTGTGTGCAAAAAAAAACGTACGCACTTGAAAGTAACGTTGCATGTAACCTGATGACGATAGTGAAAAAAATAAGGTATCGAAATTTCGATTCCCATTAATAGTATATGCTGACACGTCTGCAAACAATCGTTCGTCATCAGCCTCACTGCCCATGACGACGAGCATTTAGCGGTCATAATAGTCATACCCTGTCCCCGACCCGCACTCGTGTAATGAAGCATTGCAATTATAGACAGTCATACTCTGACGACCTTACCTGCACTCGTGTACCGACAGAGCCTTTTTTTTTTTTACAGTCACAGGAAGCCATACTCTGCCAGCCCTGCCCGAAACTTCAATGTATGTATTTTCATCACGTACAAAGGCCTTGAAATTACAAGCAGTTGACCCTTCTTGAACCATTAATGTACGCACTTAGACGGTGTTCTCCCACCATTAAATATTAAGATGTTCCACTATGATGATTGCAATGTTTTGTTTACCCATAGTGTCGAGTCCCGAACCCAGGACCCTACAGACATAGGTCACACACACACACACACACACTGCGACAACCCGAGACACGAACCAAGTAAGGAGTTAACACATCACAAACACACACACACGTGTTAACTATGTATGTACTCTGCTCTTAGACGATGCAGAACAGAGGTTTTTCCGTAACGAGTGTAGCTGTTTCAGAGAACCTGCAGGATGCGAGGAGTTCTGTCTGTGGCGCCAGCCAATGAACCAGTAACCTCTGCTCGAGTGTGTAGACGACTGCGGAGTGTTGCTCGGTGCCGTTTTATAACGTGTAATGGCAGGGTCTCTAAAAATAGCCTGTAAACCTCGGCCAACCCTTTTTCTCGGTTCCAATAACCTGCGACACTATTATGGGATGAAATGGCCCTATAATTCATTAAAACTATCGATAACAACTTTAAATACCCACACAGCAATAATAATCAAACGGGAAGTGTATATGTAAGCCGAATTCACTTGGGGTCACGAATGGGGCGAAATCACTACCAGTAAACCAGCCGGTCGTGAACACTACCTCATATGAACCAGAGGTTGTTTGGTAGCATGGTTCGTATACGTGCTCGAAAGTGGGGTCGTGATCACTCCGGTGGGTTGAAGTGAACACGATCGCTTCAGTCGTGAATGTTCAACCGAAGGTGAAATGTGAGTCTACCAAACGAATAGTGCCTAAATAGTCTAATTCGGTGAATTGTACCGTGATGTGGAATGTTTGTTGAGAATAATGGGAATAAATTTCAACGCGTATGTACAAGCATCAATATGCAAGGAACGATATACACATATATATATATATATATATATATATATATCTATATATATAAAAGTGTGTGTGTAATTGACCTATTATCAAGAATTTAAAAATATATGTTTTAAAAACTCCAATATCGGTGTTATACTGAAACAAGGAGCCTCTACTATTGGAGAAGAAATCGAAAAGTTGGACCAGATTTAAAAAATGTGTTGTCAGAGACAGAGTTTGACGTGTGGTGCCGAAATTTTGGCGAAGCATCTAAAAATCCTGGAGACTTGGAGAGCTCTAAGCCTCTCTATGCCAATACAGTCTCGTTTCCAATGAATGAATAGCTCATGAGAAGTATACATTTTTATTTGAAAACTTTCCTACAGCTGGCCCTTCTACTTACCAACCTCCTGGTTGGCATTACAGCGACCGTAAACAGCCACTGCCTTCAGCCAGGAAGCCACCCAGCAGCACATCTAAATGAGTTTCCACCAATCACCACGGGGAAAAAAGTAGTTTATCACCAGCTGAACATAATCCTGAAGAGGACAGCTTGGATTCTGTGATATCATCAATGAGTTCTTCCTTTTCAGAATCCCTTTAAAATTCAAATTGTTTACATATTATTATGTTCCTGTGAATCCTACCTTTGCATTTTTTATATAAAATTTGATGACCAGGAACCGAGCACTAATCTTTACAGGAACCGAATCATGGGATGGAGTGAAAGCGACGGACACAATATGTAAGTCCTTGAGGAATGATTTACATATTTTTTCGAAAATTTTCCAATTTGTTCAAAATTTTTAAAGCATTTTCCGATTTTTACAGTTATTTGCACAGTTTTGTTTCGATTTTCTCGGGTTTAATTTTACTGAGGTCAAAGTCAAGGTTGCAGATATTCAATATGGTCGTCGGGGTCAATTATGTAATTTTTCATCGAGTTTTTTGCTATTTTTTGCGATTTGTTTAGATTTTTTGGGACATGAGTTCACCCAGGTTTAAGGTCAAGGCCGTGGGCGTTCCAGATGGCGGCCATGTTCTTTAATGTAATGTCTCCCCCGATACTTAAAATATTTTTTACAAATTTTTTAATTTTTCTAGATTTTCGATATTAAGGTTACCTAAAATCAAGGTCAGGTCACATCGAGTCAAGGCCGAGTTCATCTAAATCCAATACAGTGGTTGTAATAAATAATGTAATATTTCCTGATTTTTTACGATTTTTTTTTGTGAATTTTCCTATTTTTTATTTTAAGGTCGTCCAAGGTCGCGGGCACGGGGTCAAGGTCATTGGGCCAAGGTCACCCGTGTCCAAGATCGTTGTCGGCTGAAGTCATAACATGGCGGCGGTTGGCGCCTGGTTCCTCTACCTGGTGCAATGCCCTAACTCTCTCATTATTATACTAGGCCTACAATTGTTCCCTTGACTGAGATATTCGTGGTATGGACACCAAGAGAACCAAATACAGATGTCCCATTTCAGCTACATGAGGAGTCTGCGCGAGTCAGAAAAATCTCTGGGTATTAACATGTCTTGCAACGAAGTTTAATTCAAAGAAATGGTTATTGCTTACAACCTGTACATTCAAATAGACTATAAATATGCCAGATGACCCGTGCGAATTCGTTCGCATGACATTTACGACTGCGGCATCACTATTGGGCTTTCTAGCCACTGAGCTACTGCGGCCCCACTATTGGGTTCTCTACCCACTGAACAACTGCGGCTCCACTATTGGGTTCTCTAGCCACTGAACTACTTAGCCCCCTTATTGGGTTCTCTACCCACTGAGCTAATGCGGCCCCACTTTGAATAACTCTAGCCACCGGGCCACTACGGCTTTTTGGAAGGAAAGGAGGACAGCCTATAGACAAAAAAGAAAGGAGAAATGATGGAAATTTGTTTTGACAATGCTTTTTTTAATGCAGCAATCCTGAGAAAAGATTAATCCAGTACCTATTTACATCTCTGAAAGAAATGAGATATTTTTCCGGGATAAAAGTAGTCTATGTCTCTCTCCGGCCCTCCAACTATATCTGTTGCAAAAAATCACGTCGATCCGTTGCTCCGTTTTGACGTGAAAGAAGGACAAACACACTTTCGCATTTAGATAGTAGTAAGGATTAAACAATAGCATTGTTTCGAAGCAAGAATTATTTTTTTATCAATACATGGATTGTTTGGTGATTATTTGAATTATATCAATGGGAATTATAATATTTGTAGGTGATACAAACGTAAAGGGTCTTGATAATAACATTAAATATATTTGGTGAAAGGCATACATTTTTAAGAAGGGACCGTGATCTACCGGTTATCTTCCAACTATGGCAAGCAGGAGTTCGATTCCTGGTAGGGTAAAACACAGGTTTTCGTAAGTGGGAAACTTGGTGGACGTTGCCTATGGTCAATGGATTTTCTCGAGGTGCTATAGTTTCTCCCGCCATTGCATTCCGCCGCTACCTTGTCTCCACCTCATTTAATACTCGTGAGCTCTTTAGACCTCAACTGCTTTGTGTCGCTCAAATGTATCACTGTTGTATTTTTCTCTGGGCAGACAGCACAGCAAATTAAATAAATATTTAATTTTCCTAACAAGTTTTCTGTATAAAATTGCACAACACATTAAATTTAAAAAAAAGTATCATAAAGTGAAATGATCGAAGCGTAATTAATTTTCAGTGCGCCGCGGTGACGAGTGTGTCTGCTTCAAACCCTTACTTGATTACACTCACTGGGAGCTGAGCTGGACGTAAAGCGCTTAACTCTGCAGACGTCAACAAACCAGTCTCCTCCATAAGTAATAATAAAGTAGGTATTCTAATGTACGCACAGTATTTATTCTGCAGAAAACAGCGAAGTCATCCTGAGGCGCGGGCCAGTGGGATGGTATATGTTCAGAAAATAACACAACGTTTGTGTATACTGAAATACTCATGAATTATGGTTATCTCTGAACGATACAAACAAGTTTTAATAAGGCCACATTTAAAATTAAGCAAAGTCCAGTATTGTTGGTCTGCACTTATCTTTGACCTAGCAGTATTGCAGACAACGTTATAGTACTACACAGTATTGCAGAGGCATAGCTAGCGAATGTTACGCCAGAGAAAGGCAAATTTAAGTTTTTACGTTGAAAATTATTGGATTGCGAATAAGTTTTCAAAATAATATTTCACAAATATTATTGTCTCAATCATTAAGATCTTAATATCACCAAGGGAGCATGTGTTATCTTTGTGCAAAGGTTATACAATTCTAATTATTAATTGGTGCAGAAAAGAAAAAAAACTTGTAAATTTAAATGATCTGCACGCCGCAGAAATAGTTCAAACTTAGTTGGAACTATCATATCCGCTGCTGTAGTGGTCTCTCTTCTGTACTAAATATGCACAACACTTTTTTTCCTTGCACTAGAAGTTCATACATAGGCTTCTATTTGCGCACAACAGCCCTAGCGATAAACCACCATGGCTAACTCTACTTTTAAAAGTTTAAAAACATTCTCCGATAAACTGAAAAATTTTCAACAATTTCGTTTTAAATATGGTTTCCGTATATGCTAGCTAGTATCGCCTCGCATTGTTACAAAATAATTTTAAGCGTAACAAAATGTTGGAAACTTTCTCTCTGCCAGAGAAATTAATTAATTTACAAATTATTATTTAACACTAAATTCCTCTCACTTGTAAATAAACTGAATTGACATAGCTGGTAGCAGATAATATTCTAACCTACAATTAAATAAATAAATAATTCCTACTGCATAAAAATATGGTTTTTATGTTATATACACAAAACTACGATCTCAAATCATGAAAATATTTTTAAAAAATAAGTATAGATTTATCATATGTTACAAGCACGATTAAGATTTTGTAATTCCCATTTCATGGAAGAAAACTCGCAATTGATCAAACTGTGCAGTTTTTTTATTTGGTAAATTCATTAATGAGGCCAGTCTGTTGGTACATAACTGTTATTGTATAATTGCTAACTATAACAGTCACACACATACAGGGCGAGTTATCAGCTCTGCGACAAACTGCGAGAGGACGTTGCAATTATAAACTTTCTATTCTGTAGGCATGCCAAACAATTCAGGCACTGTAGCATGCAAGTACCCAATTCGACCTACCGCATACGCTACATAGTAAAATGGAGGTCGCCACCCCTTCAAATAGTGAAAAAAAAAAAAAAAAAAAAAAGGGTCGTCGTACATCGTTACGTAAATTATGATCACGGCCTATGAACAACCATTGCAAGACGTAAGAAAAAAGTCATGTTGATAAGGAAACTGCCGACGAATGGTTTGCGAGAAAACAGACCTCCAAGATGTTCAAAGCCACGTAATGCTTATGAGGTTGGCTAAATGGTGATAACGACCAACATGCACTGCTGTAACATAATCACAATTGTCTTATGTGAAAGGTTGTCATTACATGTGTTCTACAAGGATTGTGTTCAATGTAATTAAATGGTTATTTGGTCAATGATTGCATTAAGTACATGTTTATTGTTGCTGTTAAAGTAGTCATATAATTGTCTTCAAAACGTCAGTTTCTTTAATGTTGGTTTATTTGTGTTAGATTTATTATGTCGTTGTTTTGTTCTTACTTTATGTGATGTGTACATTTATTGTTCTGTTTACATTGTGGTTACATTATCACATGAGGGTGGGTCTACACCTTTGGGACAAAGTCGGAGGAGATCTCGTAAAGAATATTGTTTGTGAAACAACCGATGACCGCCGACGAGTCATGTAACACTAGCAATGGAAACACAAATGGTAGTAACACGTTATAAATTGTGACATAACATTTCGTCTGCAAGTTACCTCACAGAAGGTGGTCAAAGTGTCCTCCCTGAACCACACTGCACTCGGTACATCGCCGCAGTGACTGTCGAACTCTAGCAAACAGTGGCGGCTGGTGACTTTTAAATCTGGGAGGGCTGTGGCCATCCTAACTCAGATCATTACAAATATCATTTTTTAAATAGGCACAGCGATAAATAAATTGCATATGACCGGCTTTTATAAGTGTAGATTATGTAGCTAAATACAAAATTAAGTGGTGTTGTTTAAAAAAAAAAATGTATCATCGCTAGACTTGTAATGGTTAACACATAGTGGCCACTGGTTCGGATCTAATTACTAGCACAGGTATTTATTCGTTTTCAGTTTGTGTATGTTATATGCCTTCCTACCAGTACCTAGGTGGTGTGGTACAATGTACGAGATGATGAGAGATAAGATAATAATACTAATTTTACTATACTAATGATGACAGTAACTTCTAAACTAAATATTTTTAAAACCCAATAGTAATTTACATACAGTAGGCTACATACAAAATGCATGTCAAATTTTAAAAATTAGAGGATGAAAGTGACATAGCTTAATTAATATATTTGTTAACACAATCCATATTTCAACCTGTGCACACTATTTCACTGGCAATGAATATGCACCTTACCAATCACTGAAATTTTATGGAATTTTTATATGTCATAACCGTGATTTATGTCTTTTAACTTTGTCTCCCAAATATTTATAATCTTTACCCAATTGACAGTTCACGCCAGACCATTAGTTTTCACTAGCAAACGAATGAAACAAAACAAAGAATTTCTAACTTCACACCCGCATAGCCAGCCCACGAAATTGTATGTAGCTACTTGTTGAATTTTCGTGTATACGAACCACTATGTTTACCATCTTGGCTTTGTTGTTGAGTAATATTTAACTGTGGCCTTGCTTGTGCCAAATTCTTTGCTTTAATTTATTCTGGTAATTCAAAATCTTTGTTGTCATAAGGTTTAAAATGTTACTCATCGAATTATCCATTATATACAAGTTTATATAACACGACATTAACCACAATTCAACCCTGCTTCTGACCGATGTTCATGCGTCATCATTAACAACAAATTTATTCAGAATATTACTCACTATATTTGAAGCTCACGCTAGTTTTAACGATATCTATAAATAAAATCTATGCGAAATAAATACAAATAGTGTTAAGAAATGTTTTTACAACTGCAAAAGAGCGGAGAGGGAAAGTGTGCCTACAAAACATATAGTATATAACTGTAGAACACATTATGTTAAACAGTGGAAATCGAAGTTTCAGTTTTGGTAGCCCTGTCAAATTCTAGGAAACCGTTTTTGTGTGAGAGCAGCAAACACCCCCCCCCCCCTCCCCGGTACAAACTGATTTACAGCATGTGATTAGCTGAAATGTGAGGAGCCCCTGAAGTCTCCCCTCGCTCCCGTAGCATCATGCTTCTTTTGTTACAGCCATCGCTCTTTACTCGCTCCACCCATTTCGGGGAGAAGAATCTGCAGCCCACCATTCGACATTTCCAAAAACATTTCTCTCGTAACAAGAGTCTCGTCCATCTCAAAACATTGGTTGCGAAATAACCTCCGTATTCGTACGCAGTATTATTTGCTGAGGAGCAGATAAGTAGAGGTCCGCATTCTGAGATTTTATTAGGAAGGCTGCGCTCCACAGCCCTCCCTCAACAACCGGCGCTGCTAGCAAAGATATTAGGCCTCTGGAGCAGTTGGTCACAAGCTGCGAATATTCGCTCCACCAGTTCTTGTCGTGTAGCAACTGGGGTGGAGTACACGACACTCTTCACATTTCCCAAAGAAAGAGATCCATGGGAGTTAGGTCGGGGAATCGTGGTGGCAATGCAACAGGTCCCCCTCGCCCTATCCAAGGCCCCTTGTAGGTGTTGTTCAGATGTTCTCGTACATCATGGCTGAAGTGCGCTGGGGCGCCATCGTGCTGGAATCACAGGTCTCTGCGTATCACGAGGGGTACGTCCTCCAAGACCAGTGGAAGCGTATTCTGCAGGAAGTCAAGATAAGCCGCCCCATTCAAACGGAGTGGCATAATGACAGGATCCAGTACATTACCACCAACAATTACAGCCCAAATGTTAACGGAAAATTTCACCTGGTGGCCATGGATGAACCTGGAATGTGGGTTTTCTGCGGCCCAGATGTGGCTATTCCTATTGTTGAAGTAGCTGTGTCTTGTGAAGCACAACTCATCACTGAACAAGATACTTGAAGTAAAGGCAGGCTTAGCGATATCCGTCGAAGTAACCACTGGACATACTGAACACGAGGTACGAAGTCGTCCGGGCCCAGAGCCTGCACTTTCTGAAGGTGGTATGCATGGAGAGAATAATCCCGCATTACGCAGGATATCGATTATTGGCTTGTGCACATAGTACTGGAAATGGCATGTGTGCTTGTCGAGGACTCGTTGATGACTCTCTGAAGCACCTCTTCATCGAACGCAGGTGTTCGCACGTCGCGTCGTACGGCTCCAGTGTGCCGTGGACGAAGCGACCCCGCGTCACGAAGGTGCTGATGCAGTCGCGCGTACATGGTGTGGTGTGGATGATGTCTGGAAACCACTGTTCGTAAATGCGGAGAGCCCGTCGTCCATTCCCTCTAGCCTCGCCGTAACACATTATCATTTCGGACAGCTCAGGGAACTCGTAGCCTGCCATTCTTACTGTATCTGTTCATTACATTACACACACATTCAGCATACAGAGATTATGTAGATGGCGCGGTAAACGCTGACCACGTCACGAGGCGTGCAATTGGAATCGGTGCTCAACAACACAAATTAGGTGCACTACAATGGAGCATGATACACAACGTTTGAAACACGCATCGCCGCTTATAGGTTGTTTCGTAAACAATGTTCGTATTTGAGCGATCTCTTCCGAATTAGGATGTTGTAGCAGAGATGCAGACTGAGGTACCTTTCACGTGGCCTTATAAGGCCAAATAATTCTACCCCAAGTGACTTTAGGTCGAACACGTTTAGGCAAAATAACTGTCTCATACTCTTGCCGGCAAAACACTTTTAGGCCACTTGGTACACACCCCAGACTCACACTAATGAAATGTAATATAAATGAAACAGTAAATGTAGCAATTGCATAAAGTAACAACAATAAAATATCATTTATTAAAGGTAAAGAAACAAACATCACATACAGTGATGTTATCAACTAACATACATATACATTAACAATAGAACATTCAATAAATTACATTTAATAATTTAACAACACAAATGAACAGATACTTGATTCAATCATTGAACGAATAACCATTTAGTTACATTAAAGCAATCGAATTAAAATACATTTAATGACAAACTTTCACATAAATGAAGTGTGATTATGTTACAGCAGTACTTGTGTATCGTTATAAACCTCTTAGCCAACCTCATAAGCATTAAGTGGCATTTAAAATCTTGGATGTCTGTTTTCTCGCAAACCATTCGTCGGCGGTTTTCTTACCAAAAGGACTAAGTTTTGCAATGGTACTTTATAGACCGTGATCACAATTTACGTAACGATGTACAACGACCCTTTTTTCCTTATTTGAAGGGGTGGCAACCCCCATTTTACTATGTCGGGTATGTGTTTGGTCACTTGTATGCTAAAGTGCCTGAATTATTTGGAATGCCGACAGAATTGCATTCCTTAATATCGCATGGTTTCAGTGTAATTAAATAAAGTTTATAATTGCAACCCTATCTTCACAGGGGTTTTCCTGCCCTTAGGAGTGGTTTCCTGACGTTCATTTTCAGACATTTTCGAACTGTAATTTTGCAAGAAACATCCTCTCGAAGTTCGTCGCACAGCTGATGATTCATCCTCTATATTATCATCATATCATCTCATCATATAACCATCATCATAAAATCATCTCCATATCATATCACCATATCATCATATCATATAATCACCATATCATCATATCTCCATATCATAACCACATCACACCCCCATTACCCCCCACATCACACCTCTCATCCCCTCCATCATTCCCCCCACATTATGCCCATCACCTCATCAATCCCACCCCCATCAGCATACCATCGCCACCCTTAAAAATACAACCCCCATTGCCCTCTCAACTCCCCATCACCCACACCACCCCATCACCTACCAATCTCCCGCCTCCCCACCTACATCACCCCATCCCCATCACACCCTCCCCCCATATACCCCCTCACCACACTCTCCCGCCTCAACCCATCACCCCATCATCCCCATCGCCCCCATAATTACCATCACCTCTTTCCACCAATCACCCCCTCTATCGCACCCTATCACCCCCATCACTCCCATCTCTCTCATCACCCCCATCAACCCCACTTCATCCCCCTCCTTTCCGAACCCCATTACCCCCATATCCCCCTACACCCCATCATCACCACCCACAATTTCCCCACCCATCAACCACCCACCCATAACCCACACCATCACCCCCATAACCCCCATCGTCCCATATGACCCACCACCACCCCCTTCTCACCACCCTAGTGCACCCCTATCACCCCCTTATCACCTCCTTATCTCCCCAGTATCACCCCTATCACCTCCATCACCCATATCACACCCCTATTACCCCGAACCACACTTATCGCCCCAACCCATCCCCACACCACCCCCATCGCGCCCTGTACCACACACCCCATCACCATCTCCTTCACACCCATCACCACCATGGGATTGAGAGGGATGAGGGGGATAATGGAGGGGGTGATGGGGGTGAAGAAGTGTGTGAGGGTGGATGGGGTTGTGATGGAGGGTAATGGGGTGTGGGTTGTTGGGGGAATATGGGGGTGAAGGGGGTAATGGTGATGAAAAGGTAATGGGGGTTGTGAAGATGATGTGTGATGGGGGAGACGGGGTGGAATGGGGGAGATGGGAGCAATGGTGTGTGTTGGGGGGTGATGGGTGGAGATGGGTTGAGATGAGTGGTGATAGGTGTGATAGATAGTGATGAGGGTAATGGAGGATGATGGGGGTGATGGGGGCTGTTGGGGGATAATGGTGGCAAGAAGGGGAGATAGGTAGAAGCTTTGAGAAGGGTAATGGGGGATGGATGAGTGTGGAAGGGGGTGGTGGGGGCGATGAGGCTGATGGGGTTTGGGTGATGGGGGGGGGAGGTTGGGAGGATGGGAGGTGAGGGGGGATGATGGGGGTGAGATTGATGGGTAAAAGATGATGAGGGGAGAGGGACGATGAAGGATTTTTTTGATGGATGTGGGGGATGGGATAAGGTGGGCTAAATGGTCGATAACCTCACACAGATACCACTATAACATAATGACACTTTGTTTATTTGAAACGTTGTCATTAAATGTGTTTTACTACGATTGTTTTAATGTAACAAAATGGTTATTCGTTCAATGATTGCATCTAGTATGTGTTTATTTGTGTTGTTAAAGTATTAAGTGTCATTTATTTAATGTTCTATGCTTAACATACAATGTACGTTAATTGATAATGTCACTGTATATGATGTTTGTTTCTTTGCCTTTAATACATGGTATCGTATTGTTGTTACTTTATACAATTTATACATTTACTGTTTCATTTACATACCATTATACTAGTGTGAGTCTAGGGTGTGTACCACATGGTCTAAAAGTGTTTGGCCTACAAGAGTATGAGAGAATTATTTCGCCTAAATGTGTTTGACCTAGTCACATGGGGTAGAATTATTTGGCCTAATTAGGCCACGTGAAAGGTACCCCCAGTCTGCACCTCTGCGACAATGTCCTAAGTCCGAAGAGATCGCTCAAATACGAACATTGTTTGCGAAACAACTTATAAGCGGCGATGTGTGTTTCAAACATTGTGTATCATGCCCCATTTTAGTGCACCTAGTTGGTGTTGTTGAACACCGATTCCACTTGCACGCCTCGTAATGTGGTCGGCATTTTACCATGCCATCTACGTAATCTATGTATGCTGAATGTATGGTTAGGGTAACGAACATACACATTAAGAATGGCAGGCTATGCACTCCCTGACCTGTCCGACATGATAATGTATTACGATGCAATGTGCGAACACCTACATTCGATGAAGAATTCCTTCAGAGAGTCGCCAACTAGCCCTCAACAAGCACACGTGCCATTTCCAGTACTATGGGCACATGCCAATCAACCATATCCCACGTAATGCGGGATTATTCTTTCCATGCATACCATCTTCAGAAAGTGCAGGCACTTGGGCCGGACAACTTCGCACCTCGCGTTCAGTAGGTCCAGTGGTTACTGCAACGGAGTATCACTAATACTGCCTTTACTGCAAATATCTTGTTCAGTGATGAGGCATGCTTCACAAGAGACTGCTACTTCAACAATAGGAATTGCCACATCTGGGCCGCAGAAAACCCATATTCTAGGTTCATCCATGGTCACCAGGTGAAATTTTCCGTAAACATTTGGGCTGTAATTGTTGGTGGTAATGTACTGGGTCCTGTCATTATGCCACCCCGTTTGAGTGGGGAAGCTTACCTTGACTTCCTACAGAACATACATTCCAGGTTCATCCATGGTCATCAGGTGAAATTTTGTCAACATCTGGGCTGGAATTGTTGGTGGTAATGTACTGGGTCCTGTCATTATGCTAACCCATTTGAATGGGGATGCTTGCCTTGACTTCCTACAGAACATGCTTCCACTGGCCATGGGGGACGTACCCCTCGTGATACGCAAATACCTGTGGTTTCAGCATGATGGTGCCCCAGCGCACTTCAGCCATGATGTACGAGAACAGCTGAACACCACCTTCAGGGAGCGTTGGATAGGTCGAGGGGGGCATGTTGCATGGCCACCACGATTCCCCGACCTAACTCACATGGATTTCTTTCTTTGGAGGCATCTGAAGTGTCGTGTACTCCACCCACTTGCTACACAACAGGAACTGGTGGAGCGAACATTCGCAGCTTGTGATCAACTGCGCCAGAGGCCTGATATCTTTGCTAGAGTTCGACAGTCATTGCTATGGCGGTGTACTGAGTGTAATTTTATTCAGAGAGGACACTTTTAACACCTCCTATAAGGTAACTTGTAGACGAAAATTTATGTCAATTTATAACGTATTACTACCATTTGTGTTTCCATTGCTGGTGTTTCCCTCCTACACGACTCGTCGGCCGACATCGGTTGTTTCACAAACAATGTTCTTTACGAGACTTCCTCCGACTTTGTTCCAAAGGTGCAGACCCACCCTCATATGATGTAAGTGAACTACAATGTAACCACAATATAATGCAATGTAAACAGAACAATAAATGTACACATCACATAAAGTAAGAACAAAATAATGACATAATAAATCTAACACAATTAAACCAACATTAAAGAAACCGACGTTATGAAGACAATTATATTACTACTTTAACAGCAACAATAAACATGTACTTAATACAATCATTGACTAAATAACCATTTAATTAAATTGAAAACATTCCTAGTAGAACACATTTATTTCACATAAGACAATTGTGATTATGTTACAGCTGCATGTGTGGGTCGTTATCACCATTTAGCCAACCTCATAAGCATTACGTGGTGTTTAAAATCTTTGAGATTTGTTTTCTTGCAAACCATTCGTCGGCGATTTCCTTACCAAAAGGACTTTTTTTTTTACGTCTTGCAAGAATCTCTCATCCCAACAGTAGTCAGTGATCATAATTTACATAACGATGTACGACGACACTTTTCTTTCTATTTGAAGGGGTGGCAAGCTCCATTTTACTATGTAGGGTATGCGATAAGTCAACATGGGTACCTGTATGCTACAGTGCCTGAATTGTTTGGCGTATCTACATAATTTTATCCCTTAATACGACATGGTTTCAGTGTAATCAAATAATGTTTATAATTGCAACCCCATCTTCACAAGGGTTTCCTTCCCTTAGGAGTGGTTTCCTAGCATACGTTGTCAGATATTTTCGAATTGTAATTTTGCGAGGAACGTCCACTCGCAGCTTGTCGCAGAGCTGATGACTCGCCTGGTATATAAATAATTTAGTGCCAAGCATGTGATTACTACAGCATTTCATTTAAGGGTTGTGTTATAATGTTTGCATGTGCTTGTAGTGTCCTTGCCATTTCTATTGTTTTCATGTGCTCCATCATTTCGTCAATTAATTTAGCGCTGGCCCTGCCATTGCAGTGTAGTATGTGTTATATTTTTATGAGTGCATTGTGTATAAGAGCGTGTCTACTAGCACAGCAATTTACATGCAATATTCATTTTCTGTTTCACCCCATATTTTTTTCCAGTGTTTTTGTCTTGTATTGTCCAGTATTAAAGTCATACAGGTTAAGTGCAAATGTGGACCATGGCATGAACGCCATAACGTATTGTCCAAATGGTGATATAACCTCACATAATTAATATCGCCTAGAAAACCACTTGCATTGTGTCATCCATTCATGTCAATATAAATGCCAGCTGTGATATATTGAGCTCGGCAGTAACACTGCGGTGGTGTTTACTCTGTGTGTAGTGTAGTCTTTGGTTGTTACATTGCGTAAAATGACTGACACGAAAGTTAACAGTGGTTTGCAACGGGAATCCTAGAATCGTTTATTATTTAACCCGTCTGCTCAAATACATAACAGTGGCGATGAAGATAATTGGTTTGCATCGTGCTTCGATGTAGTGGTCATCTCGTGAAAATGTTGACTGAATCGTTAATGCCAATGGCGAAAGTGGAACTGCGTGGGCTGTTGTTGGCCAAGCTAGAAGATTTTAGCAGTGACAGTGAATCGTGGGATTCTTATTTGGAATGTTTCAAATAGTTTCTTTCATGCAACTCTATTGCAGAAGACAAGAAATTATGTATGTTGCTGAAGTCAATTGGAATGGACAACAAAACTCTGCTACGAAATTTGTGTGTCCCAAAGAAGCTGGGGGAATTAATGTACGCCGAAGCAGTGACGATGATTCGTAACCACATGCAACCAACACTTAACTACATAGCCGAGCGATTCAAGTTTGATAAATGTGCCCAGCAACCAGACGAATCAATTTCGGAATTTATTAGTGCTTTAAAAGGGCTGAGTGTTCACTGTGATTTTCGGAACACACTACTAGAATGGTTACGTGGAAAATTAGTAAGTTGTGTGAAATATCTGATCATATCCGTCAAAAACTACTGGCGGAAGAAAATCTCACTTATAATTATGCCTTGAAGTTGGCTACGAGCATTGAGCATGCACTGGCAGAATTGGAGATTTTTTTACACCCCCCCTTTTTTTTCTGTTGCTGAGGGACACACACCATCGCCCTCGGCGGTTCTACAAGTGGAGCGGTCCACTCTTCAATACGTCGGGCGGCATAGTTACCGCCATGTCCAACGCTCACCACAGCGCAGCACTAGCATCAAGGAAAAGGAGTCGCAGAAGCGTGTGTGTTTGTTGTGGCAAGGAAAATCATACCAGAACGGAGTGCAAATGCCTCAGTTATAAGTGTAATCATTATAATAAGCGTGGCCATTTACAGGTTGTTTGTAAAAGTGCTAGTGCTTGTTAATAACGATGACAGCCAGGTAGGTATGTCGTTTCAGATGCATATGAAGAGTGTGCATCTCTCTGGTCACAAGTATACTTGTACATTGTTAGTGGAGGGGGTGTGGTTATAAATGAAGATCGATACAGGTTCTGCAATTTCAGCTGTTCCCTACCCGCTATATCAGTAGGTATTTCCAGCATGTTGACTCCAAAGTACAACAATGGTGTTCACCACCTACCAAGAAGGGGGTGGGGAGGGGTGATAAAGCCTAAAGGGGTTATAAATATTAAGCTCAAGACAAAACTAGTGAGATCTCATTACCATTGTATGTAGTAGCGAAGGGAGTCATCACTTGGTTAGGTCGAGATTGGTTGAGGAAGCTGGAAATAATAATAAGTGTTCCACTTTGCAAAGTTGAGTTAGTCAGTGTACAGTTGCAAAGTATTTAAGTAAATCTTATCCTATTGTTTTTGCACCAGCGTTGGGAACATACACTGAAGTTACAGCCGCACTGCATGTTAAGTAAGATGCTAAACCACAGTATCATAAGGCTAGGGCTTTGCCATCTGCTTTAAAGACTAAAATAGAACAAGAATTAGACAGGTTAGTTAAGGTTGGGGATCCTAAAGCCAGTAGAGTTCACATAGTGGGTAACCCCCATTGTACTAATCATTAAGAAGGATGGTAGAGTTAGAATATGTGGGGATTATAAGATCACTGTTAATCCTGTTCTCGAAACAGAATTGCCCAGGATTGAGGTTATTCTGAACAGATTTGGCAAGTGTGATAAGTTCGGTAAAATTGACTTGAGCCAGGCATATCAGCAGGTGCTCCTGGATGAAAATTCAAGGAAATATGTTACTATTTGCACATATGAAGGGTTATTTCAGTATAGTCGAATTCCTTTTGATGTTTAATCCAGGCCAGGTATATTACAAAGACTGATGGAACAGTTACTTGTGTAAATAGATGGTGGTGGTGTTTTTCTGGACGATATCCTAGTCACAGATGATAACAATGAAAAACACTTGGAAAGATTCACTAAAGTGCTCGAAAAATTGCATGCAGCAAACTTGCTATTGCAACCAAATAAATGTAGTTTTATGCAGCATGCAGTGGAGTACTGTGGTTACGTATTGGATAAAAATGGTTTACATGCACCACCAACAAAAGTTCAGGCTATCTTGGAAGCACCAATACCTACAAATGTATCTGAATTAAGATCATATTTAGGTCTGACTATTCAAGGTTCGTACCAAACCTCGCCAGCCTTGCATATCCATTATATCAACTATTACAAAAAGGTACACCATGGAAAATGTCCAAAGAATGTTTGGAGGCTATTAAGTGCATTAAAGAAATTATGGCATCGGCCGAAGTTTTGGCACATTATGATCCTAGTTTAGGTTTGAAAGTTGCCTGTGATGCCTCACCCTATGGTGTTGGCATGGTTTTATCACAAGTTTACCCGGACAAAACAGAGCGACCGATTGCATTTGCATCACGTACACTGACTAAGGCTGAGGTAGATTACTTTCAGATTGAGAAGGAAAGCCTGGCACTAGTGTTTGGTGTGAAAAATTTTTATCAGTGTTTGTATGGTACAACAATTGTATTAGTGACCAATCACAAACAGTTGTTATCAATATTTGGCCCAAAGAAAGGGATACCAGTCATGGCGGCAGCACAGTTACAGAGATATGCTGTGTTTTTGTTTAATTTTAATTTTGACATTGTGTTTATGTCGGAATGGCATGAAAATGTGGCTGCTTTATCCGATTACCCCTGTCACAGGGCGTATCAGAGCCTTTGATAGTGCGATTGATGATGGTTATGCCACATATTTGCAGTACATAGGAGAGAGTACACCACCTGTAACAAATAGGACCATATGTCACGAAACTAAAATGGACCCATTATTAACCAAAGTGATTCAGTAGATCTTGTATGGTTGGCCCAAGGAAGTGCCTGACAATATTAAACCATTTTGGAGGCTTCGAGACCAGTTAACATTGGAGTCAGGTATATTAATTTGGGGTTACCAGGTTATCATTCCATACTCGTGTAGGGTAGAATAGCTTTAAAAATTGCATGGTAGTCACATGGGTATCGTAAGAATTAAGTCTCTGGCTAAGGTGTATTTTTGGTGGCCATCTATGGACAAGAGAATTAAAGAACTTGGAAACTCTTGTACAGCATGTCAAGCTGCTAGACCTAACCCAGCCACTGTTGAACCGCAACCATGGGAATTTGCCACTAGTCCATGGCAGAGAGTGCCCGTCGATTTTCTGGACCCGTGAAATGGTAAGCTGTACCTCGTGGTGGTGGATGCGTAAACCAAATGGTTGGAAGTTACTGAAGTTCCTTCAACCACCGCCATTCATGCCATTAGTTTCTTAAACTCACTCATGGCTAGGTTTGGCATATGCACTCAGTTGGTAAGTGATAACGGCCCTCCATTTACATAGAAGAAATTTCAGACTTTCGTACAGATCAGAGGTATTTAACATGTGACTTTTCCTCCATATCACCCACAGTCCAACAGGCAGGCAGATAGTAGTGTTAAATTTTAGAAGTACAAACTTAAGAGCTTATTGTTGTCAGGTGAGAATATGCCCGAGAAAATGTTTCAGTTTTTGCGAGATGTGAGAAATGCTACATATTGTAATACATGAGCATCCCTGGCTAAATTAATGTTTGGTAGGAGCATACACATTGGGTATGACTTGTTACGTTAGACAGGGGGTGAACCTCGTCAGCAATACACTCCGACAACCCTTGTGGTACAGTTAAGAGGGAATTTCAGGCGGGGGATGCGGTCAGAGTATGTATGTACAAGGGTAGATATAAGTGGATGAATGGCACAGTAGTGGCAAAGGAGGACGCTGTAGTGTATCGCGTGCAAAATGAATTTGAGCAAATATTAAGGAGACATGTAAATCAGATTGTTTCAGATAACTTAAAAGAAATAGGTGAAGATGGGTTGAGAGGCATAGCAGGAGTAGATGGATGTCAGAAAAAGGGAAGCAGCAAGGCATCAGAGTTAGTCGTACCGGAGGAAGGAGGAATGGAGAAATTACTTGAGGAAGTTACAGGAAAGACAGATGAGGAAGGACAGTAGGTAGCGCAAGACACAGAAACGGAAGTTAGAGTTATGGATGTTGAGACACAAGCACCATGTGTGACAGGGACAGTTAAGTCTGGCACCAGGAGGTGTCCTACTCGAGTTAGAAAGAAAGTGGCCAGGATGGATTTGTAATTGTAATTACTACTTGCAGTGTATAATGTAAGTGTTACTGTAGCTTATAGTGTGTTGTTGGTTAGGGTATATCTTAGTATCAAGTAATACAGATTTTGGAGGAAGGTGTGATATGTTGAGCTGAGCAGCATCACTGTGGTCGTGCTTACTCTGTGTGTAGTGCAATATTTGGTTGTTGCATTGTGTCAAATGGCTGACACGAAAGTAAACAGTGGTTTGCAACGGGAATCTTAGAATCGTTTATTATTTAACCTATCTGTCTGCTCAAATACATAACAGCAACTAACTAGAAGTGTTTTGTGATAAATAGTCATGTCAACTATGCATTAAAGTTCATGTAAGCCACCAATGAAATGATGGTTAGTTTTAGGTTAAATACTATGTTTACATGATAAGTGCTATGTATTTTTATATTTTCGTATTTTGTGTAATATTGAATAAAGATTAATATGTAAGTACCCCCATCCAATCAGTGTTGCACACAGCCATTTCATTTCATTCATCATTATTTTTATAATGATGTATTTTTTCATCATCACATAGGAATGTTCATCCACTGAGAGGGCTGCGCACCAACCCGCCAGTCAGTAGCATCATAGTCTTTACATGTAGCGGAGGTCGCGTGCGACTGCTCTGGGCCTTCAACTTTTATCGCCTACCAAGTAGTAATCCATAGCTGTAATGTAATTTCCAGGAACTTTTTCATTTTTCGTTATCTGGAGCGCGCACCACTCCACATTTCCAGACCGTTTTGTACACGGCCGGGACATCAGTTCTCATGTAATCATTATGTAAGCCTTGTGCCGTTTTTTCAATTTCTGTGCTCTCCCATTATAACGGAGACCCAAATGTAAGTGCTCCACTGGGGATCGCAGTAAATAAAATGCTGTGAGGTGAATTCTTCACTTTCATTTGATTTAGCCGCCTAATCACCTTATAAAAGATACATAATGTTGCTTGAGAGTTATCAGGCGTGGAAATGACCTACCAACAATATCCTCGGGAGTAAGCAATACGTTGGAGGGGGCACACAACCTCCACTAGACCAGGCATAAGGAATATAATTTCAGCATCAGCATCACCAGCAGTTCCAGAAGGTAAGATATCAGGGAGGCCACCTAAGGGCTGTCGACCTCACGTCCCGCATCATCATCTTGTGCTCTGCACTGGCTTCCGACCTAGTAAAAACTCAGCGAACCACATTCCAGTCCACATAGCCTCATTTTCCTTGATGACCCAACGTAAGTCCCGTCAGTTTCGTGTGTTTAGACGCCATCCTTTGTGTAACTCTATGTACTTTTGGATTACTTCGCAACTGTTTTTATACAGCAGAGTATCCTGTTTTCTTGCGAAGTGTGCATTCCCACTTGGAGTTGTCTTGTTCGTTTGAGATGCAGTCTGCCTTATTGTGCTGTCCTGCACCCCGAGCGCAGACTGGCTTAAATGTACAGTATTTCTGAGTGTGGCCCAACTTGCAACATTGCATGCACTGGACCACATCTTCAGCATAGTCTGTACAGTTCTATACAGTGTAAAAAGGTGTGCGTATTTTCAGTACGTCTGACTGTTCGTGTTGTTTTACTACAGCCCCAAATACTGCAGATGTGTCAGTTAGTATTCGAAATTTCCAAATGCTGATTGGACTAAAGCCATATTCTTTTAGCTCTCTCCTTAAGTGTTAAGTTTCTGCATTTTGTGTTAGCCCTTTTATGACTATTTTCATTGGCATTTTGTCTTTCGCAGCATGTGTGAAATAAGGTATGCAGTGTAAATAAAGTAACTCGAGAAAAGCAGGAAGCTTCTCCTCCTCCACAAGCACCCTCAAGTGTTGTCTACTAATAACTTACAGTTTTATGAAAGATGATTCTCCGAGTTTACCAGCCAAGTATTTGGGTTTCATGTTGTCTGGGATGTACACTGGGATAACGAGTTTTTTGGGCGTGTGTTTTCTGTAACAACCACACTGGTGCTGTCCTGCTATCATCTGTAGTGTTTTCTTATCCTAAAGGGGAAAAGGAGTCGTCTATTTGAATATTCGCACGAGATTGTGTCCATTTTCCTGTTGGTGCAGTGTTTTTTTTTGTTAGGTTTGTGCCAGTCTGGTGTTGTGTACAGTGCTGTGATGCGCTTGAGATGCTGGGAGAAGGAACAAAATGTACAGCAGTTACCTTTCGCTGTTCCTTACCTCCAACTTCCTGTCGCTATGTCGACATCGTGTTCTTGTGCGTTGCCGTTTCTGCCGACTCGCCTGTCAACACACAAGCTATGGGGACTGACCTGTTCTATTGAAGAAAGAAGCAGGCTAGGCCTTTGGGAGGCTATCCTCCCAGCACCGGAGCTCGGTCCAGACTAGAGATGGACGAATGGTTGACGAACCACACGATCGAACCGAGTCGCACAGCAGAGCTCGCGAGAACTGGTTGACGAAAAAAGAACCGCAGTTAGGCGGTTCACTGACACAAAGAGCTCCATTCTCCACCCCACCTCTGAGCACTGTTCCCGGCGATTCGCGGAAGATCGTGGTTCGCAGCAGCTCGCGGTTTATGGCTCTTCTTCGCTCCCTTCTTTTCCCTCTTTTGGCTCATCTCCCACTCCTCTTTTTTTCATGGGTCTCTCACTTATTTCTCCTTCTTCTCCTTTTCTCTCATCAACGCCCTGAACTAACACGAACAATAACTACTCATCTTTCCCGCTAGAGGGCTCTGTCGTGAATTGGTTTTACCTGTAATTATTTTGGACTTCGTTCACTGATGCGGGTCCAAGAGATTCGTGCATATCAATATGTATGTGTCCATTAATTAATTTTTGTGCAATTTTTAACACAGATTAATTTGTTACATAATTTTCTAATGTTTCCAATCTCACAGTATATTTTTGTGTCACCTATTTAGCATAAATGGCCATGTTTGTTCAATTCGGGAGATTTTATTTCTGGTTACGAGACACAGTATCATACTTTCAAATTACATACAAGATTGTTAATACTAAAAAAAATTAATTGTAAATTTTAAGAACTCCCAATGCTTTAAATACAAATTGTTTATAAATTCCGGAAATGTCCCAAAAATGTTGTTTTGTGCAGAAGATTATCATTACAGAACCAGGTAATGTCTAGAAGAATTTATTTTTGCTGATATGGACAAAATTCGCTAATTCAAAAGTATGTTTTGATCGTCAATGACTATTTTTAAGAAATTCAGAATATAAAATTCAATTTTCAACTAAAGAACCGTACTGAACCGTTGAACCGTATAAAAGAGTCGATTCATTACAGGGAGCGAATCGGTTCTCAATCGCTCTCCTAAGTGAATAGTCTTGCCCATGACTAGTCCAGTCCAGACTTCAATGCAATTTTCAGCAAAAGTGGAAAGTCACTACGAAGAGAGGTTCATTGCAAAAAAAAAAAAAAAAATGGATTTGAATGAAATACTTCCTGAAAATGAAATACCGTCGAGAAGTACTTCGTTGCCAACAAAACACGAAATTGATTTTAGTTAAAGTATTATGTAATACTTCCTTAGTTGGAATATATATTTGGCGGACATCTTTAATTAACTCTGCCAGGCTAAAAATGGCCATTCTTATAATACAGGAATGTCAATCTAGCTTAGTGAAAGATGGTGAAAAAAAATAGTGAAATGCCTAGTTTAAATATGAGCACAGTAGTAAAGTTTCTTGTTCAAATAGCCCGAGTAGTCTCATTTAAAACCTTGGAAATAATTTCGTTATATGTATTCATAAATTGATATATTTTGTTTCTTGTCATGTAGTGTACGCTTGTTGCAAATTACTATTATATTTAAAAAAAAAAAAAAACATTATTTTATAAACCATTTATATTGTTTTTGTCGCTATCTAGTAAGTACTTTGTAATTAGCAGAACTTAAGGTTTACTATACGAATTACATTAGAAAATTTAACAATACAATACAATACATACATACACTCGCAATTAGGCTACCGCTCGGTGGAAAGCTCTTTCACCTCTCCTTTACCCAACCAACTCCTTTTCCACTCCCTTCCTGAACTTACCAAACCCTCTCACAGATACTAATTCCTCCCTCAACACATTCCACTCCCTCACAGACCTCACAAGCATGGACTGCCTACTCCGATCCTTTTTCCTCCACACCCTCTGAAGCTTCTCACTGTTGTTTCCTCTTTCTTTAAAACACCCCCTTACTTAGCTTGCAGTGTAGCCCTCCCCCTTCCCCACCCCATCTTCCCTCTACATTCACCATCCTGTACATCCTGACTAGCCATTCAACTTTCCTCCTTTCCTTCAATGAGCTCCACCCCATTAATTTCATCATCATTGATGGCCTATAGTTCCCCTCTTCCTAACCATTTTTTCCTTGCCTTCTCCAACTACCCTTCACCCATCTTGCTGCCCTTCTCTGCACCTTTTCCAATTCTCGCACCTCCACCTCCACATACGGGTCCCATACTGCTGCAGCATAATCTAACATTGGCCGTACCATTGTGCCATACACCTTCTCCTTCACCTCACAGCTGACTCCCTTCAGCATACCCAGAGCCCTTCTTCCCTTTGCAACCACCCTCTCTACCTGTTTTTTCCACCTGAGGTCTTCCTGTAGTACAATTCCTAGATACTTATATTCTGCTGCTTCTTCTGTCTCTTGTCCCTCCTATCTGTACATGTCCCTGCTTATCATCTTCTTCCTTGTGAACCTCACTACCTTAGTTTTTCTTACATTTATCTTCAATTTATTTTTCCTGGTCCACAGTCATATCTTATCAATGTCCGCCTGCAAATTTCCGCCCCCCTCTCCAACCTCAGCATATACAACACAATCGTCTGCAAACAATCTGATCTTTACCCTAATCCCCAAACCCATGTCATTTACCATTATGGCAAATAACAAAGGACACAGCACGCTTCCCTGTGGTACCCTTGACGTAACCTCCTCTTCCTCCGATATTGCCTTCCCCACTTTCACCTTCTGCCTTTACCCCCTGAGGAAGTCCCCTATCCATTCCATTACCCTCCAGTCTGGTGTCAGCGCCTCTACTTTCCTCATCAATGTCCCATGGGGCACCTTATCAAATGCCTTCTCGAAATCTATGAAGCAGGCATCCACCTGCTTCCCCTCATCAACTACCTTCACCAGATCATCTAATAACCCAGCTAGCTGAGTCTAACATGAGTATCCTTTCCTGTACTTGATGCGAGACTCGCCGGTCTGTTGCTGCCAGGCCTCCCCCTATCCTCTCCCTGCTTGTGTATAGGTACCACCATAGCATCCTTCCAATCTTGTGGTAACTTGCCCTCTCCTAAGGACTTTTTAAGCAGCACCTCTAAATATTTCCCCAACTCCCTGCCACCAAACTTTAGTGCTGTGTTTCCTATCCCATATCCTACCCCCTGCATTACTGCTCTCCAAATCCCTAATTAATGGTTTCTGTATTATTACAGTTCTGTAAAAACTTTCTCAGAGCAGAACAATTTAGATTTTCGTCCAAATGTGTAATAAAATCATTAATCTCAACCAAAAACATGTTATGCTATCGCAATTATGCAGAAATCTTCGCTAGTTTGACTTATGAGGTTATCCAATCAGCATCCACCATTAAAAAAAGCACAGTCTAGAGCACAAGTCGCCTATGCAGTGGACTTGGCAAAGACGAGCTTATTTGCCATCTAAGCAGTGTTACCAGGTCTACTGATTTTACTAGATCCTAAAATTTTTAAGAATCTACTGGGTTTCGTTTCACAACTACAATTCTACAAGTTACAAGCGAAAAGACTTGTAAATCGCGAGTAGCAAAAAATTTGTGTTTCACAGACCTACAAGCATTTACTAGTATCTACAAGTCAATTTTTACAAGTTATAAGTGAGTTTTGAACAGTTACAAGTAGTTCGGTTTCGCGAATCTACAAGCCTGCTCTAAACACTTGTAAAAAAAAATTATTATTTTACAAGAATGGAGAGATGGGTAGATATTTCTACAAGTTATTAATAATGGCCTGTTTGGCGTCTAACTTACATCGAATTTCTCATACCTTGTTTTTGTGAATCATAAACACAAATATTTATTAGCAGTTAAGAAGAAATTTAAACAAGCATACCCTGCTGGAAAAGTAACTCATTTCACAGTTACTCTGTCACAGTTGTTCACAGTCAATTGTGTAAAATAGCATATAAAATTACAGTTATGCAACAGCAGTTTTGCAGCTGTCAACTGCAGTATTAAAGTTAGACAACTGTAACTCTATAGATGACAACTTTTAAACTAAAGTTGGAGATACTAATATTAGTACTTCTGACTGTGAAACCGCACTTGAGTGATTGTAGTCTTACAGTTGTTGCACAGTTGACAACTTCAGTAGGTCAGTTATGTAACTGCTGTTTTTCAGCCAACAACCATCGTTTGATAGTTGCCTTGTGTGACTGCAAGTCTACAGCCAGGAGCTTCAGAATGGTAGTTAAACAACTATCCTTTCACAGTCAATAGCCATAAAATTGTTGTTACCTGAGGCCACACTGTTAACAGTTCCGATAATAAAGTTATGTAATAGTAATTTCATAGTTAACAGCCACAATATTGCAGTTATATGACTGTGAAAGTAAAGTTGCCAACTCTGGAATTGCAGCATAACTGCAAAAGGGCAGTCATTTTTGTGAAATAACTGCAAAAATGCAGTAATTTCTTGCAAAAGTAACTGTGAGTTGCCTGCTACAGTTCCAGCAGGGTTATAAACTTGGGTATCAGAAACGTTGAAGAACATTAGGTTAAGAGCGGATATGTAGTTTTGTTTTTTGCTTGTATATAATGGCTTCGCTAACATCTTATAAGTCCAAAATACAATTATATTATGTTATATACTTCCAGTTTATGTTAATGGTTAATCCATCTAATTATCGACAGACAAAAGTATCATGCAAGACAAAATAAGAACTTGTACATAAATGTGTGTCTCACTCATATCAGCTAAAACGACTGCAGTTATTTAAATTTTTTGTTCATTTAACATAAAATATCTCTAATGTTGTAGCAAAATAGTACTGTATTGTTTCAATTCTTACAAATGTAATGTTTTTTCTTCTAATTTTATTAAAATGTATTAATTTTTAGGTTACATCTCTTTCCCGAAATTTAAAGCCAGAAGCCATCGCTCTGTCTGGAATATTCTCCGATTTCTTTAATTTTTTGGAGGTAATTAACTTATCTGAAAAAAAAAAAAAAAAAAACCAAACAGGACATGTTTCTCTGACCTTTTTCATGGCAGTCAATTTATTGTCATTTGATTTTGGCCTTTTGTTTACTTGTAAAATAAACGAGCGCACTTGTAGAAAAGAACTAGTAATTACTAGTGTACTGAAACTTTTCAGGAAACACAAATTACAAGCCCTTGTAGATATTATTGCTGTTCGTGAAACGGAATTTCCAAGTACTTGTATATAGCAGTACTTGTAACTAATAACTTGTAAACTTGTAGTTTTGTGAAACAGGCCCCTAATCTCCTGCTAAAAAAAAAAAAAAGCTTACTACTGATTTTTCCTTTTGTAGCCAACATTCAACAAAACTTATTAAAATGCATTTGAAATGTTATTTACCATGTACCCACTGTGAAATAATTATTTGTTATGTTCACAAACTTGCAATGTGTAACATTTAATCGCCTCAAATTGTGACATTGTGAGGGACTGCGAGCCGTATCTAGGTCGGAGAATCCTGTGATGTAGGTTTCGAATATCGTCTCACGAGGGAATTTCTCCTATTATGTAGTTTACCATCTAGGTAAGTGTTACTCAGTGTGTGGGAAAATGAAGAACTGTTTAAGTACTGGTTACAATCGAGCGAAATGGGGCATTGTTTTGCATTTTCTAAACCATGCGACTGTGATATTAACATTGCTTTGAGAAGTAAAGGGATGTTAGCAAGACATTTAGAATATGAAAAACATATGCAATGTGCGAAGCATCTTGTAGGTCAGAAAACTATAACTGCATTTACATGTCAGGCTACCAGTCTAAATAATAAAGCCAGAGAAGCTGAAATTCGTATTTTGCATTTGTAGCAGAGCACAACTTCGTTCAGGGTTATGGGTAATATGTCTCCTCTAGTTAGAACACTTTGTCCTGATTCTGAAATTGCTATAAAAATAACATTTGGGCGAACTAAAGCCACTACCATTGTTAAACATGCTTTAGGTCACGAAAGTAAGGATATACTTTGTAATTTACTGAAAGAAAATAAATTTACAGTCACGGATTGATGAATCAACAGATACTAGTTCTACAAAACATTTGTGTGTGGTTGTCAGAGTTGATTCTGGATAAGGTATAGTTGATTAATTTTTCGATATAATTCCCGTGAGTGAAGCTAATGCTGTTAACTTACACAATTGCTTGGTCCAGTCATTTCAAGATGAAAATGATCCATACTAAGGAAACCTTCTTATCTACTCTTAAAAAGTGACATACTAGACTTATTTATAATGAAGTGTATCTGCCATTCGTTTATTTTGTGTTCGTCATATGCTTGTACGAAACTTCCACGTGAACCAGATTTGGTTCGAGATATTTTCAATTATTTTCATTCCGGTTGTAAATGCATCGAATCTTTTAAATAGTTTCAAAGTTTCGCAAATGTCATGCCACATAAAATGTTGCATCCAAGTCAAGCAAGATGGTTGTCTCTTCACTTAGTAGTTTCTAGGATGCCTCACTCTTTTTTTCACTCATACAGCCCCAGAAGGCAAAACTGCTAGCATTCGATGCCATTCTTCAGGAACTGAAATCTCCATATAAGTCGTATCTTGAGTTTCTTGATTTTATTTTACTCATGTTCAATGTTCTGAACAAACCAATGCAAAGTGAGCAACCCAAGATTCATAATTTGAAGGATAGTGTTGTATCTCTCTTGCGAACTATTACAGACTGTTACGTTAAACCCGAACATGCGCAGAAGGCTGGCAGGTAGTGCCAGGTAGTGGTAAATAATGATATTGGTTAGGTAAGAAGCAGTGTACATAGCTTAGAATCTCTGTGGAGATAATTGCCCAGGGCACCAGATATTTTCGGGTTGACAATATTGTGAACTCGGAGAGCTGACTCATTCCTCAGGGTCGTTCGGCCGACGAACATGGCAAATCCTCTAAGTGCAGTTGTTGTCTCCTCGTAGAATAAAATTAATACTGATTGAATAATTTCCTTAGTTGTTGCATTGTGGGATATCTGGGCTCCCCACACGCCCATACAAAGCACTGTTATGTACTTATTATACCGACTAGTGACCATTTAAAACATACCTGCACAGTAATTACACTTTAAGAAAATTGGCGGGAGAAGGCCCATATCTTAAATGACTTGCTGCGAACTGGAAATAAATCACACGTGGAAACTCGTTACTGCTGAGATTTATTCAGTTATGTTGCTACATCTCCATAGCAGAAAACTTACATTGGTGCTCCTTATGAACCCATCAACTCGGGTGATACTGTTAAACGACACATGGTCACATTAAATAAATTAATGCATTTAAAGACTACCCAGGGTAGATGCGAGGGGCAGTAAAATCTCGGGCAGCTGAAAAACGAAAAGGTTCCGATATATTAAGTAGCTATCACAGTGAAATGATTAGTCCAGCATGATGATGGCTGCCCGAGCACGCAAAACACGAACCCCGACGTGAAGTGGCACACCCCTCGCAGAGACGAACGACTACTGAACTTCCTCCGCACGATATGCTGGCCGGCTTGGCGGGCTGGTATCCCGCGCTGTACTACTTCCTTGCACACAACATTTGCAAATCGGACATGTATCCTGCGAGCCGGTTGTTACACATTGCTTACAACATTTTAACCCTGTAAATAATATTCATTATGACATAACATTACAACTGCGTGGATGATTTATAGATGAAAACACATGAGTGAGCATTACAGAAAATTACAAAAAGACTCTTTGAAAACACTGAGGGCTTTAGGGCTGCGAAGACAGGCATCTTTATTACTTGTGTCCCCTTGCGTGAACTTACCTTGCCCTTTAATTGTCCAAATTAATTAAACAGAAATTTTACAGAGTCTGCTTCCTGCGCTTCGCGCACATGGTCGCAGCTCGCTCTACTCTGCACCACTTGCATCGTCCCTTGGCACACTGCACTGCACATGCTCTCGTAGAGTACGCACACACACAGCGTTATGGAACTTGGTGCGCCGGGCAAATGGGCTAAGGAGAAGGGGTTAACATGGGCACACGTCAAAATATTGTTATATTTGGCGGAACTTATCTAGCGAGTATGATGGCATTAGCTGTATGTTATTAAAGCAATGAGCTTTGGAATTCAGTGTTCCATTAAGCCATATTTGTAATAATATTTTCAATACAAGATTGTTTCCAGGCAGATTCAAATGGGCTATGGTAACACCATTGCTTAAGAAAGGAGACAAGACCGAAGTAAACAATTATAGACCCAATCACTACTTATGTCCTTTTCGAAAGTAATTGAATAACTATTTTACAGGAGGCAGGTTGCTGCAACATTTTGAGAATCACAAAGTCTTATCAAATTTCTGGTTTGGCTTTAGGAAAAATACGTCAACAAATGATGCAATTTTCAAACTAACAAATAGCATTTTTAATGCACTTGATAATAAGATGCAATGGAATATTTTACGACCTCACTAAAGTATTTGACTGTGTAAATCACAACATACTTATAGAAAAATTTAAGTTTTATGGAATCTCAGATACACCAAATAAACTAAAAATCTCATACCTTTCAAACAGACAACAAGTGTGGATCAAAGGAAAAACTGCTTCATTCTACTCTGAACCAGGAAAAATCAAACATGGGGTCCCACACTGTCAATATTAGGCCCTCTACTCTTCCTAATTTATATAAATGACCTTCCATGTGCCTCAACCCCAGAAACTACTCAAATTTTATTTGCAAATGATACTAGTATCTTAGTCTCTGGAGACTCAGTAAATGATCTTACACAAAAAAAAAAAACAGACACAACATTTACAGAGCTAAATGCATGTTTTACTGCAAACAAATTAAATCTCAACCTAAATAAAACATATCTTATGAATTTCCTCACAAAGCACAGAAAAAACATTAATTCGTATGTTATCAGTAACAGAGACAAAATCAATGAACCTGCAGTGATTAAGTTTTTTGGCTTAAAAGTAGACAATTTCTTAACTGGAAATCTCATATTGTGTATATTTTACCTAAACTAAGTTCAGCATGTTTCGCCCTGCGGAGTGTTGCAGAGGCCTTGAACAAAAATACAGCAAAAATGATATATTTCGCATATTTCGATTCCATCATGTGTTATGGTATAATTTTTTGTGCTATTCCACTGACAGCAAAAAAAGTGTTTCGCATGCGAAAGATAGTTGTAAGAATAATCAATGGCAAAAGAAAGTCAGACTCGTGTAGATCTCCTTTCAACAGCTCAGAGATTTTAACATTTGCATGTGAGTACATGTTTTCAGTACTTATATATAGTAATTTACTTCAGAAAAATGAGTCGTTTCATAAGCATTACACAAGAATAAAAAAACACTTACACGAAGCTTCAGTTAACTTAAAACTTGTCCAGAAACGACCATCCTACCTTGGTAGCCAACTTTTCAATAAGTTACCACAACACCTTCAAGAAATGTGCTTCTCTAACCAAAAACTCTCTAAAAAAACAGCTTAAAGAATGTTTTACTAAACTAACATTTTATGGTGTAGATGACCATCTAAACTACAAAAATCAAGAAATTATCGCATAATATGTCTTTGTACTCATTTCTTGTTCCGGTTTTTCTCATTTCCTTTTTCTTCTATTTCAGCAAAACGACTAAGCCCCTCAGCATGTTGGAGGAGGATTGGCAAATTGAGGAAAAGATGTGATGTGTGTATGTGTAGTCTGACATATATATGTGTGTGTTTACTATGTCCAGTGTATAAACTTCGTATACTGTAATTTGACTTGTCCAATATCTGTGTACAGCTATGTATTGAAAAACGATATTACGGATACAATAAAACAAAACAAAAACTTCCTATACTTGTTGATTTAACACTTATGTTTAAGTTTGAATGTACTAATACACACTCATTTAGCCATCACAGTAATTGTGTAGGTTCATAACAATTAAAAATATCAATAGTGATAAATTTTGAAGGTTATTATAATTAAATGTCATTTATTTTAAGTTCCATGTATGTTGAGGTTAGAATTTTCACTGATTTCATTCTGCTTTGGGTGTGTGACCGCGAAAACGCGTACTGTTTTTAAATTTGTCCAGGCATGGCTACTAAATGTATTTAGCTGAATTTGCTTAACAGTTCTAAGGAACAGAATTAGTCTTAAAAGACAATATTCATGAAAACCGTCTTGTTTGCCTGTACTTGAGACTAGCTTAACTGATGTTCATGAAATGCAAATGTGGACTTTAGACACTAAATAAGATTGTCTTGCCGAAGCTAGAGCTCAAGTCATTGCTTTTATATTATCTACTCCTATGTTAATATTTTGTGGGAAATTTAATATTGGCATCAGATATTTTAAGCCTCAGAATGGGATTTTCACTTTCTTCTTGTTGGTAGCAATGTTTGTTTACATGTGCATTTGTTGATAAATAAAATGTAGTTTTGTTATTTTGCGTATTTTGAACACTATTTCACGCGGAAAGACAAAATGGCAAATAAAGAAAATTATGAGATGACACACGTCAATCGAAGTTTGAGATATGATATCGAATCTCTTACAAAAATGAGAGAGTTGGCTCAGGCCGAGAAATTGAAACTTGAGGTACGTGATGAAATTGTGTTCGTTTCTCCGTATATCGTACTTCTTGGTAACTGTTATATGATTCATACTTGTTGAAAATTGCGAGAAATGTATTAACATTTTCTAATTACTCTGTACACAAATTACATGGTGGCATCGTGATATTCCCAGTACATACTGTGAAGTGTGATAGTAGAGAGGGTCATAAAGATCAAAGAAATTTTGGAGTGAACCACATAAAATTTATATACAATGATGTCAGTCCGGTCGCTTAACTGTGTAAAATCCAAGACTACCTAACCTTACTTATCCTAAATTCACAATAGGTGAATCAGAAGGGGTGGGGGTGGCAACGCGTTATCGGCCGTCGGAAAAAGTACAATGACGCAGACTTAAACCTTAATTAATTGGTGTTAAAATAAGATTGGTAATTCTTAATAATAGGGGCTTTTCTAAAAAGAAAAAAAAATCCGGAAAGTGGTATAATTCCACTCTACTAATTACACAGAACACGAATTTTTTAGGGTCATCAACATTTGACCAATAGAAACCTCAAAAACTATAATGGGGAGGGCTATGAAGATCAGGGAAATTGTGGGGTAAAGTGGGTATAAAATATTTAAATAATTTACTGTAATATTTATTTGTGAAAATACATTAAATTGCAAAAACATTTAACCAAACATTAACTAAATAGACAACATTTCCATTACAAGCTACAAATACAATAGTGGGGAGGACTATGAAAATCAGGGAAATTGTGGGGGACAAAAAATTACAAAATATTTACATTTTCATTATCCAATTTCCCTCCAGTTCATAACCTTCCCCACTATCATGTCTAAATTGTATTGGTAACTTTGTCAATTTATGTAATGTTCAGTTCAATCTTTTTGCAACTAAACATGTTTTCATGAGAATATTACAAATAGTACAAAAAATATGTTAAATTGCAAAACCTCACACACATTATTTCTCAGTGCAAATAGCTACTCATGACAATCATTTATGGGGGAAACTTCAAGCTTCGCTGATGCGTGATGCTTCCCGTCACTACTTAAAAAAATTTGCAGGTGCTCCTTGAATCACTGTTTTTGGGGATTTTCTCCCCTGCTGGCGCTGGGACTCTGTCTTTGTGCATGATGTTTGGCTACGCTTGTACAGTCTTTTTGCAATTAAATATATATTTGTGTATAAATATTATATTATGTACATATGTTTCACTAGTTTTACCCCATAATTTCTCTGATCTACCCCCACTATTTTTTTAGGGGTTTCTAATGATCAAATGTTGATGTCCCTAGTAAATTTGTGTATTGTGTAATTAGTAGGGTGGAAATAAACCACTTTCTGATGTTTTATCTTATTTTCGGAAAAGTCCCTATTCTTACGAATCACTGAAATAATTACGTTACTAACCCAATACATAGTACTATGCTGCTTACACAATGTGTACCTTATTCAATAACTTTCCACACACACTTACATAACTGAACAAATATTATAATTGAAATAACTTCTTGTATATATTAGCATACAAACACTTGTATTTTCTCACAATTATTTGATTTAACGCGTCTACCTAAATTAATGGCATTCAAAACTCGCGTTCACGCACTGTTCGAAACACCGTCCGACCGTTAAAATCTGCCATTAGTTCTGATAATTCCCACAATGCAATGTGATGTCAACGCGTCAAAGACACTACAGCTCTTCAACCATTGGTCACCGAACACAATACATATAAACATTATCTACGTGATTTATAGCAAACACAGCAATCTTGATAACCCTCCGCAATATCACATTTTTTTTTATTTTACAGAAGACTACTTGAACCCCTCCAAAATTTCGTAGTAATTATGATTACTAATAATCATATCTAACATATCCAGGTTTTTTTTTTCTTCTGATTTTCGAAAAAGCCCCTATTCTTAAGAATTACCCGATGCTAATATGCACGTTTAAGTGTATTATTAAATTGATTGATTGGATTAATCCCTAATCTGCAAATTGATAATTCGCTAAAATTTGATTGATTGATCTAATTAATTTAACTGAATTAATCAATCAATTTTTTTTTAAATTTTGTGTGAATTGATAAGTGTGCAACGTCACCTCCACCGATGTACTTTTTATCTATGTTTCTGGCTATGCGAGCACGCTCCTCGGGCTTAACACTCCCCATCTTAGCCATCCCTCCTTGCCCTCCCTTCCCCTCTTGCGGCTTGCTGGGACGGGCAGTTTGCCCTGGTCGTCTCTTGCTCCGCGCCTGACACTGCTGGACGTAGTCTTCGATGCGCCAAGACTGCCTCTTCACCTCACGACGCGTTGGGAACACGGACCGAATTTCTGGCTGAGCCTAGGGGCTAAGCAATTTTGCGACGCTGCTGTTTTGATGCAGTTTCCTCTGGTCAGCTTTAGACATTGGGCTCGGGCCCTTTTGAAGCTTCACGTGCGGCACGTGCTCTAATTGTTTGCTTGAAACAACTCTGTCTGTGAGTAGTTTAATGGATCTCTCTTCACAGTTGGGCTATGTGGCTACAACATCGTGAGCATTGGTTAGATGTTTAGTCACACATTGCTGGATTTGGTTTTGCTTTGGCGGAATCTGGTTAACTTTTTTTAATTATTATGGGCATTGATTCACGTAGGAAATTTCTTTAATTGGATGTCCTTCTGACTTTGGTATGCATTTTGAGTTTACTGAGACTCCGTTCCGGCCACACTCTGTCTTTGATTGGGCACTAAGTGTTACCCGGAGTGTGCCGGAGTCGAGTTGCGGTGTGTAATCCCCTCAATCCTTCTGATTGGGTTGTGGTTTTGTAATTCATAATTTAGTAAAGGAACACGGCTGTTCCGCGTGTCCTTCAGTTCGCAAGTCCTTTAACTGTGTTTGTTGTAGTAATGATTCGTTGCCAGATTCCTGCCCAGTTTCATATCTGTTTATGCCCGGAGTTTGCTTCGCGGTAATTGTAACAGTTTTATGCAATTTCCTGCGTGTTCCCTTCGTCGTCTGTGTGCAAGTACTGAAAATACAAACTTATAAGGCAGTCAACGGTGTGATATTACAATTAATTCATTGGAGAAATAAGATTTTTAGAATGCTCGCCAGACTGGGCGTGCGGAGTTGAATAGAACAGACGTGCTGTAGTTCTCGTCACCTGATTTATGAACGAGTCTTGCCACATTACATTTTACTCGGTTTAAAACCTGTCAATGTTGTGACATGGGCTGAAAATCCATTTTGTAGGAAACTATGTTGTAAATCTGAGGAGAGGAGTTTAAGAAATAACGTTTGATCGCGGCTTGGCGTTGATTAAACTTAGTGTAAAAACCTTGCAAATCAATGCACATATTGAATTTTGGATTCGAAGTGATGAATACGAAGCCCTGTAGTAGTGTAAAGCCAGGACTCTTTTTTGGAAGTGTAAACAGCCAATTTCAATGAGAGTCGTTGAGTTTCATGGTCAAAATGATTAATGCTGTTGAATTTTAAATTGGATGTCTTTTGATAAACAAGTGTTAGATACAGCCTAGTTGCAGTTTGAGTACTGTAATTGAGTGTGATACTCTTGCTTAATGTGTGTATTTTGGGGTTCAATGAAACACTATTAGTGTTTATTTTAATACATTTTAGTGTGTGGTAGGTTTAATGCGTTCACCGGCCGATAGCTTTAGTTTAATTGTTGAGTGAAAACACACAAATTTGAAGTGAGGGCAAAAGCATTTGAAGCGGACTTGAGAATCCGTGATTATTTTAGCTGATACATTTATTAAAAATTTTTGTGAGAGTGAACGCTCTTAAAGTTGAAGTACAAAATAATCAGGTGTGTTTTTAGTATTGTATTTTATATTTACACGTGTATTTTCACAATGTTTGAGGTGAAATTCCACAGTGTTCTTGTGGACTAGTTGGCTGTGAAATTACCGAATTGGAATATTAACGATAATGCTTGATGTTGATTCATTTATGAACTGTACGAACCGACCAACCTTGTAAATTTCTCTGAATCTTTTCTTATTCTGCAGAAATGAAGTGCATTTATTAATTGCATTGTATTGATGTCATTTAATGATCTTTTTTAAAGTTCTGTTTTCACTATTATTCATTATTGGATTCAAGTGTGAACACGTTCATGTAGGAGGATGATTGCAGTTGGCTTTGTTGTAAACTAACTATTAGAGAGTGTATAATAAATGCCTTATTCAGTGATTGTTTTGTACGTATTATAAAGGTACCCTTGTTCCTAAATTACTGCACAAGTGTATAGTTTGGTGCAAGAGTGTGGTAAGGGTCTTTCTTAATTTATTTTTTGTGGGAGCGGCATGATAGGTCCTCATCCTAGGAGGTCTGCCGTTGTACTGAGGTATGATGTGTTGGGAAGGGGTGTATATAGGTATTGTGTAATATTAATTTCTAATGGTATTGAGGAGGAGTTCCTTCCTGTTTACCGTTTGGCAGGCGACTGAGGTTATGGTGGAAATAACGAATAATTTTATTGAAAAATAAATTAAATGAAAAGAGAAGTGATTACGATTTACGTCTGAAGCGTGATTTGACTAACCCGTCCTGTATATTAGTAATGACATGTCTGATTGTAGCCTGATTAGATATGCGAAACTGTAGAAATAAATATTCAAGCAAAACAAATGAAATAAAATATGAAACATTTACTTTAATTGTGCGATTACCACGAAACAAATAAATTAAAATGAATTAAACTGATGACGTTACACATGACAGAAGTACAAGTCACAAAACACGAGACAAATCAATTAAAATGAATTAAACTGAATTTATAATACTATCGTAACAAAATATATTTAAAACAGCAGAATAAACTAAACAAGTGCTAACTCACTAAACAAATTACAGAACCTATTTCCACATCAATGACCGGGCCAGCTATGAAGGTGTATAAAGAAATCAAGTCACGAATTCAAAACACGTACCAATATATAAATTAAACCGTACTACACACACAAGCACCTCTCCCAAAACACGTACCTTAAATGTTTTTGAAACACGTCCGCTGGGCTGTGAGGTTGCTGAAGGAACAATTTCAGTATAGCATTTGCGGCAAATTATAAGTTGTGTGTCGGGAGCAGTCAACATCATCCGAAGTAGACGTAGTCTCTAAGGTTATGGCGGAAACTGCTCGGCATTAAAATAACCAAAAATTTCCTGTTTATATTTCCACTGGGAGGTATTCACAATACTAGTGACGGAAAAAATAAAGATTTCCAAACTGAAGAGAGTCACATTCTGAATTATACCTACAAAGAAGTCAAAAACATAGCGTACGTCAACGTTAAATGTTTCAAATTAAATTTTTAAAAACTTGCCCCAATGCCACGTTTTAAATGATTAATACACAAACACTAGTATTTCCTCACAGTAATTAAGATCTAAGATTGTCCATCACAGCAGTTCAAACTCAGCTGTCGTTTAACATCTACGTTTGTGTGTGTGTGTGTGTGGTGTCATGTCATAAATGGGAGTAAAAAGGGAATAATATTATCAGTTTAGCACTCCAGTTTACAATACCAAGCAGTAAATTGCTTAGAGTCATTACCTTACAGCATTTCTGTGCAAAAGTGTGTGCAGTGCGCTCGTTCTCAAATAATTGCTCAAAATTTTCCGTGGTGACGGAGGACAAAGCGACAAAGTTTCTTGTTAATAACTGAAGGTTGATCCTGTTAGGATGGAATTGAGATTTGTGCACAATGCTTTTCTTTAAAGCCATTTCAAAATGGTCGGAGAATAGCATTTTAATGCAGTTTTTATAGAATTATGAATTAATTTTCCAACATTGTTGAACACTAGGACCCTTCTTTACTGTGTGATTGGAAATGATCCACTTACAATAATGCCTACATAATTTTCATAGAGTCCTGACAGACTGCGTCACAGATTTGAATGGCATGTGATGCACACTCTTAACATTTTGCACAGTAAAATTCGCAAAGCATCACGAATGTGATCAGTACAAACCGTAGTCTGCCTATGCACATTCTCAACCAGGCATTAAACTTATTGAAATGGCTGTTCTCAACTATGCTAGATCATATGTGGCAGTAAAATTTAAAAAATGCTCTGAACTCTTTGTACAATACATATATATTTTTTTGTATTATTTCCACAGAACATATTACAAAAAGGCCATTTGAATTACCTACAACAAGGTAAGCCTTGCAAAAGCCAAGTATACAGTTTTCGTAGCTCTCTGATATTCCCTTCACAAAAGACTTGATTCTTAATAATTATTATTTGATCATAAGGACGACCCCTTTTTGTGTATGTATTGGGTAAAGACCAAGCTATGATTGAATAAGCACAGAAAATGGAACATGCCCATAAAGTAAAATACAGGTATTAGAGTGGCCCTTCCTACAATAATGCATAACACACATAGAAAAATAGCACACAGGAGGTCCACAGAAAGTTCTGCAACATTCAATCATTCCTGAGTGTGTTGTGCACCATACATAGCTATTCACAATAAAATTACCACTATGTCGATGTTCGGATAAAGGATATAAGTATGTGTGTGTAATTTGCGTAGTTTTAATGTTATGACAAAATTTGTGCACATGCTTATTTTAAAGATGTCGCTTGTTGAGTTTGGATCTAAATTGAAAGGCCAGTTCTATTTTATGAAAGGTAGTTAAAACATACATTTACAAGATGTAATCAACATTTGCACCATTTCTCACAGATGACATGTAATTAGTGTCAGAGAATGTAACAAAAGCGGGTACATATGTGTACAATTGTTTTATTAACATTAACATCCTTAACTTTGTGCTTGTGCTGTTTTCAATGGTAGCATGGAACTCGTGTGCTGTTAATGTGTGCCATGCATGTATGTATGTGCTGTGCATGTATGTGTGTTCTACTTAAGCCCCTCGCAGAAACAGAAACGCAAGTAAGTTTTGGCTGGTGAGTTCCAGTTGGCTGCTTCTCACTCTGTAAGATAATTTCCGTCACACAGACGTCGTCTTTGAAGATTTACACACAAGAACTGCCATTCCGGAAGTGGGAGGTGCTACTAATATGTACTAAATGTGATTTATTTAATATTTGTTCCGTTGAATCTTATAAACATGACAAAAGCCACGAGACTCTGGAACACATCATTTTTTACAATAATATATGACAAAACCATTATATCATCCAATATAAACTTGTCATTATTAAAAGACATACTTAAGCAGTAATACCATACTAAATAAGTAAATATATGTTACACATTCACACATATTATTACCTTCTACCTCCATGTATTCTTTAACAGAATAAAAAGAACATTACAACAAAAAATCTTTAAATAATCTTCTAAATGCTTTAGGATCTTTGACATCACGGATCTCAAAGCAAAATTTGGTTAAAATACTTGTAGCTGCGTACAAGTCTCTATTCCAGGTTGCTTATCTCACTGCCAGTCACACCAGTGAATAAACACATCGGTATGATGAGAAATGTGGCACGGTGGTAAGCCACTCTGCTACCATTCAGGAGGACATATGTTCGATTCCCGGTCTAACAACCCTGATTTGGTTTTCCCTTGGGATTTCTTAAACCACATGTTGCCTGACAAATGCTGGGGTGGTGCTTTAAGGGTGCTGCAATACTATTTGCAAGTCCTCCAACATAGCAAAACCAGGTTTTTTCACACTGTGTAGATCCTAATACACTGGTGGGAAACATGCGAAACAGCTCTGGGTACTGACACTGAACTTTGCTTCAGACATTCCAGTAATAAAATGATGGTGCCACAACTTGGAAGTCCCATAGGTATATGCAGCATGACGTAAACACTACACCCCAATTCAGCACTAGGCGCACATGTCAGGGTGACCCTTATCGCTCACTTGCTTCTGAGCCTCAGGTGTGCTATAGAGCTCCCAGTATGTGACGTTCTTAATACAGGCCCTGGCCGAGCCTTCCTTTTTCCTGGGTATCTATTATGCTACCAAGGCCTTGTCGCTATGCAGGAGCTCTGAGAATGCTTTAGAAATAAAAAATATATAAAAAAAGTTTTTATGATGCAAATTATGTTTCCTTGTCATTCTGGTAGAGCATTGCATAAAGAATGTCCCCGTCAAGACTGCAGATGTGCGGAACAGTCTTACGCACCCTTCCCATCCCCACCTCAACAAGTCTGGTCGTCTGCAAAGAAATAAGCATTTGCTGTGGAAAAAATGTTCTAAAAATTGTGTATACTTAAGGTTGACGCCGTCGGGTGACACACGAGACGAACGATGACACAATTTACTTACGGTAGGTGGGCGCCAGCTGTGCTTCCCAGACACCGCACTTCGAGACTCAGAGTTTTCATGGATGCTGTGGGTTCTGTGTGTCTCACCCAAGTGTCTTTACAAAACACACTGACCATTACTAAACATTTATTACTGAAAGAAAATGCAGGAGTTGCTGGGTTGACGCTACAGATAAACACACAGATTTTTACACTGAGCATCATACCATTTATTGATTCCCAAGTGCAATATCGTGTCAGAAAGATGAATTAGGATTGAAAACTCGGACGTGTCTAGCTAACTCCGTTGGGTGATTCCCCCAGCTCGCAATTACTCTAGCACACTCCTAGATGGATGATCTCCCTGTGGTGTTATAGCACACAGTCTCCACAAGGAAAGGGGTCTACAACCACCAGAATGGACTGTAGATTTTCCTGGAGATAGAACATGGAGAATTACAAGGTGAACACTAACACGTGTGATTATTTTATGTTACTAACGCGGACTCGTTGGGACGCGTCTCCCAGCTCATGATGAGTGTGGTGGCTGTCTTTACACATAGCCGGCTAGGACAGAAATAATGTTACTGTACAAATTACACAAATAATGATGATACAACATGGGACACGATGAGAGTACGCACAATAAACATGCAGATGTATGAAAGTATCATTAAATGGCGCGGATGCCGCTGGATAAAGTGCGTAGCGAATCACGTTGTGCAAGTGAAATTGCAATATTTTTTCATGGAAACTTCAAATTAATACCGGACAAAATGGTAGCAGTATTGGGAAAATTACTCCCCTCAAGATTCAAGCTTACAAAAGGTTGTAGCATGCCTGATGGTGGGAAAATCAACATGTGCAAAAGAACGCTTGGTTATACATACAAAAGCATCAATCATGAAAAATACATGGAACCCTGAATGAAACAATACTTATTACCCTGAGATTAATTAAAGCGCACCTGATATTACAAGAATATACCCTGAAAGCACATGGATAGTGCAGATACGGACTTGGCGATATCTGACCCCATGGCCATGGGCGATGTGGCCATAACACAATTAAACATGAAAAATACCCTGAAATACATACATAGAAAGATCACCTTTAATATTGTACGCAGCAATTAAGCAAAAATTACAATGAGAAGCCTTTAATTTAGGCGGATGGCGCCTGATTTACAAGTTGCGCGAGTTGAGTGGCCTCTCCGACATCTTCTCCTCCTTCCCTCATTTAAATTCCAAAAAAGCCACAAGGGCTGCAAATTTATTTATTAAAATAGAAGAATAATAATGGGGAATGTCTGGCAAAACGTACGCAAGGCAAAGGTTAACCAGTATACTAAAAGTGCTATGGAAATCTAACTCGGTGCAAAAATGTGAAGTGTGTACGTGACAACGTCTTACCTCGCCATCTCTCCTCGACGGGCTGCCCAGAGGCAAGTGTCTCCGCGGACCTACCATGGCTGCGTATGGGGTTCACAAAAGCAGAAGTGATATGCACACCAAGTAAAATCTTATTATTAAAAGGAAATGGCACATAAAGAATTCTGTTACATAATCACACCATTAATTTTAATTGTGAATTATTTGTATTCGTTGACTGTTCCATTTTGAGACATTTACGCCGGAATAATAACGTCCTTGTTCTTCGCGCACCACACATTTTGAATTTGAACCAAGCATGGTGCAACATTTTATGAACATACAATTTTAACATTTTAGAACACTTTGGCCCTGAAATAGAATAGAAAAACATGAGTTACACTTCAAAACAATGATCCCGTTATGGGAAAGTCCGAGTTATGGCCTCTTCGCGCACGTGCTTACCCACGTGTCGCGTGAGTGCCGTCATGGTCTGAACGCCGCTGGCTGTTAGCCGGCATTAAGGTGTACAATTGTTTCCAAACTCTGAACAACAGTAGTGTTTTGGTACGCCACCCCCCCTGATGTTTTAATGTAATGTCACCTTGCCCATCATGAAGAAATATAGGGAAGGACTATGCTGAGACATACCGTATGCTGTTTGAACACATTTGCATAGAATTACTTGCCCAAAACATTGTGTTCCAAAATGCACTAAGTTGAGTTGAGAGATTTGGGCAGCTCTTAATGGGGTCTTGAGAGCCGATGAGGGTGAAATGGGGGTGAGAATGGAGCAGTGCCAGAATGCAAGGGTGGGGGAAATGGAAGATCCTCGAGAAAACTCGCAGACCAGCAGCATCGTCCGGCATGATTCCCACTTGCGAAAATCCAAGAGTGATCCAACTGGGAGGCGAGCAGTCTAAACGCTCAGTCACCGCAGCCCCTAAAATGCATTAAGTTGAGGGATGTGTGAATTAATGGGCCATCAATGTTTTGTCCGTTCGCTGTGTGCAGATGCACAAGCTGGAGATCATGAACGAATTGCGTACATATGAGAGTATGCTACGGGACCTGAAAGCTGGCAAAACTGTCTCTCCTGAGAAATACTTCAACAGGCCTCGCGTGCGGCAGGAGGCTGTTCCCGGCGTATACATCCCTAAGGCCAAGACTGAAATCGATCCTGACACTGTCAACAGAGAGCAAATCGACATTGGACTGAGAAATTTGCAGTGTAAGTTCACTTGTAGTGGTAATGTTTGTAAAGGCTATTCACAGTTAATTGAGTACTTTTGAAATCATATTTTAAAAAATTTCATTGCACGTACCTTTATTTATTTTATTGGGTGCATTTACTGACAAACACCCAGTAAAGTTGGTGCCAGTAGAGGGAAAGTAGTTCCATGCCTTAAAGTTCATTTAAAGATGTTTGGTAAATATTTCTAATAATGAAATAATTTCTTAATCTCTTTTTTTTTTATGTTTTAAATGTAAGAATTTTTAAAACATTATATTTTTAATAATTTCATGGTCTCACTTGACTGATACATGAATAAAGTGATCAGGCTCATGGCAATGTTGATTTTATATGTTTTGGAAGAATACACAATGTATATACAAGTAGATCTTAAGCAGGACTTTCAAAAGTGTTCAGTTTACTATGAACAGCCTGTAGACATTCGTAATGCGATATGTAAAACTGGATTTTTTGATTAGGTGCCCTTTTTTTTTTATGTTAGTACTAGTTTAACAGCCAGTGGTTTCTAGCAGATTTTTCAAACAGTCACTGACTTTGCAGGTACTCAGTCACCCAACTATCATGCTATTCACAAACCTGTTTAAACCAACCATAATGAATTCATAGACAAAACTCAAACTACCGTTATGGCACGAAGAACGGTACTGATTAAACGCACGCTCAATAATTCTCAAAAACTGTTTATGACGAATAACAAAAGGATCTAAAATATTAAAACTCGAGCTTCTATTCGTAGACAATCAATGACGCAATTGACAATTAAAATGTAATTGAGAAAGACTTACATTATGCAAGGGCTCACAATCCTCCTTCGTTATATACTGCAACACCCGCTGCCTGTTTCGCACACTATGGATATCAACCTGCGACTGAAAGTGGGAATGCAAAATGTCTCCGATATGTGCAAATTATATCCCCTCCACGACCTCAAAGAATGCATGAACACGTGGCATCTGAATGCTTGCAGTTCATACCCCACTTACAGTAGTTCCAATTTTCTATGCTCTGTTCTTTTGAAAGGAGGGGTAACTACGCTGACTGCCATCTGTCCCTGCTGAGGGGAGGGGAATCAAACCCCAGGGTGAGACGTATGGAAATAAGCTCCCGTTTGGGGAGTTTTACTACCCTCACAACCAGAGCTGTCAATAGGTGGGACGCCAGCGGTCTCAAAGGAGATGAATGGATGAGTGAATGATTAATGGAGGGTGATCGTGGGGATGATCGATCTGGCTGGGGTGATGGGAACATGGGCTTCCGGGGTTTCTGGTACACTAACGGGTACGACTGTCTCTAGTTCCGAAGCTATGTCTTCCGCTCAATGTCCTCAGGTGGACACCAACCTAACAAATGATCGTGAGGACCCTCATGTGTTGCGGGTACTACAATATCATGAGAAACAGGTGACTATTGTTTCTGCATGTAACAGGGCAACGGGGCTCGAATTAACTTAACAGATTATTAATAAGGAGCGCTCAACTTAAGGCACGTCTCTCACGTCGCCTCTGGCGGCTACCAAGTCCACCGTGGGTGTGATGCATTGAACTTTATAATTGACCAAGTAACTATTCTACTAGTGATGTAGGCGACACACACAAAGTATGAGTTACTAGACCTGAAAAGAACTCTCTACAGGCAAAGGCAAGCCTGGAAAAAGGAATAGCAAAATACCTACGTACACCATTTACAGCGTATGATAAAGTTAAAGGGAGAGTCTCCAGGGGAACGTTAATCGCATACCGACCTGCTACCGCGGGAGTCACAGGAAGTTGACTTAAGGTGAGGGTAGTGGGTACAGGTGGTAGGAGTTCGCCGTCTGGTGACTGGTGTGGACGAGCCTTACCCAAGCTGAAGTGCTGGCGGCCTTCCCAAGCGGATGGAGTTCGAACCTTGGTGCAGGCTCTGGAGAGGGAGGAGAGTCTTAGACTCTCGTCTATGTCTCTCGCTGGACCACTGTGCTGGACATCTATTTATACTTCTTTTCTGCAGATCAGCAGTTCTCCAGGGTACGAGGGGGGAGGGGGGTAACATAGCCTTCCAAAGCAGGGGTTGGTTTATCAGAGCGCTGAAGCGTCAAACATTTCTTATCTCCCTGCTTGGAGGCGACCACGAATAATAACACCTTGACCCGAGGGTGGCTGGCCGTGATGTCACAAGGCCATGGGGGTGCTGCCATCTTGGGGGTTGATTGGATCTCCTTCCGCGCTACCATGAAGAGTTGTGGATATTCAAAATTAAATATTCTATTCTTCGGGGTGGGGCTTGCATGTAGGGAACCGGGCGGGCTGTGTTTATTGTAATTACTTTGCTTCATTACAATTACGTATTCGGCTGTCCATGCTAGTAGAATCTCTGTGCTCGATACGTTTGTCTGGTTCGCCACTGTTATGACTTGTTCCGAGTGAAGGGTCACTCACAGATGGGACAAAGTCGCCTATAGAGAGCGCAGCATGTTGGCGGCATGCGTCAACATTTTACTTTACATGATGTTACACACGATAAATTGATACAGATTTGGTTTAAGGTTACAAGTAGTTCACTGGTCCACCAAAAATATATTAAAGTACAGAAATTCAAGTACAGTAGAGTCCCATTATAGCGAGATGTCACTGTTCCAGGTTCGATCCTCGCTATAAGTGTGTCCTTGCTGTTTCCGAATTAGAGTGATTTTTATCCCCAGCACTACTTACAAATCACCTAAAATGTATTTTAAATTGTTTTCAAACCACCATAACATAAAAATATCGTTTTATAACTGATTGCGTGAAAATGAGCAGAAAATCTGAGAGCACCACGCAAGTATAGCCGCTCGGCCTACACAGCATTTCCTGCTATCGCTTACTCGGCCGCCGAAGCACTGCCGTGCAAGTGATAACTCGTCCATGACAGCTTCGTAAGATGGCCTCAAACCAAATGCTGCATTTACTGGCATAATTCTCGCACCTTTTTTACAGTATTTTAGTGCAAAAAATTAGGGTGCATGAATTATTGCAAGGAATCGCAAGACATGTGCATGTAAACATTAAAATGGGGTCTACTGTAAGTGATGCCCAACCATGGGGGTTTTCGTTTTTTAAAAACACAGCACTTTATTTATTGATAATAGTTATGAAGATACATATTAAAAATTAAATCTCTCGTATGCTGGGGCTAACAATGAAAACATTGCCGTGTGTACGTAGCTGGGCGAGCGCCTAGATCCTCTGCAGCGCGGCCGGGTGTGGCAGCTTGCCGCTGTCGCTCCATAGACTAAAGATGAGGTAGACAGATCTCGCTGGCTGCGTACAACCATTTTCCGTGTCTCAACATTGAATTGCTTTTCTGCCTACACATCTAGCAAAAATGGTGTGGATTAGGTTTGACGTCAGAACAGTGTTTAGTAAACAAGTGCTTTTGAGAATTTTTTATGCTTCCTCTAATCAATTTGTAATGCTTTATGATCACATTCAAACTGGTAAAAGTATTTTATTAATATAATAGTGCTTATCATTTAAAAATTAAGATGTAAACAAACACGTTCATCACTGTTGACAATGTGACTTTGACAGTTATGTAGGATTGGGGTAGGTCAGTGTTGGGTGCATGCGCAGAAGACGAATAAGCGGTCTGTCTCATCTTTAGTCTATGTTTCGCTTGGACCTAGATCCTTGGGCTGTCGGCCAATCAGTTGCTACAAGATTATTTCAGCGGGCGGCGACTCGCCTCACGTCCCGCCATCATTACAGGTCCGGTTCACTTCGTAACAGCGGCCCGGTATTGGGAAAACATGACATGCACGTTAAACTCATAAACACAGAATCTTCGGCACACTACTCTATTGCCGTATTCCTCTGCATACGCAATTACCTGAAGTTTAAATGCAGCAGTTTGGTATATTTACCCATTATGCATTCGTACTAAAAAAATAAATAAATATAAATGTAAACTATTCTCTTGCATTAAAAAAACTACCTGCATAAAAATAAACTCGGTGTCTGATTTTGTTTACATGTTTGCAGCGCGGGCGCAGCAGCCAGAAATCGATAACGAGATCAGCGACCTTAAGTGTCGGCGACCTGGCACAGTTGAACAAAACGCGCGCCGCTAAGGCCCGTTAGCATTACATGCCACGTTGAGAGAAACATACTGCGTGAAATATGAAAGGAAAAGTTTTTTTTCCCCCTAATTCGGCACCATAAAAGTCGGGTGCGTGAATTGTGCCAGTGTGAGAATTATGTCAGTAAATACGGCAGTCACTGGGAAATTAATACGTTATGAACTAACAAAACCTGTATGGTGCGAGACTTACTCAAAACCAGCAAAAATTCAAGAAAACTTTATAAAAATGGATTAAAATTATGTCGCCCTTGACCGGCCTTCACGAGCGACAGGGCCACAATAGCCCAGTGTTGCCAGTGTGCGGGTAATTACCCTAATTTTAGGTATATTACATACTCGCGAGTAAAAATGTGGGTATGTATGTACAGGTTTCTTGTAAAATGCGGGTATTCAGTTCTCAGAGGCATAAAAAGTTTTAAATCGGGGGTAAATATAAATTGACCATCACTTGACCCATAAAAATTTATTAGTGTTTTCTTATTAATTGATGTTCATTGCATTGCAACAAATATGTAGCTGTATTCGATTCCAGCTATTGCTTGGACTGCTATGTTTAAATTAAATTTGTTTTCATTTAACAATAACGTTTGACCCACATATGCCAAGTTTTTTGAAACCAAACACAATTGACAGCACAATGACCGTGAACGACTACGGAAAAGCAGAACTGGTTCATGAAAACGCGGTCAAGGTAGAAAGGGCATGATTCTATTTATAGAACAATGCGCTTGGTTTAAGAGAGAGAGGGTGGTTAGGTGGCAAGGCGGAAGAATATGACACATGAGAGCGGCACAAGGTAATTGGGGGAACTACTTGATGGAGCGGGGAAGTGGAGTTGCAGTCAGATAACCAAAGCGCGCTTCACACGGTCACGAGTCCCGCCGCATCCCTGCTTCACACGATCTCGCCGTGCGTGTTTCAACTCGTAAAATTACAATTTTTCATGGAATAGTGTTGTGATTCTTTGACGGTTCCTCAAAAAGATCTCGTTATAACCGTGTTCTCGCAGTTGCCATGCTAGCTACAACGGGATTATACTGTACTCAGTCTATTACTTCAATTTGTGTCCACACACACACACACATATATATATATATATATATATATATATATATATATATATATATATATATATATATATATATATTTCACACAATCTGACATTTGCCTTTATGGTTCACAATATATATATATATATATATATATATATATATATATATATATATATATATATATATATATATATATAATATTGTGAACCATAAAAGCAAATGTCAGATTGTGTGAAATTTGTCTAAAAAGATCAGCAAATTATATTTGAAAACAAAACTGAATATACAAGCAAATGAACCTTTATTGACTTTCACCATCCTCACCATCTTTCACAACACACTTTTGACAGCATTCATAAAGCTTCTGGAAACTGTCATTAAAGGCTTCTTTAAGATTTAATTGCAGAACCACTGTCACACTTTCTTCGAGAACAGGGATGTCGTGCTGAACCTAGAACTGGCGCACATAGATTGTAAAGTGCACATGTGTATTACTCTGCAGCAACATTCACTGTCCAATCCTGCGCAACTCTAGTCAAACACAGTGAATGTATCATGAGCTTTGTGTTCGGGTGGTCAGTACCTTTTATAACTTTTACATCCATTCAGCACCTTTGTGTTCTTATTAACGGAAGTAATATTTTGGTTGCATAACTAGAACATTCTATTGGAGTGTGTTGGTACAACTTTAGCACTAGGGTGCTACACCTTCTATACCATCTCGAGGAAGTGGAGTAACAGATGCAGAAGTATTTAAAATAAATGGGGTTGGGCAGGAGAAATGGATTATGAATTTCAGATAAGTTAAAAATGTATTTCAGGGTGCAGCCTAATTTTATTTTCCCTTAGCAACTGTTTTGTGTCCGTTTCTATTTTAATTTTTTTAAATTAAGTCGTGCATTGTACTCAGAATGCAAAAGACTTTCACAAAAATTGTGTTAGCTTTTTGTTTATCAAATCTGTACTAGGTAATTGAAACATTAGGATATTTTGGTTTTAATTTACTGTTTTGTGTTCCTCAGGTTTAATGACTGGAGAAATTTATGTTTCTGATCAAGAAGAATATGAAGATGAAGAAGAAGATGATGATGATAACGATGATTGAAGGATTGTTCTGTAGTAATGCAACCAGAATCATCTTGAATTCAACGTGTCACGTATGTACTGTGATCAAATCATAAATGTGTTTGTATTGAATGTTTTGTTGTAGAGGTATTTGTGTACAACATATTAAAATAATGTTTTGCAATTGATGATGGAATGGTCTACCACCTAAAGTAACATTGTTTTTCTCCATACACCATTGGTATGAGTACCATAGAACCCTACTTTACACTTTGTAAATTGAGAGAAAGTATATGGAGGGTAACAAAACAAACTTTAAGACCATTGTAGTTACTAGAGATTAATAGGCAATACAGTACTTGTTTAATATTTCGAGGTGAAAAAGTAAATCTAATAAATTTCAAGCACTGTTTGTAAACTACTTTTCAAAGTAGGTTTTTAATTTTTGTGTGTCAGCTGTAAGTTAGTCTTTGTTTCTGTTGATTTAAATCAGTGAAATTTTTATTTTTATTTACAGCTAAACAAGACTGCAAATATGAACTTCGTAATTTGGTTGGCCTCATGGATTAAAAAAAGTATAAAATAAGGGAAACCATTATGAATTGTAAAGTAAATATGAGTACAAAGGCAGTGTCTCAACTCGAAAGTGTGCTCTCTCGCCATTCACATTCTGGCACACTTTGGCTCACTCTAGTTAATTGAGACTTGTGCCCTCTGTAAGCCTTCTGCATTATTTCTCTTACAGATAAGGTAATAAATAGCGTAAAATAAGATCTTGCTGGCCTTTCACTTTCGTTGAATAAATGTACTGTATTTTATGAAATAGTAACTTATTTTAATTTGTTACATTTTTGCATGGTTAAAAACCTATTTGTCATGTGCAAATCACAATATTTAATAATTGTACACAATTAACTTAAATGAAATGTGAACATAATAACATTATAATTTATGTTCCATATCAAATGGAATATTGTTGTTATTACACATTTCACAATCGCAATGATTAAGTTAAGTCGATAAAATATTTCTAACACTGCTTTAGAAACAACAAAATATATTTCTGGATATTGAGGTTAGACTTGAAAACAACATGGCTGCCAGAGAGGGTGCGAGAGTGAGCACTGAGTGTACATCGTCGTTCACTCTCGCGCTCTCTCCTCGGAGTTGAGACAGCAGAGAGGACTCTCTGTGATGTCAAGAGTGAGCAAGAGAGTACTCTCTCTGTGAATTGGGACAGTGCCTAAATAAATTGACATATTTAAGGGAAAAATGTAATTGAGGAGAATGTAAAATTGCGGTTCCACTATATTTCATAATGAATCACTGAACAATTAACATGTATTACTTATAGAAACTTTACAGTTCCTTGTACCTTGATAGCTTATGTGTCCAGTTGTTAACCATCGTTACAATTATTGCTGGAGTGATGATAACTATGATAACTCACTAATGAGACAAGGCTACAACCTCCGTTCCATACATATGCCAAGATAGGTTCTGGACTTCTCTCATGGCACAGCATTAGGTGTAATTTATTTTTTGAACATACTTTGTTTATACATTAAAAAATTAGGCCAAACTCATGTCTATTTTTATACTCTGCAGTGTACACTTAGCGGATAGGAGCCTTTTCATTAAATTGTCTGTATAATTGTTTCTTTAACATTTTTTTATGTAGTTCCTATCAATATTTCATCTTTCACAGTGAATTTTTATGTCATTATAGTTGAATATAGTACTAGCGGAACAGCATCATAGCACCATAGTGGAATGTAAACGATACTACCATAAAGTTGCCCAGGAATATGTAGAAGCCCATTTTTACACACCTTGATTATACACGTACCTGCATTTTATAACAATTTTATTCTGTTCCGTTGAATACAGGCAGTCAGTCCTCTATTTACAGATGTAATGTGTTCCTAATTTTGTATATGAAAGTTGAAATTTATGAAAGTAGAACCCTTTTCTTAATGTGGTAAATGAGGTTCTGTTTGTAGGAGGCAAAAAAACTCCAACTAAACAAAAAAACTCAAAACAGTATATTTTACTGACTAAGATACAAAATTATGCATAAAAGTTATTTAAAAGTGTTGAAATATACAGCTAACAGTTAAAACAATTGAAGAGACACATTTTACACACATAAACATTTGACTAATTACAGTGGGTACATGAATATATACAGATTCTGCTCAATTTGGGTGTTTAACAGTCACTGACACCTGGTGCAGATAACTTACAAGTATGGCCTAGAAATTTTCACAAACCCTGAAACAACGTGAAGTTAAGCAAAATGCTCAGTAATTATGTTCATCCGTGAAATTCTTTACTAATTGCTGTAATCACAAAACATCAATGAAATTGCTTGGTTAAGGGTATCTGAATCCACTGTGGGAGCTTCTTTTACCGTGAAAACTCTTACAAACAATAAGTTTTACAATTTTCCATTTGTTATGCAGCATTACCTCTCATTTACTTCACATACGTGCGGATAACAAAACGATTTGTATGGTGATCACATTGTTGACCATACAAACGGAGATTATCGTTGCACGTACAATTCAATATATATTGAGTGAACCGCCATGGTACTCATTCACGGGCAGAATCACGTCTACATGTACTTTATATCGAACATCTCTAAACAAAAATGTTGGTGATATGACAAAAATAAATAGTACATATACATAACACAGATGAATAATTTTTTTGTCTAATGTAATAATTATGCAGTAAAAATTTGTGTGGTATTTGTAAACACTACTGACTTTACTCATCATCTGTGCTTTGTGGTTAGGTTCTTGACAACTAGCAAATAATGCATTGGAAACTATTTAGCGAGGGTGGTGATTGTAGTCTGTTTCTTAAGTCACAAAACTGGTTAAGATTACAAAAAGTTTACTGTTTTAGATTGTGCCCGGGAATTTGAAAGGGTTTTTTTTTGTAAACTGATCAAAGTGCAAAACTGTGATCCAGGTAATGAAAGAATGTAAAAATTTGTAAATAAGAAAATAAAATGTCTGCATCAGTAAACTGGTCTAAAATACCAAAACCAATCTTGATTATGTATATACGAATGTGCCAAAGCCATTTCTTACCAGTATAATAAGTGATAGAACCTCTATATACATCTATCAATATCGTTGAAATATTTTTTATACCTCTGTTATTTAGTTCTCTGAACTAAAGTATACTCTGTACCACACATCTTCTAGCCTGGAGAACTGTTACAAACATCAGGGAAACAAGGCATGGAATTCTTCCTACTAACTGATCGGAAAATATTATCTCCTTTATTAAGTTCAGATACTGCAAATGTAATTTAGTTTCCAAAGTTCAAAGTATCTATGGGGGCCGCAGAGATGTAGTGGTCAAACTACATGCCTTGCATCTAGCCAAACTGAGTTTGATTCATGGTGGGGTCACTCCCATATTTTTACATGTGGGAATTGTGCTGGACAATGCTGCTGGTCAGCGGGTTTTCTGGGGGATCTCCCATTTCTCCCACCCTTCCATTCTGGTACTGTTCCATTCAAAATATCTATTAAATAATAGTGTATCTCTGTCCAGGGAAAACTTTTTTTTTTATATAAAATTGCACCAAAAATTTATGGTGCCCTATTAGTAAGTATGGAATAAATTATTCTTTTTTTACATTAATGTGTGGTGATTGTGATATGTTTGGAAAATATTTTAATTAAATAATTTGGGTGCAAATGCCAAAATAAAATCAGCCTCTGCCGCGGAAACACAGAAGGATGGCGGAATTATCGACCAGCAACATCTAGGTGTTATTACAAGGGAGTAGGGGGCCGTAAACACGTGGCAGCTCTGGTTTTGTGGCTGACAGGATGCCATTAGTTGGGGGGGGGGGGGAGGAGCGAGGTTTCAACCTACACGTAACTGAAAGGTCGCTGAGAGAGAAGGGAAAGGAGTGATATAAAAGCGAGAGATAGACAACAGACAGTCCTGCCACTTCCTTCAACATCCCCAGACAATTTATGGCTACCACTTCCCCCTTCCTCTTTTTTCCGTGTATAGCGCACACCCCAGAAATTTTTTCCTTCGTGTTGGGAAAAAGGGTGCGCTATACATGAGTAAATATGGGTATTTTATGGTAGGATCTCCTATTTTTTGTTGGGGTCAATCCAGGATTGACGGAGCATAAACCTCCACCCTGCTGATCGTAGGGAGTCTATTTGATGTGGATGAAGGTGTGGAACACAGGGTTTAGTTGTACTGAGGCCCTATAGCACACCCTGCACAGCTTTAATAAAGAGAAGTCCTCAAGAGTGCACTTAATTGTGTGTATTAAATGAAGAAGTGCTTTAGTTGATGCTGTGGTCTCTATGAATTCAGATCACTACAAACTGGTCACAATAAAGTTAGCTATTTTTTAATCCCTGCTTATGATTTGTTTTCCCCATTGTGTATTATTCCATCACACTGATGCGTGTTCTGTTACTGACTGCTTGGCATGATCGTCATGGTTTTATTCGCTAGACCACGTGCACGTTATGAGGGATTTTCAGACCTTTAGCAACTTTTACGACTAGAGATTTTGATGGGTCGTGTTGGGTTTATGATTTGGCACAAAGTCGTGGATTGCTACCTTATTCCCAGTGAAGGGTTATCGTATCGGTAGCTGATGGGAGATATTAGTTTTACCGGACTTACTCTTGTGTTCGGCCTGTTGGTGAAGTTGGGTTGGCGGCTGAGCGAAGCTGGTGCTGCAGTCCTCGGGTTTCGGGTTGTACTGTGCCGACTCACACAGTACTGTAGGGTCCAGGCCGCTGACTCTTGCCTCCAAAAGTGGCGTTGGCAATCCCATACCTGGTTTTAGTCCCGTACACTATACCCCTCAAAACAGGATGGTAGTCTACGCTCGTACGGACATGCGGTGGAAAAGATATATAGCTAAACACGGGAACAGTCGGGGTTGCTCATAGCTTTAATGAGGCGGTGCGGTCCTCTCCTGTTCCGCCTGTCTTTCCTTCGTAGGAGGAGCTAGGGTAGACCGTTGCTTTGCAGCAAGATGCGTTATCTTTGGCTCCCTATGCCATCGACCATGCCTTACCCTAAAAGGCATAGAGCGTGGTTCACCGCTGAACGATACACGTCGTGCACTACGGACGAGAAACTATTTCCTATAATAGTGTGTGTCCAGTAGTCGCTTGGTAGCACGAGCTCGGTGCTTCAGAAGGGCCCCACTTAGTGGGCAGGCCAGAAGCATTGAGCCATGTGGGCCACCATTGCTTCTACTGGGTGTGATATCCAGCCAAGGCTAGGCCGCAACACCCAAGCAAATACCCCCTCTAATACCTACGTGCTCCGGTAGGGGATACAACTTAGGCTTGCTGCCTCTCCTTAGTTGGAAATATTCCTAGTGGTTGTGGCTCCTCTGTTTTATCCATCCAGCACCTAGGTGCTCGGGTGAGGAAGCAACAGGCGGCCATCTAATGGGTGTGTTACAAGACTGGAGGACTCCGGAAGGGGTCCCCAGTCAAAGCTAGTTGGGATTGAAAAGTACCCGGTTTCTGTCTGCAGTGCACAGTGCGAATCGTTCCTAGCTGGTGAAGTAGATATTACTCTAGGAATAAAAACTTGTGGCTAGAGAACAAAGCTGTATTTATTGAGGACTCAATAAACACAGTGACACGTGCTATCTCCTACCAAGCAGACTGTATATTGAAAATAACCTACATTAACCTGGTGTAGGCGACCTGGTTCTAGGCTAGAGGGAAAGTTGAACTAGTAAACAGAGTTAATTAATACTGAAAGAAAACTATCTAATGGGTGTCTGGAAGAGCCAAAAAGAAGTTAAAGTTCTTTTGCTCTGGTAGTAAGGTGTATTTGTGTTAACTGCTGTTGCATACGTAGCTTCCGGTAGCTGAGTGCTGTTGCAGTCACTGAAGCCTCCGGTGACGGCAGTGGTACAAGCTACTGGTGGTTATCGAAGACTCTTGTCGTAGCAGGGAGCAGCCACTGGGGGCTGCTGTAGACTTGAGGTTTGCTGGAGTCACCAGCACTAGGAGTGATGGAGCGAGCTCGAGAAACTGCAAGAAATAACTCTGGAGCCCAGTCGTGCACTGACTTATATAGTCAGAACTGTAAGGTGCGGCAGTGGGTTGTGGGGAGGACTGTGAGGCCGGAGTGGGAGGTAAGGACGCTTGGCTGCGCCCCGAGGTGGCTGACAGCTTGTAGGCACTCAGCATGGGGAAGGGGGGGGGGGCATGCTCGCTGGGTTACGCAACCTTGAAAACCACATGTTCGGGGTGCCCTCCAGGATTGTGGCGGCCCGCAACGTCCGTGTGTTGGTTTGCGGTATCGACTCTCGCGTGAGTTAAAGTAGGAATACTTGACGTGATGAGTCGTAGTCATATTTAATAGTGGTATAAGCGGCAAGCATCTACACACACGTAAAATTAATATTGCCATGGACCTTATTTTATTCATGTCGGTCAAGTGAATCTGTGAAATTATTAGAAATGTTTTACAGATGCATCGATTTTTACACGTACATACATTGAAAAGGCAGAATGCAAAAGAACTAATTTCATTTCAATATTTACAATTAGTTACCTAGTGCTTTTAATTCAACGTTAAAATGTGGAACTACTTTCTTTCCATCGTTACCAACTTAGGGTATAGTAAGTTAGATTCTGATTACCGGTGTGAGAAATGTGACCAGTGTGTAGATATGAGTGCGCATAGTGACGGCAGGCATCGGCATGCATCTGAGGTAGGTCAAACCCGGTAACCTCTTTCACGAGAGTCCTTAGACCACCAGTACCTTGAAGGGCGATTCTAAACACATGAATATAAGGTTGCGAAAGCCATCGAGAAGCCCCACCCCCTGCACTAAGCCGAATGCCAGGCAGAGAGAAGCTACTCCCACCCCGGCCTAGCACTAGAGGGACGTCATGAGGCAACATTACATCTCCCGGCCCGGCATGCACCTGTCTAGGACACTATATAAGACTGTGCACGCCTGGGCTCAGGAGTTATTTCCTTCTCCGGTAGCTCGCCTAAATACTTTGTGTGCTGGGGTTCTCTATTACTACCAAGTCTTCAACAGCCACCAGTGGCTGTCACCACTAGTTACCAGAAGCTCCATTGAAATCTACCGCCATCAGCAATCTTCCAGACGCTCTCCTTCAGTAAAGCCTGCAGACACCATCACACTTTCCACTGCCGTTCCTCCTGGTTCAGCAGCTACCATTACTTGCTGGTAGAGACGGTCACCTACACTTGTTTACCGTACATTACTTCCATATCACGTTCTACTTGGTTAGAAGGTAGGACGTGTCGCTGTATTTATCATTTACAATAAATACATCTTGGTCCTTTCACTGAGGATTTATTTTCTAGAGGTATTTCCAACAACCACTAGAAATTATATTTACTGTACGTCATCCAAGACTGGAGGTTGCTACAGAAGTACGAGCCATAGAGTAGGAATGCAGATTCCCTTCAGGAGTCTGTATGTCAGACACACGCACACCATTCGATGGCCACCCATCAGTAGAGCCCCAATCAATAGTAATTCATCCAAGAGGGACAAGACAGTCACCTCAAGTTGTACTGCTACCGGAGCACTTACAGTACTGGAAGGAGTATTTGCTTGGGACTGAAGGCCTAACCCCTGTTTCGACCCCACCCAATAGTTGTAGGTGGATGGCCTACACAGCTCACCTCTAGGTTTGCACGCCAGTGGCGGGGAATTGATTAGAGCACCGAGCTTGTGCCGTCAACCACTATTGGATGTACACTTAGTTAGGGATCTGTCTCAAGTTCATGTCAATCTGAGAGTGTACTTTAGTGTCGACCAGAACTTTATGCCTTTTGGAAAAAGTCACGGCCCATAGAGGGAAGAGCAAAAGGCAGCCTATACCGCCGCCACGCGAGTGTGCATATCAGACCCCTCTGCAGACAAGCCGAACGGGACAGAGCTCAGACGCCCATCGACTGGAGAGGCTTTCCTCTCCAGTATTTGCTTTCGTTTATTTCCCTGCACACACTCACCTAGTGCAAGACCTCCAACGTGTGGTATGTACTCTACTTACTGGCACAGAGGTTATGTACCTCCTGTTCTGGAGCCGAGCAGCGGAGTGGAACCGACGATACTGCGTTGGTTTAACATGGTGCCAGTCACCAGTTCCAGCCAGTAACAACTTCAGCTGCAGTGACGGAAGCAGTTGCTGGTATGACGGGTACCCCAAAGCAAGCCAGTGTCCCAATCAGACCCACCGTAGTCCCAGCAGTGGGTAACTTTGTACCCAGTCGCCAACTGATGCAACCAGTAAGAGTAGCAAATCAAAACCTAACTTAAAAGCATTTACTGCAGTTCTAGACCGAGTGCGACTGATCTAGCGCACATAAAACCACATTGATAGATACTGCAGGTGAAGGCGAACCTGTGGGTGACATTAAGATTAATAAAATTCAAATTTCCGAAAGTGAAAAAATTAATTAATGTGCTTGTCGAGGGGTGGCAGTACAGAAGGGACGGTAGTACGACCTGGGGTAAAAAGAAACAGGTGTGGGATGTCTGTATACTCTGCCTGCTAAAGTCGTGGTGAGTGCCTTACGGCGTTGGCATCGTGAGAGATAGTTCAAATCTCTGGTGGGTTTTCTCCGCGAGGTCCTTGGTCGGAGATTGCAGTCTCTTCAGGGGCAGCGGTGGTTACTGCTTCAGGCGGGGAGTCTTCCCTAGACTGGAAGGACAGTCTTATGCAGACTGGAGCCCTCCGACCCTACTCAGGTCGGCGGGCCGACAGAACTGCCGAGCTGCGGTTACGCATCTCCTTATATACATAAAATTTCTGTTTGTAGGCTGCCCAAGGGGTGTGGGAGTCGCTAGTCTCGCTTCGCATTGTTTAAACAATTTCTTCTGCGTGGATGGACGACAGCATGTAGTCTTTTGAGTGAGCAGTACAATTTTAATATTTTATCCACGATTCTGTAGTTATCCATAATGCTTGGTTCAACCCTGTAGGCACGAGATTTATTGCCTGTCGGCATGTGACTTTCCCCTATATTATTGAACGTGTGATAATGGGCAAAGTCGAAGAGTAGAGGTCGGATGTGTAATGGGCAGGAGTGTGCCATCCATCAATTATGAATGAAAACGTACTATAAACAATTTCCCAGAATTCCTTGTATATGCTGTAACATCTAAATTGCTACTGCGTAAGAACCGCAATTAACATCTTATTAAAGACACTAAAGCAAATTCACCATTTATAACAAATGATGCTTCACAGTTTTATTATCATGCTTTTAAAAGTAAACACATAGCCGCACAACTCTAGTTGTATGTGCATTCAGCTAAAGTTGCTAACGTAAGTTCAGTCTTTTGATTAGAATAAAATTTCAATTTCGTGTGATATTTAATTTAAATATGGATAACAAATATATTGCGACCATGTGAATGGATTTGACAGAAAAATTATAGTAGTAATATAATGAACATATTACCCTCGCAAATCAAATTAAGACTGTAATATAGTTAATTTTCTGAGCATTAAGTGGGCATATTTCTGTTTGCTATGCAAGACAGCTGCAACTTTTCAAACATTTTCAAGGGAATAAACTATGGATCTTAATCAACTTTTGTCTGTTGCAACGATAAAAAATTCTACATCAAAATTAATAATTTTCTCATTATAGGCTGTCCAAGGTAAAATTAGCACTTAAAAAGCCCTACTTGAGACTACTTGTATGTATGTTATATATTCATGCTTCGGTCAATTGAAAGTAAAGTTATTACAAACCTCGATATTTTAAAACCTGCTCATTTTTATACTTGATGAATAAAAATTTATTTTAAAAGAACCAACAAAGTGAAAGAAATCATTTAAGTTATCACAAATAGTTATCTAACAATTTTTATTCGACATTAAGTTATGGAACTACTTTCATGTTTTGTTGCCAACTTTACTGAAGCATGCCACTCAGTGAACCTGTTAAAATAAATACAGGCAGGAACAGTAACATCTTCCTGAGGCTTATTTCAAAGGTACTCACTTTATCGTGAACAGTCTTTATCTATGCGTGAGCAACTTGGCGACATGTTTTGATGTAGGTAGGATCGATGGGCCTAACATCTCATGGACGTCCATCATTACAGACAAAATATCTTATGCCAGGTGGAAACTACGTGGTGGCGGAAGGATACATACACTGCTGGTTACTGCTTCTACAAAATTCATAGTAAAAAATGTAATTTTTATATGAAATGGACTATAGTAAAGTGGTTCCAGTTCATAAAAATGTGCAGTTTTTGTGTTGTCAAGTGTACCCCTTTATCGCTTGGCTGAGCCTGACCTCTAGCCATGTAGCTATGTTACCTGTATTAAGCAAGCTTCTGCTGTTCCCCGTCATAATCAGTAGAGTGAGTTTCCTCCCCTTACATAGCTGGCCGGGTGGGTGCTAGTTGCCTAGCAATCAGCGTGGCGTCCTTGCGGTCTCCCTCTGGGTGCCGACCGGATTAAGGGAAGGAGTACATTGTTCAACTCCACCAAATGTTGCCAAGGCACAGTGAGCGAGTGACTGACAGTGCGTGTGTGTGCACATCACAGCAACAGGGTAAGGAATGGAAAGATAACTAGGACTGGTATTTGACAGAAGTGGGAAACGTTCTTCCTATGTACTAACTGCCCTTAGAGGGGTACAAGAGGAAACATTTTAAAATTGTGATGTGTTACTGACATTAATTTTGCAAAACTTAAAAGTTGCACATTTGTTTTTATTATAATTGAAGACCCCACATGAAGATATTCATTGATTTTGTTTGGTACAATTCATGCTACTGTACCAGGGTCTGCCACAAAAAGATGAGCCCCGCGAGTTTTTTTGCCAATGGTGAAGTCATCTTGAAGTTCTATCTGCAGCCACATAATACCATGAATTTTGCAGGTCCATATGCATCTCAATCGTACACATACTTCGCATCAGATGTTTCTACGATACAGGCTCGAAGGGCACAGTGAATCTCGAATATGCATAAATTGAGTTATTGTTTTCAGAATCCGAAGTGGAAAATGACACATCTCATTAAAAAAAAAAAAAAAAACACCTGTCATGGTTGCTAATCTACAAGATAACACATGGCACCCTCTGTTTAAATCCCTCCAATTTTGTTTCGCCCTGGTATACCAGAAACAAGTTTTGGATCACTTTCTACCTGTGATGATAAAAGTTTTTGTTCAAATTGTGCATGTGTTTTTTAAACATTATACCGTATTTTGGCGTGTATAAGCAGCACCTGAAGTTTTTGATGAGAAACTAGGGATAATTAATATTTCAAGTATATACCGCACTGAATTTTTGTATTCCTGTAAATATTGTTAAGTCACAATTCCGTACAAACACAACAAATTCTGACTTAATTTCTCCCCTACAAAACATTTGAGAAAGAAAATTTGTGTTATGTTGCAATGTTACAGTTACTATACCACAGTTGGTAACGTTATGCGAGAAAGCAAAACCATGGCAACATGTTTCACGAAATGGCATCAATGTGCACTTTTAGAGCCACGTAGGACTTGCAAACTATGTAAGATATCTTTCTCAGCAGAGAGATTATTTTCTCATGTACAACATCTATGGCGGAGCTCCAACATGTTTGCATTTTACACATGCGGGATGAAGGTTATTTAGTTTATGAATGCGAGTGAACAAATAAAACATTAGAATGTACTATATGTTAACAAATTTCTAAACATGTTTGGGGGAGGGGGGATTTTCATGTCAATATTTCGTATATAAGCCACGCCCCACTTTTTGTAGTCATTTTTTTTTGTAAAAATATGTGGCCTATACATGCCAATTACATTTGAAAAAAAAAAAAAAAAAAAAAAAAACATAAGTTTACAGCATTTATGTATGTTTTGCTGAAGGTATGGCATTTTGTGTTGAAATATCTTGTCTGGGTCATGCTCAGACTTTGACCTTGACAACTTCAACTCATGCCATCAATTGCTGAATCCCGCCAGCAAATAGCTGTGAACTTTCACCCATGCTGTTCCCAAGGTGCCACATAAAGCTACTGGGTAAACAAAAGTACCAAATGCAATCCAAAACACTGTATTCTCATTTTTCCCATTATAATTGCATTTACTTTACAAATTATTTTACATATAATTACATGATGCACTTATAATTTTTACAATAAAAATTATACCTAGATTTAATTATCCAAACTAGTTTTCAAAATCTCTAAGAATGTACATAGCGAGCTGGCATTGATAATCCAGAAAGGTACGCTGGGTTCATTTTCAGAAGTTATCCTTCATGTAAAGCAAGGTATTTAACAGTACAAATTCAATGGACGATATTCGTAAGCCAAATCAACTTTGATAAGTTGTACACAATTCGTAGTACATGCTATACAGGTGTAAGTGTAGACACGTGTTACATCACTGAGGTAACTTTGAAAATATGTATGTGGTGCAGTACCTCTCCGACTTGTACCACTGGCTGTTGCACAGAGCTAATTCTGTATGCTAGGTATCTGTATTACACTTTGTTGAACTGGTGTATTAATTTACTCATCATCCTTTTGTTGCATTTGTAAATAAGCGTTGCTTATTTACAAATTTATACACCATTACTGTTGTAATAAACACTTGAAAGGAGGGAAATATACTTTCACATTGCTTTGCCCTAATATTACTTGCTATTATTTCTGTGTACATAGTTGCCAAACTAAAGGCTTCTAGAAATGTAATATCACAACTAAACATACATAATTAACTGCAATGCTGTTTTATATGATTGATGCTATACTGGTTTACTTTTAATACATCACATATTTTCCCTACGGCTGAACAAGTGATTTATGTTGACACACACACACACACACACACACTTTCCAAGAACACTGGTATACAAAATTGAGGAACAAACTAAGTCATATAATGACCACTACAGAAAATTATTTTGCTTCATTATCACTAGGGATAGGAGTTTTCTGCATGCTGAATACCAAAAAACAGAAATTCTACAACTGAGAAAACAAGATTAATCGCAGAATACTCACATCCCTAATTATCACTGGCATGTATACTTAATGTCTAATTACATAATAAATACACAGACAAAATATTCAAAACCAATAAACCATTTTCACTGTTAAATGTGAAATACATGCTTGCAGGTTATTCCAAGGAACACAAAATCAGTAGGGGTGGGGGGACGAAAATACATCTCCGTGTGCATAATAAATAAAATACAGTCTCCTTGTTGAAAACATTTTTAGTTACAATTCAGTATATTTCATACGTATTATACTCAAGAATCAAACAGTTTGAATATTTGATAAAAACTGTGTGGGTCACACAGACATTGCTTACATATTTTACTGTATGCTGAAAAACCACAGCTGATCTAACATGTGCTGGTGGTGCCAAAGTGGAAATTGAAATTGATAACTAATGTAATAAAGAAAGAACATACAAATGTAAAAATGGTTTGTGCTCATTCATTTCTAATGTTGGAAATCACATTGTTTCTTCTCCACATCATTTTTGCCTATCTTAGTTCAATACAGAAATAGTAATGATAAGTATCTCTAATTTTACTTCAGAATAAAAACTACATCAGTGCAGATATAAAGTAATTTCATGTTTTTTTAAAGCCTGTAAGTAAATAACAATCTTGCCACCACACAAGAAATTTTACATTCTCCATTCTGTGTTGTAGAAATAGCAAAGTCCAGTATAAGAAGTGCTGTGCTCCAACATTCAACTTTTTGTGCAGTACGCTATGAACTGTTGCTCTCCTACGTCAACTTTAGCCACAACCTGGCAGACATTGAAGCTAACAGGAAAGGCAAAAACTACTAGGTGGCACTATTACTGGACACGCAGTATAAAGCAGATGAGTCAATTCATATAATGAAAGCAGAAAATAGCTAGAGACCAGAAACTGCAACTTCCTCAAAAATTGTTAAATTGAAATTTGAAAATGGTATATTTATTTTACCAGCATTGTATTTCCAATACCAAACACATTTAACACTTTCTTAAATTATCAAGAATCTTTGATTAATGTGCTTATAATATTTCAGATTTGTTTACACAGGAGAAACAGGGAACCTAAAATAATGTTATAATAATTCTACAGTATGTATACCATGTCCAAAAAAAAAAAAAAGGCACATTCTTTAACAAAAAAAAAAAAAAAAAAACTGCGTATAGGAAAATCATTCTAAGAAGTTTCCCTTTCAGGAATTTACTTGCTTAATAAACCTACATTTTATCAGTCACTTCCATAGAACGTTTTACTGTAGGTGTAAAATATATAATCTGCACAATTAACTTGTAGAATTAAAAAAAAAAAGAAAAAAAAAAAAGAGCAAGCAATTTTATGAATGTATGAAGGTACACGTGCACAACTTCGGTAGTCTGTAGACTGAATTCTGGTAAGCACACCTGTTTTCTTGAAATGAATTAAAATTATTTCCAGCCTTAATGATTGGAGAAATGTAACTTCCTTTCATTTGCATCCATGGGTTATATGTTTTCCCTGGTCATTAAGTTGTGCTGTTAAACAAAACCACAGATTGATTAACAGAAAAGTGAAACAGCTGCTTACAGCCACACACACACCGTCAATAGGGCATCTTTTGCAGCATCGGACAAGACCTGTTTCCCGAGCCTTGCGCAGCCAAGTAGAGAATGAATAAGCCCACATCAAAGGAGCGGGGGTGGATAGATTTGGGTGGCTGTTAATATTAAGGTTCTGAGAGCCGATCAGGGTGAAGCAAGTCGAGTATGGAGCAGCGCTAGAATGTAAGTGCAGAGAAACTGGAGATCCGAAAAAAAGTCCACCAACCAGTGACATCGTCCGGTACGATTCACACACGCAAAAATACGGTAGCAACCCCACCGAGAAATCAAACTCAGTTCACCTAGATGGGAGGCAAGTAGACTGACCATCTTCTGTTGCCAAGTTACTAGTTTTAAGATTTAGATATACTTGAAATATCGGTGTACAAAAGTTCAATCAATTTTATTCTTTTAAAATACTATTGTTCTCTGTACACTTGCAAGCAATTAATAAACTTTGTTCATATTACCACAAAAATTTTGTATTTAAAAAATTCAAGATTAAGTAAACCAAACTACCAATTTCGTGTGAATATAAGATGCCCTTCACATTTGAATGTTTGTCTAGAGAAAAAAATTATTTTAACCACATATACAGTATATACTCATGTACAATGCACACCCGTGATTTTTTACAACTTTTAGGACAAAAAAATATTTTCCCTTAACGAAATTGTACCAAAAATTTGTGGTTGGAGAGGAGTTTAACAAAACAGAGAAAAGCCAGAGGTGGGGAAACAGACTGTTCTGTTACAACTTATCATCCTCTATCTCCAGACAGTTTACGATTAGTGCTACCCGTTTCTTTGGATATTTTTTTTCTCCATGTACATATAATGTGCATCCAGAATATAACTATTTTGGGAAGAAAGGGTGCACTATAATGAGTGTATGCAGTAACCCGTTAATATACAGTGAATAATGTCTAGTGAAATATAAAAATTATTTGGGTTACATAAAAGCAACAAGTACAACCAATATGCACGGAGTAATTTTGTTTGTTGGCTTACGTCCGTTTCTAGGACTAGTCATCATTTCAAATTTGTCCTAATTGTACTCGGGTAGGATTTACAATAGCCCGTTGCATCCGTCAGTCATTAGTTTGTCAGTCTCCCAGCCGAGCAATTTACAACCAGTCTTCGTACGTCCATTCATTGCTGCAAACTAATACAAACAAATCTGTTTACAAATAGAAAACAATTATTTATAAAAAATTTATATTTTTGGTGGTATTGTGTTTGTAAGCATCCAAAATGCGCATGCATGTACAAAACGAAAATTAATTGACGTTAAAATTTTTTTTTTAAATAGCATGTAAAGCATGATTTTATCATTTTACTATTGCAAAGAAGGAACACATGTTTGCAAACGTAATTGTCAATATATCTTCAGGAAAATTTTTACATAATTTAATTTTACTGCTACATAAACAAACACATGAAAACAAAAGATGGCCAAAACACTCCATACACTACACACAGCCTTCTATATAACTCGGAATGAAAGAGTAACAAAATGTGCAAGTTTATAAGGTTGGAATTTCATCTGTCTGTGCGTTAATAAGAGTTAAAGCTTCTTGCGGTTTTGACTGACTGACTGACTGACAGACAGAGATAGAATTAATGGCCACCTCTGATTGGTGGTTGGTCACGTGATGGATGGATGGACGAACGGACAGACACAAAGAGTTGAAAATTCTGCTCTAGAATGCGATGCTTCCAATACCTTCTAAATTAATTGATTAGCAGCGCAGTTCTTGAAAGCTCACAATATTTAGAACAGCAATGCACATACAAAGAAAATAAATGTACAATAATGTAAGGCTTATCATATGAAATACTATTTTACATAAGTATTTCACAACAATCTCACACACAATTCACTGGATTTTGCACTAATCCTCCTTTTCATTGGCCATGATTCTGAGGAAACTTTTTAATATATTGACTAAAAGTGGTTTTCAAATAGAATTTTCTTCCACTCAGTTCTAAACACAGCATAAGTAAAACACTAAATCATAGTTTGTTCACTTGTATTCTCTCTTGTTAGGATGTATAATTTAGTTATTCATTTCTTTTATTTAAAAGATTTCTCTCAGTTTGTTACACTATGTAAAAATAACTTATTTTCAGTTTAAAATACTGACCTTTTTTTGTTGGTACTAAAGCAAAAATAATGGCATTGATTTTTGTGTATAGATTACTCAAATTTTTAGGAAGTAAACGTTAGACTAAAATGATGCATATTTGGATAAACATAATATGTACAGAAATGCAGATAATCTTTGTTTTCTGTTGTGATGACTTTAACAACTCGCAAAGTTACTAAAATCAACAAATCTTCCTGAATACAATACTATGCAGGTACACATGTTTAAAAAAATCTATACTTACATGACACAATAAATCATTCAAGTAATGTGAAATCATTGAAGTGACATACCAAATCTATAACAATTACTACAACCTATAATAAAATATTATATGCAGCAATAAATTAAACTACAACTGTAATTCTAACACTTTTAAATGTCTCATTTTGTGTACAATATGTACAGGGGTGTGTGGAAATATGCAAATTTTCTCCTGCGATGGGTTTGAAAAATGCATGCCGCTCTTGAAGTGAGATTACAACACAAAACCATACACTAAATAATAGAAAATGAAAATATGACTGACTGGTAAATTAATTTTTTACTAGGTCTGATGTATACCATTGGCCATACCAATAATCAAAATTATTATTATTATCCACAATGCATAGCATTTTAATTTTGATAACACCTTTAAAGAACTTTGATGAACATTTATAAAAAAACGAAGGAATGATACTGAATAAAAGTGTCTACACAAATGGCATACACAAAGCAATGCACAACTGCCTCCTCTAAAAACTGGGAATGTTGACAAGTGACCACTACAGAAAATTTTAAATTTGAAAATAGAATAAACACACAATACGACTGCAAATAAGTTCACAGCATTATTTAATATATATATATTTTTTAATGACTTTTAACATCCATATCTACAAAAAGAATAAGACAAATAATTAAATAGAAATAAAATTGTACCACACTTCAACAATCTGACATACGTTATAAAAAAGGAACCAGCTTTTTTGTTTTTATTCTGCTATAGAAAATTAAAAATTCAATGTCTACTTTGCTTAATTTCACACTAAGTTTAAAATTTTTAAGTCTTGTTTTCATTTACAGCATGATAATTGTGATTAGTCGTGACGCAGTCAACCATGCGCTAGCTGTCCAGCGGCACTACAGGCCCGTTTGATGCCGTGTCTGATACAGACGTTGCCAGGCCGACGAGCGGCAGCTTCCGCGCAACACTGTACTGAGCTTGCTGCGGCACGACACTGGCTGTAACGGCGGCTACCTGGACTGAACTCGACAATGGCGGCACCTTCTTGCGCTCCAAGCTGCTCCTTTGACTGTGAGGTGACTGTACTTGCTGCATTTCACTGCCATCGTCCTGCAAGTCACACTCTGATGACTGACTCCCTCCGCTGCACACAAATTCGTTCACTTCTGGATGTCGTATTCGGATTGAATCAATAACATCTAGGAGATTTTTTGCATCCATGGCCAAGATGTGGGCAGCTGACAGCATTCCCCTAACACATTTAAAAAAAGAAGAAAAAAAAACTAACTTTAAACTGAAAGTAAAAAGAAATAATTCTTTACTGTATGACACTCCACTTAAATTCACCGAAAATAGAAAATGAATATTGTATTTTAGCAAAATATCGTAAACTACTAAGAAATAAAGTATAATTCTTTGAATTCTGTTTTATGCTAACAATATCTGCAGTCTGTGAAGAAAATGTTTAGAATACATACCACGTCCATTAAAATAATGAGGGCAGCCACCCCCGTTTTGGCATATTTTTCTCTTCCACAAAATTTCTTAGAGGTTTTATGCCATAATTTGTATTAAGAGGGCCCAATGAACAAATAAGGTTGTCTTTTTGCAACACCCTCCGGCGAACCATTTTCTAGTAAAATTGAATAGAAACGGTGTTGCCTGAGGGGTAGGCACCCACAAAACACAGGAAGAGTGACCCAACAATAAGCTCGTTTGCAACAAACGAATAGTGCACACTAATTTAAACGTACAACGCATCATATGCTACATGTGAGAGTGTGTGAATTACGAAAAGGTAACGAGCTATGCCTGGTGTATTCGAACGAATGTGTTGGTAAATGTCGAGGCAATGCTCAAAGGTTGTACCATGAGGTTGCACGTCACTTTCTGTCAAGAAAATGCACCACACCAAACAATGTAAAAAATACTATGCCTTTATGAAAGAATATTTATATTTACGTGCAATTAAACAACAAATGTACTCTATGTAGTCTTGAATTTATTGCAATAACACCTTATGTGTGTAGCATTTCATAAATAGTGTCTTTAAAAGATTAGATATTTCTCATATACTCATGTCGAAAGTCATTGTCTGCTCCTGCCAGCAGCGCGAGGGGCTGGTATGGTGGTCAGGCCATTTTATTGTGTTTATTCGAATACTCGTTTTATGCTTGCACACTAGTTCAAGAGATACTCGACCATTTTCCGTTTCCATGTCTAGCAGTGTATGTGAATTGTGTACGTCTATCTTTTCTGAATTTTTTTTTCCAGTGTGGGTGGTTTCAAACATGACTTGAGTAACTTCAGCACAGAAGAATAAAATCCCTTACTCAGTATTCTTGCAAAATATGTAGCTTAACTTTACCAATACTTTTGTACATACATGAACTTTCAAAATATCTACTAGATGCCCCTTCCCCCCTCCTTTCAGTAATAACAACTAAGCACAGAGGGTTTGTTGGAAAATACGAATATAATGCTGTTTTTTTCTTTTTTAACAAATGGAGTTGTCAACATTTTCCCCTATGATACATGTTTATAAAATCTATATTGAGAAACTCTTTTGTATGTGATAAAATCGCTTGAGCTCGACCTTGAATCGAAGCTCTGTAATATTTCAATAGGCTCATTCATGGTTTGGCTTGAACTAAAACTCATTGGCTCGCAGACCTCTAATGATGAAAATTTAACTTCACCATTTTAATTAATATCAAATACTCACTTCCTATATTCTGCATCCAGTGTTGTTGGTGTATATTTCTGAGCCAGCTTCATGGCATTTACCAGCTCTCCCATGTCTTTGCTAAGAACTTTGTGAGCCATCTCCACCTGCAATACATTTCAACAATTGTATCAGCACTGTTTGTTTTAATACATGTATGTGTACAGTTTTTTTTAATGTTAAAGAACACTAATCCTGAGCAGGTTCACAAACTTGAATGCTCACTCCTCAGCATACAAAGTGCACTGTGAGTGCGGAACACAACCTTCCACACAAAGCAGAACAGACATCGAAAGGTACTCAGCACAAAACACATTTGGACCAGGATTGTGAATATCATATGTACTGAGATATGAACATAACCACTAGTGAAAAAATTATTCCCTCCTTTTCTGCTTTCCTTCAGAATCTTGCATAAATATCATTTAAATACAAATGGTTAAAATGATAAAACTTAATGAAGGACAACAATTAAATAAACTCACATATTTTCTTCATGTAATAACACATAACAATACCGATACAAGAAATTTAATTTGAACACTGAAAGAAATGAAAAAACCATGCCATCATGAAGTATGCATACTGTAGTGAAACATAATAAATAAAGGGAGTAGGCAGCTAGGCTACTAATTACGTTATGAAAAGGACACAAAATACACAAGTACTCAAAGGGCGGTACTCGTAGATAACACACACACTAAAGTCTCGGATGAACACATTTTCCACACAGATGCGTGGTCGCCATGTTTCGCTGACTAGGCCCGCTTCTTCAGGCAATTAGTAGTGGTACAGTGCAGCCTGGTGAGCGGTAGTTGGCAAGTAGAAAATCTAGTGACCAGGAGGAGAACTAAGGTAAAGCAGGAAATTTGTAATGTGGTGAAGGAATTATTTTATGTTTAAGCCGGGTCCCTCTGGCTGTGAAACAGGAGTCAAAGTTCTGGTTGTGAGATGCTGCATGTGCTGCAATTGGCTTCTCTTGCAAATTCACATCTACCCCAGCTATGCCTTGTTTAGTGTCTGCTCTATGGTGATTTATTCTATCTCGGAGTGTTGGTAATAAGACCAATGTACTGTGCATTGCAGTGAATGCATTGTAGCTGGTAGAAAAGATTTTCTCTCGCACAGTGTAGCTGCCCTGAATAGCATAGGTCTGGTTGGTGTGCCTGCTGTTGACAGAGGTGGAAGATTGGTACATATCACAAGAGCTACAACGTGGGCTACTTGAAGGATAAGACCTCCTGGAGGTGGTGTTATTACTGACTGTGGCATTGGATGGTAATTTGTGGTGCACCGGTTTGTTTTAAAGGTCATTTGAAGACCAATCTGGGTGGTTTGGTGAACATGTTTTGAGTGAATGGTGATGCCAGCATTTTGTGTCCACAGCTGAAAAAGGTTCTGAGTTGTTAATCTTTGTTTGGGGATCTGTGGTTGAAGTGTCGTGCTGAATCTGTAAATAAGGAATCTGGGGTATCCTCTATTGGGTGTATAAGTCAGTCTGAGTGGCAAGGACTGTTCAGCAGAGGTTTCTTGGCATGGAATGGATGGTAACTGTCAAAATCTCAGTACTGAAAATTGTTTGTGGGTTTAATATGCTCTTTCAATTTTTCCATTGTGAAGGGTTAGTTCCACATCCAGAAGTATGGCATGTTATCAAGAGGAAGTCTTGTAACATGCACTTTTTGAGCTATAAGAATGAATTATTATTAACACGAACCTTTTATGTTCAAAAGGCTCAATATTATTTTTCACATGATTTATTTTGTTTTTGAGGCAAGATTTATTTACTTGTTTTGAAACAGTCCATAATATTTATTTTGTTTTGCAACAGTATTTTTAATTGGCTGCATGTTTATATGTCTTTCTGTTTTTACAAAGTGTATGTTTACTTACAAGGCCATATGACTACATGCATTTTTGATCATTGGGGGCAGTTTTAAGTGATAGCACACATGAATTTCAATTGTAACTCTCGTGATTGGACAACTTTTAGGAAAATTCTTAAATTAAGCTTTCAACGAGGAAGAACGGAAATCTTGCTACGTGAGGTCAGGCTGCCAAACCGGGTGGGCTGTACACTAGGTATTAAATTTAGGTGTTTCATAGGGAAGTCAGAGTTCGCACCCCTGAAATTGCAGTTTGTCTAATAGAGACAAAGAAGCAAGGTGTATTAAGCAATAAGTAGACCTGTATAGCCCACTCTGCGTAGCTTTCAGAGAGGTTAGCTAGAACTCGTGCGACGTCCGTTAAGGTGCCATTGAAGTATGTTAGCACCGTAAGCTGCGTGCTTACATGTAGGGAAGAAGTCACCTAGGGCTACTGCGCATCTGGAGAGATGCCCCGTCGGCGTACTTGATCATCAGGAACTTAAGAGATTTTCAAAATTCTACATTTGGCCAATAATTTCAGCTAAAAAATTCAAAATAAAATTTTCACATAGCACCATTAATACGACCTTTTTGAACATTTCTCACGCCGCCACATTTTACATATGTACACGACTTTTTCCGACATAGGCCACTACCCCAAGCAGAAGATTTCAGTTATGTTGACAATATTTTCAGAGCCACAGATAATCTGCTAATTTGTAATAACATCTAGATAAAAGTACTTTGTTTTCCTGGGAAAATTCAAGTTACTCTGAGCACAATTAAACCTACAAATATGTTTTTTTTTAAAACACAGTCACCCATTGATATTTCGTACTAGTAGCAGCAAGTTTTTCTCCTGGTGTTCCTGTTTGTGTATGTGTTTGTCCTGTCCACAAGATTTTTGCTATCACACTGCTGTTTTGCTGGATGCACCTTACATCAAATTGGTAAGACCAAGTGTGTGGGTATTCCTATTTACAGTCTGGATGGGGCCTTCAAGCCTCACTACTGTAGATTTGATTACCAGTTTTCACACTGTTTTTTTAACTGCCAAGGAGTTAAGGAGCAATAATTCTGATTTTAAATAAGCATACCAATCTAGTACGCAGTTTGGACGATCATGACTGCAGCTAGGGTTGGTCACTCTACCCAGAAAATTTGGTACATGTACTATAGCTGAGTAAAAAAAGAGATTTGGACGGCTCTTAACATCGTGGTCTTTAGAGCCAAACGTACTACAGCTGTTGCAATGTCACCCCCTTTCTCTCTTAGTCTATCATTATTTTGCATTCTATTGTTGTAACACCTATTCACACATTGTTGTATGTTGTGCAACAGTCGTTTTGTTACATTAAGTCACATTACAGTCTAGTTGAACTAAAGCAGGCTGTGCGATTTAAGGTTGTTGAGGAAGTGGATGAGATGGTCCTCAGTTGAATGGATGTGCCTTTAATTTGGAGGGAGTGCTTGTTTAGAATTTGAACTGTTATTGTTTAGTATGAGTCTTGTCAGTTTCAACCATAAATGCTGTGGAACGTTTGCTGTTAGAAGGTCTTTGGCTAAGATAGAATTCTATTACAGACAATCCTGATGAGTGGGTAATATTGGTGTAAAGGTAAATGACATCTATAGTGACCACGTACGTATCTTGAGAGACTGTGTATAGATTTCTTAGGCATTCTAAGAAGTGGCTGATGTCCTTGATGTACGATGGAAGCATTTGTACCCAGGGTCGAAGGTGAGCACCCACAACTGCAGAGATCCTCTCTTATGGCTGCCACATCCCGATACAATGAGGTGTCCTGTGGGTGGCTATTGTTGTTTGTGGATTTTTGGAAGTATGTATACAGGTGTGGTGGGTTTTTCTGGGGTTAGAAGTTAGATATATTTGTGAGGAAGACCCTGGAGGGGGGGCCTTAAGATGCTGAAACTGCTCGATGTGGTCAAAGAATTTGGCTGTAGGGTCTTTCGGTAGGAGTCGGTAGGTAGACAAGTCCTTCAACTGATTTTCTGCTTCAAGTATATAATGTATATCACAAATGGTTATAGTGGAGCCTTTGTCTGCTGGCAGTAGGATTTTGTTCCTGTTATTCTGGTCTCGTGCCATTCCATTCTGCAGCATGGTGTTTCTGTTGTTGAGGAGAGAACTGGCAAAAGTTAGGTCTGAAATGTTAATCAGTAATAATGAGATGAACTGTTCGAGGGGATGAGAAGGTGGCAGTGGAAGGGGGGTCCCAGGTGGACAGTGGGCAGATTATTGGTGTTAAATGTGGAGGTTGTGTGCACAGCCCAGAACATCTGTCACTCGCAAAATGGTCACATTTACTGGGTGGGGCAAATGAGAGGCCTTTTCAAGAATTCTACATTCAGCAGATGTGAGGTTATGGTCAGGCAGATTGAGGATCGGTGACTTGGGTTCAGTGTTCAATTGTTTTGATGCGATTTTGCAGGGAACTGGAGTGGGAAGTCTGTGTGATATGCTGGTGTGGGGAGATTCAAGATTGAGGCTAAACAGGGTTTCTTGCCAATCAGAGGTGGGGGTGGTGTTTAGGTTTGAAAGCCAGTGGGTGGGGGTCCAAATTTCAGTACCTCATTGCATAGTTTGCTGAGTTTTATGAGTTTCTGGTGGTGCAGTTGAGCTGTTTTCTTTTGCTATACCATTTAAGCTGGAGTTGATTTGGGGTAGAAGAGGCAAATTTGATACAATGAGTAATTTCAACTGTGATTGTAGGTTAGCGCTGTGATGTTTGGCCAGTGAAATATACTTTCAGTCAATGCAAATAAGTGGTTGAAATGCTAGTTCTATAGCTCGTGCCCTGAGGCTATCCCACTCTGGGATAGAGGCTATCCCAGAGCCCTTGTTTACAGATTCACCATGCCATTTCAACCACAGATATAAAGATCAGCGACTCAGATATAACTGGTTGTTCCCTACCACGAAGGCGTGGACATTCTCGGAATCATTCTCAACTGCGAGCACATAATTCTGGCCTAAATCACCACTCACTCAAAACTTGTCCTCCAAACCACCCAGATTGGTCTTCAAATGACCCCCCAACCTTAGAAAAAAAACAGATGCACCCCAAACTGCTAACCAATGCGTTATAGCTCTGGTACTATGCACCAATCTTCCAACTCCTTGAGCAGCAGCAGGCTCACCAACCAGATTTATCCTTTCCAGGGTAGCTGCAACTGTGCAACAGAAAATCTCGTCTACCAGCTACAGTTCACTGCAATGCAGAGTACATTAGTTTTACTACCATGTATCACTCCACCACAGCTGTTCTGTCAGTAAAGAAAACAATCTTTGTAAACAAACTATGAATCCAATGGCAAACATTGAAAGACTGACAACTTCTGTTCAGTTCTTAGGCTACTATAGCTGGTTGCCATTCCCAACTGTTTTATTTTTGTTACGATGACATAATATACTAGTTAGGGGTCTCTTAATTTATTGGTGGAGTGGGAAACTACAGTTAACGTCTTTCGTGACACGTGTTTTTTTTGTGGTTTTTCTTATGAGAGAGTGGTGATTGGAACTTGCATTGTTTTGATGATGCAGTAGAAAATTTTGTTTTGTACGGAAATCGCATTTAATTTACTATAGCTCAAAAGTTTTAACTTCATCGAAAGAACTAAATGCGATAAATGTTCCGCTTTTCATACCAATGCGAGAAATGCTCAACAGATAAATATCATTGCATTATTTATATAATGAACTACACTAAAAGGGTGATTATTTAGACCATATACATTTGAGAACATCCCGCAAGAACAAAATGCACTAAATATGTCACTGTTAATATTGATGTGCGAAATGCACATTGTAAACATGTTAAGAAAATTTAACTTCTATGTAAAAATCATTAGTGTTTTAATCAAATAAAAGTCCAAATACATTTTGAATATTCTAACAACAATTTAAGAAAAAATTATTTACAAAAATACAAACTTACTGTTCACTTCATAATTTCTAAATACGTGCCGAAATTTGGATGATAAAGTCACTAAAATCACTTGTGTGCTACTGATTCAAAATATTTGTTTGCTGACTTACGCAATTAACAAAACCCTAACTATTTCTTGAAACCAACAAATTCAAACTTCACAACGTAAATAATTTTTCACTCACGCTTCGTGATGGTCACAAAAAATGGCAGACCACAGCACACAACAAACGTTGTAAAAACAAAGCGGCAGACAAGTGTCGATAATTCATTTCACTGAGGTGACAAAGTACACTTAATTAAATATGTATATACAAAAATAATTAACTGCATAATATAATATTCGACATCACCAGCAAGGAATTCTTGCATATAGATAAATTATGATGGAACAGAGCACAATGGAAACTGCTTTTCACCGGGTGGGTGGAGACCATACACAATAGACTCAATGGAGATTAGTGGAGACCTTCCACATAACCGTGATGTTTGCATGCTGTGCCATAATATTTCTAAATATTTTTAAAGCCCTTGCTTTATAACTCAGAAAAATTGTGTATTAGTCTACAAGCGTAATTTTAACCATAAATGTTGTAATTATTAATTTTCTACATTATAATCTTTAATTCCAAGTACAATTTTCTTTTGTAATCATCGCAATGAGCGCTAACATAACACGCATCCTGCAACAACCATCAGCTGACACAGTACTTTGCAAATTGGGGAGTTTACTGTTTACATACTGTGTAGGTTGGTCACAACGTCTGTCAAATTTTATTGAAGTTATACGAAACAGAGTATAGCTGGATAACACCTGAACCACTACTCTTCAGAACCCCAGCTTGAGATAGTCCCTGCTTGGCAGCTGTGCCCTATGGTGAGGCATAAGAGGTGATGATAGACCAGATAGGCAGATAGTGGGTGTCCAGTAAGGGGTAGACACAGCCGGAGAGTAGGGTAGGTCGCCTGATCTTCTGGCCCTCAGTCTAGTGGCTTGGCAAGTGGGACATCGCTGACAGACCCAAGTACGAAACTGAGGGTTACAATAGCAGGACTAGGGGCAACCACTACGGTGGCTTCCTGACGAACGAGATATCACTGGTGGACCCAGGTGTCATGTAGAGCTGGGTTCCACAGGGGTTGGTCTATAGTTTCCAAGCAGGTGGCCTGGAAAATGAGGAGTCGCTTGCGGACCCAGGCACTTACTAGAGAGGCGATAGTCCAAGTGACAACTGCTCTAGCGTTATCCAGGAAGACATGCTTCCTAAGCTGCACCTCGAGACAGTTCCCAAAACGTAAGGTTGAAGATGGAGTTTATGGCTCGTGGCTATGCCTGTAAGAGTCTTACTAGGAGAGGTGATGAACAAGAAATAGTGGGAGCAAAAGTGCACAAAAAATAAGAGTGCTGGAAAAGACAACTTGACCAAGTCAGATTTAAGCCTGTTTTATTCATTGCTCAATCAAACGCACATAAACCAGCCTTTACCCTGATTAGGGCCTGAAGGATCTATCCTAGGTTGCTAACTGGTAACTGACCTAGTTTCGGAAGACGTAGCAGCAGGGGGGGGGGGGGGGGGGACGACCCCAAGTCAGCGGTACTTGTACTTGAGTGCACTGCAGATGGAGTAACTGCATGTTACCGAACTGGTGTGAGACAGCCTCTCTGTGTGCTCTCGAGCAGAGCGACGTTCTATAGATGACTGACGTGAGAGAGCCTCGAACTAAGGACTGTGAGTCTTATTTATATGTGGCACACAGGGCTGTTGAGAGAGAGAAGATGCATAGAGAGAGCAGCAGCAGAAGTGAGCTGGCGGAGATGGCCAAAGGTGGCTGAAGCTGGCTGCAAGTTCCTCTCGTGTGGTTGAAGGCTGGAGGGGTAAAGAGCAGCAACGTGACGTGAAGCGGGTTGCAGCACAGCAGGCAGCAGCAGCTGGGCAAGCAAACCTGGCTTGAAGTTTGTGGTAAGGCTAGATAGAATGACGTTACTCGTGGTGAGTCAAGTCCACATTCGCAACCGGGAACCATATTGCTCTTAATGCTGCAGTCAAAATTCATTACAGTGTGCCTTCATTGAACACAGCATTTGAGCTACTTCAATACACTTTGTTTCTGATTTTGCAAGTTCTTCTTGAATTATTTACTTGAAAGTGTTTTATGCTTTGACAAAAACTTCACTGGGGAGATGAGAAACCACAGGCAGGTTTTGGATTTTTGTTTGTACGATTTCAGTTTATTAATCAATTGCCTGAATTTCTTTTTTTGCAGAGGTCATTCTGAACCAGTTATAGAAGTTAAGTCTGACATTGTTGGCAGTAAACTGCAAACATTACATTCTGTCCGCTTCACTGAGCATATTCACAGATTGGGTTATTTATCGAAGCTGAAAAAATACCCTCGCTCAAAAGACTGAATTTGTTGTGCGGGTCTTTCAGTTTTGTAGTTAGCAGATGTGTGCAGTTGGGTACATGCTTCCCTCAAGGAAAGTTATTAACTCGTCAGACGACAGCAGTTTTGTGCCACAAACAGAGCATGACCTTTCACAACACAGACGTATACAGACATTCCTTTCAGGAATGTGATACAGACATTCCTTTCAGGAATGTGATACCACTGTTGTGTTCTCTTAGTATGGAGTATGATGGCTATGCAGTTATGTTGCATGGTCATACAGGAACAACATTTCAGTGGCTGTCAGGTCAAGAGGTATCCAATGTTGAGTGAAGTTCTTACTCTTAGTGTGGCGAAGTTTGGAGCAACTGGTGCTTTGATTTGACTGGTCCCTTGGGACGGGTTGCTCTGGTAGGTCATTTGCACGGGACAAAGTCTGGTGAGGCCACTTGAAGGTTGGAGTGATGGCTATCGACATCTTAACCTGTGCTTGATCTCACCAGGGGGTAGCCGACTGATATCCGCTGGCTCGGGATTGCTGGATGAGATTGAACAGCAGTCGGCAGAGGTCCACAATTGTGAGTCCCTGGCATCTTCTGGGCTTTGGAGGCTGGACAGGAGGCATGCTGATTCTGGCAGCTGGGATGAGGTGGTGGTTGTGCGTGGAGCACTCATGGACGACTCCCAATGCCACTGGCAGACCCAGCCGGATACGGGAGACCACTGGATGCACTTACTCTGGGATCTTGATGAGGAGCATGAATAGCCCAGTAGGATAGACTGCGAGGTGAGGCCTCGTCAACTCTTTAGAGGTTTGTGTTTGCCCTATGGGTGAAAATTAGTTCAGGATCGAGCTGGTCGCCTAGCGATTAGCAGGTGAGAGGACAGCTGCAGCCTTGCAGTCCCCACTGTGTACCCCTTCTGTGGGTGAACAGCATGGGCGGGTAGGTTTTATGGTTTGTGTTCTCAAAGATGAGAGAGGTGACAGTTCCCTAGCTAATCAGTGACCAGAGGTGGTTAGGTCATGCTTCATCAAACCCATCACTCCATCCACTGACTTAGGTAGCTTAACAATTTCGTCGTGTAGTGTTTCTAGTAGGGAACTCTACCGAAGTATGCTTCCAGTACCTTGCCGTACCTCGTCCACAGTATGGGTAGCCTATGAAGGCGTGTATCTGATGCCCAGGCTGTCCTCAGGTATGGGATGGTCCATGGTTCTTCTCTACGTTCGGAAATACAGTTAATTCCCTTGAGGGGCGATGCTTACAACCGACTTTGGAAAAGGTTACAAAGTTCACGCTAAGAACTATACAGAATGGTTCAATTGTAACATACAGTGGTTGACTCTCTATGAACAGAAAATGCATGTACCAACGAACCGTAACCACTGATAATTTTCAGCTGTCCCAGCAAAATTCCCATATAAATAATGATAACATTTCCCGCTTTTATTGTTTATCATTGATCAAAATATATTTCTGTTTCATCATCTAAGATTTCCCACAGCTATCATTTTCAAGCCGGTTGGTTATGATAACACTAAATCTGATGTGAAATATGTTAAATGCATCACTGTTTATCACCATTGTAGCACGGCGCTATCCAGTTCAGCCGACAGACTGGCAAGCTATTTCCCCTTACGCCTGACAAGAGGGGAAACGGTTACTTAGCAACCAGTGCGGTGTCCTTCCTTGCCCCCTTCTCTCTCTCAGCCATGCATCTTCTTTCCTCCCCTTACAAGCCAACAGGAGAAGCTGTTGTCTAGAAAAAAAAAAAAAAAGAAAGAAAAAAAAAACTGAGTTGTCTCTCTTGGCCATTTGCTTGCCTCTACAATGTTAGATGCTGGTTAACATAGAAAAAATCTTTTCAAGATTATTTGCTGCTCAAAATAGTTGCATCATTCGTATTTCAAAGCAAAAGATTTTGCCTGAAAATGTTAAGCAGTGCATTTTAACGAGTAATTATGAATATTTTTTTGCAAAGATGTTTTCTTTGGTTATTAAAAGTCTTTTTTCCCCGTAAAGTTGGCATTTAATCGTATCTGGCATAAAATCAACATGATTTTAAAACAAAATAGTAATTTTAACCAATGAACAGCATCCTTGTGAATAAAATGATATGCCCAGAAGTATATACTTAACCTCCCCTTGTCACCAAAAATTGTTTGAACATCGAACGACTTGTATTGCCAAGCGTAAAATTAATTTTTAGTAACTTTTTGCAGGGAGCTCAGCCAGAGTACAATACTGGTTGAGTCCCTTTCCAGTAGGGAACAAAACCTGGTTCGGCGAGCACTACTTTATGCTTTGGCGGGACCACTCGTAAGGGTATACCTGGGTGACGTTTGACCTGCGGCTGTGCCGGCTGAGGCTCGACTCGTGGCACACTAGGAGCTGCCCCTGAGGTGAGTGTGCTGGTCAGTCTATGTTTGTAGGTTTTGGTTGATGTCGAGGTTGGGAGACTGGTGTGGCGTTCCCCAGAATCAAAGGTTTGCGAATCCAAGTGATGTTTCTAGGCCACTAAGATAGGCCTGGACTACAGCGTGAAGTCCCTTGGCAATCTTGGTTGGTGGTTCAAACGAGGCGGACTCACACGTTGGTGAAACTGGTTTGGAGAATCTGCGCACTTCTGTGGCACGTTCCCGGGGACTGAGGTGCTTGAGCCCATCGGGGAGGGGGTTAAGCTCCAATGGATATTTAGAGGCAGTCTCAGCCAGTTTCACTCTCTTATGAACACAACCGCGACGGGAAAAGGTCATGAGGAAAGACAATCTACTATGAGAATTTGCAGAAGTGGAGCAGTTGACGTGTAGATAGTGGTGGTAGTGTGCACATTGCATCTGCCCACCAAGTGCCGTATTTCACCCTCAGACTCTGACACCTGAGGTGCGAGGTTATTTGAGCTGCATAGCACTGGTAGCAGTCCCAGTACAGGGGTGAGTTCCTTCTAGGGCTGGTCTCCCCAGACTCTAAGAAGTATCCCTCTTGGAACCAGAAGCGCGGTGAGAACAACAACCTCCAAACTGACAAGCCGACCTTAATAGGATAGAGTACCTAGTGTCGTGGCTCTACTGTTCACTACACTGGGTGCAGAAAATGGGTGGCCTTCCAAGATTGTAATGTTATTGGTGTATTATGTTTTAACAAGATGAATAAAACCCCAGTCACATGCTGTCCCTCGTATGGACCTGATGTCTACGAAGTGAGGTACTACGACTATGGGAGAGATATTCATAAGCAAGGTAAACATTGTTACTACCTTCTATCCACGTGAGCTTACACAGATGAAGGTGACCTGCTTCTAGGCTAACAGGGTAGGCAGTAAAAGGTAGTTATGAAAATAACTCTGACTTTAACTTGTGCTACTACTGTTGTCCTGAAGGGACCAGTACGTGTCTCAGTGTTTACGGCGACATAATACATAAGACGAAGTTTCTTCAGTGAAGAATGGATGAGTCTAGGATCTTAGGCAAAAATATCTTCAACCTAAATAATTTTTTGAATTCAGGTATGTATTTTACCCTCAAAAATATTTTTCTTTAGGAAGGAGTCGTCTTACTTTCAGGGTCATCTTCCTTTCAGGTAAATACGGTAGATGTAAAAAAAGAGAAAGTGTGTGCGTGCACGTGCACGCGCGCTGACGTCAGTGAGTAGAATTGCTGGAGTTCTGTGCTGGTTGCTGGAAAGGTAGCTGGTCACTTCTCTAGTGAGGTTCCTCAAGAGGAGGGTAGCCGAGAGCTTCAGCACGAGGTGTGCTGCCAACTGTGCCAATGGTGACTCCTCGGGGAGGAAGGGTTAGCCGGGGGCACCGCGGCTAGTAGCAGTAGACAGGTCTTCCTTTGGCGGGGTACCCCTGGAGGACAGGATGGCTGGAAGTGCCACTGAGTATCACTGCTAGTTGGCGCTGGTCGTTTGAGCGGTGGCTAATTGTCCTTCTGTTGTAGCTTCTCTGGGAGGAGGGGCTGGCAGAGAGTTTCAGCACAGGGAACTGCTGGGGCGAGCTGCCCAGGTTCAACTTACACTTTCCGGGGTTAATGGCCGTATATTCTCCTGCCCACAAAATAATATTTTAACACACAGCATACATTCATTGTTGGTAGTTTCGTTACACGAGATGCAAATTGGAATTTTACTAATTGATTATTTTATTATTTCTTGTTTCTGTTCAGCAAGCATTGGAATATATTTCTGTCGATGCCAATCTGCAGTCGGTAGATCACTACCACCCTTCATACACTCTTGAAGCCATGATCTAAGTGCAGGATTGTCTAACATTTCCACTGGGATATTAGTGGAAACGAAGGCCTTATTAAATGCTCCATTTTGAGGAACACCAAGTCCTGCTACAAAATTGTTTTCCTGGTTCTTGAAATTTTTATAAATTATGCTTGGGTATGTTTGATACAAAATAATTTTAGTAAAATATACTCAAAAATACAAATAGTTCATTAAAAGATTTTTTTTTTGTTTGTATAGTGAAAACTATAAATAGAGTCATGAGTATATGGTGAATTGCACTGTTTTTTTTATAGCAAGCACAGCTGTAACTGCATACTCACCTCTCTGTGCGCACTGATAGGAAAAATAGGAACCAAGTAATCCACACTAGTCAGCAACGCCCTCAGTTCAATCCCAACCCGTCGCACCATATCTAAATACTGGTCTGCCCTGCTCTGCTGAACACCTGCAACCATAATGCCAAAACTTTACGATTTCAATAAACTGCCAAACACAGTATTTTAAAATAAATGTCAGATAAATTTACATTTAAAAATCACCATGCTTTAACAATAGTAATTTTATATATATATATATATATATATATATATATATATATATATATATATATATATAATATATATATATATATATATATATATATAATATGAAAGTGGTTTGCGTACAATACAAATACTGAAATACAAATACTGAAGTGACAGATTGAGATTTTAAAAAGTAAGTCAAGTCTGTTTTCAACAAACCAAGTCACTGAAGCTGTAAATTCAGTGTACAAGTTTTGTGACTATAAATTAACAAATATGCGTACTATCAGTAATCAAAACTCAACATCAAAATAGTGATATTTTACATAAATTTATTTAATTTTAATGTTATAATTATTCTGCACCATCATTTTAATTTTTTGATTGTGAAACGTAACATTCCAAATCATACAGCTAAAAAATTTTGCATCCAAAATTCTTCGAGTTTCATAATTTCTGTTCCAACAGGGACAAAACCCAAGGAATAATCAGCAATAATGCTACAAGATCTGCAGAAATGGTTGCGAGATTTCTCAAGTGGTGGTTCGCCATCATTGTCACATTTTCCCTCCCTCCCTCAGCACCTGGTGCAGTGGCCGTGCAGAATTGTCCTCATTTAGCCCCAGGTCACCAGAACATCCCAGTCAAATATAACACCCGGAAGCCAGTAATAGCTGAGAAAGAAGAAACATTGGGTTGCATGGAACTCCAATCGTTAACCTCTTTTCCTTCCACCCTGTCTTGACATACATAGGAGAGCAGATTGGAGTATGGGGGAAGTGTAGGATTAGCATATGATATGCATCAGGGACCACTTAAAGTACCTACCTTCCCATTAAAATTCTATTCCAAGCCACTAGTCCCATATGCCTTACTCAAATTAAGGGGGAACACGTACAGCTACCACCAAGGCAAGCCAAAGAAACAGCAAAATCTCAAGACTCAACCAGAGAGGCAGAGAAGTGCTGCAGCATCTCCACAGCTCGCACCATGCTTGCTCTCTCCATGCACCAGGGTGACTGGGAAGAGAAAACTGTTCGTAGGGCAGCAGTACCAGAAGTCACTCCAAACCCCAGGACCTATAACTGTCTCAAGTGGTGCATGGTTGTTTAGCTGCAGATGCCCTCTAACAGACCAAGGTCTGAACCAAGCAATTCCCTTAAAGCGTTAAATTACAACAAAAACATGGCATGTAAGTTGACACTCGGGAATATGCAATGGTGATAAAAAAGAAAGCTACCTGACAAGCGAGTTTTTGTGGCAACAAAATTAGAGGCCCCATTTTGGAGACTATTGGAATAATTCCTATCTAGGGATGATGTAATTTCACTATCAGTTTCGGGACCACGGTGGTGTAGTGGTTAAACTATGTGCCTTCCACCAAGGCGAACCCGGTTCTACTCCTGGTGTGGTCGCCTCCGAATTTTTGCATATGGGAAATCATGGTGGATGATGCTGCTACTGGTTGACCATGCATTGACGCTGCTCCATACTAGTCTCACTTCACCCTCATCGGCTCTCCAGACCTCTATGTTAAGAGCTGTCCAAATCTCTTCACTCACTCACTATCAGTTTGCATAATACTAGAAGGGTGCTTGCTATTTCAGCAGATTAGTCAAACGCTGGCAAGATAATCTGACAACTGTTGAGTGGCAGCTAATTGAGAGCTTGGACCCATGTTTCTGGAATACCTATATGTGAAAAACTTTAAGTTTCCATCACTGCTGATAAAGTCTTTTGCTATATATCACAAAAAAAATTCACAAAGAAATTACTGAGCATAAGTACCTGCCTCATACCTTTAACCAAAATCATACTATTTTTACTTACAAGCTGTATCAATTTGAAATCGGAAATGGCAGTCTTGGATTGGTAAAATATATACTTTAGCTACAATAATTTAAACGTTCTTACCTTGTGACAATGACATAACTGCTTTCACCACATTGGTCGTACAGTCATAAACTTTGTCATTTGCCCTATCAAGATCAGCAGTGGGTGTAGGTTCCATTTTCTGTAAAAAAAAAAAAAAAAAAAAAAAAAAAAGCAAAGAGAATTTAATTAATGGTGAATGGTAAACGGAAATCGAAACACGTTGAATAAACAATACTGTTTTAATTTTAAATAAAATGGGTACATGTTTGTGGGAAAAAATAATTCTGAAACAAAAAGTGTTACGTGCTAACACAGAACTAAGCCTTTGCATCAACAGCTGTTGTTTTAATAGTCACAGCAATATTTCCTGAAGAATTAAATGAAAAACAAGATTATCACCAAATAAGTTCTGTAGTTTCTAACCCAGTACTGAATACACAGAATATATCAAGTGAACTTGCAGATGACAGAGATGTTAAATGAATCCCACACATACGAGTCATGGTACATACCACAAAGCAGACTTTAACTTGCTACTAACTTTGCTATGTACTATTTTACTGACAAAAAATTACAATATTCAGGTTGTGATACTGTTTACAATTTGCAAAGTATAGTATCAATATTGAATTGAAATTGTGCAGATGCACAAAGCCAAGTTTATAAAGTGAGGGTACAGTGTTAGCTGCTCTGTTAAGTACAAAATATAATGTTATTACTGGGGATGGACCAAAGTGTATGTGAATCAATTAATTATGACTTAGAACCAGGGCTCAGCAAGTACAACATAGTTGTCCCCCCCCCCCCCCCTCAACGCTCCTCATGACACTTGCCATCAAACCCACAGCCCATCTTCCCCCCTAAGTCCCTTTAGGACAACACAGCTTCAGTTAGAGTACAATTGTCCTGACTGCTATAGGCTGTTCACGGTAAAGTGAGCACTTTTGGGGCCCTAGTTACTTTATCCTTTCAGCTATTTTTTTATTCTTTGACACGTGCCTGGATAGGCTACTAGGCACGGTGGTCGAGGATTTTGTCCGCTAGACCAAAAACGGGGTGGTCTAGGTCAATAGATGGTGAGAGACAAGGGGTGTTGGCTAGCACGTACTTATTATTGCTTCTTGGGTGGCGTGGTTGTAGTGAGCTTAACTTACGCCAAACTGGCGATTCCACAAGTGAGATTCGTTTGTCCAAAAGTGGACGTTATCCCAGCCGAATACTGTAGCAGTGCCGGTTAACAGTCCTTTCACCACAGGATGGCACGAGGGATGAATTTGGATACACAGACATACATAAGATGGTTAACGGAAGCAGCCGATATGAACTCGTGCCTGAGTTGGGCGGCGCGGTACCATTCCGCCTGTCGCTTCAGAGTGGGTTAAGGAAATGCACTCAACTGTCTGGTGGCAAGGAACGCTGCGTTTCGTTCTCTACATTTATGACCATGCCTCTGGTCGTAAGGCATTGAGTCTTTGCTTACAGTATGCTAAGTACACCTTGATGTGAACAAACTAAACACAGTTTATAGTGTCAGTCCAGTTTGGTCTTGCTGACCAGGCTCTGTTAGGTCTCCACTGATCCCCCAAGCATGCGGGCTGATCAGAGACGGGGAGCTGTTTGGGTCACCAATGGCGTCACTGGATGTGCGTTCACACAGAGATGGACGACAGCTCTCAAGCTACAGATATCCCAGCACTAACAATGCTGTGGGATAAAGTAATAACTCGATACTGTCGCTTCTCCCTGGGTGAAGGTGTTGATAGTGGTTGTGGCTACTCTGTTCCTCTCCGCCAGCACTGGTACAGTGCTGTGGCAGTTGGAAAGCAACAGGTGGCCATCTAATGGGTGTGTAGAAAATATGACGGACTCCTGAGGGGCGCCCGCTGTTGAAGTGAAATTGGTTATATCAATTACCCAGTTCTTGTCAATGGTCTACATAACAACCTGTGTGTAGCAGGTCAACAGATAGATACTCTCAGAAATAAAAGTGGTAAGGTAGGAAACAAAAGTCTGTTTATTGATGGTTCAATAAACATGCGACGCGTGCTACCTCCTGAAGATTACTACGCTGGCCAGGTGTAAGCGACCTGGTTCTATGGAAAAAGCAGGAAGGAAATATCTAAACGAGAAAAGATACAATACTTCTAAACTGGTCTAAGAAAGGTGTCTTGATGAGACAGTGAATTAAACATGTTCGTGAGCGTATTCGCTGGTTGACATTTGTCAACGGTGAAGTAGCTGCAGGGGGCGTACGTACTTAATGCTTCGCAGTTCTCTAGAGGTCCAAGCACTGAGCAGTGCTGTGGAAAGTAGCGAGAGAACAAGAATGACTCTCGAGCTCGGCAGCGTCCTGACGTCCTCATGCCCTGGTTGGCATGGGAATACTCTGGTCAGCGTTTCTACTTCATGTCTCGTCATCAGTGGTGCTCTGCCTTGCCCGAGTTCTGGACAGCTTGTACAGCTTGTAGGCTCTCAGCGCCGGATTAGAGGGGCGGGGCAGCTTGTCTGCCGGGTTGCGTATCCTCCAGGTGAAGAGAACACAATTATAGATTCCTGCTGCCTGTAGTGTAGGCAACGTGTAACTCACGTCTGTAGTGGTGGAAGAGGTACTCTTGGCGATGAGTCGTAATCGTATTAGATTAGATGTATAAGCAGCACGTGTCATCTTTAACCACTTTTTATAAACAAATATTGCCATATAAGTAATAAACACAGTGTGTTTATTCCACAGCATTTGGAAGTTAACATCTAAGGCTAAAATAACATATATTTTTCACTATTATTCCAAGTGAGGGGTCTTTAAAAGTGCTCACTTTACCGTGAATGGCCTATACCTAATTCGTTGCTCTTGCTCTTCAAGCACACCCTTCAGGCAGGCTGTTTAAGCCAACAGGCCCCTTCAATTGTCTTTTGCTTTTACCTTCTGTAAGTTAATCAGTGCATTGATTTACAGCAGCATGGGTCACCATGTTCTATTCTAGATGGAATAAAACACGTTCTAGTCTAACTGCCGCCTGTTCCTTCCTGAGTGAACTATACGTAGTCCTTCCTAGTGTCACCCTGCAAAGGAGAGGCAGGGTTTGAGAACTGGTTTGCCGAATCTAGAGTAGGACTGCGACCTGTCCCCTAAGAAGGACTTCATTTACGTCACCCAAAACACCAACCATACTGTGGACCAGGCATGTAAAGGAACCTGGTGCGCACGTACGGTAGAGCCTCGACCACTAGCAAAACACATGATGATGAAGCTAGATCACCCTTGTCAATTAACCCACTCCATTCACCACGTATAGAATTGCTGAAAGGAGTGCCAGGCCTGACAAGGAGGGATCTGCCCATTCTGGGTTACACTTAGCTATGGATATTGTTGCCTGCTACGCCAGTGCGGGCATGAACTGTAGTACCTTTCCCCTTGTAAACGCCATTCACCCACAGAAGTAGAAGTAAGTGGAGCGACAGAAGGACAGATGCTATCCTCACAGAGAAACAAGCACTGCTCAACCAACCTTCCCCAGCCTTCAGCTACTTGGCCTCCGGAAACAAGCTCACGCTGCTTGCCAACTGTCGGGGCCTCACCTCGCAGCCCCCCCCCCCCCACCCACATCCTGTGATCTGTTTGGCCACAGAGCTGCTCATGCTGTTGTCCAGTACCTCCATCTGGGCCTGCCCTTGATACTGGGCCTTGAACCAGGTAACGATGCCGGACCAGCCTCGTCGGACACCGCCGGCGGGCCGGACGCCTGCTTCTGCGGATCCAGCTCCTCGTTGGAGCGAATCAGCAGACGCTGTCACCATCAGCCAGCCGGGTTGGGAGACCACAACTAGGACCCACGCTGACGAAAGCTCGACCAATGGCAGTAAGACCTGTCAGAGGTAAGCCAGCGACTGTGAGCTTGCAGGTGTTGAAAGTTGGCAATCTAGCCCAGATAGACTTTATGCCAAGCACGCGACCTACCCGCCCGACTCTATACAAGGGCACAATCAAGGCCAAGTGCCAAATACTGCAGACCCCACCTCATTAAGGTTGATGCACCATGTGTGTGGTGGTGTGTGTATGAGTAAGGTCATTGAATCAAATAAAATTAGAATAATTCCAGCTAATCATTTACCTCAATTTTTACCAACCCGGGCTAACTGTGTCGGTGGGCTCCCCACGTTGTGGAGTGGGAGGAGAGATTTTCCCCTCGTAATTGTCCTGTATGAATGAGAGTTTGGGGAGTGTAACCACAAGAACCAGTCTGACGTTTACTGACCGGCATTGCTGGGCCCATGACTTTCGGCTAGCAATGAAGATGAGCATCAATAACAAAGGTGAAGCCAGAGTCACGATACACTTCCCCTAGCAGGGCCTTAATATCTACATGGAAACACTCCGATGTAAAGTGTGGGATGTATCTCCTTCCAGACTGGAATGAAGTCTGGTACACTAGGAGCGGCCACACGCGAACTATTTTTCTTAGATGTGGGGGGGGGGGCCCAGGTACCCTCCTCTTCTCAGGTTGGCTCTGTTGGATGGCCAGCTTTACTACAGTGGCCGACTCTGGTTGCGGCAGACTGGTGCTGTCACTGGTTGTTGAATCTTGCGGGATATGGGGGAGGTATGGCAGTGTAGGATTTAGGAAGGTCTTCCAGAGAAATTCCTATTACTTAGATATCAAATGCTCAAATAGGATCCTGTTTGATGTCAATGTGGGAGGTTCAAATAGGGGGTTTTCCTTGTGGACCTTCGGTGGAATGTATTGATTATCTCCTGTTCAAATGTTTTCAGTGCTTGTAAGAAAATGTATCTCTTTCCACTGCGGTAGTACGTGGCATAAGGCAGGCAAAAAGTAAAATAACTTGAGTAAATTTAAAGAAATAATTTAGAAAAATTATATTTCTCTGAACGAAGCCAGTTTGCATAACCAAGCCTAGGGAGTGTAAATCTAAGGTCTGACTTGATCAGTATTCCCTCTGTACAATTACAATCTAGCTTTCTCCAGCCAAGATCGAATAGTGGGGTTCGGGTTCACACAGACAGTCAGGGTCCTTAGATGGCGTGTAATCCTGCCTTATTGGCTAATCCCGAGAACCGGCATTATTCAAGGTTACTAAAACACTGACCTCACTCTGGTGCACTGCTTAAAGATCTAACAGGGATTCAAAGTCAAGGAAAGAGTAAATTCTGCAAAAAATAGTTTTTAATAATAATTCACCTATTGGATAAAATACTACAATCAAAATGTAACAACGTGAATACATTAAGCAAAATAAAATATATTCTACTCAAATAATTAGATCCCACACTAAAATAAACATTATTATTTATTTTTATGGAAGCTAGTCTTGAAAATCCAGGTGGTGGCGACCTGGTATAACATAAATTAATTACATGGATTTCTTGAGTTCTGAAATAAATAATGTTCGCTAACTAGCCTGAATATTATCTTAACCTTAATTGGGGGTGGTGTTCATAAGGGATCTGTAGTGGTTTTTACAAAAAAGAGGGACTTCCCTTAGGTGGTGAAGTGCAGCCTCGCGAGGGCCTTAAGATGAGGTCCAGAAGGGACGTCGCTGCCACAACCTTGTGTTACCTGAGGTTAAGTAGGAAAGGGGGATAAAGGAGGGACTGACGATGACTGGAACCTTGGTAGTGGTCGATGCCTTGGATGCTGCTGAAGTGTCTGGAGACGGCGGAGATCTCGGCAGGCGTCGAACCTGGTAGGCGGCAGATGGAGTCGAGGGTCTTCCGGGTATTACTTCCTCCGGAGCTGGACAGCAATTTTGACGGTTGCACCACAACTGCCCGCACAGTTGAGGGACTCTGCCCCAAGCGGGTTGTCTTCTGCTTGACAAAGCTGGAAGAGTGTCGTGGCATACACTGCCTGCGATCAACTGCCGAACTCTGCTCTGTCCTGACTTTTTTTAGTAATTTTGGCAGTTCGCAGGTCCTCAGAGGAGTGCGGGGGTTTCTAACCCTGCCTCCGGGGGGTGTAGCTTATGGCCTCATCACAGGGCCTCCTGGATCCTTATCGCTGGTGGCGCTCGCCCAAGGCGATGATATCTTTGGAGCATCTTGCCCTCAGGGAGGCGACTTTCCCTTGCTTGGCCGCTTCCGTAGCAGCACCAAGTTCGAACTAAGCGGGCTTCTCAAGCGGAACCAGTGGTGTAGAAACTCATGGTTTCTTCGGGGTTCTCCGGGCTTCTTGGGGAGGCCTATCAGATTGGCTGCAGTCTGCCTTTACTTGGTGTGCTGCACTAGCGCAAGACACATCACACATCAAGGTCTGCCCCTTGAGCCTGTGTGTTTGGCCTGATACAATCCAAAAACCTAGTAGATGTCGACATGCTCCTGCTCCTAAGGACGTAATGCGTCAAAATAAAAAAAATGCTACAGTTGATCTTGATTCACATGGGCATTCAGAATTATATTAAAATATAAATCTGAGCGGGTGGGTCACCAACAGCCGTAAGTAACATTCAAAAGAAGCGACAACTGATGGTATCCCTTTCAACCATCGTGACAACAACTCCAGTAACAGACTAACCACTGTGAAAGAATAAAGATATTAAAATCACAAAACATTACTACACTAAAAACATTATAGGGAACCACAATTGTAACCCAAGTTATTCTAAAACCCAATTTTGGCAGGGCAACCAAAAAGGAATTTGGAATGCTAAACAGACACACAATGCTAGCACACATGAACTAGCCCAAAACATTACGTTGAAAACAACTGATAAAACTAAAGCAAATCTAAGCCATAACTCACCTGAAGGATTAACGCCTCAAAGGCTCTCAAACTCTAACATATAATTAAACAAGATGTTGTACCAGAAACATATAGTCACAATTGCGGCAGAGAAAACAGAAAGACAGTTGAGTAAACTCATGGTAGATGCTACACTGTCACAGCACGCCTGCGCTGGGGATAACTGGGGAGGCTGGGGGATAACAAGAAAGAAGTAGAGAAGGAGAAGGGGTGGAACAGAAACCGAGATGCGAGCGGAGTGGTGACCACACAATTGAAGCTACGATGTGAGGTGCGTGCCGTGACCCTTGCACTTGTCCGTCAACACAAGTGGCCTACCAGGCTGTGGTTTTGTTGTTGCTGTGCATTCCTATTTTATCTTCACAATCACATCCCCCCCCCCCCCGACGGTCGACTTGGGTAACTTGAGAAAGGAATAAATGACCCTTACAGATTGCTTACAGATGTGGCAGCCAGTAAATACACAACATTCATATCACTGTGTACTCTTGCTCCACCCATTCTGCCGTTATTACGTAGCACTGTCCAACACTGAACCCTCTGCTTCCTTTTATAGCGGCAATGGCGGTTGTAGTGACATCTACACATGAGTTTTACATTTACAGAGAGGTATGTGCAAAATATTTAATCCGTTAGTGTATGCTGGTGGATAGACCTGAGAGGGTATGAATGTACCCTTTTGACGCGTGCCTTTTTTCAGTATTATTACTAATAGACTCCTCAACCTCACGTATTTCTATATAACCCGAGGAAGGGTCAAACCCGGCAATACCATTCACTAGTGCCGTTTAGATTGCCAGTATCTTGGATGTGGATGAGACGTTACACAAGCGGCCAAGAAATACACCCCCCCTCCCCCGCTGTTCGCCCACCAGTCGCCAAGCCGCCACCTACCACGAAGCAGTCCGAGTGCGGCCGAACCCTGCCGAAACCGAGTGCCGGGCAGAAAGGAAGTTACCCCACCCGGCCCCGCACTAGAGGGACATCACACCTCCCACTCCGGTCCCAATGTGGACCTAACCAGTGGACAGCCAAAAATTGGTTATTTTCTCCAGTAGTTTGCCTCACAACTTTGTGTGCTGGGGCTTTCTACTGAAACTTAGATCCTCACTGCGCTCTCCAAGAATTCCAGAGGCTTCAGTCAAGCCTACCAGCAGCTCCAGAGGCTGCCACCACCAACAACCAGAAGCTCCAGAGGCTTTTCTCAACAGCCACCAGGAGTTCCAGTGACTCCTACCACCAGCCAGCAGCAGCCCCAGAGGCTGCCGTTAATGGCTACCACCAGCTCCAAAGGTTCTGCAGCATCTACCACCAGCTCTTCAAAAGTAAGCCTGCAGACACCAATACCACACTCTTCATTTTCGTTCCTTCTGGTTCGACAACCGCCACTACTTTCTAGTAGTAGCAACTACACCCACTGCCATTAAAAGTAGTGCCACCTTTTTTCTTAAAGTCTCTTTGAGACATCCTGAGTTAGAGTAGCTGCAACTGAGTTGTTTTTATAGCCATCAAAGTCATTCTATACCAAGTTTGTTTAGGAGCAGGTCACCTCCACCTGTTTTATCTTAGGTTACTTCTGACCACATTTTGCTTGGTAGGAGATAGTACGCGCCACCTTGTTTATTACTACGTAATAAATACATATTGTTCCCTACCAATGTGTTTTTATTCAAGAGGTTTATTTCCTACTCGTACCACACATCGACAAGCAGCCAGCCTGCCTAGCGCAGAACCCAGCATTCCAGCAGTCGACAGCTGCAGTAAGACACCAGGGCTTGGGGCCAGCACTAGTGGTACCCAACCACCCCTGCAATTGGAGAAACAGGTTACAAGTCAGGTGGGCAAGGAAACAGGCCTGACCGAGTAAGTAAGGTGTGCTTGCAGTCCCAGACTTTGTATCAAGCCGGATGCAAATTTGACCTACTCCGCATAGCAAAGCCCTGGTATTCTGACAGTAACCTGTAATCTTGATCCAGGGTGCCCGACCTAGCACAACCAAAACCACAAGGATCATGTCTCAGTTAAGGCTTCAGAAAGTGACATGAGTCACCATTTTTTTGTTTCCCCTACGTTGATTACTTCTGAATTACAGGATTTACAGGTATAATGCATACAGTAAAACAATACTTGCCTTGCAATGTTTGATGGGATTCGTTTGTAACTACGTGCTGTAAATAAGTTCAACTCTGGCGATACAGTGACTGCCTGTCTTCCAAGATATCACATTGTACAAGATTTTTATGTTATTTCATTAGCAATAACTGTCCATAAATGCAAAGCAAATTGAAATTCATATAGAGAAAGGAGAATCAGAGACAAGCAATGGCAAGCAGGGATACACTCACCTTGACCACTATCACTCGCTCCTCAGTCGACCCATTACTGATTAATGTAGACGAACGCTCCTCCATGGACAGCCCCTTGCGAAATGTGATGGGAGGAGAGTCTTGCGTAGCGTGGGAGGAAGGAGGCGTATGAGGCAGAGATGAACATGTGCCATCCATCGAGTCTGCATCCGAGCGATCGGACAAGCTTGTGGCTATTGACAGTCTCTTCTTCTGACAAGCGGTAAGGTCAAAAAGAGACAAGCCAAGCTCAGGCAAGTTAACAGTAAAGCAACATTTACAGCTGATGTTTTGCATGGAACTCAAGGCAAAGCACATAATTCTCATGTAATCAAGTATGTAGCAATAAGTCTGTAATTATATAAAAAACATAATAGAGTCCTCTCAAAATATGTAATACAACAATAAATTATGGTCACAAAAATTGGAATGAGAACTACAGTACACATATCTGTGATTATAGTCCCCGTAAATTATTGAATCTTTCAACAAAACTAAAAACTTGAAAATAGTATATATTTCAGTGAAATTGTTAAAATGTATTAAAACAATAAGGGTGAAAGTACAACCTAACAAGAACACACTTGGGCATGTAACGAACATTGTCACAATTTAAAACTACTACAAACACCTACTAGCATTTGATTTGAAATTCCCAAGAACTTTACAGGTCACATACAGCTGCTCATTTGTAGATGATATTTTAATTAAAACACAAAAAAAAAACTTTTAATTAGTTGTTAAATTCCACAAAATCACCTAATTTTGATCTTTGACAGACTTTACAATTTTTATACACTTCTTGTAGGCCTTTTTGGTTACATGACTCCCCCAGTGTTTTTGCACAAGGCAATTAAAATAACAAAAGACAGGTTATAACAGTGATTCTGCAACTGATTTAGCGCTGCACTTAGCAATTCACATCAATATATTTAATCATACATACAGAGATAATCTTTCAATAGTGCTACAGATCAAGTTATGAATTGTTTTGGGAGGAGAACATTGTTTAGAATTGTTGAGTCAAAAACTTGAGTAATGCAAATGTTTTTAATTGTTATCAATGTGTGTGTGAAGCAAATGAGAGAGAATGCCATTTATGTAACACGTGAAAAATTGTAAAACTATAGTTGGACAAAAAACAAATAATCCTTCCCCATTTTCCTTCTACACATAGGGGAAGGCCACCTTCCCCTATCTCAGCACGGCTGGAAGGGTGGAAAACTACTTCTCAGCATTTGACTCCGTATTACACGAGTAAAAATGGAACTCACAAATTTTATTTAATTACGCATTCGTCATCAGATTTTGAAACACGTTAATTTTTTTTCAAATGTCTTTCAGACAAGCATAAAAATGTGTACTTGCAAGTTTATGTAACTAACTTGTGATTTGTTCTAGCCCAGTCTACGGGAAGCTAACAAAAATAAATACAAAAGTGCCGAGATGGTATTCTAGGACTTATTAACCCACTAAAATAGCAAAACCGGGAAGCAAAATAAAAAAAATAAAAAAATTATGTTACACGCTCATAAAAATTTTGCCACAACAAATAATGGACAAATATAAAGATACACTGTAAAACTTGGAACGTTTTTCTCACCATGTAAGATTGTGTGTTTTCCTCCACATAGCACCGCATGTAAAATTGTCTCCTTAATTAATTAATTAATTGTACCATTTTCTTACATTTACATATTGAAAAGTCAAACTTGTTTCCCTGTTTACCCTCTGCCAAATTCATTTGACTGTTGATTCTGAATTTCTTGTTGCAGCATTTGTTGCTTCAATGACGCATGTAAATTTAAACTGCTTTTTTTTTGTTCACTGAATTGCGATGCAGCTTTGTATACAATCTCTCGCGCTTGTCTCTGCAATAAGGGTGTACAAAGCATATTTACTATAATGTAAGGGTTCGTCTTTGAAAGATGTTTCTCGTTACCACAGCAACTCAGTTTCTATGCCCACGACCATTAGAAAGAGAAGGCCTTGATGGCTGAACTTTCATTTTAGGTGTATTAAATTTATTTGTTACGGCACAATATATTGATACTGATTATGAAATAATGTTAGACCACTATTTCCATAAACCCATATAGATGCTGGTTGGCTTAAGTTAAAAGTTATTGCCTCTATGCGTATGCCTCTGAACTAGTGCAGTGTCATTTCATCATGATCGTAGAACTTCAGAAATTGAAGCGGTGACCCTATAATTTTATTGGGCGCCCCTCTGTAGCAGGGGTCAATGCATGCCTCTGTTATAGCTTCACATTTATCCGGTTCGCATATTGTGAATACAGCAGTCTGAATAAGCAGTTTTTAAAGGCTGTTCATGTTAAACTGAGCACTTTTGAAAGCCCTGCTTTAAATCTAGATGTACGCACATTGTGTATCCTACCGCCTTGTGTAAAATTATCACTGCAATGGCCCCTATCACTTTATTGATGCGTCCATCAAGAGAAACCATGAAATAATTATAAAATTAAAGATTTTACAAATTCGCTACTTCTTACACTTGATGCAATAAAAAAACAGAATGTGAAAGAAATAATTTAATTAATAACCAATAAATGGTGGGTGGGTAGGTAGGTCCTTCATCCTGCATGAGTGAAATGTAAACTTGTTGGAACTCAGTCGTATATGAGAAAATAATACTTCTGCAAGCCCTACGTGGCTATAAAAGTGCACCTTGATAAGATGCCATTTCGTGCAACATGTTACAGTGGTTTTGCTTTCTCGAGTCATGTTACCATCTGTGGAATAGCAATTGCACAATGTATATTTGTAAACATTGCAACATAATACAAATTTTGTCACAAATGTTTTGTAGGGGAAAATTAAATCTGAATTTATTATATTTGTACGGAATCATGACGAACAATATTTACAGTAATACAAAAATTCAAAGCAGTCTATACTTGAAAAAATAATTATCCCTAATTTCTCATCAAAAACTTCAGATGCCGTCTATACACGCACATAACATACACATATCAAAATGCGGTATTCTTAAACAAAATGTTTACTGCAGCAATTGTTTCTAAGCCTGTTTGAATGTTTTAAACAAAGTAAAAAGCGGCCTTTAAAAATTTGAAGAAAGACATTTTGTGTATTGAGAAACAAGGAAAAATGAAACCAATAAAAAAAAAATTGAAGGTATTTGTCAACGAAGCAGTTATCAGAGTAATTTTTTATAATCTTGTTTTGTAAAACGTGTGCAATAAAAGTTATAGCGAATGTTGCTCTGCCACACATTGAGTGTTAAAAGAAGAGAACTCATCAACAGGGCTACAACATTCATTATAGCCAGAGGCTGGCACCATTGCTGGCACTGTCATAGCACCAGCAGTTGCACTGGTTCATTGTAGCGATGGCCCTAAGTGGTGAGATAAGCTAACAAGCAGGACATGACTAGAGCACTCACCAGGTTGGTCTCCTCCTCCGCCAGCCACCGGCTATCCTCCTCTGATTCCCGCTGCTGCTGCCGGAGCCTCTGTTCCAGCAGCAGCTGCTCCGCATCCAGCTCCTCATCGTCTGGCTGTGGGCTGTCCTGTACACCCACACACAATGCTCACACTTGATCCACGTCTGCAGACCACCACTCTCTATTCCGCATGCGTATCACAACCCTCACCAAGTGCATACCAAATCAGCAGGAAACAACATGCAGCCTGAATTAAACTTATTTGAAGGTGGTCATGATTTTACTATAGCAAAATCCATTTTTACACTTTTCAGGAATTGGGGAAAGAATCTGTGTGGGGGTGCTGAAAGGTGCAATCTACAAGGACACAATTTGTGTGCAAGATTTTTAGCAGTGTGGGTGTGCAAAAGATGACCACGACAAGCATATTAGATATCTCATCCTAGCCTTATGTGCAAAGCACTAAACAGGCATGCTGTCTTTCATTAGCAACTCAACACTACTGCACATTCCTACACTATTTTAATTTAAAATTATGCTGTTTACCTATTTAAAAGTAAAAGGTAAATTTAAAAACTCAAAGTTAAAAATAACAGTTTTTAAAATCATTTTTCACTGAAAATATTTGTGTGTTAACTGTTAATACTTTCACAATTAGCATATTAAGCATGGTTTAATTTAACAGACTTACTTTTTTTTTTTTGTCATTTTTCATAGTATATGCATTTCTATTCCTCAATATATGCATATTATATGGTTAGAAAGTTTGAAATATGTTCTTTTCAGTCATATATTACATAATATGTTTTATTTAGTACCTTATGTGTAAATATTTATTAAAATATAATTTTTTTAGGTTTAAAAATTTTTTTTTACACACTAGCAGAAACATAGTGAAAATAAACAGTTTGCCATTATTTTAAAACATAGCAAAATACAAAACATACAAAAATAAGACATAGAATATACAGTAAACAGTCACATATAATTGACATACATAAGGTAATCAATATCAATATAACACTACATATGACGCTCTTGGGCACAGTCTAAGGTACGTTACGGAAGTAGCAAGTTTTTATTGTGCAGGCTCGTCACACAGGGGTTAGGCGGCTGGCCCAGGATGAGCTGGCTTGGGCTGGCATTTACGACCTTGTTAATCATTTGCGGAGGGCAAAGAGGATCGTCGGAATGTGCTGCTCCCAGTGGTGGTGATCATTGCACACACAGATTCTGAGGCTCTTCTTGAGTTCTTGGTTCCTCCACTCAGTGGGGTTGACCTGCAGGTGGTATGGCGGGGGGGGGGGGGGGAGGAGGTCCAGGTCTCTACTACTGCGTGTTGCATGCTTTCTGCCAGCGTTGGCGGGTACCTTCAGTGGGGGGAAGATCTCTGATCTTCCGTAAGACATTGGCTTCCTGACTGGGAAGTGGAAAGGCCTCTAACCAACGTGAGAAGAGGTCAGTTACCTCGGGTGCTTCTGGGATAGGGGCTAATCCAGTCTGCTGCTAGCTGCTGATTCCAGGCGGTATGCGTTCGATGGGGCTTCAAGGCTGGCAGGGGTACTGGGTAAGCCTTGCCTTGGCAGCAGGCCTCACAGCTGTTGACGTACTGCCGGAGGTTGCAGCTCATCCCGTCCCATACATAGTGTGTTTCCAAGTCTCTTAAAGTTGCTTTGATCCCTTGGGGGTCATGAAAATGGCGGCAGAGGTCTGCCCTTAGGTCTTTTGGTGTCCATATCTGCCAGTATGCCCCAGCTTGTTTGGTCCAAGAACAAACTGTATCATCTTGGAGCTTGAAGGGCTTAGGGTAATTCTGGAGGAGCCTCTGGATATCTGGTTCTTGCTGCTGGTGATAGGTGATGCGGTATTTAATTAGCTGGAGCTGAAGTAGCCGGATGTGTTCCTCGGGACTGCGGTCAGGCGCAGGGGGTGAGACCATTTTCTCCCATTCCTCTTCCGCCTTGTCTTCTCCATCAAGGTCTGGCTGGCGTGACGGCATTGGGTTTGTCGTTTGTCTTCACCAGGCAGTGCTGAACTTCAAAGTCAAATTCTGTGAGAAACATCTTCTACCGCCTGTGCTTTGCCTCTGAACTTCATGACTCCCGGAGCCACTGCAGCACTTTACTGTCAGTGCGGTGAATAAATTTCTTGCCCTCAAAATGGTAGCTGCATTTCCTTATAGCCCAAATGACTGCGAGGCATTCATGCTCACTTATATAGTACTGCTGTTCTGTGGCGTTAAGTGGGTCCTGGCATATGCAATTACTTGCGGGTGCCCTTATGCATCCTCCTGGTATAAAATTGCTTCAAGACCGGTCTGGAGTATGACGGCGCTGTCTCCCTGTGGGCGGTGCAATAGTGAGATGTGGTGGAAGCTTTCCTTGAGGGCCTGGAAAGCTTGATGTTCGGATTCCCATTTCCAGCGAGCTTCTTTCTTCAGGAGCGGGTGTAGGAGGGCCACTTGGTTGGCAATGTAAGGCACAAAGTCACATAGACAGTTGCAAAGCCCAAAGAAGCTATACAACTGTCTCTTCATTGAGCGTTCTTTGGCCTCTTCAATGGCTCTTAACGAGGCTTGCAGGTAGTTTCCTTCTGGTGACACAGCGTGACCTAAGTAGTCAATCTACATCTTGCCAAAGTGACTCTTTGACAGTTTGCAGGTCAGACCATGTAGTTCTAAGGGCTCCAGGACTCACTGTAAGTTCCCGCAGTGCTCCTCCCAGGTCTTAGAAATGACGCATGTCGCACTCCTGCACATTGCACATGCAATCTCTACTTTTCGACTTTGCCCCATCATCGAGCAAATAATCTTGTCCTGGAATCTATGGAAAGTACAAAACATCAAAATAAGACTGTAAAGAAAGAATTTATAATTGACAATTATACCAAAGACAACACTGATTTCACATGAAAAACATGTTACACACTTTTTTCTCCTTTCGGTCCATTCACCTCTTGTTTAGAGTTTTAATCGAGCCATAGTTCCTTGTCTTCCTACTGAATGAGCACAACTGCAATTTGTATACCAAATAAAATGAGGATCTCCAAACCCAACTTCAAGCTAATACCAGACACAAAAATCTACTATAAGATTTTGACACGTACCCTGAAATTAACAGAACACATGCCAAAAGTCTCTCCTTTCAAGTAGCAGTTTTCACTTTGACTTGGACATCTACAAATATTATGGAGCACTTAATATGTCCAACTGTAAGTAGTACTTGCATTTTTTTAAGTACTTAACATCTTATTTTGACAATTTTTACCATTTTATTTATTCTCAAGTTGTTACATTCTTTTGCATCAAGTACTGTAATGTACCATGAAACATACAACACCAAAGAAACCAAACATTTAACACACAATACACATGCAACAATTTTCAACACTTGTAGCGGTTATAACGTGCAACACAATTAAGAACTCTGGCAATATTACTTATTTACAGTAGCACTTAATAAAACCACAAAACCAAAGAGATGCCAAGTAAAAAATAAGACCATACATCATCTGTCAAAATTAAATGATAATGTTAAAAACATAAAATTTCAAGGGCCTATCCATGCCATAAGTAACAAAAAAAATGAAGCAAAATTTTTATGTGTGAAAATTTAGTCAATAGTTAGTGCAGTCTTCCATTCCAAGTCATGCACTTGAAGGCATGCTGTGATTCTGCAAAAGTTGAAAAACAATTGTTACATGGCAAATATATTAAATTTTGAGTAACTGTTAAACACGCTGCAAGATCTCTGTAACACAATGGTTTTCTGCAAAGATCACTTTGCTCAAAAACAAATCAAAGCACCAAGTATCATAACATTTGTTGCCAGCCACAAACTACCTAAGAATGTTACAAAGATGGGAACAAAAAATAGAAAAACCTTAATAACTTTTGCTTTCTGCTCCTCCCAGACACAAATGTTCTCAACATCACTGAGCTACTCACTGTTTGGCTTTGGCCAGATTATCTTTGGGAAAAGACATTCCAAGTTCACTGCAATCTACCAAAGCTAAGTTTGTTTATAACATGTAGAAGCTATAGTCTCGATACTCCAAGTCATGGAGCGGACTGAGGTGCATACTTATTCAATCACTGGTGCAAATTATCAGGACACAACCCAGTCCATACATGGTATGGAAAACCTGTCTGAGAACCAGCTGCATTAAACATTGCATGATGTAAGGACAGAACCTGGTACCAAAAGGGTACATTTGGCATGTCACATCCCAGCAGGACCCTACTTCTTCCCTCTATGCTGGGTGTCGATGCTATACACAAAGAAGATTGAGATAACGTGAGATGTTCTGCACAGGGTTATTATATACTGCACTACTCACTGCAACTACCATAGAGTTAACAGCTTCCCACCAGATCATCCAGTGGATACTGAGCCTTCAAGGGACTGCCAAAGAAGCCATACCACAACACAGATCTGTTGCATATCTCAAGATTAGCATTAATGCAGATACAAGAAGCATCCACAATGAGGGTGCTACTGAAGTTGATGAGACATTGAAGCAAGAACAGCATACCAGGATATCTGCCCGAGCCCCACTCAGAGGCACCTCTAACGGCGATGCAGGCCTAGCCCAGTCACACTGGTTCACAAGAGAGATTTGGGTTGTGCTAGCAGCAGCGTTCTTCAGCACCAACAGAGGTGAAGAAATATATGAAGATGGAGCACCAGTGAATTTGCAATAGTGGGGAGAAAGACATAATCAGAGGGGGAGGGGGAAGTCGATGGCCAATGGCAATGTCTGCCACTTTTCCCACATGCATAAATCAAGGTCTCCCCTTGCCAGGATTTAATTTTTTTTTTCACCATGGTGAAACGTGAATGGTCTACCCACTACACAACCCAGCCCCATCAAACACATTCAGTAAATGAGCAAAGTTAACATCAATCTCTATGCCTCCTCACAAACAAGTCCAGCCAGGGCCACAATAATCTATGAGCCCTGCATGGTTTTATGTATTCTGGCCGTTAGCTACAAAACCTCTAAAACCACTGGGCAGATCCACTCACCAATGTATATTTACTTCTATTTCTCTTCATGCTCCATTATCTTGCAACACTCATCTACTAAATGCAAATTTTAGTTTCTGAAATGCCCTGCACGTAAACTGTTACCTGCAGAAGACGCGCTCTGAAAACCCCAATTTTGATAGTAACTAATATGTATATTTCCCATAAAATCCCTACAGCAATCACAACCGTACGCACTTCTTGCATTACTGCGTGTGTGTATTCGGCAGCACTCATCACGCTTGAGAAGGCGTGTTGGTTTGTGCATTAAGTGTCTTGTGTAACACATAATTTGTACCATTTAATGCACATACAAGCATTAAAGACTATGGTACTTAATGCCCCAGAGTTAGACAACATTTCGTGATTTTATTTCAACCTCAAGTTCATTTTTAAAGTGTAAGCCTTTGGTATTATTGTTTAATTTTTTGTAAACACGCAGTTAACAAAAATGCATATTTAAACCCTATTGTACACAAAATGTTTAATACGTAGCATTCAAAGAACTATATGATCGAGAATAGGCATTTTATTTAAAATAAAATTACAAAGACATATCATATTTTAGGCCTTCAAGTATTTTCTGGTGCAAACATTGAAGTTCCTAGACACTGCATATTCCTTTTAATCAGTATCATATGAACATATTTGGAATACAATTTGTTAGACAAAATAATTTTAAGATTTAACTGATAAAATAAGAGTATTTTTGGTAATCGAGTTTTATTTCATGTCTTAACTTTATTTCAATGTTATGCAGTATATTTAACATGCATTTCAGTGTATATACAGTATACCATAATATTGTCTCTACTTATAATAAATTGACATGTGCCGCTTTCCAGTATTACAACTAAACGACTACAACTCATTAACCATCACGTATTTTACATAACCCGAGGAAGGGTCGAACCCAGAGTAATTCATACGTGCCTACAGGATCACTCTCAGCCTAGTGAGTGTTAATAGACATGTGAATAAAACCAAGCAACGCCATTCACAAGTGCCGTTTAGATAGCTAGTATCTTGGAAGGTGATTCTAGACATGTGAATAAGATATTGCGAAAGCCGTCACGACGCATGCCCCCACTCCCCACGTGCACTCCAAGAGCCAAGTCATCACCTGCCACGAAGCATACCGAGCGCAGTCAAAGCTTGCTGAAGCCAAGTGCCGGGCAGAGGGTAGAAACCCCCACCCCGGCCTCACACTAGAGGGATGTCACACCTCCCACCCCAGTCCGGTGAGGACATACCTAGCGCACTATAAGGACCATGTGTGGCCGAAGATAGGAGTTATCTTCTCCAGTAGCTCGACTCAACACTTTGTGTGCTGGGGCTCTCTAACGACTGCCAGGCCTTCTAGACCTTCAGCTGCCACCGTCAGTTACCAGGAGCTTCTGCAGCCTCTACCACTAGCTACCAGAAGTTCCATTGGCTTCGAACCCACCATTTGCATCTACCAGACGCTCTCCATCAGCAAGCCTGCATACACCATCACACCTTCCGTTGCCGTTCCTCCTGGTTCAGCTGCCACCTCTACTTGCTGGTAGAGACTACTACACCCACTGCCCTTAAAAATAGTAGCCTCCTTATGTAAAGTCTCTTCTAAAAGTCCCTTGGTTAGAGTAACTGCGACTGAGTTGTTTTCATAGCCACCAAAGTCATTCACCATCTTAATTAGTCCAGGAGCAGGTCACCTACACCTATTTACCGTAGGTTATTTCCGTATCATACACTGCTTGGTTAGGAGGGAGTACGCATCACCGTATTTATTATTCCTAATAAATATGTCTTGTTCCTATCCTGATAGTTTCTGTTCTACAGGTAATACCTACGATCACTAGAAACTATATCTCCGTACGACATCAACCCAAACCGGGTGTTAAGAGTGTACGAACCATAGAGTAGGGCTGGAGATTCCCTTCAGGAATCTGTACGTCAGAACACACACCAACTTTCGACGGACACCTGTTCTATACACGTCGGTGGATAGAAAGGTAGAGCTACCATCACTAGGTACTCATCCAAGAGGGGCGAAACAGTCAGTCCATGTTGTACTGCCACTGGAGCGCTTATGGTGCTGGAAGGACTATTTGCCTAAGTCTGAAGGCCTAAACCCTGTTGTGACCACACCTAGTAGTAGTATGAAGATGGCCCAAACAGTTCACCGCTACAGGTTCGTGCGCCAGAGGTGCGGGGATGATTGGAGCACCGGACTCGTGCCATCAACCACTACTGGAACTACACCCAGCTAGGGTTCTGTCTCGAGTTCACACTGATCGAAAGTATACTTAACTATCGAGACCTCTATGCCTTTCAGGAAAAAGCGTAGATCTCAGAGGAAGAAGCAAAAGGCGACATATACCGCCGCCAAGCGAGTGTACATAACTGACCCATCTGCACTTAGCAGAGAAGCCAACCAGCCAACATCAAAACCCAAAACCGAAGACTCAAGCACACCGTGGTAAGACAGGTATACAGAGCCGAGCCAGTGTTCCAGTCTGACACATTGTTGCACCCGCTAGTGCTGATTGTGTACCCCGCTGCCAACCTACACGTCCGGTGTTAGTTTCTAGCCAGAAGCTCACCAATAATTAATAACATCGGTTATAACCAGAGCGGGCCTGACCTACCGCAAACAAACCACGTTGACCGTGTCACAGTTCCATAAGACGACACACGTCAAATGAACACTTTTGCCTGAAAGATGCACTCTTAGTTATACTGTTACTGTTCACAAAATGCACTTTAAATCTTGACTCCACTTAACATGAATTTACTGAGTAAAAGAATTTCTTGGACCTTCATCTCCTGGCTGAGTTAGGAGATTACTTACTTTACCTTGAAATTTAACTCTTTTCAAAGGGTCAGAATAGAAAAACCATAAAATATGAAATCTAGCAACACTTTTCAACTCGGGGATCAGCTTATATTTTATTGTTCTAGCTGTTTTTGTTTTATTGTTCTTCCTGCCTACTGGAACTGAGGACATAATTAAACGTCAAACTTTTAGGAATGGAAGAATTAATTGCCAAACAGTTATAAACTCACATAGTTAATGAGTTAATGCAGTTACCGTTTTGACTGAATGTTACTTCGATATGATGGTATGGAATTAATAATTTTTGGAAATTTTAATCTACAGAAATTAGGTTAGGTTAGTTGAAACTTCCCATAAGGGCGGGAAAAAAATTGCGAGATGTTTTCACAATCATACATTTTCCGGAAAAGCCGCTACGTATAAACATTTATTAACTCGTGAAGATTACCTCATAAACTCTATTGCACAAAAAATTTACATGTTAACCCAAATCAAAACACACATCCATTTCCTTTAGTGAACTGAACCTGTGGAACCTACAGTGCCATTTAAGCATGCTGTAATTGCACTAGGAAGTGCATCAACAGTCAAAAGTACGTGTAACATGCTTTTATGGAAAAGTGCAAATCTTCAACTGCAGGCAGTGCAAAAGATAAATAAAATGAATCCAAACATCAAAGGTGTCATGCAGTATACAGTCCAAGTGACAGGAAGGCATTCAGGAAACGTTGATCAATAAACCATCTCCAAACCTGAACCACATCACCACCACCACCACCACGCTCGTCATCATCAGCATTAATCACACTGCTGGCAAGTGAAGGCTGGCCAGAACACGCCTCTACCTCTGCCCCGTAGGACGAGGTGAAGGAAGCAGACGAGATCGTAGCCCCGTCACTCGCCATAGAGGACACCAGTGAAGCAGACATGGGCCCTTCACCCCCTGCCAAGGAAGAATTGGATAGCGAGCTGGGAGGCGAGGGAAATGACACGCCAGGGTGATGCGGCATCTCTTTGGCTTTGGGTTTGGCCTTTCGCAGCACAGGAGAAGCGGTACAGGACGAAGGGGAAGAAACGCTGATGCTGGCAGCGGTAGTTGGGATGGAACTGGGCGAGACTGTAGGAGACTGGTTGGCGGAGGCAGGATTGGACGTCCTGGCGGCCACTTTCTTGGACACGCCATAGATGGGTGGCTGTGCGGGAGAAGGGGACACGCTAGATGGCTGGGTTGTGGATATGTTCTTCTCAAAATCTACCGCTAGCGTGTTGAAGCCGGTGGCTGGGGTGGTGTACACCGAAGGGCTGATCCCTCGCGACTCGTTCTCTCGCAGTAATTGCACCAGCACCTCTGGGTTCTGGGCGACTATGTAGGTGGTGGGGGCTGGAGTTATACCACCATTCTCCAGTGAGCCGGCAATTGATGCAAGTGATGTGGAGTCTGCTCCCATGACAGGGAAACGAGCAGGCTTTGGTGGTGGAGGGTCATCTGAACCTGATGAACCTAAAAAATACATCTTATGCTCGTTTTTTGTATGTACCACTGTTATTACTATCAACATCAAGGTTCTTAAATTACCCTACTTATTGAAACATTAAAGAGACTGGCAAACTGTAGAACCATTACTTTTATGCTAAAGCCGCAACAAAATTAATTTTTACTCTGGTCAATATCTCTTGAGCTATGGGCGACATAACCAACAAACAATACAGAAAAGAAAAAAATTTAAGGCTAAAATTCAGTCTTGAATTTTTGTGAAATTTCCTTACTTGAAATATCTCTACTGTGTGTGCATACATGTGTGTAATTATATGTTTAAATACAGTACTATGTATTTCACTTTAAGAATGTTGTAAGTTATTAAAATTTTTATTGGATCGTGAAAAACTAAATTTTAAAATTTGCAACTGTGAAAAATTAAACAATGAAGTTATTTATTAACGTTTTTAGTCAATATAAAACATATAGGTAAGCAACTGAACCTTTATAATAGATCCTAAGCCAAAAGCAATAATGAAAATTACAACAAACTATTACGGCACACTAGCATTCTTAAAATTACAGCACATACATACACTATCTTGTATTCTGTAATACCAATAATAAAGACAGACTAACGCAACTCACCCCAGGACATGGCCTGCACCCTCCTGTTTTCCCTCCGCATGGTCTCCTGCTGCTGGTGTCGTTCCTCCAGCAGGATCTCACTGTAAACAACCAAAAATAAAGTATATACTGGCATATTTCACACCGATGCATTATTCCCACATTATAATGCCATTTTGCGATAGGGTGGGAATAGGCCACTAGGCTAATGATTACATTATAAAAAGTAGACAGAATGGACAAGTACTCACAGGGCGAAACAAACAAAAGTCACATGAAAACTTCAACCACAGATCCTCAAACTAAGATCAGTAACTCGGACATCCCTCCGGTTGTCCCCTACCATGAATACATGGACATTCTTGGAATCATTCTCAACTGCAAGCACATAATTCTGGCCTCAATCACCACTCACTCAAAACTTGTCCTCCAAACCACCCAGATTGGTCTTCAAACGACCCCCCAACCTTAGAAACAAACAGATGCACCCCAAACTGCTAACCAATGCTCCACCTCCTTGAGCAGCAGGCTCACCAACCAGACGTATCCTTTCCAGGGTAGCTGCAACTGTGCAACAGAAAATCTCATCTACCAGCTACAGTTCACTGCGATGCAGAGTACATTAGTTTAACTACCAACATTCTCAGACAGAGAATGAATGGCCATAGCGTGGACACCAAACAAGCCATAGCTGGGGTGGATGTACATTTGCAGGAGAAGCCAGTTGCAACACATGCAGTATCTCACAACCAGAACTTGGACTCCTGGTACACAACCAGAGTGGTGAAGGCCCTACCACCTTATAATAATAGTGCAGAACTGCGATTCTGTGAACTGGCACACAAATACATCATTAAATCTAGATAGACACCTAGCTTAAACATAAGATAACCCCTCTGCCACATAAAAAAATTTCCACCTCCCCCTAGTTTGCCTCCTGGCTGCTAGGTTAACTGTTTGCCAACCACAACTCAACAGACTGCCGTTACTTCCACTCGCGCCTAAAGAAGCTGGCCTAGCTAGTGAAACATTGCGCGACTGTGGATCCGCATGGAAAATGTGTTCATCTGACATTTGTTTGTGTGTGTGTGTGTGTGTGAATCCACTAATACTGCTCCTGACCTGTGAGTACTTGTGTACTTGTTCATTCTGTCTACTTTTTATAATGAAAAATCATTTTGGGCATATTTCTCACATTCTTTGATTTCGCAACGCTGCATTAGCAACATCATGATGTCTGGAACTCATGTGTGTCTGTAGTTGTTTCCCACTTCCTTAAGCATCAACCGTGGTAACGTCACTTCTATCTGTTATCAGTCTACGGATCCACGTGCTTCTGTTGCAAACCAAACTCTCAGTTTTATAAGAGGAAATTTGCAAGTAGCAGTGCTATGGAATTGTGACATTCTGTGCAATTCTGTGTTGTGCGAATGCACACTGGGGAGATACATCAATAATACAACTGCATTTACACTTAATGTTACTAATTATGCAGAGCAAAATCAGGGCGTAAATCCATTGTGTCCGAATTTGTAACAGATCCAGAAAAACTGTTATTAAACCGAAAACAGGAAAACTTCTTAATGTTGAAGTGGAACTTCTGCACTATGTAAGGGATGTAACACATGTCGTATCTCTAGTCTAATGCCACTTTTTAAAAATACTGAATGCCACTATTGTAAATGCACACACGTGCCTGTGTTCATGTTACATGTTTATGCTGACGCATGACGCTTTTTCAATAATGGAGATTCGACAACTTCTGCTCCATCCTTAGGTCAGTTTGCTTCAGAATTGGAAGTTAACATTTTCATTTGTCCCGACGTAAAGTGAGATTGTACTCTGCCGTGCAGATTGCTTTATTCACCAGCCCACCCTAACAATGCTTAGATGCAACGAGTTATTTTATTCTTCACTAGATAACACTAGTAGGAGTATTGTTTGTCTTTGCTTTTCTTCCCTTCCAGCTGGCCAGTGACGTCACAGTCATCAGTCATGCATTTGCAATCCCCTGCTTTGTGACCACCCCCTCACCCTAGTCACACCAGCCAATCAGCAACCTAAAATTAGTATAAAAGGAGAGAGAGCCCACGTCTCTTGGCCAGTCTTCAGTTGTCTAGCACCAGCCTGAATGGCCAGTCTTCTCTTAATAGCGCCCCAGTCGCTCACAATTGACCAGATTGCTCAGCCTTCATCCCAGAGCTAGCCGCTCAGGTCTCTGACCACTTGACCATTGTTTAAGCGTCTCTTACGATAGGGTTTGCTTCCAGTGCTAGCCGCACAGAAAGTTAAAGTTACGTTAGTCAGGAACCCTCCCAAGCTTTGTCCCTCGCATACCCACTCACCCCCGTAGTACACGGAAGTGTCTGCAGGTTGATCTTTCCGCAAGTTCTTTTTACGACTAATCCTGAACACGCCTTGCTTAGTAAACCTAGCTTTGTGTCAGCCCAGAGCACAACATTGTTGTACACGTACCACACGTTTCAATAATGCAAGAGAAGATCATTTAGTGACACAAAGCATCACAATCCTCAAGTTTATCACTGGTTACCTCTACTGGACTATATTGAACTGTACACTAGCATCCCTGCCAAGACTCATGTCGCTGACCCGGAGTTAGGGTGCATTCACGACATGTCTTTCCATTACCAAAAATATACGTGGGTCGGCTTTTACTTTGAGTTCTTTCCTGTAGATGTAGCACCTTTCTGTAGTTATCCTCACGTAACAATACTTCGGGTGATCCTGGGAAACTTATTCAAACGAGCCAGAACACATAGTTTACACACACTCACTAACTTGAGTCATCTTGTCAGCTCTGTGTCCGTCGGCCTCTCCACTGCGGAGCACCGCCAAAAGAGAGACATTCCAGACTGAGAAGACTCGGTCAAGCTCACACACTCATGTACGACCTTGGATATGTGAGGTCTGAACCTCCAGCGTGTACTGCACCGTTGTGCCAGATGCAGGAATTAAGGTGTCCGCCAGTCTCTGGCCTACACATGGTGCTTACACGCAAGTTGAGCACACACAACCTGCTGTATTGTTGCAGTAGCAGAAGGATAAGTCCACTTCCTGATGCCCTATTCCAAAAGGAGGGGTCTCATGAAAAAGGTGCAGCAGATTCTCCTGGCTTCTGGCTGTCAGCACGAGTTGGAAGCCTGGTCTGGTAGCCTCCCTAGCTAGCTTAGAACCATGAGCACAGGCCTAGGCACTTCGAAATCTGCAAGACCCAGTGGAGATTGAAATTCCCAGAGAAGCAAGGTTCGACGGAATACGCTTGGTGGGTGATAGAGCATCTGAACCAACCTGAACAACTCCTACACCAGTCGTCGCATATTTGGTTCCAGCCATTCTGCATCCTACATCTTATCCATCACTGTCATTCACACCTTCCTTCGCAACTGCACGTTCACCTGCTACTCACCCTACTAGTGCAGCTCCTGTGACACGTCGCACAGGTATCGTTGCAAAGCTGGTTGCACCATGATACAACCTGTACCAGACTTTGTGCCCTGCCAAATAGCAACCAGGCCCGTCCTGTTTAACGGGAAAGCTCCCATACCCTGTCAGGACTAAGTCCCCAGTTTCATTAGGAGCGCTTGGCTTAGCCCCTATCTAAAGAAGGTGGACACATCCTACTGACCTAGATAAGTGTGTATATATTCCCGATACACCACGTGTCAATGCTTAATTTAGTCAATTTATTCTTGAAAATAATTCTAATTATTGTTATGACAGATACAGTATACACAATTAAAATGTCACCACACACATGCCTCTGAATACTCATAATTTAGGCACCCTATTGTTTCAACACCATAATCCTATAAATAATGCAAGAATTATCTCAGTAAATACAATAAACTTGAGCACGTGTGACACAATGGTCGGACCACTATGAATTAGGTTTGATTCCCCACGGAGTTAATACCGGATATTTTGTATGTGTGAATTGTGGATGTTCCTGTACTCCTGTTTTCTCCTTTGCTTTCTGTATCAAACGTGCTTCTCCCCGAAAGGTGCTAAAGACCTCAGCTGTTAAGTGCTATCCAAATTTTTCTCAAGTCACTCTCAATGAAATAGTAGCAGTTAGACAAACACTAATAAGGCTACCCACTAATCATTATGATCATATTCAAATCAACCAGTAAAATACAACATAAATATTCACTGCACTCACTCACAGAAAACTGCTTACTGTAAACAATAAAATGATGTATGTAAATGCAGTGGTTGCAACTTACCGCACCACCACAAAGCTGGAGGGCTGCAGTAGTCTTCATGCATTTAGTGGAATAATTAATTTTAATTTATGTATAATAGTCAGCTTGAATTCCATCTGGTATAAAACTATGTATAAACTACTAACGAGAAGCATACAAATTTAGGGCTTGATTTCATAAAGCAGATTCTCTGAGAGAGCAATTTCCTAGGTTGCATGGCAGAAGTTATCGTGCAGAGAATTGGGAGAGGTGCAAGTTTTTTTTTTGCAAAGTTAGCTAACCTTTCTAGTGAACTAAATATAGTAACTAGTTATATTTTCTAGGTTTTTATTACTACATATCCTTAATGCTAAATAACTTTACAATTTTTTACCCAAAAAACTCTCAATGATTTCGAAATTTAAAATTTCACCAGATTTTATTAAAACAATATTGCCATTCTTAAAATATCTGGGAAAGTACCGCTACCAGATTTAACTCTGTAATCCCAGGTATATTAACAAACAAAAGACTTCACAAAACGTAATATATGAAAATTGGCACATCACCTATGTGATAATAATTATGATATTACAATATTAATAACTAATATTTAATTTCAGAACATAATTTTCTATATGTAATTCTAGAACGAGTAGGTCTGAGAACCGTAATTTTACACAGTACTAGGCAGGTGGCACTATTCCAAGACACTTGCAATACTCGTGAAGAGAAAGAAAGGGACATACTTGAGCACCTCCTTAATCTCCTTGAAGCTCGGCCTCTTGGATGGCTCATAGCACCAGCATTGCGACATGAGGCTGTACAGTCGTGGGGGACAGTTGGCTGGGAGAGCCAGTCGTTCGCCGTTCTCTATCTTCCCTATCACATCGTTGTTCTTTACACCTTGGAATGGCTTCACTCCCAACATCAATATTTCCCACATGCATACTCCTGCAAAGCAAGCAAACATGACATGTCCTAGCATTCTGAAGGCAATGGAATTTCTAACTAGAGGACTTCAAACCACATGAACACCTAACAACAACTCAAATTTCATCACTTGTTCCACACTCCCGACTACACATACATGCCCCTGACTCCTTGGAAATAATTACTACAGAGGACATCATGTTTATTTACTAAATACAAAAGAGAAAAAAAAGAAACTAATTTAATTTTTATTTGCTGTAAGTCACCATCAATGGCTTATGGCTCAACCCATGCCCAGTTTCCAGAGATTTAGGAACGCGCATGATGTAAATGTAAATGCCTTTAAAATAAAAAAAATACAAATCTTCACTGTACAGATTTAGAATGGTAGAAAAGCTGAACCGGAGTATCAACACCGCATAAATTTTACTATGAATATTACCACACAAGATGTATTAAGTAGAAAGAAAAGAATTGGCATAAATTAAGTGGGAAATATATGGAACACTTCCTACCTAAACTGAACATTAAGGGAGATATAAATCTTTGAATATCAAAAGGAGACAACTCAGCAGATATGGGCCGGAACTAGATGAGATTTTGCTTGAGTTGGGGGGGTTACTACCAACACATCTCACACCCATTATAGTGGCTGTGCACTCTGTCCTTCCTTGACCTGGTGAACACAATATCCGGCAGCTTACACGCTAAAGGGAAACAGTGTTGCACGTAACCCTCCTCACCAACCTGTCTGTTCCACCATGTAATACCTGCGGGGACAGAGAAGCGAACGCCGAGGAAAACGTCCAACCCAGTTCAGTCTCATACAAGAGGGGAGTATGGAAACTTGCTTGATGATCTTCAAGGACCTCCTTCCCCACTCCTGCTACTTACCATCCAGTTCCTCTTGCTACCCCTTCCCTATGCCTTACTTCAGACAAGTAGAGAAAAAAAAAAAAGAATCGCGCCAAAGCAGCGCTGCAGGAACAAGGCCCATCCAACATAGACCAGTAGCAGGAGAACAGGGGTACGGCAAACACCCCCAGGGAGTCAGTTGCAGAGCCTCTACGCCCACCACAAGACCTGTTCTCTGTGCTCACCAAGCACCAAGATAGGGTAAACGAAATCTTGGTTCCAATGCTACAAACCCAAACTACACTAGGCACAAGGCGTCCACACAACAAAATTAACTGTAACCCCCTCCCCACACTCTGGTTTATCGCCCACCCTATATGCCATCTGGGGTGAGTATCACTGCAAGCATGATAAGGTTGTACAAGGCATCCCATCATGCAGTATGCTGTCATAGTGTGAGGTGGGGGTGTGGCTCAACAAATTTATGAAATGAACCGTTCACAAAAAATTACACAAAATAATTATGCAATTAATACAAGCAGGTGACAACCAATACCTATTTAATTCGAATAGCTGAGGGTAGCTCAGAAACATTCCACATAAAGTTTTGACAAAAGAATATTTGACATTGTCATTTTTCAAACTACCATTTTATTCACCACTACTAAATGTGTGAATATGTAACCAAAGAAGATTAAAATGAAGCCTTCTAATAAATGACTGGTAACAGTGGTAGAAATACAGCAATACAGTTTAGAGAACACAAATTTCATTACAATTTAGGTTGAAACCATTGCACACTCACCAAACATCCACACGTCACTGGCTGTGGTGAACCGTCGAAAGTTGATAGACTCTGGCGACATCCACTTGATAGGGAGCTTGCCTTTCGAAGCCTTGTAATAACTCTGGTCCTCAACCCAGCGGCTAAGGCCAAAGTCAGCCAGCTTGACGCAGTTGTGAGAGGACACGAGCACATTACGTGCCGCTATGTCTCTGTTTTAACAACAATGCTAGTTTATGGTGGAGGTAACAACATAAGGAAAACATATACATGAAAGATGCCATATTTACTTGATTATAAACTGCACTTTTTCTTTTTTTTTTCAAAAATACCTAATATGAGGAAAACAACTGAGTAGCAGCTCCGAATTGGATAAAGACATTACATCATAAGCAAGTAGCACAGTTAAAACATTACAGTCAGAAATACACACATTCAATAATATACATCTAATGTAAAAAAACTACAAAAAAATGTGTGAGTGTTAAAATTTTTGAAGTTTTTGGGAGACGAAATATGCCAAGTCCAAAATCGAAGGTACTCGAACAACCCAGTACCATCAACTAGGATGACTTTGGCTCATTCTGTTCTCAAAACTGCGTAAACAGACCAACAGCTATAAGTTATTATTTTTCCAATATTTTTATTGAATAGAAGAGATTCTAATGAACAATTTTAACATCATATTTCAAAACTAAGAACAATTCCTAACATTCAAAACTTATTTTCAAAAAAATGGGAGTGTCTCGCCTCGACATGGGGTGACTTTGTCTAGCGGTATGACATAGTAGCTTGAATAATCATTTAGAAATACCGGTGAGACAATGTGACCCCATTTTTACTTTGCACAAATCAATCTAGTAGATAAATATTTGCATAGCTTTGAAACCCTTAATATTTTTTCTTCAAGGTAGCAAATCTACCTAATGGAATCCACAATCACAAGCTTGTTCCTTTGTACCATATGGGAGATAATGCCACTTGAATGTTTTCCCAAGTGGTGGGACAAAGTCACCTCATATAGACAAAGCCATCCCGGATGATGATACACAATGACGGCACTGACCTGTGCACAAACTTCTTGGACTCAAGGTAGGAGAGGGCAGTAGACAACTGGAAGGTGTAGAGCAGCAACGTTGCCAAGTCTAGCCTGTGTTTGTTGCTCTGCAGGTACGCCCTCAACTCTCCTAGTCTCGCAAGCTCCATCACTATCCAAATGGGGCTCTCCGAGCACACGCCTATCAGCTTGATTATATGAGGGTGGTCAAACTGCTGCATTATATCTGGAATACCATGGGTACCATTAATTAGTTTCAATGCTCTATCTCTTGCTACACTTTACATGATTTAAATATTTATAACTCATACTATCTACCGCCACACAATGCACATACCTACATCTGTGCACGTACACACCTCTCCTAACTAGTCAGTGGTGTCAAGGTAGGAAGTGCGAACAACTGGAGACCCCAATCGTACAAGGCACTGGACATTGATAATATGAAACACTGGGCTGTACACTGTACTTCTGCAAAATATACTTAACTATTTACACTATTACATGCAAATCATTATTATTCATAGTTTTCTGGCTTCCAGTCAAGTCTGCCTTTGTTCTGTGTCAAAGAAATACATAAAAATATATTAAATATATTTTAAGGATGATCACTGTATGTATAATTCCGAGACCAAAAGAAAAGATGTTATCAAATTAAAATACATATCGACGCGTGACAGGTTCAGGTTCAGATTCAGAATTGTATTCACTACGTCTCAAAGTGGATACTTTGTTAGTGTCTCCCGGATGACACTTTCAGGTGTGACTTGCATGCCATTTACTATTGGACAGTGACTCGACCTATATACACAGTGGGCCTCGTCGGTTACCGACTGGGTACAAAGTCATTTGCTGGTTAGGCAATGTGTCCAACGATGGGCTTAGATGTCTGTGGTTTACTCACTTCTATGTTTGAGTAGCTGACTGGTACTGCTGGTTTGCTGGCTGCTGTTGGTGGACTCGGAATTACCCCATGTGCTCCTGCAGCTGGAACTCCAGCAGGGACTGTCGAACGTCCTCAGTGGGCTGGGGTAGTGTCGGGTCTTCAACTACGGGCTGGATGCTCCAACAGGAACTTTCTCTCCCCTGGAGATGGCGGCGTAGTTGGGATAAGCAAATCCTGGAAGCTTCCGAGGCGGCTGAAATAGAGACTGGGAGGACGTCAGGGAGCTAGCCCCCACCGACTGATGGGCAGTTTGAGTTCATTGGCTAAGTGCCTTATTGGGTTGGGTGCAACCCCAGGTAGAGTGGTAGGCAGTAGTTGCATGTCGTTCCCTAACGTCCTTCCCACCTTTCTTGGTGAAGGGCATTAGGTTCAAGTACCTGGGTCTGGTAGATAGGAGCAGGTGACGTGCGTTCACAATCTAAGCGTTAAATTCCGTCTAGGCACACTAGAACGGCGCAGAGTACAACCTTATTTAACAACCAGCAACAGAAACGGTGCAGTGGTTGTAGAGTGGGTTCCCTTAGCGGTGCTCCAATAGCTTTGATGGGTAAGCCCCTTGAGCGGACAGGTCCGACCCAGATCCAACCAAACACTCCCTCCGGCAACACAAACAGTGCGGTGGGCAGGTGCAAACTGGTCTAGCGACTTATCCTCTCAAGCAGGGGTGTGACTAGTCGTTGTGGCTCTACCGTTCAATACAGCGTGTGTACAGAATGGGTGGCCATCGAATGGAGTGTGTTCTGACGTATGAATTCCCCTGTCCAGAATAACTCGTAGTTCTACACTAAACAGCAACTGGTATTGGCAAAACCAGGTGTACTGCTCCACTCTGCTGGACGTACGTGTTTACTATGGTAATCTGGACGGACATAAGGGAAAATGAGAGAGTAGGTTAGGTTCAAATTGAGTTTATTCCAAGAGGAATAAGACACGGTGGCCCATACTATCTCCTGTCTACCCAAAATTGACCAGAAGAAGTTAGCTACGCTGTCCAGGTGTAAGGGACCTGGTTCTAAACTAACTGAAGGCAGAATTGACTAGGTAGCTATTACGACTTTCCCTATCTGTGTACGCATGCCCTGATGGGGCTTACGTAGGCCCACGTCCTGAAGGGTGCGTGGGGTAGACATTGCCAGAAGCAAGCGACTTAGTGTGGTAGATATCTTCTGGAAGACTTTGCAGGGGGGATGGCTTCCAAAGTATTGCTGCAGACGGCAGTATGCTGACGATCCCTAGTAGAGCGATATTCAGTGACTGATAAGGATTCCGGCAAACTAGTGCGGTGAAGTTATCTGACCAGTTAGTGCAGCTCGTAGACGAGCCAATGAACGAACAACTGACGTTTCCAGCCTCTGCACGGGCATATATTTTGCTTCGACTGAGGGCATGTCGGCCCAGTGGTGGGGGGTGCTATGTGCACACATTTTCGGCGGAGCTAAGGGTGGACATTGTTTCCAAGCAAACTTTCTCGAATCACCCTTGCATTTCTTCAGAGTGGCAGCGATGGCAATTACTGAAACCAACTGTTGCCATTTCTGTGAGGAGAGGCAGCGTATTGCATGGCTTACTGGCTGGCGATATTGTTGAAATGTAGAATTCTGACACGTCTGTAACAACCTCTGGTCCAAGAAACATCCTGTAGGCGCTCCAGTAGTAATTTTAGCTTTCAAATCAAATTCATTGTTGCTTGTACAGAGGCGTATAGATAAAGCAAAGTCATTAATTCAAATACGTAGCCAGCAAGTGCCACATGTCAATACATACTCTCCCACATCAAACTCAATGAAAATTCTCGAGATAGTTCTTAAATGTCATGATGGCAAAGATGTTATAAAATAACTTTACAAACGTATCCTCAGCAGCCATTAACTTACTTATGGCACAATTTTATCAATGAGTATTTTCATTCGAAGAACTTAATAAGAATCAAGGTTTAAAAACTATAATTGCAAATAATCCATCTTATCAAATTTACATTCTCCACTTATTTGATTTCAGCAAAATCACAATTCATATGAAACACCTGCATACATACATTAAGAGAGAAATACTCACAAGCTTCTTCAAGAAACTTCTCCGCTGTAGCGAGGTCAGCATCTGCCTTGCAAGTTTTCACTGCAACAGGTATAAGCTGGTTGTCTCGACCTTTGTACGTTCCTTTGTGCACGTCCCCAAACTGGCCCTCGCCAATGATCTCATTCAATTCCACCTGGTTCCGCACCAGTTCATAGTCACGTGCTGGAAAAACATGTATAAACACTACGTATTACATAGCTGCTGCATCATCAACTCCTAGTTTTATTATGAAGCAAAAATAAAGGGTGGGGAAGGGAAAACTGACACATGAAATTTTCTTATTTCCTCTTAGAAAAGTTTCCCATTTACAAAATTCAAGGGCTGTCTACATAGAAATAATTTCTGTAATTCTGTAATAAGGTGAGCTGTAATAAGCACATGCAAACCTTTTGTATTTGTGATGTACAAACAAAAATAAAATTTTAACAACACACATATTGTTTTGTGCAAGTGTGCAATCATATACAGTATTACTGTTTCATTCAGGCAGTATGTAAGAGACTTGTTTGTCACACGTTTGTTATCCTGTATGCAACACCGACGAAACAGGTAAAATTGACAATGGTATAAGGACTGCATTCAGTGGAAAATAAAATCTGACCGGTTTGTGAATAAAAAAATATTCTTGTAACAAAAGTGGTTAACTCGAGTGGCATCTCAATACTCACTGGCTGGTGTGGAGTAGTCGCCCTCCTCGTCCACTATTTCGGCGTAATCCTCGCTCAGCATGGTGCCAGTCTTGTCTCCTGTCTCCGGGCTTCCTGAGCTGCCTCCGGCCTGCCGGCCGCCCGCACCATGCTGCCTATACTTGGGTGGATGTGCATCTGTGAGAACCATGACAATTAACCAGACCATCATACCATCATCTTCGTGCAGTTTGAAAGTTTGAAGTGGAAAGGAGAAATTTTGGCGGCTCTTAACAATGAGATATTGAGAGCAGATGAGGGTGAAGTGAGGCGAGTATGGAGCAGTGTTAGAATGCAAGGGCAGGGGAAACGGGAGATCCCGAGAAAACCTGCCGATCAGCAGTGTTGTCTAGCACGATTGCCACATACGAAAATCCGGGAGCGACCCCACCAAAAATCAAATCTGATTCGCCCAGGCGGGAGGTGAGCAGTCTAACCACTACATCACCCCTTTTACATTGCATGGATTAAAAAAATTAGGTAACAGAAATATCCTGAGTTGACTTCAGAATCGCTTGGCATCCACTGTGCTCATAAATAAAAAAACCAAGCATATTAAACAGTGATACTACTGGAATTTCTTGGATGTTATACTAAGAGATAGTAACTGTTGGATCAAGAAATACACATCTTTTGACATATACATCAAAATAACCAGAATCATATTCTAAATACAGTAAAATTGTGACAAACAAAATACAACAGAAACCTACCTTTCGATGAGCACGGACAAGGAAACTGCTTCCATACGACAGCTTGTAAAAGCAAGACAAAATACGAATGTACACATGACAACCACATTATGCCAAACCTTGTTTAAGCACACACACACAAATTTATCAATAAAATGCATGTATGACACAGGTGCTGTTTACACTGATGTTAAGTTTACATATCCACTTTCCTTACAGTTTGCAACATAGTGACAACAGCTTTTTAATTTTAAGGTATCATAGTTTTTGACACTTTAATCTGCAATTTCCTGTAGCATTAGAATGTACTGACAAATTTTTCTTGGCAAATAAAATTCACATTTCATACTGAAGGTGCAAAGTATCTTTCAAGTGGTTCTCGAAATGCTTGTCTTTCACTAAAACATGCAATGTGCAGCCACAGACACGCTCATTTCCTCTACATCACCAGCTGTTACACATAATGCTAAAATGAAATAACATAACTTCTCGACTTGGCAAGGTTAAACAGCATCATTTACAAAGTTCAGATAACATTGTACTTCAGGTAACTGTAACTACACTTTTGTTTCATGAAACACTGTGTCCAAAAAAAAAAAAAAAAAAAAGTTCCTAAAAGAGGCAGTGGCAAATCCAGAGTCGAACCCATCCGCCACATTTCAAATTTCCCACCTCAACCTAGTTCACCTCCTGGCCGCTAGGTTCACTGTTTGCCGACCACCGTTCAAGAGACCGCAGTGTACAACCACTCACTGCCTGAAGACGCTGGCTCAGCCAGCAAAACGTCACGACGAAACTTACATGTGGGAAATAAATTAATATATTTAGCTTGGAAATGTTATTTACCTTTGTCTTTAAATTATTTAATTTTTTTTATTGGATTTAAATTATTAATTATTTCAATATTTATTTATTGAATTAATTTTAGTATATTAAGTTAATAGAAGTATTATCTTCTTTTTTATATTTTGAAAATATATGTAAATGTGTTTGTCCAACTTTTGTGTGTGTGTGTATCCACAAGTACCACACGGTGGGTAATTGTTTTTTCCGTTTCCTTTTTAAATGTTATCTTTTTTTCCGGTCCAGATTGATTTTTAAAGTTTATACAATGTGATTTGTTACAAAACTTTACATTGGTAGAGATTTCATGTGAGTATACAGAGCAAGGCAAATAGATAAACTTCTTTAAAAGCATTTTCTTTTATTTTCACTTCACAAAAACATAAATCATTGGGAAATGAAAGAATCCGACATACTGGGCGATGATGAACCTTAAGATCATCGAAAGTCATCAGCAGGAAATATAGCTACAACATGTCTAATCATACAAGTACTTCAAATTTAATATCTCGAGTGCACACAGCTCTGCATTCAACGTGCAACATGTACTCGCTAGTGGCAGTGACTCACCCTTCCTGTTCCAGAGGGAGGTGGTGGAGTGTGTGGCCAGGCGGCAGTACCCGTCAATGAGGTCGGCGAGAGACTCCGCCACATCTAGGGATGGGCAGGTGATGGTCAGCGTTTCCGTCATGCCTGACACGCGCAGCTGTACTGCTGCTTTATGGTGTGTGTCGCACTCCGACACTAGCGTCTGGATCGCCTGCACCCGGTCAAACTCCGCCACCCGTGTCGGCTGCACACACCCACACCACACTCTTCAAACTAACTACAAAACACAGCAAAACTATGACTTTAGTGAAAGTCATTAAACCACCATCACCATATCTACTGACATATAATAAATAAGAATCTTTGATGTATTATATATTGCCGATATAGGGAATTCCTAAAAAGAATCTTCATTTGTAATCTAATTTACAATAGTGGCCTGGAATTTTTGTAGTGGTATGGAATATTAATATTAATTGAGGTTGTATGTGCATGAAATGTTTCCCTACAGATAAAGTGTTTGCTTGTTCAACTTCTAATCAAAACACAAATTTTATCCTTGAAAATCTACAAAACGCTCTGGAAACATCTTAAAATTGTCTCTGAAATATTTCTCTTAATTTGCGTATGAACTCTCTGTTGTAAGGTAATAGTGTATGTGAATTGCTAGCAGTTGCACTGACATAATTTTTAATTAAAATTTTAATGTAGTCATTTTTTATACTGCACTGAAGTTGAAGAACTACAATTTTTGGATTACTTTCAGTTACTGTTTTATTAGTTGGCTAATATTTTTCATCTCAAGAACATTCCAAGAGAATCAATTTATGGAATCAATAGTAAAAGCAGGAAATTAAAACCAGATTCATGAAAGAAAGAAAGAAAAAAGACATTACTTTTTTTTTTGGGGGGGGGGGGGGGGAGAGGAGGTAAATACTGTAAAAAAGTACCAGCTCAGCTCATCTCGTCTCATCTCACAAGGTGCACTGTAGATATCTAAATTTTTCAATTTTAGGGTAAATTTCTTCCACCATATTGGATTTTTGGTTTTTCTATAATTTTTAAGAAGAAAATTTCAAAAGTACCCCAATACCCAAACAGCCAAATACAAGTTAGTTAAGTTGCTATGTCTGTATTGCTGTGTCAGGTCTATAGTTGGTTGGGTATAGATATACTTTTTGAATTTTCTGTTTTAAAATACAAGACAGCTGGAAAAACAAGAATCCAATATGGCAGGGTATATTTTCATCAGTTTTGAATATTTCAGCCCCTTCCAAATGGATGTGAAATCATTTAAAGAATTTCACTAGAATACCAATATTTCTGGAGAAACGTCAACGTTCTTTGATATGCAAGACCATTTAAAGAAACCATCTCATCATTTAATATGTACTGTATTCCAGCTCTTGATAGCAAAAATTAAAAAGCCAGAAAAAATAACAGCATAAAAAATTGTCCATAATCACTCCCGTTGTTATAATGTAAATGTAATGTTAAGAGACATGCCGGTTGTGACACAGTAGAACATTAGCTCGCCTAACTCAGCCTGATATGAACACAGACTCAAGATTATAAAGGCCCCAAAATAAAATAATCATAACAGCTGGAAATATAGTTCAACTTTATTTGATTACACTCTGCACTTCAGTTACAACAGCCATACAGAAAAATATGCAGTTCAATTACAGCAGCGGCATAAATAAATACTTCACAGCATACAAGCAGGAACAAGATGAGAATCTCAGTATCAATTATTCTGCAGTTGAAAATACTCAAAATTGCAGGGATATTTACGAATGCAGGAGAGAAAATAAACACGAGAAATTAAACACTCTGCTGGCGCCCTGAATGAATAACCCCTCACAACGGCGGAAATAATTTAGTACGTTTGGGTTATTCCAAAATATGAAAAAGAACGATAGCGGATGCTGCAGGAGTGAGTTGCAATCGTGACTTAAGTGTACTCTTCAAACGTCCATTATGGGTTCTCACTGACAGGAACTCAACTCTTGCATGATGGCAGGCGTGCCTACTATAAGTAGCTTCTCAAACCTTTATTGCACCCCCTGAAAACTGCCAAATCTTGGCATCGCATGATACAGTGATATCTAAAAATAGCACACACCCCCCTCGCAATATGGGCATATACCTACCTCATCACGTCGCTACAGTGCGACCCTTGTCATCTTACCTAGATTGCACCATATTACAACAGACAACTTTGTGTCCTTAGCTTCCTAGTAAAAGAAAAAGGTGTCGCATCATCTTATGATGATCAATGCTATTGTCAAACAACTTGAAACGAAATTATAAATTTTTAAAATCAAAAATATATAAAATAACTACAACTTGCTATATCACCAAGTTCAAAACACTGAATAAATTGTATTAGTCCCACAAAGTATAGAAAAACAAAATATTTCCTGCACATATCAATCATTATTACTTGCAGCATTACAGTGTTCAGTCACTTATGTTGTTACAGTGTAACTATAGTGTTCAGACTGTTTATCATGATTCATTATTCAGCAACAGTAACTGGAATACAATGGAAGGAGACCTGCAACCGAAGGTGATTGGTAACCATATGGTGCACACAAAATGGATATCATAGCCAACTGCTACATAAGTTCACTCTCTTTTATTCAACTGCTACGTATTTTGAACTGAAACTGCAGCTTCAAGTAAATTAATGCTGCAGTGCATTTGTAAACCAGTATTGGTTTTTATTTTGTTGTATTTTAACTGAGTTTAAAGAAATTTACAAAATGTGTTTACTTGAAGTATGCACAAAACTATAAATGTAAGTATAAAAACAATTACTTCAAAGAATTTTGTGTGAGTAGCCAAGGTGAAAACCTCGTACTGAAATAAAAAGTGATCTATTGGTGTCTCACATAAATATGCTTTGCTGTTAAAAGTACTTGTAAAAAAAACATGCATAAAAAGAATTAAAATATCTCATAGTTTATATTCACTGCAAGCCTAAGTAATTTGTTTTAAAACTAAATTTACAAAAGTACTGAAGTACCACACATTTGTCTTATTACAGCAATCTTTCAGCCAAATATCAGAATGACAAAAATTCACAAGTTTTCAAAGTTGGAAGAGAATAAAAGAGAAGTCTTATACTAATCAGAGTACCTAATTTTATCCAGCCATACATTGTATGTATAACGGAACTTTGGAATCTTATGTATGCACGTTAAACGTAACAAAAAAAAATTGTACAATTATCTTACAGTAGTAGCTCTGAGCGTCATGTAGGAGATGCCGAGGTCTGGACCAATCACTACTTCCACAGGAATCGTCCAACCAGACTGAAATCAAAATATTACCTCAGAAAAATAAAACACAGAATACTTATTGCTCACATTCTAATTTAATACACAAGGTTAATAAAAATTTTACCAAAGAAGCAAAGTCTAGTTTTTATACATTAAATAAGCTTTTTGCATAAAGTTATCTGAGTTTGCAGATTACACCTTAAATTAATATGATGTTTTTTAAGATGCTTTACTCCAGTTTTTTCAAATGTGAATGTTGATTTCTGTTTCCCAAAATTGCAAGACTGTGATCATGACTAGCAATTACGCTCAAGCTAATGGACATAAACTCTGTACGTAATCTGTATTATATAATTGTCCTCTTGTATTTCCAAAGCTAAATGGATGAAGGTTGCCTGAATTGTCAAAATTTCTACGGACACTGCTTTACAATAGAATCAATCCAAAAGACAGAAAAAGTAATGAAACCAATTGAGTATAGATCATTTATGTAAATATTACTTCAGAAGTGCTAAAAATAAATAGTCCAATAGTCCAAAAGAAAAATCATGTATAGAAAGAGAGTTGAATTTTACAATTTGAACAAAAATTCCCATAGTTTCTCTATTATCAATAAAACTAGATCAGAAAAGTTATTGACTAAGAACACATACAGTACATTAAAAATATAACAAACTCAATTGCAACTGTCATTCTTACGTTTTTACCATTATTAGTTTTGTAGTATTTTACTAAGTTAGATTGTTTAAAATAGTCTTGTTCACATCTTCATGTTATAACAAATTTTCTTTACAAAATTAAGAGGGTAAATTATTAACACTAACCACATTATATAAAAATTTTGGTTTATTCCCTCTGTTCTACTTATTGTAAATATAACATGACAATTGTCTGCGGTAACATTTAGTTATTCCACATATCTCATGGACCATTTCAAATATGATTTTTGGAAATTGTTACAATTTCTGAAATAATATATCCTATACTTAGCATACAATATGTATAGTGTCGGATTTTAACTTCAATTCCAACATTAAAATCTCACCCCCAAGGTACAGCGGAAGCGCTCTTGGTCGAAACGGTAGTGCGCACGGAGCAGGTCGAAGAACCTGAACATGCACTCAAGCTCGGAGAGTGCAGCCACTTTCTTGAAGTGTTGCTGTATCAGTTTGCGCAGGGCCTTGGGCTTCATGCTGTCGAGTACAGCACGGGGCAGGAACTTGTGGAGGCCAACCTGTCCCAACACCAACCATTGTGTACACAGCACTGCAATGCCAACTGTCACTGCTCTTTCCTCCCCTCAAGGAGCTCATGCCACAGTGCGTGCATCTGATCAGCTTCATCTCCTGGTAAGAGTAAAAACTAAAGGAAACTACAAGGTTCAATCATTAAAGCGGTTTTCACAATAGAGTATTGCGATGCGGCGTGTAACGTCCGACTCTCGCCGCCAGCAACGAGCATTATTTGCGTGTTCACAATAGAGTGATGTTCAGGTGCCGGCCCCCAGCGACACAGACCATGCTGCCATCTGGTATCCTGCAAGGAAGTTTGCAATGGAATGCTAAAAATGAACGAAATGTAGTGAAGTTTCTTGCCATTTAGTTAATAAAATTGTAATTTATTTAGTGATATACACGTTTCTTTAGTAAAAGTATTATATTAAAATTCAAAATAATGATGTAGAACATGAACAACTCTTCAGGCATAGGAAAACATACTTTCATTTTCCTAAAGGTAGGGTAAAATTGATATAAATTTGGACTCCAATTAGTATATCTGTAAACCGTTTATGCATGTTTTCAGTTCTTTATCTCAGTTTCTCACCAGTTTATTATGAAGTACAAAAATGTTTTTCTTTTTATTCCCCGATGCTGGCGACGAGCGTCAAAACCAATGTTCGTCACTTGTGCAATGTTCTCGACGCTAGCATCAAGGCCCTGATTGACTGATGCTCGACGTGACATGCCGCAACGCTCTATTGTGAAAACCGCTTAAAGAGTCTGTCTACCTGGAGCTATTTTCCGTGTTCAAGACAGAGAAGCATGGAAGCGATAAGGGCTACACTGTTAGCACATCAATAGTGCCTTTGCCATTAAGAACAGGGCTCTTAAGACCCTCCCATTTTACTGGTGAAAAATATGCAGCAAGGTTCAGTCCAGGGCAGCTGTATCTATTTTGAGATACAGTGCTTTGAAAAAGCAGTTTTCAGCTATGTTGGAATGCTCTGAAATGGTTTTTCTAATGTATGTGACGTCATAAAAACACTCAACAGACCTTGTCCAAAATGTGTGTTCGTCTCACGTTAAACACATGTGTAATACTTTTGAGAAAAAAAATGTTCATTTCAACCACTTTGCAATGCAGTTCAAGCACTAAGTAGACAGGCTTTCCAAAGAAAAAATAAGTCTTTATACTGCAAGGTCGTACTTAACTAACAATAGCAGAATGTATGCTTGTAATAGTATGGGTTGTTCACAGTAAAATGAACACTTTTGAAAGCCCTGCTCAAGATCTACTTGTATACACATTGTGTATTCTCCCGCGTAATACAAAATAAACATTGCCATGGGCCTCGTCACTTTATTCATGTGTTGGTCAAGTGCAACTGCGAAACTATTACAAAAGAAAAATTTCTTGCAAATCTGCTCATTTTTACACTTTGATACATTAAAAAAAAATGAACGAAATAATTTAAGCTATCACTTTTTATTCAACGTTAACATATGGAACTACTTTCCATTCAACGTTACCAATTTTACTGGGTGCTTGTTAGTTCACTCGTTAAAATATATGCAGGTAGGGATAGTGTCTTTTTTCCTATGGTTGATTTCAGAAGTGCTCACTTTATCGTGAACAGCCTTTACTCAACTTTGTATCAACTCTATTCTGTTTTCCAAAGTAATTCCTACTGCGGGAAATGTGCATCTGTTGATGTACAAATTAAAATTATTCATGAGAAGCATTCAACTTTCAATGCACTTTTCTAGCCAAATGATAAGGTTATGTACAAGCTTTTATATCGCATTCTTTAGTACTTTATAAACTACATTAACATACAGTTTTACACAGTATCAGATCAAAGATTTAAATTTCTCTGTTAATTGTTGGTAACATTTCATTCATCTCTTGTGAGCAAATATTTGAGTATTAAGCAACAAAATGTTACAACAGAACTACTGTAGATCAAAGTTGGTAAACGAATAGGTGAGATGGCAATAACCTGTGCAAGATACATCAACCTAATACCTTTTTTTGTTATGGTGTAGGCTATGCCAACCATTATGTTAAAAATGAAGTTACTTTTATTCTTCATGTGTCCACCAATTAGTGATCATTTTAGTCATAATTACCTTGTTTCCCAAATGCACAGCTATTTGCATACTGCTCCCAAGAGTAAAAAAAAAAAAGAGAGAGAGAGAGACTGAGAGAGAGAGACTGAGAGAGAGAGAGAGAGACTGAGAGAGAGAGACACTGAGAGAGAGAGACACTGACTGACTGACTGACTGACTGACTGACTGACTGACTGACTGAAGAGATTTGGGTGGCTCTTAACGTCGAGGTCTTGAGAGCCGAAGAGGGTGAAGTAAGGTGAGGATGAAGCAGCACAGGAATGACAGGATGGGGGAAACGGGAGACCCCCAAAGAAACCCGCAGAGCAGTGGCATCGTCCAGTACGATTCCCACATACAAAAATCTGCGAGCGGGAATCAAACCTGGTTCTCTTAAGTGGGAGGTGAGTAGTCTAACCACTACACCCACGGCCCCTGCTCCCAATAATATATACTTCAATTTCATTACCTCTTTCGGACCTACATTAATTTATGGCTTCGAGTGTTCGCAAAAAAAAGTTTGACATGTGCTGTAATTATGTAGAAACAGTTCCTGTTTCGTTACCCCAACCAATGAGCTGTCAGCGTTGAATTCTGCTTTAGAAATATGAACTATTCATAACCGAGAGCATCAGCACAGTTTATGAATCATTTACCTGCAGGAATGATGATTGGGCAGATAATTAGGCACACAGCCTAACAGCCTATACAGCATTGGCCAAAAATAACCATCCCGTGCATTACATTTACAATTGTGTGTCAGTGGTGTAGCACAAGGTTATAACTTGGTAAATTCCAGTGGAGCATGTCCTCCCTTACCTAGACTAGTAAAACCGGGGTCCGAATTACTTTCTCCGTAATACAACTATACAATATTAAGGTGTAACCTAAACTTAAACATTAAGTATTCATACTTGCAGTTATAACAGTACATTGTTAGTGGTTTGTTTACATGATACTATTGCAAAGAATTTTGCAGACATTACATTATCATGAAACCAGTGTAAATCATCACAGACAGCAGACACACAAAGGTGCTGCTGTATGATTATATCACTGTGAGATAAAAATAAAGGTTATATGTTTGTTATCTCACATCTGAACAGTGACAACAAAGGTTGATCTGTGTAGCCTATTCTATATCCCGCTCCTCGCAACATATCCTAAAGATGCCAGGACCAAACGCCGGCCTGTGTGGGTATTGGGGTTGGTACAAGCACAAAGTATACAGAGGGGAAAGATTAGATTCTGCTTTCTGCCGGCACTCTGCGCCACCACATATAACCGTGGAAAAAGTTAAGTACATGAGTCGCACCTTAAAATGCAGATTTATCTTAGAAAAAATATTTTCTAGCAAACACCAGGCATCTGAACATCTTACGACACTATGCTACTGATGTGTACACAGAGTCTGAACGTGTTAACAACATACGATGAAAAATAATGTACTCTATCAATAAAGTTTATGGACACTGTGACTGGACTCACCTCTCTCTCCAGATATTCCAGGTTGGACTTCTTGTCGAGTGCAATCTGAGGCATGTCCTTGAAAAAGTACCTAATCTCTAAACAGCACAGCTGCACTGCAACATCCTGGTCTAAAGATGTGTGGTCGGCCAAGAGGTAGTCATTGCGCACCTGCAACAAAAACCATAAAAGCCATAATTTTAATACATATAACTGGCAATGTGCATGCCCTAATGCAAGAAGCCTTTCACTTTATCAGCACTATCGATATTCCTGCAATTATTATTGTCAATAATATGTTGCACAATAAACATTTTCAAAAAATATTCATTTTTTATTTTGCATGAAAGTGTTAATTAAAATTGACACATAAAAACAAAGTAATGAAACAATACATAACTGCATCAGTGGTGTAGACATAACTGTCCTTTGAAAAAGGACACAGATATTCATAGTACCCATATGTTTTAGGATATATGCAAACCATTATGAACTAAAAAAAAAAAGTTCATTCTGAAAATTTTGCTTAATGTAATTTATAACTACGTGTGGGGTTCAAAACACGTTTTAAGAGTGAAATAATGCATACCCTTAGAAAGATTGAAGATATTACAAATACCAGATATTCTATATTTTGTATCATGAGAATAATATGAGGAGGTTTGTTTTATATGTTTTCACCTTGCCATGTTATGATATTCATGAATAAAAATATAGTGCCAAATATTGTTTACTAGCGACCGACCCACCTCGGCTTTGCGAGGGTGCAATTTACAAATATGGCGTTGTTTAAAAATGGTTACTGTGGGTTATCCTTGAAAGATAAACATATGCTGTCGCAGACTTTTTGGTAGACCTTTTTGAGATCTACAATTCTGTAGCACATCAATTTGGTGTATCTCTTATGGTTTAGTCAGCATAAGCCATGTAAACGCCTATTTTGTAACTTTTTCCGACTGATTTGAAAAAGTCAACATTTCTCTACTATCCTTACATTAAATATTAATGTATTATATACCTAAACATTCCTTAAAAAATTCGCTAAATGATGGTGAAAACTGCATCAAAATCCATCAAATAGTTTAGAAGCCTTATCCAAATACATAGACACACGCGGCCAGACGACTTTGTTTTGTACTGTGTATAGATGTTCACCATGAGGAAACTGAGCAAGAACGCAGCGAAAAATGGACACAGCTCAAAATGGACTCTGAAAGGGGAAATAGCACCTGTATACCTCCCTGTCATAGGTGTGTGCACAGAAAGTGCCAGGTGTGCCCACGCACACCCTAATGACCAGCGTACTTATTAATTTTAAATTGTGGTCTTTGAGATTTATTTATTTATTTATTATTCTGGAATTACAGCCTGCCTAAGAGCAGGCGGGTCTGTATAAGACATTCTGGAAAGTACCAAAACTGATTTGTCCATCCTGTCAGGGCCGGCTTGGCCTTGATTTTATTAATTTCACTTTTCAAATTTACACAAATTGGTCTTACAAAATTGAGTTTCCCATAAATATTTTACTTAAAAAAATGTGAAATATGATTTTCTTATAATATCACATTTTGCACAACTTTTGGATGATTATCACTATTTTAAAACTTAAATCAAAAAGTTTCTTGGGGGGGGGGGGGGGGGAGGGGGAGATCCTGGACACCCATGTTTATGTGGCCATCTGCGATTCTTCAACTTTGTGCACACCCTAATGACGATGGCTGTGCACGCCTTGGTCTCCTATGGCTACGCCACTGAGTTGCAATTATTTTTAATGCCCATTTAAAAATGTATGCTTTGGCCTTACCAACCACACACATCCTATGAGAATGTGGTGTGTTACAGCCTCCTTAAACCCAACAGTATCTAACATTTTCTGCGACTGTTTATCTTGAGTACTTTGTACGCGTGACTATTGTTTTTCATGTAGTGGAACATATGAAAACACATCTAACAAAGGTACAGTCATGTAATTATTTCTCCAGATACTCTTCATGCAGATAGCTAAAAAATTTGGTCAGTTGCACGATCTCTACACCAATGTCAGGTGAACAGGTTAAAATTGCATGGAAAATGTTTGAGTGACAAGTCATTTAATTAACAATATAAAACATGAATATATAAAAGTGGTAACATTTTCTTATTCTATTAAATAAGAATTGTGAACACCTTTAAAAAGGCATCTTACAAATACAGTCCTTGCTCAAACTTTGTGGCTATGAGTTGTGTTTGCGACAAGAGCGAATGGTCACCCCAAAAACGTATTGTTGTAATTCGGCTAACAGAGTAAGCAGAAAAAAAATTCTAGTTTTCCAGGATTTCAGGAGAGTAGAACACAGCGGAAAAGCAGTGTACAAAAATGAACACCCTATATACGCACACACTGATTATAAGATCTATATTTTCTGTATACAGTGATGCATGGCAATATTTATTTACATTGATATTCAATGTAAAGGTACAAATTGGCTGAAGATTTTTTTTTCTTTATTATCTTCTGTCAGTGGTCGAATAATAGTAAAGGCAGTGATATCGAACAGTGTAAAAAGATATTTAGATTTTAACATGCCAAAAATTCCAATATGCACTCTGAAAAACTAGTTGATTAACATAAAATAGTGCACAAATCCCCCTCTTTTTAAAATGCTCTTTTTACCATAAAAGGCCTATAACCAATTTATACTGAAGCAAAAAGACTTTCTGCAGTAGTGAAACAGAGATTAAAAACTGCTGCTAAATGGGTATTAAAAGGCGAGTGTCACCAAGATGCGATTTGAAAATTTTTTAAACTGCTGGAAATGACTTGCTGGTAGCTCATTCACTAGTCGCGTGCACGTCCCTTACCTGGTCATAATAGTAGTAGAAGGTGACCCGGTCCTTCTCGTACAGGTCTGCAAGGTTCTGTGGCAAGTAGCGCACTCTCAGCTCATACCTCCACTCCGAGTGGGGGTGTTTGCGCTCATACTTCTCTTGCACCTACAAATAAAAATTTTAACTACTGTAGACATTATGCAGCATTAGGGAATAAATAAGTACTTATCACACTGTAAACATACGCAACATAAAATATTTTCAAGTATCATCCATGCCATAACAAATGCCACAAAATGTACAGCAATTGGCTTCGTTTCTATACGAAAATAATAATTTCCATATTAATACACACATTTATAAAAAAATATATATAAAAACAAGAGAATATAAGTTGAATTAAGATTACGTTGTGATCACTCTAGAAATCACCAAAGACAAATGTCAACCAGTAAACAAAACAGGATCTTGGAACAATATTATCTTGAAACTCAAGGAAGTTACCGAGACACCTACAAAAAAGCCTAATATTGTATTTAAACATATATACAATGTGAGTCGTAGGATACCCTTTTTCTCCCAGTGAACTTGCTCATAAGATGCGATGAGACAGGGTAGACAGTTGTGTCCATTCAAAAGGGACACAATCATATGGGTCTGTAAATTTAAACATTCCATCAGAGATTTCTCAGAAGTTAAACGTGCCTCGGTCCACCATTACTGATGTCCCTATCAAGTGAAAATTTAGTGTTAGCAGTGGCCTCAAGCTTGCTTTGGTAGACCACCTAACTAATTGGACAGGAAATCTCTAAATCATACTGTCAACCAATCATCAGACACCAAAGTCAACGATACCAAAGGATTGCCACCACAGCTAAGGCGTCACAGATAGGTCTCACAGACAACTGCTGCAATGAAGTATTGATCACAAACACCAACGTATACATTGTCTAGAGACGTATACACAGCATCATCATTGAACTGTGGAGTTATGGAAGAGGGTCCTCTGTGAATCAAGTAGATGACCTGGCACTTTCATGAAGCATGTGTATGGACCTGGTGGATTCCAAGCAAATGTTATTTACCTGGGTGTATTGTATCAACTTTAAATTTTGGTGGTTGTAGTGTAATGGTGCAGGGCTGTTCCTCTTGGTTCGGACTTGTAACCAAAGGATTGAAAAACTCTGGCATGTACCAAGATGTTTGAGACAATAATATACATTACATACGCAGTTTAAAATAGATCCTTCTGTATCAGCACAATGCTTCTCCTGTCCCTAAAGTAAGGTCATTTGCATCATGGTTTGATGACAATTGGATATAAGTACTTAGTTGGTGTGCTCGAAGCCTCAATGAGATGGGCTAGATCATCTGTTTTCTTTTTGTCAGAGTCATATGAACAACAAACATCAATCAGCATGCTTAGGAAGTACGAAATAGATTCTACCAGCTGTGTACCAATGAGGTTTCTATATTAGCAGTCAGTGGCATCCCTAGCGAAAGAGAGACTAGGTGAAAGAACTTTTGTGACGCCCTTTCCTTCCAACCTAGTTAATCCCCCTTCCAATCACCTTTAGAACAGTATGCTCTGCTCTTGAGTGCCCGCACCAAATATTTTGTTCATAACACATTTTACATTTTATAAACATGTTTAAACATATAAATTTTATAGTGAAATGCATAACCCACAACCAAACCAATGCTAAATTATAAAATATTTTTTATTAAATAAAAAAAAATGTTTCCAAGCGCAAGGCTTTCCAAGGTGTGCGGCCGCACCTATTACCCACCCCTAAGGACAGCCTTGTTAGGAGTGATAAATATGAGAGAAAAAGCAAAATAAATGTATCTGAACTGCATAGACAATCACCAACATTTTTTCTGACAATTTCTTTCAACCTTTAAAGGGCAAGAGTATGGAAAGCTACAAGTAAAAATTATTTCATTCATGTAAATTAAAAATTAGGGTGCTTAGAGGAACACAAGTAAATTCCAAAGACTCCATGGCTCTATTGCAATCTGTTCTTGTTTAACTGTAAAAATTCAGTGGTTTAATAAATATCACAAACCCAAAATTACTGTATTTTGTTCTGTCGGGGATCAAATATGTTTAATGGATGGCATGTAAAATTATCAATAGGTTTTATAACTTTACAGCATTACAAATTCACTACGTTCCACATATAAAATGGAAATTTACCTGGTACATGGTTGTGTCTTGGTGCAGCCAATAAACCTCGCCTGTGGGTGGATGGTGAAGTCTCATGGCGTAGAGATGTTGATATGCCCTCTGACCTGTGGCCAGTCGGCTTGTTATGAGGTTAATTATTCCCTGTACAAAACATTGTTTTTCACCCTTGTGGAAAATACTATATTATTGTATACTTTACAAATACATACACTATATCACTGAAAAGATATTCATTTTAAGAGTGTTAAAATTATGATTTCATCACAAAAGAGGTGGTTTGTCACCAATATTTTTTTAATTGAATAAAGTTAAAAGTGCGTAATAAGACATTGTCATACTTATGCAAGTTAATCCGCATCACCTTAACTTGAAAAATAAATGGATAACTGAAAGTTCAATATTTTTCAATTGTGGCACTTCCAGAAAATAAAAGTTCTTAAATTCCACGACTACTGAAATAGTGTCATATCAAAATGACAATCAGAGTTTTTTACCAACATAAAATCAATCAAATAAGCCATTTACAAAAGTTATATAACATGAAATGCATTGTCTTAATTAATTTGAATATGTGCTTTACACAACATGTTTTGCTTAAGTTTAAAATCATTCATGAATCGTCCATGTACCTTGAGTTGTTTTGGCCATTCTATACACACAAGGGAGATAGCAATAATGGTGACATCAACCTGCTTATCTATAACCCCCGCACATCTACACTCAAGGTTCTGAAATGGCATGCAGTGTTCCCGTACATGTACTGCTGAAATTACAGGACTTTAAGAGCTGACCTCCAACATTTGATCGGAGCAAAGTTCTGTACACGTCCCTACACTAGTGTCGAGTGTTTCCGATTAGTACATTTTGCGATTAGGCAGTGTGGAAAGTTAGTTTTTATGCATGTTGGAGAGCTTGGAAACAGTGTTTGTAATGTGTTTGGTGTCTTGAAAGTAACCTCCTTACCTCGTCTCATCTGTATTTTCTTTCCTTAGATGAGTACATATGATGCACATAAAGTAGTTTCATTAACAAAAACATGCATTTAAATCATTCTGCAACATGGTTCAAACGCCATGTACATAGTCCTCTTAAAAGATCAGCAAAAATTGCAGTACAACCTAGTAAACAGAAGTAACTTTTTCTGTGTGATTAAGTGGACATCTTAAAGTAGTTTCAGAAAATAATTGCTTTTTATTTCTGGTAGTAAGTTTATTTTAATTATGTCATGTGTATTCCAAAAAGCAGACAATCGATGATTTTATATGCAAGAAAGCAAAAACTGTTTATAGGCTGTTCACTGTAAAGTGAGCACTTTTTAAAGCCCTGCTAAAATTTTTGTTTCAACTATTTTCTAACTTTCCACCACTTTTTAATATCAACATTGCAATATGACTAATAAACATAGTGTATACATTCCACCACCCTCGAAGGTTAACGTCTGAGGCTACAATAAACTATATTTATAAGGGCTTAATGCATTTTGAAAGTGCCTTAAAAAGTGCTCACTTTACCGTGAACGGCATATAATATATTTTTTTAATTTGCTGTGACAGTGAACGATATCACTTGTAATGCCTTAAAATTGAACAGTGAATCACAAGTATAAAATAATGCATTTCCAGCGACCAAAGCCCTTGAGATAAAGAGCAGAAACATTGTGTGGTACACCATCTGCTACCATTTTGATGAATGAGGATAATCATAGCCTGCATCATCTAGCATGCAGCTTCCTTTCTTCACACTAACCTTGCCCCTCCTTCAAAACGTTTCTGAATTATATAGGCCATTTACTTCAGATTTCACTCATAAAACCAAGCCGCTGGAAAATTGCACATCAGCAGGCTGCATTGTGAAGAGGTTGGGAAGGAAGGGAAGAGAAGAGAATGTGAAAAGAAAATCGTAGAGAGGGCTTCATATTGTTTGTGTGTCACACACACACACATGAGTAAATACCTGCATACTTGAATTTAATTCCAATTACATGTTGTGGAATGTGGTACATTTGCAATGCAATGAAAAAAAAACACTGTGTACATATGTTCACATGATTTGCCATGCCAGTATGTGATTAAATGCTCATTACAACTTCGCTCAACAGATAGAACCATCAAGATAAACATGTGTTCCAATTGAAGCACACTAAAATACTGAACTATCAGTTGGAACATGGCCTGGATCATACACATAATAGGAATACAAAATTAAAAATAGATACTAAACAGGGCTTTTAAAATTGCATAATTAATCATAATCAAATCGCACAGGGCTACAAGGTACAAGTTGCGTACACGGTGGAGACATTTGGGCGGCTGTTAACACTGAGGTCTCGAGAGCCGATGAGAGAGAAGCCGTGCGAGTGTGGAGCTGCACCAGAATGCAAGGGTGGGGGAAGCAAGAGATCCCAGAGAAAACCCGCCCACCAGCTGCATCATCTGGCACGATCCCCACATGTGGAAATACGGGAATTGAGCCCGGTTTGCCCGGGTAGGAGGTGAGCAGCGTAACCACTACGCCACTGCAGCTCCCAGTTACACATACAGAATTTTATTTCTGAAAGGGGCTGAACCTTGATTTCTGAAGTAAGCACTTTGCACAATCATATATATATATATATATATATATATATATATATATATATATATATATATATATATATATATATATATATATTCCAGTGGCGTCTCGTTAGGGAAAGCAAGGCAAGCAGTGCTTGTCCGGACAGTTTCCTGACAATGTTATATTTAGAATAAATATTAATTTCTAACTTATATTTAGGCTACTTTAAGGTAACTTTTCACTCATGCGGTACGCATTCTACTCAGGAAACAATACATCACATTATAAGAGAACAACTCGTTGGTTATCAAAACCAAGATGTTTGGAAGCGCTGTAAGTAATGCTTTCAGCAGGTAGGCGGTCTCAATGGTTTCCCAGCAGACGGAGGGACAACAGGGTAGGAAGACCGCCCGGGGAGGGGCGGGGGCTTCTGGCTGTGTCAACCTGTGTTAGAAGCTACGATGGTAGCGCTTTCCTCACCGAACGGAAGCGGACATAGCGAAAGCTGGCCTAGCCGCAGACAGTTGGCGTCGCGTAGTTTACAGTAACTAGATCGACGCGTGGACAAGTTCGCGCGCACAACACGAATCATATTGCTTTTATCTAATATAGTTTTGGTGATGAGAATGTTATACAAATTCGTGCGCGATGTATACCCTAAATAAAAATTACCTAGTGAGACTGAGAACCGAGTAGATGGAATGAGTGCAACAGAAACATGTGGATGTAAGTGTGGCGTGTGTGGATTACGAGTGATGCCGGAATCACATAGCCCCGACCAACACAGCACGACACGGCACGACCAAAAACGCAACCACGGCACATTTCAATGTGACTACTTGAATTTACAGCACGACCGACACAACGCTCTCGGCATTTAACCTAACTATTTAGAAGGCGCTGATAGGATACGTTAGTTTCAAAAACGGTGAACAAGAGAGAAATTTGTAAAACACAATGGTGAAAAATTGGTAACGCTAATGCATACAAAAGTAAAATTATTATTTTTAACAGTTAGGTACAGTAGTTTTCAATATATTTTTCTTTTAAGCTGCGTACTTACCATTTTAGGGAAAGCTTGCAATACAATTTCATTTTGTAAGGTTGTACATTCTATGCGTCGTGTCGCACGACACAACGAAGAATAGAAATCATTTCTAATCCAAAATTCCTGGTCGGACGACAAAACCGGTCAGGCTTACGACGATCAATCTTGTATTTCATTGGTTGTTGGCCGTCATGTCGTAAGCGTCGGGGCTATGTGATACCGGCATGAAGCATTTTTCCAGCAGGGCTTTCACTTTTCAGGAAATATGTGACATCGTAAAGAGGGTAGGCTGACACCTGAACTTACGATCACGACAAACATGCAAGAAAGGTAATTTTGTACGTGATTTCCAAAAAAAGAAACACTCATGGTTAGCTGGATGTAACAGCTGGCCATGTTTATTGTTTTCTAAGGATGTTAATACGTGGACTGCAACAGAGTATTGTGACCTTAATCTGTACAATGCTGTTTAAAAAAAAAAAAAAAAACGAGCGTTCTGAAGTACACGTAAATTCGTTTTTGTCTCTTAAAGAATTTGGTAAAAATAGAGTTGATTTTGGTCTAGACAGATCCAAACTGCTTTCCATCTTTACGTAAACGAATAATCAATTTTCCTGTCTACACTTCTGTACAAACAAAATTGCTCCGTATGTAAATACCTCGCTGTCGACGGGTATTAAAATAATATTAATTTTGAGTGGACAAGGTTCCAGGTTTGATGAAGGTATTTTTGCAATATTTTTCACTCAAGCTAAATTTTATGTTAATAAATATTAATATTTTCACAAGCGGTGTATTATTATATGTAAGTACGAAAAAATGTTTAAATGGCACCATTTTGCACCTTGAAATCCAAATTTTCCCGGTGGAGGATCCCCCCTCCCCCTTTATTAGGGCGATCAACGTACGTCACTACTACCCCCTGTACACAGTAGCTTGCCCGTGAAATTATTTTAATTTCACGTGCATACTCGACGGAAACGTTTATAAAAATTTCCGGTACATAATTTTTACTTATTATTGATTTTCGGGAGGTGCTGCAGCCCAAGTGAGCTGCCACGTTGCGTACGGTAGGCAGGCTGAGCTGGGAGCCCGGCTCAATGAAGCAGTGCTACAAGCGCTGTGAATGAACGCGGGCGCAACGCAGCCTCTGGGACGCTGCAGCTGTTATCGCAACATCACACCGCTTGCACCTTCCCCGCCAGACTCAGCAGTGCAGGTGCTGCAACCTCTAGATAAGACACGTCTAGATCCTCGTCTCCTGTTGCGCGGCGACAAAGCTAACACATCTGGTGTTAACGAAGTCGTCTTGTTGCTCTGCTCTACTCTACTCTCTCTCTCTCTCTCTCTCTCTCTCTCTCTCTCTCTCTCTCCCCCTCTCCCTCTCGCGCGCGAGCAAACATTTGCTATACGCTGTTCACGGTCAAATGAGCACTTTTGAAAGCCCTGTTTAAGATCTAATTGTATGCACGTTGTGTATTCTTCCACCTTATGTAAAATTAAAATTGCAGATACCTATAGTCCATTCCTCATTGGAAGCTACTTTCTCGGAGCCCTGCTAAATATCTACTTGCAGGCCCGTTTTGTATCCTTCCGCCAAATGTAAACAAACATTGCCATGTGACTCCCATGTAGCATCTGTCAAAATCAATGTTTACATTCCACTGTGTGTGTACGTGTGTTCGTATACTTTCGCTACACCAAAAAATAAACACTGAAATGTGACTTCTACTTTTATACCTGTCAAATGTGTTATTTACAGTTTGCAGCTTTTCAAAGAATTCTGTCTAAGGTCTATTTCAAAAACCATTTCGTACGAATATTCACAGTTTAGGTATAACAGTTTAGTATTACATTATGTAGGTCAGCTTTATGACGTTTTAAAAATGCCTGAATTAACGATAGTCCACACGGTTATGTTACATTATCATATTTGTTTTCCACGACATAGCACATTACACGTAATGCACTTTAATATTTTGCCGCGACTGTGTTAAACACTGTTACAACTGCGGGGTAATGAACTGTAGTATTTAACTTTTTGTTATTGATATGTGTTGGGTTATTTCTTTAAAAGGACGGCCTCAGTTCGAATAACGAAGGCATAGTCCAACGGAAAAGCGACATTAAAATCAAGCACCCAACTCGTGTCGCTCATTTTTTGTTATAGAAACTTAAAACATAGCGGTGAACATGCACACAAATAAGCCTACCGTAACTTTTATTCCACTCCTATTTATATGTATTACTACTTACTGGAATTTATTGGGGCTGGGTTTGTTTATTTAGTTGGGATTGGTGGTAAACCACGTTACACGATTGTGTTTCAAACATCCACGGAAAAGGCATAACGTTGTATTAAATAAACATACGTGGATGTAAATAAATAACTTCGCCATAAAAACAGTTCACATTTACAACGTATATATAGTTCACGTCAAATATTTGAAATCACGCCACGCTATTTCACACGCAGCGGTTAACGAAACACACCGTAACAGTATATTTATTACTGCCGCGGAAACACAGATTTATAACAACATCGTAACTTGCTTAGGTATGTTTAAAACACACAACGTTTACAAACGTGATGTGGTAATTTGGAGTATTTTTCGGAGTACAATTTACGCTTCGTTTGGTAAAACAGCTACACGCCATGGCATCATGGCTCCCCACGTCTGCCAATTTCACTTTGTTTCTGCCCCGCCATCATATCTAAATATATTAAAATAAGTATTCAAATATTAAAATCTTTTTTCAGTTGTAATTTACAAATTAAAAAATCACTATTTTGCTGCAATAAGTACGAAATATTCTACAATTGAAAACACGCACAATTTTGTCGCGTACTAGCGAAGTGAAACTTCCCGAGTGTGAAAGAAACAAAGACAGAGAGAGAGAGAGAGAGAGAGCGACAAAGCTCGTTCAGCAGACAGTCAGTCTCTCTCTCTCTCTCTCTCTCTCTCTCTCTCTCTCTCTCTCTCTCTCTCTCTCTCCCTCTCTCTCTCCCCCTCTCCCCCTCCCTCCCTCCCTCCCTCCCTCCTCCCTCCCTCCCTCTCTCTCTCTCTATATATATATATATATATATATATATATATATATATATATATATATTCCACTCCTATATATATATATATATATATATATATATATATATATATATATATAAAACAACACCGTACCATTACGGCCTACTCACGATATTTTCCGCTGTTATTCTAAACTGTAAAAATAAGATATGTTGCCATCGGAGATACCTAAATATTTAAATATTTCAATAGGCACCGTTTAATTTACAAATAGTATACTGAAAAACCAGGTTAAAATAATATTTTAACTGTGAACTATTTCTTACCGGCCGTTGCCAACACGTCGCTGCTCTCGCTGTTGTTAATTCATATTTAAAAATAAATAAATATTACAAGTTATAGAATATATTAAGGTAAAGTTTCATTTATTCAATAATACAGTAAAGTTAACCATAGTGTTATATATTTGTGGAATACAGGTTATTGAAAAAACAGGTTGACATGTTTTGCCTAGAGTGTTTTTTCAAATGTTGATTTTCATAAGTAGCTTCCAATCGGGAATGTCCTATATATGTTTCAAATTTATTAAAAATATAAAATATAATTTTGAAACAACAAATTTTCGAAATAGCTGAAATTATTAAAAATAAATACAAAAATATTTGGTGAGAATAGTTTTAGACAAATTTATGGAAATATGCACTATTCGCTGTCAATTTTCGCAGTAGCTCGAGGGTAGACCCCAATCGGACCGCGTGGTCAGGTAAGCACCCAATAGTAGGTAGGGAACCCAATACTAGGCCGCAGTGCTTAGTGCTAGAACACCCAATAGTGGGCGCAGTAGCCAGGACTACACCAATAGTGGGCCGCAGTAGCTTAGTGGCTAGAACACCCAATAGTGGGGCCGCAGTAGCCCAGTGACTAGTGCACCCAATAGTGGGGCCGCAGTAGCCAGTGCTAGAAGCACCCAATAGTGAGGCCGCAGTAGCCCAGTGACTAGTGCACCCAATAGTGGGCCGCAGTAGCCCAGTGACTAGTGCACCCAATAGTGGGGCCGCAGTAGCCCAGTGACTAGTGCACCCAATAGTGGGGCCGCAGTAGCCAGTGCTAGCACCCAATAGTGGGGCGCAGTAGCCCAGTGACTAGTGCACCCAATAGTGGGGCCGCAGTAGCTTAGTGCTAGAACACCCAATAGTGGGGCGCAGTAGCCCAGTGACTAGTGCACCCAATAGTGGGGCCGCAGTAGCTTAGTGGCTAGAACACCCAATAGTGGGGCCGCAGTAGCCCAGTGACTAGTGCACCCAATAGTGGGGCCGCAGTAGATTAGTGGCTAGAACACCCAATAGTGGGGCCGCAGTAGCCCAGTGACTAGTGCACCCAATAGTGGGGCCGCAGCTGGTCAGGGGCTAGAACACCCAATAGTGGGGCCGCAGTAGCTTAGTGGCTAGAACACCCTATAGTGGGGCCGCAGTAGCCCAGTGACTAGTGCACCCAATAGTGGGGCCGCAGTAGCTTAGTGGCTAGAACACCCAATAGTGGGGCCGCAGTAGCCCAGTGACTAGTGCACCCAATAGTGGGGCCGCAGTAGATTAGTGGCTAGAACACCCAATAGTGGGGCCGCAGTAGCCCAGTGACTAGAGCACCCAATAGTGGGGCCGCAGCTGGTCAGGGGCTAGAACACCCAATAGTGGGGCCGCAGTAGCTTAGTGGCTAGAACACCCAATAGTGGGGCGCAGTAGCTCTTTGGCTAGAGACCGAATAGTGGAGCCACAGTAGCTCAGTGGCTACATCACCAAATAAAAAAGTGGCTAAATTAATTCAAAGTCCTAAATATCATGCTAACATAAAACATGTGTGAAGCGACGGCTGTACTTTAGGGCGCGTTTACACGGTGATAGTAGATACCACGATAGTAGCTATCACGAAAGTGTGCGAAAGTAACTGCCGCGATAGGTCGTGTTTACACACACGATCGAGACATACTGTGATAGGCTAAGCTCAAAAGGGACATGTCCGACAGCTAAATACTCTACATACACTTGTTTGTAATTACTTCAATTAATACAAATAATTTGTTGTACAATATTCTGGAAGTATAACTGCAAAGCTTTAATTTGTATTGAATAATGTTGTGCGTGTTAATGTCCCCCCCCCCCCCCAAACGGTTCATGAAAGGAAACGATGCAAGGATTCAAAGACAGTTCACAATAAGTGATATGTGACCACTTTAGAAATCAGCATTTGAAAAATGTAACTACCCCTATATGAGTATATTTTAACGGGCACGCAGATAGGTGATAGGCATGCGCCCAGCAGAGTCGATATCGACGGATGAAAAGTAGTTCCATGTCTAAACGTCGAGCTACGTAAACATTTGTGAATAATTAAATATGAGGTGTTCACGATAAAGTGAGCATTTTCGAAATCAACCTTAGAAAAAAGTCACTGCCTCCGCCTACACATATTTTAACGGGCGCTCGGAGTGAAAGGCGCCCAGTAAAGTTGGTAACGATGTAGTTCCATTTCTTAACGTCGAATAAAAAAGCGCTGGGTAACCATTTGAGATAACTTAAATTATTTCTTTCGCTTTCCGTTTTTATTGATGCATCGAAGTGTAAAAATGAGCAGATCTGTCAAGTATTTACTGTTCCACTTGAACGACGCATGAATAGAGTTATAAGGCGCATGGCGATGTTAATTTTTACTTGCAGCGGAAGAATACACAAGATGCATGGAAACAGATCTTAAGCAGGGCTTTCAGAGAGCCTGTTTGACCGCGAACAACCTATAATTTTAATTCATCCGGTATACGACGGCGTGGTGTCATTGACAAGTCCATACTTTGGACTTCCAGCCAACCAGCGTGTGACTGTTCTCGCTGTGACAGAGCTGTAATGCGCCGTATTAGGAATGTGCCACACGCGAGAGAAGTGTGTGATTCTTGCGCGCACACACAAAGTGGTCGGCGGGTTTCCTAGCTTGAAAATTTACAGCGTTAGCCTTGTGCGCTGTGGCTGAAACAGGATACACGGGATTAGAACCTGTAGCTTTGCCATGCCATAATAAAGGAGAACTCAAGTTCCAGTTACTGGTTCGACTAATCTTTCCCGTGGGACAGGGTTACAAATTCTATAAATAACGCCACGTCACTATACGCATTTTTCTTTACTGGACACGAAAGTACAGCATGTCACTTTCTAATTCACGCCCTTCGATTTTATGTAAATATCTTTGTATTTAAATTAAATTCCTGGGGCATTTATATAATTTGTTATAATCAAATAAGTACTTTCTTCACAAATTTTCCGCAATTTAAGAATAAAACCCACAGAACAGAAGTTCTAATGTCTTGAGGAGCAGTTTTGGCTTTGATATAACTGCTTGGAATCTGTGGCCAAGGAGTTGACTATAGGTTGTTCACGGTGAAATGAGCACTTTTGAAAGCCCTGCTTAAGATCTACTTGTATGCCTCATAACCTGAGTCATGCGTCGGTAAGGTGAAACCGTGGAATTATAAGAAAAGAAAACACCTGTTCAAGTTTACACTTCGATGCACTAAAAGAAAAGAAAGTGAAAAAAAATAATTAAAGTTATCACAAATGGCTACCTAACACTTTTTATGCGACGTTTAAGATATGGAACTGTTTTCCATCCATCGTTACCAACTTTACTGGGCGCACGTCACTCAGCGCGCACGTTAAAATATATGCAAGTAGGAGCAGTTATTTTTTTCTAAGGTTGATTTCAAAATTGCTCACTTTATCGTGAATAGTATTTAGTCTCTCGTAAGTTTCACAACTGACACTCTAATATTCTTCAGTCACTACGTTTTTAAGCTGCTGCTTTGAATAAACATCTCTGCAGTGTACTCGTGACTTCAGAAATGCCCACAAACGTTAAATGATGTTGAGGTAGGGAGACCAAAGAAGAGTTTTCAATTGTTTAAGATTTCAAATTAACCATTCTTTATGATTACCTGCAATAGGCTATGCTTTCGGTTGTTGTCATGTTGAAAAATGTAGGAAGGAAACATTGCTAATTTCTCTGCACTTTGATTGACACTCGTATTTTGAACGTCATCACGCACAAACTTGTCCATTTTATCCCCTTTCGCATAAATTCACCCCCGAACCACAACGGAACCTTAACTGGGAGAAGTGTATCTGTAACATCGACCGTATCAGCTTTATTCACACATGGTGGCCACCATCCGAGCCACAAAGATTGACTTCATCTCTTATGACGAGAAGGAATTTTCAGAAAATTGAGATTATTATTTGGGTGCTGTTTAGCGAAGAGCGGTCTTGCAGCACGGTTTTTCACTATACGTAACACCCGGCAAACTACCTAAAGGCGATGTTACACGATACCAGATTCCGTAAAAGCTTGTGCAAGGTCCGCCATAGCGGCCGTTATACCGACTAGCATGGGACCCGTCATGGCATTTCCCGCCTTGTACGGCCAGATTTCGTACCAGGTTTGGTAATTGGACACGTCCTATTTTTCGTGGCAGGTTCCATACCGGCTATCGTACCTGGCCAATCACATTGCAGTTTCAGAGCGCAGGGCGCTCCCCGTGGCTACTACTTGAAACGAGTTGATGAAGAATCTGAAAAGGACGTTTCCATCTTGATTTTACAAACGTCATGTTGAAACTCTTACGACGACGAATAATAATGGCTATGTCAACTTTCAATTACTGTTTAAAACCGTTCTGAATACTTAAAAACATTACCTACTGTGTGAAAAAATTAATTCAAACTCTTACGACATCTACAGTATATAAATTATACATCTGATCTCTGTCTGAACTAGTAGCACAGTGGTAATGTCGCAAGGTCCGTTGTTTACATATAAATTTTGGGCGTGAGTTCGAAACTCCGCCGGACTCGCACATTTTTTATCATACAATTTCACATGCTGTACGTAAAGAAAAAAACAGTATTTTGCAACCGGTCAGTAATTTTCGTCGAAATTAAAAATAACACACTCGTGTGCTTAGTGACTTCACAACATTTTCAAGAAAATGAATGAAACTATACTAGTAAGCAATCAATTTATGTAAAAGGCGAACTGTAATATAGCAAAATTAAGATGTGCTATAGTGCGTCTAACTCTTAGATTGCAGTGGTTGGCTAAACAAACAATTTTATATTTATACACTACTATACAATTTGACAAATTTTTGTTACGTAATTTTGTACGTATGAACTTATTCTGCCAACACAGCATAACAGCTTGTCTGTTGATAACTGTAGCCATCTGGAAACAGAGCATTTCATGCACACTTTACTGCAATCTAACGTGAGACGCACTATAGCTAGTATTTTTATAGGCCTAAGCAAGTTACTAACTGGTAGCAGTTCTACGAATGAGGTTCGTATTTACTACAAACCACACACTGCGCACCCACCGAGGGTGCCAGATTCTAGTACGCGAACTGCTCTCGTGTAATATGAATCTTCCATGGCGGCTCATATAGCGGCTGGTATACCGGCTCGTGCACCAGGGCTTGTAGGAGCTTGCGCAAGTACCAAGTACGGCTGCAGGTATCGTGTAATATCCGCCTAAGAACACAGTTTATTACCGGTAGCAATTTCCAATTCGGCGTGTAGTTTAAGGGCCTTGTACGCCGATCGGATTTAATTCGCCGCATAATCAGTCGTCCTTCCGGGGGACTCTTGAATTTTTTTTTGTTACGTTTTCTTGGCATGTTCCAAACTGATCTTTGATTTTTCAAAATTATTTTACAACATACTGAACAGCTGCGTGGTTTATTCACGGTTTGTGCTACAATTGTCTCTTTCGGAACTCTTTCGACTTATCCATCATTTTCTTCATACCACTCCAGGTTCTATACGAAACGTGAACAACAGACTATACGCACGCGCGTCCCACAGCTGTTTACGCTGGATTCAAGGTCATCGCACAAACACATGGGTATAGACTGTTCACGATAGTCAGCAGTTTTGAGGCCCTAGTCACTCTTTCCTTTCAGCCATTTTTACGATCTAACGACCTTTTAAAATAAATACTACCATTTAAATAGTACACACGTGTGTATATTCCTCCGCACTCTGAAGTTAACGTCTAAGGCTAATTAAAAATATATTTATTGACTATTATTCCTAATGAGAGGTGGATAGCCTAGAGTAGTGTATGGTTAGCAAAGTGTACTTCGTTTGGGCTTACAAATAGCTGTTATTTTCCATATCAGAGATTGCGTTTGAAAGGCAATATTTTCGGCATTAGGTTTAGTAAGTTTTGATTTGATCTGAAATGCACAAAACTTTCATAATTTTCAATAACCAAATGAAAAAAGACTGTTTCATAATGTCTCGGGCAGTTTATGACTAAAAAGGAGACATGATGTATATTACAAGACTTTCTTAATTACCCGGTCGGCCTTATGTAAAATTAACATTGCCATGGGCCTCATTATTTTATTCATGCGTCGGTCAAGTGAAACCGCGAAATTATTAGAAAAGTAATTATTCAACAAATCTGCTCATTTTTACACTCCGCCGCATTAAAAAAACACCAAGCCAAAGAAATAATGTTAAGTTATTGCAAATGGTTACCTAACACTTTTTATTCGACGTAAGATACTGAACTACTTCTCATCTATCGTTACCAACTTTACTGGGCATATGTCACTCAGGGCGCTCATTAAAATACATGCAGGTAGGGGCAGAGACTTTTTTCTAAGGTTGATTTCAAAATTGCTCACTTCATCGTGAACAGCCTTTATATACAGATAGAAAGACAGATATGGATATAGCGATAGATATGTGGATACAGAGATAGATGGATATAGATAGAGAGATGGGGATAGATATACAGATAGATGATATGTAGAGAGATAGAGATAGTTACCTTGACGTCGATGGCGTCGCCGAACTTGACGACGTTGAAGCCGCCATTGGGCAGGTGGACCTTGAGGGTGGCCTTGTCGAGGCGGTCGGGGCTGGCCGACAGCTGTGGCGGCGTGGCACAGCGGCCCTCCGGGGGGTTCATGACGCCCGACTGCTGGGGTCCGCACTGCCCCGCCCCCTCATGGCTGCAACACAGCAAAACAAACAGATCCACATCAACTTGCTATCTCCACAATTATGTTTCATTCACCGTTACTGCCAACTTTTCCTAAGCCTAGCTCAAGTTCTCTCGAGTGGGGAAGTGAACCCACGGCGAGGCAACACTCTAAGAGCGACAATCTTTCCAGCCCGTCATACCAGGACATGGCATAAATGAGACCCCAGAATGGAGCGGCGCTGGGATACATGGACGGGAGTACCCCGAGAAAACCCGCAATATTCCCCACATGCGGGATCCGGGATCGAGCCCGGATCGTCGTGGTGGGAGGCGAGCGCCCTAGCCACTGTGCCACCGCTGCCCCAAAGCTTAACTAAGTTTAGAAAATTACACAAAGGGCAGCGCACTGCATTAGTCCGCACTCACTTTCATAATATTTCACTTAAGAACAATTTCTTACTAGGTATTACCAACACCACACGTATTTTCTCCCTGTTTTATTTATATTTATAAATTAACTATTATAATTTAAATTAAAATATAAGTAATAATTCAATTAAAACAAAAATCAGAAACATGTATGTTAACAGATTATGATGCACGACATACTTAGGAAACAAACAGGCTCCCCATACATGGAGTGATATTTCAAAGGTTTGATTCAAAAAGTGTGAAGTTACCGCGAGTAAACAGTAGTTGCTAATTGCTATAAAATAGCTGAAGTCCCAGTAAACTGAAAACACAAATATGTTTTAAGACATGCAGTCGAAAATATATTCGTGGTAAAGTTGGCGACATGTCTACAGACGATTTACCATTACACGCGGGATATAGCCATTTATCAAGCATTGCCACGGGCGACGTGCATACTTTCGATTTCCTAGTAGAATGACGAAATAATTGGTTAGCATTTCAACTTTTGAAGAAATTTTTGTGTGCAAAGTGTAATTACAGGCGAAGTCAGTAAATACTACCGCATATAACGCCTAGTGCTACTACTTACAAATTCTAACATTTAATTGCTAACGAAATAACATTTCAATTTAATGGTTGTAGCTTAGGTTCACTTTTCGTTTAACATCACCATTCCAACACTTGGTGCACAGATAGTTCGGAATTTTGTTCGCGTTTCTACATACTTTATAAACAATATCTTTAATATTTCATTCCACTTCAATGCAGCTTTAGAGCTGAACCAGAGCAAGCGACATCTCGAGTTAATGGCCAAATCGACGAGCTGGCCCTTGTAGTTCATCGGAAGACTAAAAGTAAATTGTTGGAACAGTTTATTCAGGAATCTTTCATTTAAGTTTTCCAGTTTCTGCTTGTTCCACGAGACGTTTGTCAGTATCACTGCGACTTCTTTATATTTGCACAGCTTAGCTGCGTAAACACTGTCGGTGCAGTGATGCCACCTTATCTCTCAGTAGATTGAAGAAAACTGGATGGGACTCCGTGAATCTGCAAGCTAAAAAACCTGGCGGATCTTGGAACAAATAAGACAACATTGCGAAACAAGCCTCTCAAATTCTCGCATAATGAAGACAAACATACTACCCGTAATGACATTAACATAAGATTAAACGTGTTCCGGTCCGTTTGGTTTGGTGCTTATTGGATATTTACTTGTCAAATTTATTATTTTATTATTTTTTTTGTAAATGAATCAGAAGCACATAATTTGTAAAAATTGAACAAGGTATGATGAAAGTGATTGTCTTACTTCATTTTAAGAATTTCTTAGCCAAAATTTTACGAAAATTCATAAAAACCCAAAATGAAAACTATGAAAGAAAATGGTTTCCATTAAAAATAATCAATGCAAAAACTATAACGTGTTTTGATATAGAGCATAGCATGGGCGTAGCCGGGGAGGGGGTTGCAACATTTTCCACTACGATTTTCAACAATTAGGATTAAAATTATTAATACGTATTTAAATTTGATAAATTATAATTGATATAAACTACGACGCATTCCATTATAGTGTAAAGTAATTTTTCTTCAAGTCTTGTCCTAAATAACACGTGCAGCAGAACTGCTAGCGCTAGTATAACCTTCAGTAAACCCCACCTCACTGCTAAAAATTTCCGTATATTTACCTAATGTTTTACGGAAATGTACCGTGTATATACGGAAAGGCAATCCGAGTTAAGTCCGTAAATACAAAATACGGAAAGTCTCCGTATTCCCTTTGGCTTCGAGTTACGGAGACGAACAATGCCGATTCTACATGAAGCTCTCTTCGCCACGGTAACAAGAAAATTATCGTTTCTGCGGCAGTTAAGGTTATCCACGTGACTATGACCTATTCTTTCAAACATTAAAAATACCGAAGTTATAACACATTATTCACGTGAGAGGAGTACGTGAATAGCCTTGCCCTCATAGCTCAGGGGTAGGGTGGCCGACCTGTAGTCGGAGGGTCGCGGGTTCGCGTCCCGGCGCCTCCGACACGGCAGATTTTCAGTTCGCTTGTCGCACTGGGAATCTGTCAGCTGGACAGTCTCACTAGAGCGTCGTCAATATCAAATGTCACGACAAAGTAAAAAAAAAAAAAAAAAAAAAAAGGTCGTTAAGAGTCATGGGGTAGTAATTTTTTGACTCGGGTTCAAAGCTCGCTGAAGTACAAAATATTTCAACTTTTTTAATATAACTTTTTACACACAGTAGAACACCCACATAACGAAAATTAGAGACACTTTCATTATCTATCTATTAACGGAGAGGTTACGTGAAATTTACGGAAAGTCCGTTTTTGAAAATTAACGTGTCCTTAATTTTACGGAGACTTTATGGACACTTCTGGATAAATTTTTACCAGCACTTTTCCTTAAAATGAAGGAAGATTTTTTTTTTTTTTAACGGTGCCCTCTTGGGCATTGTGTTGCTATGCCACTGGAGTATGGCAATTATTTTTTTTCCAGCATGTTAACTCACTTCTGCACGGTAATTATTATTCACATGCTACAAAACCGCGAAAATTTGATTTTTTTTCCCATGTAAATACCCACTACAGTTACCTCATGGTTACCTCTAACTTTTCTGGGGCACTGCTGGAGTTCTATTACCAGGATATTCCTCCGCCTTATGCCAACAAAGCTTAGCCGAGTCTATAAAATAACACCAAAGGGTCGCCACCCCAAATTCTTGCGCACTCAGTGTAAAGGCTGTTCACAATAAAGTGAGCACTTTCGCAATCAACCTTATAAAAAAGTTACTGCTCCTATATATTTTAACAGGCTCACTGAGTGACAAGTGCACAGTAAAGTTGGTAAATATGGATACATTAACGTCGAATAAAAAGTGTTAGGTAATCATTTGTGATGACTTAACCACTAATTATTTCGCTTTCTGGTTGTTTAGTGCACCGAAGTATAAAAACTACGGGATTTGTAAAATATTTTCTTGTCCAATAATTTCACAGTTTCTCCTGACCGACGCATGAATAAAGCGATGAAGCTCATGTCAATGGTAATTTTACATAAGGCGGAAAAATACACAACATGTATACAAGCAAATCCTAAGCAGGGCTTTCAAAAGTGCTCATTTTATCGCGAACAGCCTACAATTATATTTCGCACAAGAACTATTACTTATTAGGCACTGCAAACATACCCATTTTCTCTGTTTGTATGCATATTAATTATAAATGAAATATAGTTAATAAATAAATTACAAGTAATAATTAAGTTTAGGCAAAAATAAGGCACTTTTATCTTAATGCAAGTGTAAAACGCTTGTGATACATAAATATCTAAGAAACAACGAAACACGACATAGCCTACGTGGGGTGATTCTTGAAAGGTTTGGTCTAAAAAGTGTGAAGAAACCGCGAATAGAGTACAACCAAAAATTTAACTTTGTGTTACACGTAATGTCTAAAAGTAAAATGGCGTAGGGAATTTTTGCTATTCGCAGAACGTCTACTACACGATCAAAACTTGCAAGTGCTCGCGAACTGCTGCGAGCAATCGAGAATGGGCAGGATGAATGAAGGTTTGATCATGAGCGGCTTGAAGCACCGAACCTTTACGACGGGGAGACAGGGTAATCACCGTCGTAAATTTCACTTCGGGGATCAACAGCAGCCATCCCGGGTCTTTTTTTTTTTTTTTTTTTTTTTTTCACTTCGTGCATTATTATCGATGCACAGGCTACGATTGCCCGCCTAGAAAAAAAAACCCACATAATGACTTAATTCGCTAATAACATCCAATCGACGGCGCTAACTATTCTAATACCGAGGTCTGAAGGTAACACGCAAAACAGTCATAATTTTCAGACACTATCCCTCCGTAGAACAAACGCTTGGAATCAATAACAATAGGCTGTTCACGGTAAAGTGAGCACTTTTTAAGGCCCTTATAAATTATTCCTTTCATCTAATTTTAATTTTCCTACTGTTTTTTTATATAAACATTGCAATGTGACAATAAAAACAGTGTATGCGTTTCGCCACCATCAAAATTTAATGCCCGACGTTGCAATAATATTAGTTGTTAATGCATGTAGAGAGGGCCTTAAAAAGTGCTCTATCGTGAACAGCCTGTATCCCATAGTATGGTTAGCTTGGAGCTGTGCTTATTAAGAACGTGCGTTATCTTCATAATTTGATAATTTTCTTAGGTAGTTCCTGAACGATTTCTCTATCTTACTGCGATGCTTAAAACAGAGAGCGTTAGTGTTGATTTTAACGTTTTAAATGTCACCCTAATCACCAATTTTTTTCTCCTAAAATGTAAATAAATATTAATAAACAACTTTACCAGATAGTTCAAACAGGCCCCTACACATTCATTTGTCAATTATCTTCGATAGCAAGATTTTATAATATTTATTTTCACCAAAAAAAAAAATTAATCAGCAAATCAAAATCAAACCCACAATATTTTTCTATAGTCATATTCTTTTGATTTCGTTCAGCCATTCTGGCAAAGAAATTTTTTTTATATTTGCAAGAAGGGGCGCAGGTTATTCTTGAATACGTACTAGGTATACAGGATGTTACAAACTGTTCGTGTGTGTTGTTTTGCATTTGCTATACAGCATTCCCAAGCCCGAAGTGTAATCACGCAGTATCGCGACGAAGACGAAAAGAGACATTTGGTCCGGTGTGCAGCTGATGTACAAACCACGTGGGCAAGATGAAGGTCGACCGGTGTGTGAACCCACTTCTTTAACCCCCCCCCCCCCCCCCGCCCAATCCTTGACTGATCAGCGGAACATTCCGGAGGCCAACCTGAGACTGCGAGGATCGCCACGTTGACTGTTGGGCCACGCATATACTCTCCCGGCTACGGAGACCACTGTTTGACAGTTAGGTGCCAGCAGAATATAATGTTGTTACAATTTCTGAAAGTCCGTGAACTTGGCCAATGTTCTTTAAGCGATGGGGATCTTAGAAGAGTTAACAATAATAATTTCCTAATTAATTTTCAATCCCTACAAAGAAAATACTCTGAACTTAATATCTCACAATAAATGAATACCATTTGCTAATCATAATTAATAAAGTTAATCAATACAATCTACAATCACCTCAAAGAAATACATGCAATCAGATATCTAAAATCAGCCTTAATAAGCAGTGTTTGATAATATATTGAGCTATTTTACATATCACATGTCCATGTTTGAAAGTTCCAATATTTACAACAAATACCGTACCACACATTCATAGTCCCAATTTAATTCAGTCCACCGTCTACCAGTCCGGAATGTTCTAAAGTGCCCAGAGTGCCACCATGTAATCGTCTGGTACTACTCCCTCCCTTAGTACGTCCACACACCATACACACACACACATAGCACACGCACACGCACAATTCTGCCGTCCGTCCTTTTCGCCGATATCTCTCGCTGCACCACACCTTTCCTGACCGCCGCACTTCAGCCAGATAGCTACAAAAAACAGCCTGCCCTCCAGCTGCTGTGGTGTTCATAAAGTAACCGATCATATCCCAAGAAATTCTAATGCCGCGTTGTGCCGAGGGACATGATAACCAGAGAATCCTTGCTCAAGCTCCCAAGTCGCAGGCTCCTCCGGAAGAAGGGAGGAGGGGGTATGACACCAGACAGGTCAGCTTTCACTCATTTCCCCCGGCCACCGGGAGACGGAGCAGCAAGCGGGTCTGCCCCAGGGAAAGGGAAGGATCGAGATGGGTCATCCCATAAAGACCATTTTGTGTTGAATTGGCAAAACAAAATCATGCAGCACGGCTTTCTTGTAATGTCTGTTCACGATAAAGTGAGCACTTTTGAAAGAACCATGAAAAAAGTCACTGCCCCTGCCTATGCATATATTGTATCGGGTGCACTGCGGGACATGCGCCCAGTTGGTAAAGATGGATGGAAAGTAGTTCCATATATGAACGTAGAATAAAAAGTGTTGGGTAACCATGTGTGACAACTTAAATTATTATTTTTTATTTCTGTATTTTTAATGCATCGAAGAGTAAAATTTACCAGATTGGTAAATAATTTACTTTTCTAAAAAGTTAACAGTTTCACTTGGCCGACGCATGAACAAAGTGATGAGGCCCATGGCAATGTTAATTTTACATAAGGTGGAAGAATACACAACGTGCATACAAGCAGATTTTAAGCGGGGCTTTCAAAAGTGCTCATTTTACAGTGAACAGCCTATACCAGGCAGGTATAGTCAACTACTCGTTTGTGTAAATATTACTTTACATATTAAATTTTTCCTTTCTCTTTTATTATTTTAATTGTCTTTTAATATTTTTGTTGTTTTATTATTCATTTCTACGGGAAGTAATTCTCCATGTTAGGATAGTTGGTTAGATAGTTGCTGGGAGTAAAGGACTTCTGGGAGGGACCTTTTGAACGAGCGGCAGGCCTGAATTACGCTGGGATGTTAACTTTAAAATCCCCAGCGCCAGCATAATGTGAGGCTTTAGTTACCGTCCCAGAGGTTGAAGTCAGCCCAGTAAGAAGAGGGCTGAGCCTCAAAATAGGAATATAATGTTTTAGTGGTTCCAGTCGACCATAGGACGCCGATCAACGAAGCGCCGGTGCCATATCGGAGGTTTGAGACCCCTACGGCATACAGGTCACGCTAGCATTATATTAAAATTTGAGGCGCCCATCCAAGTTATCCGGTGTCATATATCTTGGTACACCATGGTGCTAACTTCAATTTTGGTGGAATCAAACATTTAATTTCAATTAAGAACCACCCCAAGAATTTTAATTAGAAGTAGCTTTTCCTTTTTCTGGTTTTCGAGGAGTGAGAACATTTAACTTACCTTTACTAAGAACGTTGGAGCTCTAGAAACTGTGTACATACTTAACACTATATGAGGAGAACTACTCTTTTACAGTAAGAATTTATTTCGTCACGTTAATTTCTGGAGAACTACGCAGTTATAATTATTGATATTTTATTAACTTTATTTAGTACATATTGTAAGGATGGTAGTTTCTTCAGGGTATCTAAACAACCACTTGCAATACAGCTGAAATAGTTTCCACATTACCTAACTTCAAATACAAAGTTTAATCAGCACACTTAATTGATTTTATTTTCATAAAACCAGAATATTTTTTTAAAGATGCCTATAATTTTTTTTTATCAAATATGTCTAATGCTGCGAGATTTTCCTTTCATTACTGGCATGTTGAGAGTGTTGTGTGTATGTGTTAACATGTTAATCTAAAGCTCAACGGAGTTCTGGAGGGCCGATTCAACTAGGGCGAGACAGAAGAGAATTCGCAGTGCCAGAGACACCACTAACCAAACAACTCCTCACTCCTTAACATCACGCACATGCAAATTAAAGTTACAAATTACTTTTCTCCACTATTTAAATATCTATATTCAACCATTCCCCACACTGTGCATGTATATATACATATATCTACACACACACAGTGAATCCTAAGGGTGGTACATCTATTTGAAGTTGGACCTGAAGTAGGTACTAGTTCAGTACAACTAATGAAGATGTAAAACCGAGTGTCTGAATAATGTATAAAGTTAATTGTGACACGCGGGCCAACAATCCATATTTCAATTCCCAAGTTTGCTACAATGTCATGGATATTAGTCGAAATCAGGGTATTGGCCATGGTTGAACATCTTTGTTCCGTTACACACTATACACACACATAATGTTCCATCGTAATTTTCTCATATATGTATATATAATAAACTAGTGTTTTAGGCCCAACTTCAAAGATGTGCGCCGCTTTTAGGATCCACTTTAAAGTCAGCAAGTCATATCCCGCAGGCGAAGTTTGTCGGTCTGACTATGATACACGCTGTATAATTCCACGTAACCTTAAAAAAGAAGGCCTGGATCGGGAGAAGCAAACCTGTTCTCTAGTGTGTTCATCTGGCCAGCGACGAGGCGCTGGGAGTTGTAGTGGTCGCGGTCAGTATGCTGATGAAGCTGGCAGGCAGGCAGGCAGTCCAAACAGGGTCGCACGAGAGCTCATATCGCACGTTCACACACGGGTAAAAGTGGCAGGGGAATGCAGAGAAGAATTCTCTACACGGGTTGCCTGTTAACCGCATACCTAGGATAGGCTCGTGGGGGCGTTCCCACACAGTCACATTGCCGACAGAAATAACCAATAGTTTTTTTTTTCATATCGTGGATTAGACTTTTATTATAATAATACGTCTTTATTTTTTGTGGCGAAGTTAAGGTATTATCACCTTCTCTTACACATAACCACTTTCCATAATAAAACATAACACTTATTATTTTAAAAGAAAAATAAATAAAACAATGTCACAAAACTTAATGTCTACTATAAACTTAGGAAGAGACTTACATGAAATATATAAAAGCAACTTACATAAGATAAAATTAACCTTAACTGTGAACTTACACGATTAACACATACATGCATACATAAAATCATATACACACCTGACATATATCCATATACATATAATAGTACTATTTATAAAATTAAACTGCACGATAGCATTGACTAGCAAAAGTTCTAAAACTGAAATTTATTTTAAGGATTACTGAAGGACAGAAAATCACAGAATATAACTAATTAAACACGGGAAAAATACAAACCAAATTAATTAATGAAAGACAATACAATTATAATATAAAGCGTCTAAAATTATCAGCTACCTAGAAATATACATAAAATAAGACATTAATACGTCTACTCGCACACGCTTATTCACACATCTACATACATTAATTATACATTTAATTAATTAAACAGTAACATAAGCATGACGCCTCGTGTAGCGAACGCCTACTTGGAATTGCTTCAGATCTTTGAAAACCAAGGGAAAGATATTTGTACCTCAAGGCTGAGTAACTGGTATAAAGAAGTCACCAGACTAAGTTTATACACAACGTTAGATCTCCCTGGATCAATATCCGCAGCTTATCTTATGGGAATCGATAACAAGCACTGCATGACCTTAAAATAATGCTTAAATGTTTCAACACTATATAGTCTATTCACGGTAAAGTAAGCACTTTTAAAAGCAGTCTCATTTGGAATAACAGTCGATAAATATCTTTTATTGTAGCCTTTAGATGTTAACTTCCGAATGTGGTGGAATATACACACTATGTGTATATTACTTATATGGCAATATCCATTTTAAAAAGCTGGTTAAAGGATTTTTAAAAATGCCTGAAAGGAAAAAAGTAACTAGGGCCTTAAAAGTCCTCACTTTACCGCGAACAGCCTATACACATATTGCTCGCACGATTTTGTGTGTATGAATGAATGGCCCAGTGAAATACAGTGACAATTCACATTGTGAAACTGTGATACGTTGATATTAAAGCATAACTATACAACTGCTAAATTTTGAGTCTGCGCCTGCAAAGAAAATTAATTGAAATCCTAGTGTGCACTTTATCATTTCTAACGAAATGTATGATTCAGTACCATTGCCAGTAATTCAATTAGCACCAAAATTTACGTGTTGTTAACTTGCTGTTCTTTTACTGACTGAAAATGAGACACTAACATGACAACGGACCTATTTTTGGGGCTTAAAGAAATTGATTTTCTATTATTTGCTAAACATACTAGAAAGAAAATCAATAGTCAATAATAATAAAATAGTATTATTTACTAACAAAAATTGTTTAATCAAAATCGAACACTTGTTACAGGCAATAAAATCTTGATTAACATCTGGAAAACACGCGCGCACATGTAGCGAGGTAGTCTAGACAAGAATAAAACTTAGTGGTGCCAAAGAAACAAAATTAAAAATAATATTCAAGAAATAACAAAGTTTAAAGATGTAAGTCCCATGTTTGCTTCGGCTTAGGAGTCTATCAGGCTAAACATGGTTTACTTTCTCAAATATACCACTGAATTATTGTACTCCCCCGATATGCCTCATCGCTGTACATAAGAAAGCACGCAAGATATGTCACACTAATTTTAATACTGTCGAATTTTTTCGAGGCGGTGCAATTGATATTACGAATTTCTTATGTAAATGCGCATAAAGTACTGAAAATGGAGTAGTTCGCCCCTTTTCTGCCCTGAATCTAATAATTTACTGGCAACACTTCAGGCGCCACAAACGCATCTCTGAAGCACGAGTATAAGTAGAGGCAGTGATTTTTCGCAAAAAATCTGAGTACATCATAGATTTAAATACTCTAAGAATAAACAGAAATGTTTATTTGCCCATTGGTCGCCCTTTGCATGAGAAGCCGTTTCTGTTTTCAACAGGGCCAATGAGAATCCAACAACTTTGGCAGTGACTCATAGTTATTAACGAAATAAGAGTAACATGTTAACGTAGCCAATCGAGAAAGGTAAACAACCACACAGTGTTTTGAAATATAACTTGTCTCGAAATCTTTTCGCGAAATTTCACTGCCCCTAAGTATAAGCCACAGATTAATTACTTAAATCAGCAGAAGACGTTAAAGATACATCATTGTTCAGTCTATAAGTTACGCCAAGATCACTACCAACAAATGCACCGCCACGTTCGCATTCAGAATCCAAACTCGCATTATAAACATTATTGTTAGAGCTATAAGTAGGGATAGGAAAATTTCCGCGAGTTCATTTCAGGACAAGAAAGACGTCAAACACGTGTACACTGAAGTCACCCTTGCAATTGGATAGACACGCCCTGGACGACTCTGAACCGATAGCAGGCTTGCAAAGATACAAGTAGCGAGTGCCATACTGCCAGGTGTGAGGCAACACTGACTACTCTGTGGGGCAGCGGCCAATGAACAAACATCTGAGGCTCGAGTGTACATAGGACTGCGGAGTCTAGCCTACAAGACATTGAACTCGCGAAATTTTCCCATCCCTAGCTATACGGTAAAAGTGCAGTGGAATCGACCATTTGGATAGAAGATAAAATAGCGGATTCGCAAACAAGATCAGCGAAACGCCTGATGCTTAAGTTTTACTTTTCCTCCCCTCATCATGTATTCTTCCCCATATGTAAAACCTACATTACCATTGAACTAATGACTTAATTCATGCATCAGGTAAGTGGGAAACCTAACATTTCTGGGACCTAAATGTGTTACTAATAAGTCATTTCGTACTCAGTGGAAAAATACAATCATAATACGCCATTAATTTAAGCTACACTCGCAATGCAAACTTCGAGACCTGGGACTATTTTTTCTTAATTCGTTGCCAACTTAACAGAGAACCCGCACGCCAGTGTACACAGTAGCATACAGACAGTTAAAGGCTGTTCACGATTAAGTGAGCACTTTTGAAATCAACCTTAGAAAAAGATCTCGGCCCCTTTTGTATTTTAACGGGCGCACTGAGTGACATGCGCGCAGTAACGTTGGAAACGGTGGAAGGAAAGTAGTTCCATATCTAAACGTAAAAAGTCATAGGTAACTATTTATAACTTAAATTATTTATTTCGCTTTCTGTTCGTTTTAATACATCTATATGTAAATATGAGCAGATTTTTAAAATATTTACTTTTCCTAAACTGTTTCACTTGACCGAAGCACGAAAAATGTGACGAGGCACGAGGCAATGTCAATTTTACATAAGGCGGAGGAATACACAACATGCATACAAGTAGATCTTTAGCAGGGCTTTCAAAAATGCTCATTTTACCGTGAACAGTGTATAATGACCAAGGGTTTTTTTTTTTTAATTTGATTTTAAAAGTACTCACTTTACCAAGAACAGTCTGTCGTAACTTGAAATTAAAATAAAATTAACAATCGAGAGATTTCAAAACCATTTGCAACATTCATTTCGACTTCAGTCAATATACTGCAGGGTCTAAGTTTTATAACTGTATCAAAATGGTACCACGTCGAACTGAGACAAGTTTATTTTTACCAAATACAAAATTCAAGTCATCCCTCAATTTAAGGACGTCTTATTTGTGCTTCTTTATATGTTACGAAATATATCAAACCAGCACAGACAACACCATACGACGGAATTTGATGGGAGGAGGGGGGGGGGGAGTTTTACAGTCCGATTCGAATATTGAAACGCATTATGCAAAACCTCTAGTCAAATAACAACCTGCAGCTTGTTTGAAAATTCTCGGGAATACAGCGCAGCTCTCCACTACATCTGCCGAAGCAATAATTTGAAACACACATCCTGTCGATAAAATATCCAAATATTGTTTGGAATGAGAGTTATAAACACAGAAACTGCTATCCTCCTCTAAATTATAGTACATCACAGTTCAATCACGGGCCACGGTATGAATAATTATTTTTTTTTCAATTAATTTTTGCTAGTTTTTTTTTTTAACATTTTACAGTAGAGTCCCATCGCGAATAGATTCCTCGCCATCGAAATATGAGAAGATTTTCACGGGGAATTTTTTTCAACCTGTTTCTTAGAGCGATACATTTTCGACCCAGTATTGTCCGTTCAACGGCTGTTCGTTGAAAATGAACCCCCACTTAGGTGCCCATTTCTTCATGTGGTGAACTATGATCAACGATGGCTCGAACACTTTTAGGTATTTTCTTTTTTAGATAGAGATTCATAAGTAAGTGTGCCAAATTTCATTTTCTCTTCATCCTAAATATGTACACTTTCTGTATTCTATTACGATGTGAGAAATTACATTTAAAAAATGGGATGTGGCTGTGTTGGGGACACGGCCGCTTGTTTTGCGTGAATACGTCTACGTTGACGCGCTCGGACGCCTTGATGTTTATTTTACGTTCCCGGCACCTCTTCACTCGATCATATGGGGTATCACTGGATTGCTTTTGAGATGCTCTTTCCAACCGTACACGATTACTGTATTCCGACGAGTACAGGTCGACATTGTGTTAAGTTTTCTTAATTTTTTTACATTAAACTCGTACAATTTCAACATAACCACACCACACAAATGTTTTTATACACGCAATCGATTGATCTTGACGAGATCTGTCGATTGAAACTCAAACGAGCGTCGTAGCTTCTCCTAGTCAAAAGTTAAACTACGCGGAAGTTATGGCACGCGGCTGCTCCCCCCCCCCCCCCTTCGCGCATTCCGCACCATGCGCAATGCTTCGCAGTCCTCACTCCGTCACATATTCTTTGATCCTTAAGCGATCGAGTGGTGTAATTGAATTCTGAATGCAGACGATAGATTCGGAGCTGCAATGCCAAACTTTATCCCCCGATTTTGTTATCATCGGATTTTCTGGATTGCCTCCCACTATAGTTACAAATTAAAAGACGTATTCACGTCAAACAGTTATCCTTCCATCCCCTATTTGTCAAGACTTTTTACCTTCTCCGTTTCCTTTCGTCCTCTCATTTTTTTTATAGTCTTATTGCACCAGTCACTCATGCAGCGGTCCATCCTGCTGAAAGCTCAGCGATGGTATTATCTTATCCAAAGGCGCCACACATACTTATTTCACAGAAATCGCCGTTTGCATTCAAAAGAACGCTTGGTCGTAATGAATGCAATTTCTTTTCCACGGCACTTGGCGGCGACCGCAAACCGTAATGAATGAACAGCGTCGGCGAGAGCAATGTATGCGCGGAGTGGAGTGAAAACGCCAGTTGTGACAAATTTCGAAGAAGCAATTTACCCAGGAATGGCAACCATTTCCTTCACGCTGGCAGACTTGATTTTTCATGCATTCCCTGAAACATTTCCACTTAGGCGTGTGTCATGCGCAAAGGCACGGTAAACATCACGTTTACTGCTGTGTACGCCGAATTCGGGGAAATCAGGAGAGACTTTTCTTACAAAAGGCCACGTAAATAATCATGCAATGACTTATAAATCTGCGAAGTTAATGTAAAGTAATTTAAGGCGCGTTAAAAATTACGGCTTTGAGAAACTGAAGAGAAAATATTGGAAAGCACGCACAAAGAAATCTATACAATCCTCGGGATTATCGGCAACGAGAATTTCCAAGACATTGTTTCCCGATTGCACGGAAACTGTCTTAGCACGATCACGCAGGCTGCATGACCTCTTGGCACAGGGGGACTGGTCATTTTCAACCTGACATCCAGAAAACAAAGTAAAAAAAAAAAAAAAAATCCCTCAGCAATATGTTGTAATGGGAACTCTTAAGAATAAAACCCTTTCCCAATGCAGCCTGTATCGAACCCGCGATCTTCAAATTGAGAGAGTCGTATTTGATAAGCACACAAAACAAAAACAACTCCTGGGTTTGACATAATTTTGATTTGACGCACCGGACGTCTGAGATCGTGCAGTTGCATGTTTTCCTCGCGTTCGGGTAGTCGCGTGTTCGATTCGAGAGCTCGAGAAATTGTAGCTCGTTAATTTTTTTTTTCTGGGGCCATGGAAGTTGAAGTGGAAGGTGTTATGAACCACGAGTCGTCGCGGATAGCGCGCGAACGCCAATAGCGGCGCGCGGAATGCCAAGTACAATTCTCGCGGCAGACACGACAGTTGGTAGAACACGACAACGTCCCACGGTCGCGCGTGCTCCCGCAGGGGAGTGGCCGCGACATCAAGCAGGCAGCGAACAGTGTGTGCTCTGTCATTTCTATTTGCGAGGCGAACGACAGCCTGGTATCTCGTCTACTCATCTCGGCCGACACCCAGCAAACATGCGCGCGCACCTGACACGCCGCTCGACAAGTAGCGACTAGGGCTGTCTGATGTCATAAAAATGTAATGTCGATATTTTTCCAAACAGTTACTCGGTATTTTCGGTGTAACGGTAACGCCGAAATGATATATAATACCGAAATAATAGATAATATCAAAATAATCCATAATACCGAAATAATAGATAATACCGAAATAATCGACAGTACCGAATTAATCGATAATACCGAAATAATCGATTATATCTAAAATTTAGATAATACCAAAAATTTCGATAATATCTAAACATATAAATATCGATATTTTTCAAAGTTACATATTGACCAATAAGTTATTTTTCATATTGATAATTATCGATATGTCAAAATATCGAACAACCCTAGTAGCGACCACCGGCTGGGGTCACTGTATTTGCCGGTGATAGGAAGAGGAGAAGAGAGGGGTGTAGTGGTTAGACTACTCGCCCCCCCCACCAAGGCGAACCGGGTTCGATTCCCGGCGGGGTCACTCCCGGATTTTCGCATGTGGGAATCGTGCCGGACGATGCCGCTGGTCGGCGGGTTTTCTCGGGGACCTTCCATTTCCTCCACCCTTCATTCCATGCGTTGCTCCATACTCACCTCGTTTCGCCCTCATCGGCTCCCAAGACCTCGATGTTGAACAGCAGCCCAAATCTCTTCACTCAGCCACTCATTTTCTTGAACAGGAAATACAACACAAGCTATTGAAGGTCAAGTAGACACTTTTTTTAAAGACCCTCCCAGCTGGCATAAATATAAAATATATACTTTTTTTTTGTGTCCTCAGACGTTAAATGTTGATAGCACAACGCCATGGCGCCACAGCCTGTTTGTACGAAACCTCAGGCATGTAGCCAATGTCAATAAAGATATTCAGTTATTACTCTGTGTTTATTGCATTCCCATCACTATGAAACGGGGCTTCGTAACCTACGTGTGTATATGACTTCATTTTGGTTGCTAATTACCATAGAACTCGCTGGTGATGTCTGCTTCGTCGAGGAACATCCGGTACATTACAGAAACAATTTATACATCTGTAAGTTAGTGTGAAGTTATTTCTGACGCGTAAGACACTTAGTGTTTTGTACGACGGGATAAAATACTGAAAGCACTAGCAATAATTATACAAACACAAATTATTATAATTCCCGGTATTTGTTGTTTGAAAGATTCTCGCAATGGGGGTAATTCTAATAAGGGATGCACGCCATTGCAAATCCTCAAAATTATCGGTAGCAAAAAATTAAATTTTTTATATGGTAACGGTTTTACAAGATTGAACACGCTGCATCTAAACTTCCAACATCTTTGAACCTGAAGGTAAGTGATATCCGGAAGAAACAAAGTAAAATTAATTGCTTCCACATATGGCTGGAATGGTAACATCAAACTTAGTGTTTATTTGTCACAAGGCAAATTCTTCACTAACAGTTGGCTAAAATGATACAAATAAGCTTAAGGGAACTTATAAGCAAAGCATTAAAAAGCGCTCACTTTTTTTTCAATTCAATTCAATTTATAGTTTTCCACGAATCCTAATATGAGCTCAAAGTCTCCAGGATGTGGAAAAACATATCATTAAATACAAAAAAAAAAAGTTAACATACAATTCCTTACGCAATATATACATTACGATATTGCAATGCTTGAAACTTTAAATACTCTATTACAGAATAAACGACATTTGATAATAAATATTTTTGCAAATTACTTTTTAAAATTCTAGTGTCACCACTGTAGAATAATTTAAATTCCACTGGCAAGTTACTATAACTTTTAATAGCAGAGTGATGCCGTGAACAGCAGCTAATTACACTTTCTGGAGGAAGAACTTTGTCTTACACGTTTTCGAAAGTATTGCTACCGTGATACAAATTTTATTAATTTCCTGTGAGCCAGTTACCCGGTGCACCTATAAGTTACACACCTTATAGGTGTCATCAGGCCTATTTGTACTTCTACTAGGTGCATTCTCTTTCCAAATTTCCAAAGTATTTTCATTAGATGGTCGTGAAATATATCTTTGCTTTTATGTTCATTATTTTTCAGTGTTGGTTGTGTGGTTTCGTTAAGGTAGCTCAGGAGCCAAAAATTTGTTCTACATTTTGAGAATATTTTATGATTCCGCGATATATCAATGATAACTTCAGAAAAAAATACTTAATCGTCTCTAAAATAATGGTGTTGGTGTTTTATTTAAGCGTATTAAAATTTTAAAAGAAACTCTTAATTTTTATAAATCTCAAAAAGTTATTTTAACACAAAGCTTGGTTTCAGCAGAAGTGTTAATTTAAGTCACAGGCATGTTGCAGTTTTTTTTATCCGGTAAGGTCCGCTTGCGGTAAGGGTTTAAATTCTGGCGATTTTGTCCTTAAATTTCATTTAACGAGTTAAAATTGAAATACATTCTAGTAACACGATCTATCATTTTGAGCAGTACCTAGCGTATTAATTATTTCATTTTAGATGTGTACGAAAAATTATATAAATTTAAAATTCCTATAACAGGATTTATTCTTTTTATGAAGTTTTTTTTTGCCATTGTATTTTATTCAGACTACTATTTCACATCACAATGGAAAAGCATGTGATATGCTAAAATTATATATAAATTTAATCTCTTGAATGCATTTAAATCAAGAATTTTAGCGTGGTCGAAGATTTTGTTCTGTTAATTTCCGTCGACATGAAGATATGTACATTTCGACACAATATGATTTGAGTTCCACCACAATAATTTCTACTTGAGGTCAGTTTACGAACACCATTTTATCTACAGACTGAATTGAACAAAAGTAAGGTTCTCGAACTAAGTTACGACCAATTTAAAGTTATAGTTATCGCATTGCCCGACGTTTTCAGGTAACGCTTTAATTTCCAACAAGTTTCACAATTAAATGACGTCGGTGTAGGTCACTGAATTTCATTATTTCACTGCATTCATTAGCGCAGTGGTGATAGAAGTTTTAAAGATTTTTTTTTTTAAATTCTGTGTAATGTTATAGTTTATTTTTTAATAATTTTCTATAGTGCACAGGGATGTAGTAACATAATCACAATCAATATCACACAACCGTTTGTAGGCTTCCAGCAGTCAATTTGTTAAAATCACATATTTTGTCAATGCGAAATATGTAAAAAACTTTAGTTATCATTTGGTATTCGTTCTAAACGAATTCTAAATTTTCATTCACTACCAAATGACACACTGTCACACATCACTGGCGGCCTCTCAGGAGCTCTGCAGCAAGTAAGAATAACAACACACACACAAACACAATCGTCAATCCCTGTTGCGTCACCAATAAGAATTTATAGTGTTTGGATTGGTGAAATTGTAAATGGGAGAAAAATTTGTCGTTGTTACACTTATATATCCCTTTCAGACCCATTTTCATTTTAACTGGTTCAGTTGTTGCGAACAATACATTTTATGATGCGTGCTGTACTTACGTCGACACAACACTTGTTTCGTTGCCACAGCCAATAAGCGGCAGGCTATTCGTTCGGCTACAGCCATATGAACCAATTATGACCTAGACAAGTTAAGACGGTTTGCGAATAATTCACCCACAGGTAAGATCATTGGTTATTGAGATTCGCAAAGTGCAGTAAAAACCAAAATATACCTACACATGCGTAATGTACACAATTGTGTACACTGGGTGTGAAAGGGTTAAATATGAAATTTCTAACATAATAGCTTTTGAAGTTTTTTGTTATAATGCTATGTATCATTGCTATTAACGTCAATTTTAGTTACTTCGATACATGATATGGAATTTTTAATTTCTGGTTCAGTGATAACGTTTTGTCCTACCTTAAGACTTAATACTAGATATTTAAAAAATCAATCACAAAATAATATTATGAATACAAAGCTAGCAACGAACATTTATGAAAACTAGATTTCAGGAAATACATCTTTCGAGTGTTTTAACATTTAACATATTCGAAAGAAAAAAAAAGTGGTTACCCAGCTGGGAATGAACATAGGAATGCAGAAGTTGGGAAAAAGAAAAACCAGAAGAGAGGAAATTGCCAACCCCCCTTCACATTCTGTTTCAATACGAACAGCGCACCAAAATGAAAGCACTGCCAGAAGTGTGCAATTTAAGTTTTAAAACACAACTAAGACCCAATCATTGCTCAAGGCAGCGGCTGCTCAAGACAATTTAGTTTGGCATGGGACAGTTCAGCACTACTGAACACTTTGGAGGTGTTCATCAGTTGTTACGACGACGGCCGTCGAAACCACGGGTACTCGTCCCGGTGTTGCGAGAACGTACCCATGGCATACACTAAAGATGAGGTAGACCGCTTATTCGTCTTCTGCGCATGTACCCGACATTCACCTACCCCAATCCTACACAACTGTCAAAGTCACATGGTCAACACGTGTTTGTATACATATTAATTTTCAAATGACAAGCACTTTTATATTAACAAAATGCCTTTACCATTTTGAATCTAATCAAGAAGCATTACTATAGGCTGTTCACGGTAAAATGAGAAGTTTTGAAAGCCCTGCTTAATATCTACTTGTATACACGATGTGTATTCTTCCACCGTATGTAAAATTAACATTGCCATGGGCCTCATCACTTTAATCATGCGTCGGCCAAATGAAACTGTGGAATTATTAGCAAAGTAAATATTCTACAAATCTGCTAATATTTGCAATTCGATGCATTTAAAAAACAGAAAGAGAAACAAATAATTTTAAGTTATCACAAATGCTTACCTAACACTTTTTTCTTCGACGTTAAGATTTGTAACTACTTTCCATCCATCGTTACCAACTTTACTGGGCGAATGTCACTCCGTGCGCCCATTAAAATATATGCATGCAGGGGCAGTGACTTTTTTCTAAGGTTCATTTCTAAAGTGCTCACTTGATCGTGAACAGCCTTTAACTGGTTAGAAGAAGTATAAAAACATCTCCAAGCACTTGTTTACAAATCAGTTTTCTAACCTAAAGTCCACGCGATGCCGTTTTCGCTAGACGCGCTGGCGGTCGAGCAGTTCAATGTCGGGACACGGAGATAGATTGTGTGGCGACCCAGCGAGATCGGTCTACCTCGTCTTTAGCTCGTGTACGTACCAGACCTTGAAGCGCCACGATGTGTTCTTCTTCTCCTTGGCGTAGGAGTCGACGCAGTGCAGCGAGCACAGCAGCTTGGCGGCCAGGTGCTGGCAGTGGCGGTGCGCCGACGTCGAGGTGGGGCGGCCGTGGCGGCGGACGTCGTCGCGCCGGCACTGCGGCCCGGAGATCCTCACCAGCTCCAGCATGGCCGCGCATATCCTCGCCCTCAGCCCTCGGCCGCCGCCTGCATGGCGTCCCCCCGTGCCAACGTTACCCTGTCCTGCAGGAACCCACCCGCCTTCACACTCTGAGCCTGCCAGACTCCCGGGCACTGGCGGCTCAGCCAAGGAAACGTCAAAGTCACAGGTACTGTTACTGCTTCCTAGCTCTCAATCAAATATCGCACTCAACGTTTCTTTACAAAAAAAAAAAAAAAAAAAAAAAGTCGCACCCACACGCTTCGGCTGGAATTCATTAAAGCTTCACTTTCAATATCCAAAAAGAAAAATAGCAGTCATTCCACAGATAAACAAGCTTTACTTTATACAGGTGTGAATGCAATTATGTTACAAACTTTGTGAGGTGATTTCTCGTCGGAAATGAGGTACTGTTATAAATACGACTTATAGCCTAGCGCAAATCGTAAGGGAGAAATTCGCCCTTGAAAATAGAAATTAAATTTTTTTTTTTGGCAAAGTTATTTTAAACTACTTAGAAATTAAATACGATTCCCAAGGTACTGTGTCTTTATTGAAATAATTGGGGCGTCCACCCCCATTTTGGCTTAATTTTCTCTTCCATAAGATTATTTAGAAGTTTTATGCCACAATTTGTATCAAGAGAGCCCAATGAACAAAAAAGGTCGTATTGTCACAACACCCTATGGCAAATAGTATTCGAGTAAAATTGAATAGAAACTTTGTTGCCTGAGGGGTAGGTAACCATCAACAAGGCTGGAAGAGTGACTGAACGATATACTAGTTAGCAACAAACACATAGTGCACACTGTAATGTAAACGTACAAAGCGCCATGTGTTACGTGTGAGTCTGTGTGAGTTATGGACAGATAACGAGCGATGCCTGGTGTATTCGAACGTTTGTTGTTTAATCTTACGTAAATTTTAATTCTCTTTTCATAAGGGCACGTAATTTTTTTCACATTATTTGGTGTGTGGCATTTTCTTGACAGAAAGTGAAGTGCAATCTCATGGTAGTAATTTCGTATTCTGTGTAATTAGTAGAGTGGAATTGTACCCCTTTCAGAGAAAAAAAAATTATTTCTTCCGAAAAGCCCCTATTCTGAACCCGCTTTTCTTTCCGTGCCGACATCTCACCAATGGTATAATGATGTACTTAGTACGTTATTTTCCTGTCTCGATCGCGAGGGTGCCCGCCCTTTCCTACCTGAGGGGTAAAATCCGCCTGTTACATCCAGCAACGCCATTTTGCTGGCGCGTGCAGTTGTATTTCGCAGTGTGAGCAGCTCGCATCACCAGTACAAATACTGCCGTAACTAGAAAATCATAGTTCTCAGAGAAATGCATGTGAAGTGTATCGAGTTCATAAGCAAACTAAATTCCAATGATGACCCGCCCCAGCCTGGCTGTGGTGCGATTTACAAATATGGCGTTGTTTAGGTTTACAGCAAGTACATACACTAAATACTTAAGGTAACTAACATACGATTAATACTGTGTTCAAAAAGTTTTCGTAAGTGAACCCCTGTTTTCAAAAAGACAAAAATGGTTACTGTGGATCATCCTTAAAAGATAAACATACGGCATCGCGGACTTTTTTTAAGACATTTTTGAGATCTACAATTCTGTAGTACACTAATTTGGCGTATCTCTTATGGTTGAGCCAGCGTAAGCCACGTCAAGCGCCCGAAAAGCAGCTTTTCCAGACTTTATTAGAAAAGGTCGATATTTCTCTACTATCCTTGCATTAATTATTAATGTATTATATACCTGCATCTTCCTCAAGAAATTCTCTAAATGACGGCGAAGACCGCATCAAAATTCATCACATAGTTTAGAAGTGTTGGCCATATATATATATATATATATATATATATATACACACACACACACACACACACACACACACAGTAGCTGGGCGACTTTGTTTTATACTACGGAAGGATAAGAATACGTTCTATGCAAAGTCGTTATAATTTTTCTTTCACATTTGTTTGAAGTAAGTCTAGAAAAATAATTTTTATGGCCTGTAGTTACACTATTTTACTAGAAAGGGGGGGGGGGGAAGGGTGCGAGCTCTTCCACTTCTGTATACTTCTGAGGCCTTGTATCAACGCCAAGATAACGCAAGGCTAAATCCTTGTTTACCCTAATCACAAGTTAGTAGAGTGGTGACAGGAAAACCAACATTGGTTAAGGTAATGGACACGGAAAAAATAAAAATCGTGATTGGCGAGCAACAAAGCGAAACTACGTCTCCGTCTTTAACTTAGTGGACTGGCTCTCCCAGGGAGGAGGGAGTGAGGGAGAAAAGCCTTTCAGGCACCCTCTTCAAATATTTTCTTCTCATATAAATTCCATTTTGGTATGATCAAAATCTAAATTAAATTACATGCTGCATAAAATGCACAGAAAAGTATACAACCAAGAAGCCGAAGATGTATATAAATATCAGAAATAAAATATAACCGATCATTAGAGATTGTGTACACTATATCGACGCATTTCGAACAAAAATAAATAGTGCTTATTTACTCTCATTCTGGGACGCCAGTTACTAAACTTAGGGAAGTGTAGTGTACGCCCTGCGTAACACCCCCCCCCCCAGGCCACGATGGCTGAGCGGTTAGCTTGCTCCCCCCCCCCCCCCCCACCAAGGCGAACCTGAATCAATCCCCGGCCGGTTCACTCCGGATTTTGGCACGAAGGAATCGTGCCGGACGATACCGTTGGTCGGCAGGCCTTCTCGGGGATCTCCCGTTTCCCCCGCTCCCTGCTCACCACAATCACCCTCACAACGGCTTTCGCGACCTCGCTGTTAAGAGCCGCCCAAATCTCTTCATTCGCCCCTCCCCCCCCCCCCCAAACCGATCATAGATGTTACGTCACTCACTAGCAATGTGTGGCGTCTGTTTATACTGACGGAGACAGTCGCGACTTCTGGAAAGGTTCTCACCGCACTGAGAGGGTCGGGAAAGTAAGTTAAGTGACGTGACAATTTCTACGTTCCACGTACCAGTTATGTCGCGAGAGAGAGAGGGGGAGGGGGGGAGGACCTTGGTGTGCGCGAGGCAACGGAATTTTTCCTTGAATAGCACAAACGCCAATGCAGACTAGTACCTAATGTACCATAACTAAAGGCTGTCCACGATAAAGTAACCACTTTTGAAATCAACCCCCTAAAAATAAAAATAAAATCACTACCGATAAATACACCTATTCTACGGTACACGCTGTCACACAAGCTCCCGGTTAAATCGCCGCAGCAAAGTAATGAAAAGACTTGACGATGTACCGAGAGCGCAATATGTAAATCGTATGGCTACTGAATTATAGGGTTTTTTTTTGTGAAGTAGAAATAAGATCACGAATCTGTATACTATTAACACGTTTATAGGCTATTCACGATAAAATGAGCATTTTTGAAAGCCCTGCTTAAGACATACTTGTATGCATGTTGTGCACCATTCCACCTTGTGTAAAATTAACATTGCCATGGGCCTCGTCACTATATTCATGCATCGGTCAAGTGAAGATGTGGAATAATCAGGAAAGTAAATATTTTACAAATCTGCTCCTTTTTACACTTCGATGCATAAAAAAACAGAAAGCCAAAGAAATAATAAGTTATCATAAATGGTTTCCTAACATTTTTTAGGGACGGCTCTTAACAGCGAGGCCTTGAGAGCCAATGGTGGTGATTGAAGTGAATATGGAGCGGTGTTGGAATGAAGGAGCATGGGAAACGGGAGATCCCGAGAAAACTCGCCCTCCAACGGCATCGTCCGGCACGATTCCCACTTGCGAAAATCCGGAGTGAATCGGCCGGAGATTGATCCAGGTTCGCCTGGGTGGGAGGCGAACAAGCTCAGCCACCGCGATCCCCTGACGGTCCACGGAAGTGTTAATCTTTCATACACAGCGGAAGAATACAAAATGAGAGGAGAAAGTAGATCCTAAGCAGGGCTTTCGAAACCGTGAACTGCCAATAACCAGCAAGTAAACGGCCGTTTTAATTTTCTTTGTAAAATTATTGTTCAACAAATATAATACCATGCCTTTTAATAAACACAGATCCAAAACTGTGTAATGCTCATAACACTGTCCAAAAACGTAAGCTAATACACGTTTTTAAGTCATGGCTGTTACCTATAGACCATTTACGGTTACTTCCAACTTTTCTGAAGCCCTGCTAAAGATCTTCTTTCAGGATAATCCTCCGCCTCAGGCAAACACACCTTAACTAAGTTTAGAAAATTACACCGGAGGGACAGCGCACCGCATTCGTGCGCACACATTGTAATCATATTATGCATAAGAACTATTTCTTTGTAGGCATTACCAACACACCTGTTTTCACCCTGATTTTAGTCAGCTTAATTACAAATTAAGTATCATACTTTATAGATAAAGTATAACATACTTTAATTTTAACACAAGTACAAAACGCTTGTGATACGTGCCATAATTAGGAAATGGTTAAGAACGACATTCATGGAGTTATTTTTCAAAGGTATGATTTACGAAGAAACCACGAATAGACTATATCAATCCATTTTCCTTGGCTTAAAAAATTATTTGGGAAAAGGATAGCACGAGTTTAGCTCTGCAAGAAAAAATAAAAATCGCTATCTGTTCCCGTCTGACGCAAAGTCGACACAAGAATAGATAGCTTGGCTATAATTGGATACGGTTGTCAGACTCACGGATCACTCGTCGTCGCTTTTGATGATAAACGGATGAGGGTCAAGAAGACACATTCACGATGAGAAAAGGAGGTCAGCACGAGTAAACACTCGACGCTGTTAGAAATTATTCCCATGAAAGTACCGGTAAGTTTAATTAAGGAATATTTGTAAAATTACAGACATTTTAAAGTAAAAAATTTCCGTGAATTAACGGAAACCTCTACGTTGATTTGCTACTAAGTTTTTGTGTATTTCCATTTATATGAACAACCATCTGATCCACCCGCGCGCCTACTCAAATCGTTGGTGGCATATTTTATATATTCCCTAAGAAACAGTTCGTTTTTTTCCGGGATGAAAAGTACCGCATGTGCTAATACAGAATATAATCTACCCCTGTGCCAAATTTCATCCGAATTCATCGAGCCGTTATGACATGATTGAGTAACAAACAAATATACAAACTTTCGCATTTATAATATTATTAAGATTATTATTTTTTATCTTGGAGAAGGATTTGAACACAAATCTAAAAGTTTGAAGGCTGTGACTCTTAACGTTTTATAACACAACATGTTGACACGTAGTTTATAGGAATTGAAGTATGATTCTTTTTTACTATCTATAGTGATAGTGTTTGTAGTGTTCCCAACTGTTGCAAGTCGCTCATTTACATTTAGGTTTTTATATAACTTATGTTTTATTTATAATTATAAAAACAGGAAGGGGAAAAATGTGTGTTGTAAATGCCTGTAGCCTGTTCACGGTAAAATGATCACTTTTCAAAGCCCTGTTTAAGATCTACTTGTATAAATGTTGTGTATTCTCCCGCCTTATGCAAAATTAACACTTTAGTAGGCCTCATCACATTATTCATGCCTCGGTCAAATGAAACGGTTAAATTATTAATAAAGTAAACACTTTAAAAATCTGCTCATTTTTACACTTCGATTTATTAAAAATAAAGAAAGTGAAAGAAAAGTTATCACAAATGGTTATCTAACTTTTTTTTATTCGACGTTAAGATATGGAACTACTTTCCATTCATCGTTACCAACTTTACCGGGCGAATGCCACTCAGTGCGTCCATTAAAATATATGTATGCAGGCGCAGAGACTTTTTTTGTAAGGTTTGTTTCTAAAATTACTAACTTTATCGTGAGCAGCCTCTAGTGCGAAATAGTTTTCATTGAAAGTATTACTGAAGTGAGTGCACACGAATGCGGTGCGCCACCCCTTCGATGTAATTTTCTAGTTAAGCTCTGTTTGCACGAGGCGGAGGAATATCCATGGAAGCAGAACTTTAGCAAGGCTTCCGAAAAGTCGGAAGTAAACATGAATCGACTACATCCTTGGTGCCAGCCACTGTGGTGTGACGTCATCACTCGAGTCCAGTGGCGCTTATTGTATTTTAAGTAATCTAAATTAGATGTGTTTGTAAGCTGTTATAGGCAGGGTAACTTCATTTGCAGCGCCACTTAGTACATTCAATAATTATGTTTTATAGTTCAAACATTTTTATTCTCTGAACTAACCTCGATGTATGAGTTGCCAAGGGGTTTTTGACTGGGAATATTACAACAAAGTCATTTCATAAAATTGAAACTAATTCATATTTTAATGCTATGGTTGATTTTGGACAGACGGAATGTGTAATACGATTATCATTTACAGATACTGGCTTCAACCGACATTCCTGCCACTCAGTTGGTAAGTCTATTTATTGTACTGGCCAAAACAGGAATTATTTCGTAGTCCGAGTCACTTTTTCACCCCGGTGGTCCTGAATGTTAGTGCTCAAGACCGAGGTCTAATCATTATTTAATTGCTTAGCTGCGCGATCTTAAGAGCTACATATTAAATATGATAAATATGAATACATACAGTTGATTATTTAAAAAGGCGCAGACGGACCTGCGAATTCTAGTTCCCGTACAGCGGAAAGGAGCGTGCACGTCAGGGAGGAGGAACGAAACCAATTGCGATCGACTATGGGCGATGGCACCACGAAACCCGAGGTAGATAGATTCCTGCCCCCCTTCCCTAGCTCTCTACCCTCCTCACCCGCGCTAGAGCTGCTGCTGCTGCTGTTTAATTAATTCGAGACAAAGCCGCTGATGAAGTGGGACACGTTTTAGAACCAACCCCCGTAGTCAGCGGGAAGTCTTATTGTCTCCCGACGTGGAGCCGTTTTCATCTTGTCTGCCGCGCTGTAAGGGGGAGCAACTTGGCAAGTTTTTCTTCAAGGCGAATCCGTGGCAATTAAAAAAAAAATGTTAAAACGCCTCGAGGTCAAGGAAGCGCCGCGCTATGCATTCCCCGGGAAGCTGAATATCTCGCAAATTAGATATGTAACAGTAAAATATTATTACGCGCAATGTAAAACAAAGTAAACAAAAATACATGTGCACTGTTACACTGCCCAGGGAACCTTTAAAAATTTTATTTCAATTCATTTTCGCAATTCTTTTTTCTTTGAATTAATGTAATATTATGCGGTGAATATATATGGTCCATTCGCTGTTTCTTCGCACTTTCTGAATCAAGCATTTAGAAAATCACCCCATGAACGTCGTATATTACACGCGTTTTATACTTGTGTTAACATAAAACTACATTATTTTTGGTTAAACTGAACTTTTACATCATCTATCTACAAATTATAATATTTAATTTATAGTAAATATGAATAAAAACTGTGAGAAAATGTGTGTGTTGGCAATGTCTAGTAAGAAAAATTTCTTATGAAAAATTGTATTAACACTGTGTGCGTGCGAATGCGGTGCGCTGTGCCTTTCGTGTAATTTTCGAGACTCGGTTACGCTTTGTTTATACGAGGCGGAGGGATATATTACAAGTAGAATTTGAGCAGGGCTTCAGAAAAGTGTGAAATAACCGTGAATGGCGTAGCCTACGTACATATACAGCCAGGATTTTACTGGGGAGTTTCCTGAAGGGGTGAATAATAATAATACTTACCACAGTCATTCCTTGCCACTCGTGCACATAATATATACGGTTGCTATTTCCCCACGGGTTTGTAAGCTGAGGGAAATTATAGCATACACGCATATGAACGTAACACCTTGGCGGCGGATACATTTTAAAATTTATCAGTTTCACTTATTTTATTTATTTATTTTCAGCCACGGCTTATATTCTGGGATTGGTATCCAAATTGTTAGCCCTAAAGGGCGTAGATAATAGCTTCAAAATTTTTTAAAAACTGTTACACAATTTGTTGCCTTGGCTATTTCTTCAACTGTTAAGAGGAATAGTATCTTTTACATTTTAGATTTGTGTTTGCTTCACCGTACCTTACTCTTTTATGACAAATTATTTGGAAACGAGGACTAAGTCTACACTGTTTTGCCCATACTGTTTTTGTTGCGTTTGTAATCGTCACAAATAGTAACCCATTCTTTTTCAGTCTCGCGTGAGAAAATGCACACTTAAATCATTCCATTTTTGGTTTCAGGGATTAGGTCTATGTAAATTAGTTCTGTATATTGTAATAATGTTTAAACTTTTATATTAAATCTTGTCAGTAAGTTATCAAGACAAATAAACACAAGATGGCAAGAATAGGATATACTGTTTCTCCACCTTCCGCCTGGCTAGACCACCGGACGGTGATGCACAGGGCTTCTGAAAGAAATTTCTTGGCCAAAAAATGGTTTCACGTGCGCAAATTTTTTTGTAGTAGTCCGAGTAGTAGTCCAAGTAGTAGTAATAATACAAGTAGTAGTAGTCCGAGTATTAGTAATAGTCCTAGTAGTAGTAATAGTCCGAGTAGTAGTAATAGTCCGAGTAGTAGTATTCCTAGTATTAGTAATAGTCCGAGTAGTAGTACTAGTCAAGAGTAGTAGTAATAATTGTCCAAGTAGTAGTATTCCGAGTAGTAGTAATAGTCCTAGTAGTAGTAATAGTCCGAGTAGTAGTAGTCAGAGTAGTAGTAGTCCGAGTAGTAGTACTAGTCAAGAGTAGTAGTAATAATAGTCCAAGTAGTAGTAGTAGTCCAAGTAGTAGTAATAATACAAGTAGTAGTAGTCCGAGTATTAGTAATAGTCCGAGTAGTAGTATTCAGAGTAGTAGTAATAGTCCTAGTAGTAGTAATAGTCCGAGTAGTAGTATTCCTAGTATTAGTAATAGTCCGAGTAGTAGTACTAGTCAAGAGTAGTAGTAATAATAGTCCAAGTAGTAGTATTCCGAGTAGTAGTAATAGTCCTAGTAGTAGTAATAGTCCGAGTAGTAGTAACAGTACGAGTAGTAGTAGTCAGAGTAGTAGTAGTCCGAGTAGTAGTAGTCCGAGTAGTAGTACTAGTCAAGAGTAGTAGTAATAATAGTCCAAGTAGTAGTAGTAGTCCAAGTAGTAGTATTCCGAGTAGTAGTAGTAATAGTCAGAGTAGTAGTACTAATAGTCAGAGTAGTGGTAGTAGTCCGAGTAGTTTTGGTAGTAATCTGCAATTGCGCTGCAAACTACCTAGAATACGGGCCGTTGTGTTGATATTACTTAAATGCATTCTTCCTGACTGAAAAACTCCTTTTTCCGCTAGCGGGCAGTGGAGAGCCTGGAACGTGGTATCGCTTCAAACAAGAAGAGTAGGGTCGGGACGACGTCAGAGTTACGCCTGCCCCAGAGGCGCGGGCGCGCGCCTCGACGTCGCCTCTCCTCGTCTCGCACGCAACGGCATAACAAACAGTGCAGAGGCGTCAGACGGGTTATTAAATTACGCAACGAGCTGGAATGGCAACCCGTGGGCGGCAGCGAGAAAACGGCGGTGCATCACTAATGAGGATCAGCCAGTCCTTCCACAGGCCAGTGATGCCTTGCTAACTTCGAGACGCTGCTGCCAACCTACCTGCGGGAACCTACTCCACCAGATTTATTTATTTTGGGTTTCTTTAAAGCAATTGTGAACGGCCTGCGTTTCTTCTTCGTTCTCCTTGTGTATCTATACCGGAATTTGTCGTGTAGCTACTTATTACTAGAGATCCGAACATTTTCAAGAGTTCGTTTAAGGACAAATTAAACTTTAGCAGCATGTACAATGGCGTTTCGCTTCTATTGGACCACGGTTTGTTAGACACGCCCCGTATGACTTTCAACCAATAACGAACCTGTATGGAAAACAAGGATTGAATCCCGTGCTACCTGGTCAGTGGTTAAACTGGAGCACCAGCCAATCAACAACTGAGGCTCAAGTACACAATGGATTCTAGAATCCAGATTGTTGCCAACTGTATCCGCGAAATTCCCGGTCTACTAATTACGAAACCAATTTCAGTGGGCATTATTTTAATAATTATAGGCTGTTCGCGGTAAAGTGAGGACTTTTGACGCCCAAGTTACTTATTTCTTTAAGCCACATATACTAATTTAACCACCTTTTTAAATAAATGTTGCCATGTAAGTAATAAACACTGTGTGCATATTCCACAGCACTCGGAAGTTAACGCCTAAAGCTAATATAAAATATATTTATCGACTATTATTCCAAATGAGAGGGCTTTCAAAAGTGCTCACTTTACCGTGAATAGTCTATAGTTAATACTAACAACTGTGTTCCTGCATTGCGTTACACTACTGTAAATATACTAAAGTTACGGAATTTTATTTATTTTCCCCCCAGAAGGATTCCGTATCTTTCAATTATTCGTAAATTTTCGAAATATATACGAACTTCTGTCTGCACAATTATGGACTTGAATAAAGTACCTACCTCGGAAAACGTCGTTCACCTTCGAAGAATAACTACAAGCATACATCAATAACACTCCAACGTGGCGTGTCTCTCTATTAAGATGGCTCCTTGCATGTAGTAAAACGTAAGTTTAAGGGACGTCCATGTTCATGCAGGGATTTATTTTTCGGCTCCTCATCTATGGACCTTCACAGAAAAGTTAGCCACTTTTCGCATAAGACTTATTTTTACACCACTGCCTATTCGAATTTTATTACAGCAGAATCACTTGCAGATCACTCCCCAATTCAATGCTGGACCACAACGACCTGTGAGCAATCATGCCATCCAGGATCATCCCCTCGCTATGGGGTACAGGCGCCACCGCCCCACTAGAGTATCTCTAAGTCACAAGTCTCGGCGATAAACGTGGGGGCGGGGAACACTGCCATTGGACCTTCGAAGCATGGAAAAAGATCGCTTTGACGAGTAAGTCGAGGTAAGCTGGTGCTTGCTCACTGCTGTACATTTTCGGTGCACGCTGCAGGAGCCAGTAACCACTGTGCTGCCTAGGGAAACGGAATGCATTCCGACCACTCACAAGCGAGCAGAAAAGGACCCATTACACGCGTCCTGTGGCGTCTCAGCTGCCGAGTTACGTTTTAGTGGTGGAAGTGTGAAATAGCAAGCAACAGGGTACAGCACAGAGCTAACGCCAGTTTACCTTGCAACAGTTCACCACACGCCACTGTCACTGGCGATGTTTCTGTGCTGCCATCTTGAAATGAAGTGCATTAAATAGAGGGTATAATCTGTGCGCGGTTTTTCCACACTTTTTGAATCACACCTTTGATAAATCACCCCAGCTATGACGCGGTTTAGTTATTTCTGTTAGCATAGGGAATCGAATTTTTCATTCAATTGAAGTTTTACTTATATTTTATTTATAAATTCCTTTATAATAAGTATGAATAAATACAGTGAGACACTGCGTAAAATTATGAGGAAACAGATCACACATGATGCTTGTTTATGCTATTTTCTATCGCCGTCGCCAACCCTGAGAACAGAACAGAACTAATTAAAATGGCACCAGTACCCACCGAAGGCCATAACTGGTCTCAGTTACTTGAATTTAAAATAAATTTATAAAACAGCCGAAACATAAAATTTGTACCGTTATAACATTTAAAAAGAAAAGTTACGTCGTAATTTTAAAATGTCAAAAGTTAAAATTCGTCTGCCTCCGCCCTTGAACCCTCGCCCCGCCATCCTCTCCGGAGACAGAGGGGCCGACGGTTGTTGTTGATACCCTTAGGCGTATTAATTTTCTTTTTACTAGGGTGCACCGGCACGGAGGCCCCAGAAACGTCGCCGGATCACATCGCCTCTCCGACAGAAGGTCGCTGGGTCGGCGACTCAACGCCCGCGAAGTTGCGGTGTGGGCAGGACCTAGCGGGCCGCCCACCAGCAACTCTCTCAGCGCGCGCGCGCGCGCGAATATACCCGCCGCTGGTTCGCCCACTCCGGGAGGCCCAACTCGCCCTCAGCTGGGGCGCGATTCTCCATCTCATGTACACACTTACTTTCCTGACAATTTCACAGTTTTACTTGACCGACGCATGGATAATGTGATGAGGCCCATCACAATGTTGATTTTACATAAGGCGGAAGAACACACTACGTGCATACAAGTAGATACTAGGCAGAGCTTTCAAAACTGCTTATTTTATACCGTGAATAACCTCCAGAAAGAAGTACTTCTAATGCACAATGTTACGAGACTGAGTGCGCACAAATGAGGAACGTTGTCCCTTCGGTGTACTTTTCTAGACGTAGTTGAGCTTTGTTCGCGAAAGAAGCGGTGTAGCAGCCTGAAAGCAGAACTTCAGCAGGGTTCCTGAAAAGTAGGAGGTAACCATGAAGCGACTGCCGCCAGTTGATTCCGCACTGAAAAAAAAAAATTTCGTGGCGGCCACAAAAATATTTTGTTCGTACTCACCCTAATAAATTTTTTGTGTGCACAAAAAAATTTGTAGCTGCCACAAAGTTTTTGTGTAGACCACAAACAATTTGGCAGGGTGAATATCAACAAAATAATTTTGTGGCCGCCGCAAAATCGGAGCCCCGTGGAGTTCCTATAGGGATCTTGCAGTATGATATTTCGGCTTCCTGTGTGGATGGGGGAAGGAGGACAAACTGGCAATTCGGGGTAATTCACAGCTGGGGTCCTCGTATCAACCACGCTATACATAACACGATCATTGGATAGTTACAACGAGGCACGGCCCCTCAAAGGCTACGGATTGAGATACGTGGATTAAGCGTCGAGCAAACACGCCTGTTGATGAAACACAGACAGAAGATACCGCACTCTTCACTGGTGCTCGCTGTCGAACTCACGACGCACGACCAACCCGCGTCCAGATATACGTATGGCTGAGCCATTTCAAACCCTGAACGACTAATTCCAAAATGTCCTGTATGCTAATATCACCGCAGGCATGCAGAATGCGTGGAAGAGGTTGAGAGTACGTATCCATGACTTCCACATGCCTGCGTGAACATGCAAGCTAGCCTCCATGGGTAAAGTGGGCGTGTTAATGAAGTACTGATAAGAGTACATTACGCTGGAAAGACAACCTTCTCTTTTTTTTTTTTTTTTAATTCTCCATTTCTATTCTTTGACATATGTGGATTCTTTCGACAACGATAACACGCGAGTGGTGTGGCTGAAACACGATGGTGCCCACAGGGTATACCATCAACACTGTCTATGCCAGTAGGTAATTTGGGGACAGCCTAAACACTAAAGCCAGTAGATGTATAATGTGGATCCTGGCGCAGCACGATTTTTCTGACAATTTTGACCAAAAATACAACAAAAACAGCACCAAATTTTACTTGCTATTTGTAACGAAAGTACAGATAAATATTAAAAACTCAAAATCTGAAATTTTGTGGGGGGAAAAAAACGCTAAAAATCAAGCAAATTTAGGCAAAAAAACAAGCAAATTTATAGTTTTCAAGCAGTTTTTCCTTATTACTAGAAACAACAATTTCTTGATAAAAAAAAAAACAAGCAATTTTCATTTTAAAAAAAACAAGCAATTTAAGCCTAAAACCACACTAATTATGCAAGATTTCAAAAAGGGCCGTGCAGAAATTTTGATGCTATAAAAACAGGCAATTTGTACCAAAAGTGCAAGTAAAATAACATCAACTACTTTTTGCTATTTGTAATGAAAGTGCAAGAAAAAAAATCTGAAATTCGAGGAAAAAACAATCAAAAACAAGCTAATCTAAAATAAAAATAAGTGAAAATATACAAATTAATAGAGTTTACCAATTTATTCAACAAACGTAAAACACCAATAAGACTTTTTAAAGTCTAAAAATAAAGACAAATCTGAAGCATAGCCATTACTGATTCCATAATCCCAACCATCACAGCAATCCAAATCATAAACATATTCTTTAAAATTAGAAAATTTATCTGATCTTAAATAATTTTTATTGATTTTTAAAACAATTTTGAAATGAACAATGTCTAAATCTTTATCAATAGAAGATGCTGTTTTTATAATTTCATATCCAATATCCCAAAGTTCTAAAAGATCTATAATTTGATCCATTTATAATATTTAAAAATGTATATATGATTTATAAAAAGTGATACTATGAGAAAATATTAATTAGAATTATGATTTTTTTATTTGATCAAATAATTCATCTATATTTCTAAAAAATCGTAAAACTTTTGAATCTAGCCACTCAACTATAAGTCAAAAATATTGTATTAAACTATCAAAACAATTTGTTGATTCTTCCATTTAATAATATCACAAATTTATAAATATTCAGTAATTATTTCTTTCAAATAATCGCAAGTAAGATTTCTTTGACTAATTAAAACAGCATTACAAATGGCACCTGCTTCTTCAAATTTCTTATTAAAATCAACACAAATTTTTATATTTGTTTTTGCTTTAACTACTGCTGTTTTTCTGTATAAACAATCAATAACATATAAAGCCCTTCGTCCCCAAAATTAATAGTAATTAATATCACCATCAAAGTTTACAGCTGGTTTATAATAAAGTTAATTATTTCAACAGTCGGTATCTAGTTTGGTTTTTTAATTTCTAAAACCATTTAAGCAAGAAATTGTTTAAGATAAATACCGTTTTCAATATCTAGATTCCAGTTTTCTTTAGGAAAAATTTCATTTCTACAGTTTTTAACACAAATGTTTCTCACATTACAATGATCAAACATAGTAGCAAGCTGTTCAGCTCGATTTTTTAAATTAAATTGAAAGCCTCTAATTACAAAATCGGGAATATCAAATTGAAAATGGATCTTTTATATCAAAGCTAAACACTGTTGTTCCCTTGGGAACTTCATTTTCTAAAAATTGCCAATAATCAAAGCTAATAAGTATTTTAGATTCTTTATATATATATATATATATATATATATATATATATATATATATATATATATATATATAATTGCAATGGCCGTGTTCGATTCATATTCAACAATACGCCACATAATTCCTAATTTGTCAATAACAATTTTACCAGGATCAGAACAATGTTTCGTAACGTATAATTTTTATGTAAAGTTTCATAAAGAAATATCAGGTGAATTATGAAAAAATTAATTTTATAGCTACCTTTCCAATAAACTTATTTGTTATCACGAATAAATCCATACAGATATCTAAGAGGATACATTATTTCATTTGTTTTATTACCAGAAACAGTTTTAACCTCTTTTGTTATATTACTAGAAACAGATTTATCTCGATATAGATTATCAACACAAGTAAATTCTATTTTTTTTTCACTTGGTGAGCTTAATAAAGCATTCATCATTGTTGTTGTTATACCCGGATTATCAACAGCTTCAATAATATTTCCATCTTTTGGGATCTCTAGATAATTGAAAAGGAAAAAAGTTTGAACAAACATCAGTATTGTTAACTTCATCATATTTTGCATCAGCTCCAACCTTATCCCTCTTTAGTAAACTAAATTGTTCATAAACATAAGCATCATTTGGGAAAGAAAAGCCATCTCCTATTGGAATATCAAATTCTTTATCAAAATCTGCCTCTCAAAACTCTCAATCTTTTCATAACTTATTTATAAGTAGAAAATTTATATATAAATGGCAGAATCGGAGGGAGTTTCTAGAGTTAAATTACGCATTGAAAGATATAAAAAATATAAAAAGCGCCAAGAAAAAAGAATCTGAAAAAATAAGAAGAGCAACCATTGATCGACGAATTACGAAATATTGGTAAATAAGTAAAAAAAAGCAAGTGAAGAAAATAAAAATTTAATAATAACACTAGTTCCTGTAGCAGCAAAAAATTTTGATTATCCGCCAACACCAGAAGAAACATCATTCGAAAGAGAATTATTCTCAGAACAAAAATTTCCTAATTTGGAAGAGCAAATGGGAACTGTATCATTGAAATATTTACCACTGCAGCGTCTGAATCTACTATAAATATTGGAACAGAAATTGTAAAAAGAATTTATGTTATTGATGAAAAATTCGTTTCCGTGGAGTTGGGCAAGATTTTTACATTGGTGATATACAAGTAACGATACATAATGATACACTATTTGTTAAGGATAAAGAATATATATTAACACCAGGACTTTGAAATTTGTTAACAGAAAAGTCACAAGAAGCCCTTGAGGGTAAATACACTGCTAAAGACTATGAAAATACCGCAGAAATTGTTTAAAACAACCAATGCTGCATTCCAACAATATAATCCTATTAAAAAGGTAGCTTCCGAGTGTAAGTTGGAAATACAAAAATAATAATAATAATTAAAACTATTCATGATAATTATATAAGATCAGCACCAAACACACCAGAAAATAAAAATTCTTCAAGAACTGGTGATGGCATAAAAATACACTAGTTTGCCAAAAGAATATGTTTGGATGGATGATGTTAGAAAATTGGTTAATAGATTATTAGTTATTCATGGTGGAGAAAATTCTGAAAATAACAATTATTACAAAGAAAAGTAAACATAATGAATATGATAAACAATAAATTTTCTGATAACAATCCGAAAGGAATTCCATATCTAATAAGAGTTTTAAATGTACTTCCACACTCATTTTGGAATTCTGAACATCATGGCAAAAGAATAATAAATTGGGCATTAAACAATTTAATTCTGCCCGAAATGCATTCGCCTGATTATAATTATTATGGGCCATTTACAAAATTAAACGAAAGACTAGAAAGATGAGAAAAAAGTATAAATAAATTAAATGAAGCATGCAAATATCACAATATTGCTTATAGAGATCATAAAGATTTAGAATCTAGACACGATGCTGATAAAATTTTACAAAAAGAAGCAAAAAAATCACGTTAGATAAAAATACTTCAATGTTTACAAAACAATGTTTACAAAAAGAAAATTAGGTTGGGGAATTAAAAATGTTTTATTGAATATATATAATTTTGAAGATAACAAATATAACTTTCGATATTCCATTTGAGGAAATACAAGATTTGGGTATAGATAAGTTTTTAACAAATGATAAAATTGAGAGAAAAAATAAAAAATTTAAAGAAGGCAAAAGTTTCAAATCAACTTTATCATTGCCAGCAGTTAAAAAGATGACCAAAAGAAAAAAACTGGCAGTGGTTTACATCGTGGAGGAATCAAACCAATTATATTGGCTGCTTTAGGTGCACTTGGTGGTTTAGCCAGAGGAACTAGTTCAATTTATAATTCTGTCGAACAAACTAAAAAGAATAAAAAAGAATTGCAATGAAAAACAACGCTGGAAGCAGATTAAAAAGGGGAGCTCCATTATCTAATAGCGATATTTAAAAATATGTAAAAATATTAAATATAAAAAATTTCAGAGATGTTTATATGATTGACGAATTACCAAAAAGTAAGCACAAAAATGAATGTGCTGTGGTTAATTTCGACATCTCAACAAACCCTGGTACTCATTGGGATTGCTATTTTAAACAAACTAATGATGTTTACTATTTTGATTCATTTGGAGGGAATATTCCTAGTAACTTAATACAATATTTAAAAAATAGCTATGTTTATTAGAATTATGATCGAATTCAGAATTTTAATTCAATTATTTTGTATAACACCTTTTTTTCGAGAGGTAAAAATATCATTTCTATGTTATTAAATGACGGATATATTCGGTAAACCCTTAATAAAATCTTTAAATAAAAACTTTGACACTAGTGCTTTTGCTTTATAATCATATGTAGAATCAAAATACGGAAATATTGCTCCTAATTATGTATCAACAAACACTGTATTAAAAACATATGTAGAATCAAAATATAGTACCATTGTTTCTCTTTTACAAGACCAAATAAGCAAAGATTTTGTATATACAACAGAGTATGTTTCTCTTCCAAATCGTAGTATCAATAATATGGCAGATCCTATTGGTGGAAAAGATGCAGTCAGTAAAAGATTTCTGATAACAAAAATAGCACAATATGGATTCAAAACAGATGTAGATTCAAAAAACCATTCCACTGTTTCTGACTTAAAAACATGCGTAGATTTACAATGTAATTACAGTGTTTCTACTTTACAGAGCAAGCTAACCAATAGCTTTGATTTTACAAAATCTTATGTTTCTTTTCTTGGTCGTAGAGTTATTAATATGGCTGATCGTATAGATGGAAAAGATGCGGTCAATAAAAGCTTTTTAGAAAAAGAAACAGCAAATAAATTACAAAATTTAAACCAATCAGTTACAAATTATTGTGATACGCAGGTTAACCCGAAAGTTGTAAAAAGTAAAGAAGTTACTGATACAGAATTAGATTTTAAATTACAAAATTTAAATCAATCAGTTTTGAATAACTGTGAAACGTTTGTTAACTTAAAAATTGAAAAATGTAAGGAAGAAAAGTCTCATATTTTATTTAACTGCAAAGTAGGATAAAATTAATAATATTTTTCACTTAGATAATAATCAAATTTTCGTTATTTTAGTGATAGATTGTACAGTTTATAGAATAACTACTGATGACGATGTGACTGTTATTAAGTGAACTGCAAAAATAGATTCCAGTAAGCCTTTTTGATGCTAAAAGAGGTGATAATTTATCTGTTAAAATAAAAATATTAAATGTCTCTTCATATTGATGCTCAGGTTATAATAATAGTAATATTCGTAAAATATAAAGATTAATTATTTTTTATTCTTATTAAATGGGGAACACTTGGTGCTTGAAGTGTAAAAAAAAACTAACATTCATAGAATAAAAATTGAAAATACAAAAAAAATGGACAATTAGTTCAGAAAATTATATGCTCAATATGTCATTCTAATAAATTAATATTTAAAAAGAAATTTTCCCACTGTGAGAGAGGGAATAATCAATAAATTATATAAGCCAACGAGAAGAAACTTTATAAACTTAATAATACAACTAGATTATTAGAAAATGGAAATGTTTCTTTTAAATCCTTTTTCTCTTGTTTTGCAAACAGATTATTAAAAATGGGAACATATCTTTTAAATCCCTTTTCTCTAGTTTTAAATATTTTCTTAAATTTCTTTCTATCTTTTGAATATAATTCATTGATATTAGCATACAAATTGTAAATTTGGAATTTTTCCTTCTCTTTGCTCGTATATACTAAATGGTATAATAGCTGTAATTAAATCATCTTTCCTTAGAGTACACCAATGTCTAATTAAATCATCGCTCCTTATATATATATATATATATATATATATATATATATATATATATATATATATATATATACACACATACATACATATATATATACATATATATATAATATATACCTATAATTCTTAGCTCCCACACTGTCTTCTCGCCCAACTCAACAGCAAGATTGTTCGCCTCCATTTTTGATAGGCTATTTGGTACCTTGCTTTTTTTAATCAAATAACACAAAGTTTTATTTAATAATAATATCAAAATCAATATTTATTAATTGTTTAACATCTTACTATGATTATATTTCTTCATATATTCATTATAACAAGCTTTACATTTTGTTATATTTTTGTCCTTAGTATTTTTATGAAGATAAAATAGTCTTACAGATTTATTCTCATTACACACTTTACATGTTTTTGTTGGATAATTATCGTGTTGAGTTTTGTTTAAATTATTTAGTGCTGTACTGTGTAATTAAGAATTTATATGAGTTTCGAGAGATGTATTATAAATATATTTTCCACATTCGCATAATACCCTCTCTTTATTTAATTCATAATGCTTTGTACCCTTTTCAATGCAGAATTTTTTTTTTACAGATATTATAAAAGTTATCTTTTGCGTATTCATTAAAGCAAAAATTTTCTATGTTTAATATTTTGCCATACTTTTTACATTCCTTTGATGTGGTATTATTTTCCATTTTATTGGCGCACAGCGATTCCATTCTTATGTTTATTCAAAAGGAAAAAAAAATTAAATATAGAAATTTATTTTAATAATCAAATATAATAAAATAATAATCAAAGTAATAAAATAAAATACTAAAATAATTTTTTTTTATTTTTAAAATTTTTTCACTTTAAATAAACATGAAAATAGAATCTCTGCGTGCCAAGTTTACCAACTCGTTCCAGTCGACAAAACTACAGGACAAAGAAAAAAAATAAAAACAATGTTGCTACAGATTTTCAATTATATAATTCTAAGTATGGAAAAAAATTAATTGAATTCTTGATTCAAAGTTTAAAATTTCTTTACCAAATCACTATGAAAGTCTGTTTGATAAAAATGCTTTAAAGTTAATAAACGAGAATCGGAATTTTATAATATATAACGGCTTAAAATAAATGAAAAATTGCAAATCTATGCATGATTTAGAATTGTACCGTGAACAGCGTATATGACGATTTTCAAAGTGCGGTATGAACAATATGGCTTACTGTATCAAAACGTCTCAAACCGCTAGATTATTACTGACGGGACAAGTTGCCGAGAGCAGCAGGGACAGGAAGTAATTGGCTATCTCAGCATTCGCCTAAAGTGAATATGGGAAACTGAAATCAGGATGGCCTGACCGGGATTCGAACCAAGGACCTCCGGAATAAGACTACGAATAGTTACCACTGTGCCACCTCGCTAGGTGCAATAAACAATTACATCGTGATTATGTTTACACGTTGCTTAGGTTAGGTATAGGCTGTTCACGATAAAATGAGCACTTTTGAAAGCCCTGTTTAATATCTACTTGTATGCACGTTGTGTGTTCTTCCACCTTGTTTAAAATTAACATTACTGTGGGCCTCATCACTTTGTAGATGCGTCGGTCAAGTGAAACTGTGAATTAGAAAAGTAAATATTGTCTAAATCTGCTCATTTTTCCTCTTCAATGCATTAAAAAATGCAGAAATCCAGAGAAATAATTTCAGTTATCAGAAATGGTCGACGTTTATATGTGGAACTCCTTTCCCCTCCATTGCTACCAACTTTACTGGACACATGTCACTCATTGCGCCCGTTAAAAAAATATGCAGGTAGGGGCGGTGGATTTTTTCAAAGGCTGATTTCAAAAGTGCTCACTTTATCGTGAACAGCCTTTACATACTTTCCGTCAGTGAAACACGTTACAAGCTTACAGAGAGCGTGTGGCTTAGTGTGCAGAAAGAGCGACTAAACGTTCAAATTCCAACAAGGCATAAACAAATTTCGTCTAAAAAAAAAAAAACTCCATACGCGAGTATCTATTATCCCGGATTCGCACTCGGGACCCCTCGCGCCGTACGCCGTCTCATAAAAGCTGGCGAGATTTTGACAGTTCAAAGAATGTTTACTTATAGTTTATGTATCCTTTCGCTATCAGCTAGTGCGTCAATTGGAGGCTACACGAAGACAAGGAAATGGGTTTCCGGGGGGAGGGGGAAAAAGATAGCGTGTTTAGGACATAGACGAACAATTACTGGCCCAATAGAGATTACTATTAATCAAAATCGCTGTACACGAAATATATGTTACTTTAAAAATTATGCAGGTCTCGCGGAAAAATAAAACTATTGGTATCTGTTCGTAAATTTGTTATTTTACATACGAAACCTACTCATTTGATCTTTATAGCGGCTTAGGTTCGAGAAAGCGCACACAGATGGCGCGCACGACATGGTAAAGCGTGTGAGCCGACAGATAGCAGCAGGTTCGCCGCCTCTAGATCCTACTTTTTAAAACTTGACTTTTATCCTATTACTGTCTCTAAACGACACGAATTTGAAATATACTTCGTCAAATTATTTGAAAAAATTATTCAATATTACCATACAATATTTCTGTAGGCCTTTGGAATTAATATCAAGCACATATGGAAAGCATGGATGGACAGTGGGAATACGACATGAAAAGATATAAGGTATGTAGTCGCGTTTCATTCGGCTTTGAATCGTCTTATTGTGCATTTCATTTTGAACACCTATAACACTACTACTTTAGCACGAAGATTAGTTTGTAACACTTACAACCGCTGTTTTGTGACCATGCAAAATAAAATAAATTAGTTAATCTAGGAACTCTTTGTTATCACGTATTTTGTACTTGTCTGATGTGCGTCGCCGGGGCACTCAGAATAGCCAACTTAATATTTAGCTTTTGTTCCGTTCGTGCATCAGCTGATACACGACTTTGTAAACGGCACATTGTTTGTTTCGTATGCGCCAAGTCGCCACTCACCGACTGTCGAAATCTCGCCCCCTTATACGAGATAGACAGCAGTTGGGGCTCAAGCGGCAAATGTTATACCCGTGTTGCAAGCTGACGCGCGACGAGGCAGAACTGATGTATTACACGTGTCGATGCGACGCCGCACTCTCGTCCGGGAAACAAATTTGATGGCACATCGTGGTTGGCTTTAACTGTCGCGAATATGGCCGCACACTTGATGGCGAACATGTCCATACATTCAACTCGTATACAGTACGCATGTGGTACTCATTCCGCCAGCTGTGGACCAAACAAGCCAGTGTTTCATTTACTGCGTGGAGTTAAACAACATAAAACATTATTGCAAACCTCGTCCATGCTTCAAGTCAATGAAAAGCTATGCAGTTTTCGTGACTAATATTAATAATAAAAACGTTCGAAATGGTAAAAATTGTATTTCATTATTTGTATCAAAGAACATACAACACCATACAACTTGTATACATTGAATTCCCTTAACGTGTGGTGTGGTATTGAATTATGCATTTGGGTAATATAATCACATGTCCCATGTGTTTTTTCCATAATCACGGACCAAAAATCACAATTTTTGGAATATGCAGATAATAAAAACTCAAAAGTGAAGAGACATTGCATCTAAAAGGGAAACAAATCAACAATTAGTGGTAATGAAATTTCGCTAAAAGATATCAAGACAAGTTATGTTTCAAATCACTGTACGGTCGTTTACTAATCTTGATTGGCTGAATTACTTTTTGACACGTGTTAACTGTCTGCACACGAATCACGTAGGAGCCGTGCCGATGTTGCCGAATTCTGAGTGGCGCGGTCAAGTATGAAAACGCCTTCTCGAGCAGACAGCGACCAATGACAAAATACAAAATCTGCTGTTGTGTGCTTATACTACTGAACTCTACCGTGTACTCAAATTTATTCGCGAAAAAAATCACTAGCTCTATTAATAATATGTACAATCCATTTACGATTACTTCCAACTTTTATTAAACGCTAAATTCCGGCTATTGCTCCGCCTCATGCAAACAAAACTTAACCAAGTCGAACAAATTATACCACAGGGAAAACGCACCGCATTCGTGCGCACTCAGTTTTATAATATACTTTTATTCTTTTTATGGTAGTTAAAATTTTTCTTTTATTTTTTATTTATGTAAGATTTTTTCCTTTTTGGTTAAAATACCTGTATTTTTTGTTCATATTTGGCTACCTAAAGTTTATGCTGAGGCTCCTGTTTCTGGTTCAATTATTTTAGCTGGTGTTTTATTAAAGTTAACAGGGTATGGATTATTCCGAGGTTTTGTATGTTATTGTTTCTGGTATAATATATAATTATATTTGAGCTGGAATTGGATAATTAGGTGGTTTATTTATTAGATTGGTGTGTATACGTCAAAGTGATCTTAAATCATTAATTTCTTATGCTTCTGTTATTCATATAGGACTAGTGTTAGGTGGTATTATGACTTTTAATTGCCGGGGTTTGTTTTTTTTTCTCTTATTTTAATCATTGCACATGTGATAATGTCTTAGACATTATCAACAAACATACTTTCTCTCGGTTTCTATTCGTATTGATTATAAATGAAATATTATAATTTATGGATAAACCACAGGCAAAAGTACAATTTAACAAACAATAAAATACGTTTATGTGAAAAAAGTATAAAATGCTTGTGATACGCCACGTATCACAAGCATTTTATACTTATAGGTAAGGATAGCCAAATGCCGCGAATTCATTTCGGGACAATATGTACAACAAACACACATACAGTGCAGTCTCCTTTGCAATTGGATCGCACTTTTATTTAGACACGCCCTGGGCGCCTCTGATCCAATAGCAGACTTGTAAGGAAACGAGTAGCGATTCCTATACTGACAGGTGTGGGGTAACACTGGCTACTCTCTCAGGCAGCAGGCAATGAAAAAAAAAACACCTAAGGCTCCAGTACACTCCAGGACTGTGAAGTCTAGCCTACAGGTTATTGAATCCGCGAAATTTCCCCATCCCTACGTGTAGGAGGCAACCGAACACGTCACACATGATGATTTTACAAGAGTTTGATTGAGAAAGTGCGAAGGTGCCACGAAGACACTATGCATGAACTACGGCGTTCATAAATATTATACGAACCAGACCGTGTCAAGCCCAGCTGTGGGTATGTTTCGAAATGTCGGCCTCGCGTCGAAACGTTAACCTGGAGTCACGATACCCCGACGGAACCCGATACGACAGCCCCGACACGACGAAATATGAGTAGCAGTCAATGAAAAGCAAGGTCACTGTGACGTCGACCCGACAAAAGTAGATTCTATTTCTACTTTCCATCGTGTCGGACTCGTCGGGGTGCGCAAAAGATGTAAATATAACATTAGAAAACAACATTTCGTGCGTATTTCCCTACTGTAGTAAATAATAAACTAACTTGCCGCCAAAATAACGTTCCGGTTCGTTTCTAAATACCTTTTATCGCGCGCAAATTCAAATTTTGTCAAAATCAATTTTTTTATCGCGAGTTTTAAAAAGTAAATATTGGATATTACGAGGATAACTCGCCGTTTTAGAATTTCCCAACAGCCAACTAACACACTTGTCGGGCAGATTTTGTTGGGGTATCGTGAACACCGAATACAATTTAACAAGAAATTCCGTCGAGCTATGACGTCATACGTATGTCGTGTCATAGTTCGTCGGGCTATTGTGACTCCAGCTTGATACTTGCACCTTCTCCCATCGCCAGCCCGGCGATGAGGTCGTACAGCGAGGGAACTCGGGGCGACTTCCCTGTTCTATTTCGAACCAGACAACAGCTGCGGCACCGTTAGCGCAGTGGGCCACCCGGAAGGGGCAACACGTCCAAACAAAACTCAGCCTGCCAGCGCGCCGTTTCGTCCTCGGACGTTAGTTAAGTTGGCAACATCCCCTTCAATCTATTTTTTTTTTTTTTTTTTTTTTTACAAATCCACGAACTTGAACTCCCAGGACCAGGCAATAAGGGTAACGGTAGAAGAAATTCGTATATTTATATAATTTGTCACAATTTGTTTTACAGGGAATTTTTCGAAATTTTGGTTCGACAAGACGTAAATAACAGTTTTGAACATCTTATTACATGGTTAAAAATTCCGTGCGTTCGTTATTCTCGGAGCTCTGATTGAAGATAAGAAATAATAATTCCTTTAATTTCTTCCACCAGGGCTCCGAGAATAACGTAACAAGGCGTTGAAAATTATTTTTACGTCTTGTCGGGCCAGAAATTTCAATAAACTCTTTAGAAAACTACGTATATCGAAAATCGGGTAAATATTCTGCTTTCATGCACCATTCCCCTTTAAAAATAAAAAATGGACATGGCTTGATTACTACTTAAAATAATTTTTGATGATTGTTTGATTTCAGATATATCAATATTTTCCCATGTGGGGTAGAAATTACGATTACGATAAGAGACGTGAAGAGATTCACTTGAGATAAATACGATTGATTTCTAAACAACTGTTAAGATCTTCCCCGTGCCTTAAGATGCTTGATTTTAAATGAGATAAATACGATTGATTTCTAAACAACTGTTAAGATCTTCCCCGTGCCTTAAGATGCTTGATTTTAAATATTAAATTCGGGAAATTAAGTTATGGAGGAATATACGTACAACCAATGAGGTGGGGAATGCTCCACCTTTAAGGTGGCAGTATCCACCTTGGGTAGGTTTATATCTCTCTATAATTTAATATTAACATTAAATTATTGAAATTCTAACATCACTACACACATAACTACTTTACAGAATTCCTGAAACCGGAATGGACTAATTTGTGTGCATTTTCTTATGTGAGAATGAAAAAAGAATAAATAGTGAGTTAATCTTTATTACGGTTAGAGACGCAACAAATACAGGGGCGAAATATTGCTGGCTTAAAAGTACCCGTTAATATACGCCCTCATGCCCTGCCAGTTCTCGTATTCAAATATTTGATGTGAAAAGTAAGCTACGGTGAAACAATAAAATGAATTCACGATTGAAGGAATACTGCATCAAGGGCCGGTCTTATGCACAATGTTATAATCACCCCCCCCCCTTTATTTCAATTAAATAACTTAATATTTCTTATTAAAGCGCGTTTAAATTTTACAAATACCTTTCAATGTGGTCGCCCAATTTTATCTACGCATTATCTCATAACTGTGTAAAAGCAGTAATGTAATGGTAATTAAAAATGGTAATGCATTCATTGTCATAATTATTTGACCGGAATTTATGTTCAATCTGCAGCATACTGTCAGTTATGGTGACGTATCATCAGGGCAACCCTGTACCTACTGCGTACTTTTATTGTGAATGAAGGCTAGAAGAATAACTTCACTCAACCGTGTTCCTTACACAATAAATATTTAACAATAAGTATACATCCAGGTGGAGACTGTAAATACTTCGTTATAAACGAAAAATGGGTTTTGGCTGTGTTGGGGACACGGCCGTTTGTTTTGCGTGAATGCGTCTACGTTGACGCGCTCGGACACCCTTGATGATTTTTAACGTTTCCGGTATCGCTTCACTCGCCCAAATAGGGTTTTATGGGTATCACTGGATTGCTTTTGAGATGCTCTTTCCAACCGTATAAGATTTCTGAATTTCGACTTGGCTTTTTGACGAGTATAGGACGACATTGTGTTAACGTTTTCTTAATTTTTTTTTTTTAGACGAAACGCATACAATTCCGCCATAATCACGCCACGCTAATGTTTTAATACACGTAATCGATTTATCTTGACAAGAGCTGCCGATTGAAACTCAAACGAGCGTCGTAGCTTCTCCTGGTCAAAAGTTATACTACGCGGAAGTTGAGACGCGGCGAAACTAACTCAAAATCCCCCCCCCCCTTTTTTTTTTCCACCGCCCACGCGATGCATCGCAGTCCTCACTCAACGTAACATATTCTTTGATCATTTTGGTATAGAGTGGTGTAATTGAATTTTGAATGTAGACAGTAGATTCGGAGCTGCAATTCCCAAACTGTATCCCCCGATTTTGTTATTATAGGATTTTCTGGATTGCCTCCCACCATGGTTGCAAATTTAAAGACGTATTCGCGTGAAAAATTGTGGAAAAATATTACTCTTTAGGCACAAAGTTACCCCAAATAGCCAGAGAGGTGTAGTTGTAATTTCAAAATAAGTGTCCCTAAACAACAGAAATGAGCTAGAAACGGTGTGCGATGCGGAGCGGTAAATGACGTCCCAAGAAACGAGCCACGAAGGGTGGGTTTTTAACTGCTGAAGTGACGTCGCCATCTTGGGCTATCCTGAGGAATCCAGGCACTGTTTCTCGCCTGATCCGGTGAGCTAGCTTTCTAAAGCGACTATCCTACGCGCCGCTACAAAGGCGTGGCGGAAGTTGGCTCGAGCCCACGTAGGTGCAGACGAGCGGACGCTGGAAACCAGCGAGCACTCTCTAAAGGCCCGGCTACAATCACCGCAAGAAATAACAATAACAAATTGAACCCACACTTACATATGGGACCAGCTACCACACAACATAACGGCGTCAGATGGCGGCCTGCTCGCGGTAGCGGCGCAAAGGGGATTGAAATTTTTCAATTCTTTTACGTCGAGTTCTACGCCGGCCAATCACGAGACAACATTTATAACTACGAGAGTCAGTGCAGTGCAAGCCTGTAACAAGAACATAGCTATTAAATGAACTTTGCGGTACAGTTCCAATTCCCGTTTACTTAAATAGTCAACGCAATTATTAACATGTATACCACAATTTAAATATCCCGAAACACGACTCTCGCAAAACTTTTTTCATCACAAAAATAAACATCAGGTTAGCCAACACCCTGTTTGTAAATATCCGCGATACCTGTACAGCCTGTCTTTTTTTTTTTTTGCTCGTTTCTCATTGGCTGCGTAACAGTTTTCTTACTGCAGTTGTAGCCAGTACATTTTCATACTTCCACGGTAACGCCACTGTTATTAAGCTACGAGAACGCTACGGTGATTGTAGCCACATACGACAGGTTCAAAACGCATGCAAGTGAGCACGCGATGTTCAACACACGCACACACTTGGAATTTGCGACGCTACTTAACAGCGACAGTACAATTTGTTGCTTAAAAATCTAGTCGTCGCACGGATAAGAAATTGTAGGGAGGAAAAAATTGTTTACTAATTTTTTTTTACTGACTGCTTAAAAATAACGTTCACGTTTTAGCAATTCTTTTTGAGAGTGCCGTGTATCAGTTATACAGGAACGTGCAGTACTCCTACATGATATTATTTCACTGTTACGAAAGTACAAGCGTGAAGTTGCAAGTCTCACATCGGGTTATAAATAGGATGAGCGAGGGGGCGGGGTGGGGTCACTGCCCCTCCGCAACGGAGGAGAAATAGTTAAACTGAGAAAATTATAAATTATGAAGAAAAAAAACCGTTATATATTGTACTCTATGAGTTACACGTCTCAGTAAATGTTTCCTATGTGGAAATGAATAGTGCCTTGCGGGTGAATGACACGATGGAGATTTCTGGACATTCGCCATTGCGATGAAGATGTCTGCCTCCCATGGGAAAACAGGACTGAACACGAAAAAATAATTAAATAAGACAAGTAACCTACGGACGAGAAAATAAATATATGTAAACAACACTGGAAAATTCCAAACAAAACAGCAACTAATTACGAAAAATATGTGTACACATAGGCCTACACAACCACCAGACAAAACATAGAAAACAACACCGGCTAGACACCTGCTTGAAAAAAACTAGGACAACACTGACAAAATACATAGGGACAAAATATGTGTATACATAGGCCTACACAACCACCAGACAAAACATAGAAAACAACACCGGCTAGACACCTGCTTGAAAAAAACTAGGACAACACTGACAAAATACATAGGGACAAAATATGTGTATACATAGGCCTACACAACCACCAGACAAAACATAGAAAACAACACCGGCTAGACACCTGCTTGAAAAAAACTAGGACAACACTGACAAAATACATAGGGACAAAATATGTGTATACATAGGCCTACACAACCACCAGACAAAACATAGAAAACAACACCGGCTAGAAACCTGCTTGAAAAAAACTAGGACAACACTGACAAAATACATAGGGACAAAATATGTGTATACATAGGCCTACACAACCACCAGACAAAACATAGAAAACAACACCGGCTAGACACCTGCTTGAAAAAAACTAGGACAACACTGACAAAATACATAGGGACAAAATATGTGTATACACAGGCCTACACAACCACCAGACAAAACATAGAAAACAACACCGGCTAGAAACCTGCTTGAAAAAAACTAGGACAACACTGACAAAATACATAGGGACAAAATATGTGTATACATAGGCCTACACAACCACCAGACAAAACATAGAAAACAACACCGGCTAGACACCTGCTTGAAAAAAACTAGGACAACACTGACAAAATACATAGGGACAAAATATGTGTATACATAGGCCTACACAACCACCAGACAAAACATAGAAAACAACACCGGCTAGACACCTGCTTGAAAAAAACTAGGACAACACTGACAAAATACATAGGGACAAAATATGTGTATACATAGGCCTACACAACCACCAGACAAAACATAGAAAACAACACCGGCTAGAAACCTGCTTGAAAAAAACTAGGACAACACTGACAAAATACATAGGGACAAAATATGTGTATACATAGGCCTACACAACCACCAGACAAAACATAGAAAACAACACCGGCTAGACACCTGCTTGAAAAAAACTAGGACAACACTGACAAAATACATAGGGACAAAATATGTGTATACATAGGCCTACACAACCACCAGACAAAACATAGAAAACAACACCGGCTAGAAACCTGCTTGAAAAAAACTAGGACAACACTGACAAAATACATAGGGACAAAATATGTTTTGGCTGCTTTTCTTTGTTGTGTTGTCCGAGGAATGACCCCGGTACGCCTTGGTGGGAGGCGAGTAGTCTAACGGCGTTATCACCGCGGCCCCCTTTCTCTTGTATACGTGCCATGTCGGTGGGTGGAAGACAGCTCGACCAACGCGATGCACTCCCGCAGTTCTCGCGTTACAGGCCTCCTAGCGTGTTCCTGGGCTGTGTCAGTTCAGACAGGAATCCGAAACCGGTCAAATTACGACTTCAGTTCTCAGCGAAACCGGTTTAAAAACAGTATAAGTTTCCCCGAAACGAAAAGTAAAAACCCGCGTGCGAATAGTGAAATAGTATGGTGCAGTCATTCGGGGTAAATTCGTACCAATTAAGAGCAACATTTTACCACACATTTTTGTCTGTAGCAAAGGAATTACAAAACCCCACCTTAATATGTACTTCACTGCTCACTATTCTATTAGCAAGGAACATGGTAATAGAGTGGAGAGATTTGGGCAGCTCTTATACTGAGGTTTACAGGGCCGATTGCACATGGTAATGTGAACGGATTCTTCGAACTCTCGCGCAATATCAAATTACGCACGTGGTACAAAGTTGTCCTGATTATACGTAGTCACCTCAAATATCTGTTGTCACGACACCGCCCCTGAGGAATGTAAGTGATTCACGGTAAAGTGAGCACTTTTTCAGGTTCTATCTTTCTGCCACTTTTTAATATAAACATCGCCATCACATTAATAAACACAGTGTATACATCTCACCACTCCCAAAAGATAACGTTTGGAGCTGCGATAAAATATATTTATTAGTGGTTAGTGCCTGTTGAAAGGGTCTTAAAAAAGTGTTCACTTTACCATGAACGGCCTATAGGGACGATGCCTTGAAGCCAGGTAATCTTATTTTACATGAAGTCGGAGAGGAAATGTTAAAAGTCCTTAATACATATTAAACTGAATACGCTATCTCCACATGACGAAGTACACGTAAGTCCCCTGTTGTATCCATCAGTTTCCTACATAACCAAATTTCATCTCCTGATTGTAACTTAATACTCTTCCGTGAGTACAATACAGGACTAGAATAAAGACTTAGCCTTATGCCCAGGAACAGTCTTTCAACATATGTCTCTAGGGGCCAAAGCCGTTCAGTGAACATCTGTGTTGCAACACTATTATACTGTGACGCTGATGTAACAACATATCCAACACCACCATCTGTGGCGTGGTCTGTGGACAGGTCTTCAGCAGGGGCTTTCAAAAGTTCTCAGTTTACCATGAACAGCATATATATATATATATATATATATATATATATATATATATATATATATATATATATATATATATATATATATATATATATATACACATATATATGTGTATACATATATATGTGTATACATATATATGTGTATACATATGTATATACATATATATTTGTATATATATATATATATATATATATATATATATATATATATATATATATATATATATATATATATATATATATATAATGCCTAAGAGTTTTTCATCGTGAACCGAGTTTTGCGGAGGGCTTAAAGCTGCGCCGACACACGCCAACCTGGTACACATTGTGTTCCGTTCCTTGCATGAATGCAGATACTACAAAACCCGCATGTAGAGTGGCTTTCGATAGAGCACTGCACTAGACTGCACAACCTATTAAAAAGTTATACACGCATTATAATCCATTCACGGTTACGTCTAACTTCTCTGGAGCCCTGATAAAGTTATATTTCCATACCACTCCTCCGCTCTATGCAAGCGAACTTACGTTATCTAGAAAATTATCCTAAAGTGACAACGCGCCGCATTCGAGCGCACTCAGTATATTTTGCATGAGAATTATTTATTCCCCCAGGCATTGCCAGCAAATCAAATTTCTCCCTCTATTTATTCGTATTACTTATAAATGAAATGTTATTTATAGATTGATAATAAGTAAAAGTGCAATTTAACCGAAAGCAAGATACTTATATGGCAACATAAAACGCTTATAGTACAGGGCATATTTAGGAAACAGCCCAAGAAAATTAATAGACTTTACCATAATTGTCATACAAGTACGATATGTGTTAAGAAAGAACAATGTATATTATTTTGTAACACTATAAAATACCCTGCCACAATTATTTACTAATTTAATGCGTCTAATCATTGTCTATTTTTAATTAAACTTTGAGCCTAGTTCCAATCTGGATGCTTCAAAAAGCACTTATCTCAAAAAAAAAAAAAAAAAAAATCAAGCAAGACCACAATTCTTACTTCGGTTGTACGTAATAAAAATTAGCAATGTTTTTAAATACTACACCGTGATTATTTTTTGAACATCTCGGCCATGAAAGTTGATTGAAACGACCGTACATTAAATCAATTACGAAAAATATTTTTTAACATGATTACCAACTTCTTTTTACAAACTTCTTGGGCATTCAATTTTACTCCGATGTATGAACGCAACATTATAGCACTAAAGATAACGTCAGATTTAATTTCAAACGAAATTATAAGATTACGGTTAATCTTAAGCAATCAGTATAATTTCGAAGATCGCAACAAAAAACATGAACCTCCACTAATGGGCTACCACTCCATGCAACCAGTTGCGCGCTCTTCCAGCACGGAAAGCAACACAGATTTCGTAACCGGGGCCAACATAATCTTGCTGCAGGAGGTTCGGTTAATTGCTGATGCAGACGATAATAGTAGTCGCAATGCACCGTATACACGACACGCCGCTGCAATTATGAACCGTGTAATGAACTATCATGCTCACCGAGGCGGCTTGGAGCACAAATAAGCGAACACGGACGGAGATATCCGATCTACTTGAGGAAGCTTTCAGGACATTAATGAACACTTGGAACGCCTATTGCAGTCTAATGCTGCCTGGAGCACGGCCCGGAAAGAACGAGGATAAATCCCGCGCTGCGAGTGGTATGACAGATGTGTGTGCAATTATTTCTGACGTCAATCTGTATAAACGTTTTTCTCTTGGCGGAAGATAATACAAAGGAAAACACTTGAAAGGGGATCTACCCGCAGAAATTAACAAACTGCTGACCCAAATAAAATTGATGTAGTTTTAGGTTCGTGCTTTACTGCTATGAGCGTTTACATGTGCAAACCATTACCTATGTACATAAAAAAAATTCCCTTTTAAATATGAGCTTTACCAATGTTCACTAATTACAGTTATAGTGGCTGTAAGGACAAAATCAGATTTCAAGGCAACGTAACTACAGCAATCAAAATTGTTCAAGCAGCTCTTCTAAATTAAAAAATACGAACCTTAATATTTGACACAAACATGAAATTAAAAACTAAAATTCCGGGAAACATATTTTAAAGAAATACACTTCCTTATATTTTGCACACTAATCAAATTACTTTGAAATACGTATTTTTACGCGGTCGCGGCTTCGCATCCCGCACGTGCGAGTGGAAGTTAAGGACAGCAGTTATATGATAGCGGCGGCAACAAGTCAAAGGATTGTTTTGAACCAACAGGCGAACGATAGGCCGGTGGCCACATACCTATATGTTACAAGAAAGGAGCGGCCTATCATAAAGGACGCTGCCGGACACGCCGAAAAACTTATCGCAGCTCTCGCCTCGCTGACAAGCTAATATTTCTCCATGTATCAGGAAGGAACATCGTTGTCATCACCACCATTAGATTTCCCAGAACATCTTGGATCACCGAGAACGTTCTACACGGCGCCTACCTCAAGTATAAATACCACGTGCGGGCTTCTGAGGGAAGAGTTATTAAGAGACGGGAGTTTGGCGTCTCGTGCGACCTCAAGCGACAGTTGGGCGATCCCGGAGCGGCGAGGGACGAGACTGCAGCTATCTGCGAGAGTGCGTCGGCGAGCTTGTGTGCAGTGAAGAGTGGGACTGATCTGCGGGACTGTGGACTGGATGTGCGAGTGGAAAGACATTCGGGACGATAAAAACAGACAGTTTGACTAAACGTGTGGAAATAACTGGAGCAGTTTAAGGGACATTAGTAACAGTAAAGACTGTGATAAAGACTTTAGTTGAAATGGAGATAGTGATTAAATAATGCGCTCAATAAGGATAATAAGAGTTAAAAGGACGAGCGGACTGGTAAATAACAAATGTTCGACTGTTTGTAGCATAGAGAATAAATATAATTATTGAACTTAGTTATTTAATTTTCATTAAGACCTCCCTCCTTCCTTCACGAACTCAGATACGCCCCACAGGCGCTCCATGTAACAATATAATGAACATGCTTATCAACGTAACGATAACACAAGCATCATCAAAACCAATATTGTCTATTACTAATTGAGGATTGTCATACATGCACACAAAAGACAAACTACAGTTGTTCAACCACTTTTCCTACATGGTTTCGATACATATTACTAGTGATACGAATATCCTGCTTCCATTAAAAATTGAACAACATTATGTCACCACCCATCACAAATATATCGGTATGGCGAATATATGAATATTGCTTTATTACAGCGTTATATTGCCGATTTACGGTAAAGCGAGTACTTTTGAAAACTTTCTCGTTTGTAATAACAGTCGATAAATATATTTTATTTTAGCTTCAGGCATTAACTTTCGAGTGCTGTGGAATATGTACACAGTGTTAATTACTTATATGGCAATATTTATTTAAAATGGTGGTAAAAGTATTATATATGGTTGAAAGGAAAAAGTAACCAGAGGTTCAAAAGTGATCACTTAATCGTGAACAGCCTGTACTTTACTTGTCGTACGCACTACACTGCAATAAATCATGAAAGCCAAATACCTTCACCTTCACAAAATTCGTCATTATCGTAGCCAATACTTGACAAATTGTCAAACTTCTTGTATAGCCTATTCAGTTTCTTGACACTTTTTGAATCAAACGTTTGAAAAATCACTCCATTTATAACGTTTTTGGTTGTTTACTATATATGGCATGTGTTACGTGTTTTATACTTGTGTTAATAAGAAAATACCACCACTTTTTTGTTAGATTGAACTTCTACTTATATATTTTCTATAAATTATAATACTTCGTTTATGATTAATATGAATGAAAATAGGGGATAAAATACGTGTTGGCAATGCCTAGTAACAAATAGTTATTATGCAACATAGTATTACACTGAGTGCTCATTAATGCGGTGCGCTGTACCCTTTGGTTTAATTTTCAGACTTGGTTAAGGTTAATTCTGCTCAGCTTAGGAACAAAATGTGTTTTTTTTTATCTCGGGGGAGTTTGGTATCGGGTAAATTTTCACCGCTAGCTGCGCAGTGTTCCAAAGAGGTCACATTTAATTAAGATTCTAATCTACGTGAATAATAAAAGAAAAATTTAGTTAGGAAGTTTTGATTTGTGTTTATAGCAATAATCCAGTTTTTTAACATCGAAAATGAAGAACACTATGGTACACACGCGACACTAGCTCTCACCTGGCGGCAACAATTTTTGGTTGCAAAACTTTTAACATTGATATTCCCAACTTGAGTAGAAGTAGCTTTAACTTGGTTACGATTGGTTTGCATGAGGCGGAGGAATATCTGGGGGGCAGAACTTCAGCAGGGCTTCAGAAAAGTTGTAACAAACCGTGGATGGACTACGTCGTATTGTAGTTGAGTAAAGAGGAATCCTTCTAGCTTGAGAGCTACTATAGTTGGACTGTACGTAAACCAGAGTGTTGTGAATAGCGAGCCTTGTCTAGGCGTAGCCGGGCAACGAGCTAGAAACACTAGAGCATCAGCGCCGACGATATGCCGAGATGTGGCGCGCGCGCACGTCTCTTATACAAACAAACGCTACCGTATCGCGGTGCTTCCGGGCGAACAACCATTGGTCTCGCCCACACCGCGTCCCAGTTTACCAGAGAAGCCCGAGAAAACAAAGGACTTAAATTAACTTCCTAGACCACCGTGCTACAACACAATATAGGCTATTCGCGGTAAAGTGAGCACTTTCGAAAGCCCTCTCATTTGGAATAATAGTCGATAAATATATTTTATTTTAGCCCTAGACTTTAACTTCAGAGTGCGGTGGAATACACATACTATGTTTATCACTTACATGTCAATATTTATTTAAAAAAGGTGGTTAAAGTATGAAAGTAAAAAAGTAACGTGGCCCTCAAAAGTGCTCACTTATAGTGTGAACAGACTATATCTGCACAGACGCTGTTTGGGTTATATGTTGTTAGTAGTTATAAATAGTATGTTCCAGCGCACATGGCTGCTGGAGGAATACGAGAGAAACCCCCCTCCCCCAGGATATAATGGGCGACGGCGAGTGACAGGCGGGAATGACAGAGCATGAGAAAATATCGGAATACCAGAACATGCGAAACTAATAGGAATGCAAGAGCACGAAGAGTCGAGGCGGAATGATAAAGCAAGAGAGGTTAAAGGGAAATTCCAAAAAGAAAAAAGGAAAATATCAAGATGGTAACTGCTGACGAGGAATGACAGAACATGAGGTTTCGGCGTGACGTTATTCAAGATGGCCGCCGTGGCTAGAGCAGCCAGATGCGCTAGAACACACTTTTTCTAACTATTGTTATTCTCTCCCCTTCACCACCAAGATTTCCCATACCGTCGGTATATGAAGTAGTTAGGGAAACAGACCTTAAAGTAGGGCAATCATAATAATCACAGGCAGTTCACGGTAAAGTCAGCACTTTTGAAAGCCCTGCCAGGATGTAGTTTCCTACCCCAATTTGTATATTTACGGCATTGCCATGGAATACATCACATTATCTATGCATTAGTCAAAAATGTAAATTTTTACTAATATGCTAAACCTTCCACACTGTGCACATAAAATGAATAGGAAAATAAATTAAACAGATTCATTGTTGTGTACACAAACGTCACATTTCTAATACAATGCTAACACATGATACTACTTTTCCCGCCTCGTTGCTTGTTAGTCAATGTTTTCGTTCAAATAGATGCAGTAACGGGTAGTGAATTTTTTTCAGATGTATTCGAAAGTTTTCACTTTTACCGTGAACGCCTTTACCATGGATGTAGAAAAAAATATTAGTACTAATGTTACAACATATTTATAATTGGTTTTACGTATGCCTACATTCATTTTAAATAAATTGAGAAGCTGAAATGTATGTGCATAAAATCAATTTTATAAATATAATAAATATTACTCGTTTTATATTTTACACAAAACCATAGTAACTAATAGTGGGCTTGCTCAAATTTTTTTTGCAACATTTTCAGATTTAAAAAATAAATAAATAAATAAATAAATATGTAAATTTTAGAAAAATATTTTGCAGTGTTAGAAAGTATATGCATTATTCTTTCGTATGCAACAAAAATCGTACTTTTCTGAGAAGTCTGGCACCGTGTATGCTATTTTTACCGAATCCTGCATGTTGTACAGTCGGATGCAGTGGTATAGTCTATTCACGGTTTCTTCACACTTTTTTTTAATAAAACCTTCGAAATAACATCCTATGCATGACGTGTTTGGTTATTTTCTAAATATACCATGTATCACAAACGTTTTATACTTATGTTAACATAAAAGTACCTTTTTTTGGTTGAATTTACTTTTTTTTTGGTTCTATTTATAAATTACAAATCTTCATTTATAAATAATATGAATAAAATAGTGAGAAAACATGTTGGTAACGCCTAGTAAGAAATAGTCCTTATGCAAAATATTATTAGAACCGAATGCGCAGGATTGCGGTACATTGTCCTTTGGTGTCATTTTCCAGATTTCGGCCGCGGGTACGCGGGATGCAGAACTACTTCACTAGAACAAGTTCAGCTATTGAAGAGGTTGCATTACTTTCGAATGCGCAGGATTGCGGTACATTGTCCTTTGGTGTCATTTTCCAGATTTCGGCCGCGGGTACGCGGGATGCAGAACTACTTCACTAGAACAAGTTCAGCTATTGAAGAGGTTGCATTACTTCCGAATGCGCAGGATTGCGGTACATTGTCCTTTGGTGTCATTTTCCAGATTTCGGCCGCGGGTACACGGGATGCAGAACTACTTCACTAGAACAAGTTCAGCTATTGAAGAGGTTGCATTACTTTCGAATGCGCAGGATTGCGGTACATTGTCCTTTGGTGTCATTTTCCAGATTTCGGCCGCGGGTACGCGGGATGCAGAACTACTTCACTAGAACAAGTTCAGCTATTGAAGAGGTTGCATTACTTTCGAACGCGCAGGATTGCGGTACATTGTCCTTTGGTGTCATTTTCCAGATTTCGGCCGCGGGTACACGGGATGCAGAACTACTTCACTAGAACAAGTTCAGCTATCGAAGAGGTTGCATTACTTTCGAACGAGTTCCGATCGCCGTCGTTTCTCGTTCAAAGTGAACAGTTTTCACACGTCGTTTCGAACGACTTCTCTTCTCTGCTGCGCTCATATTGGCTGCTTCGAAGTAAACAAAATGCTGAATTTGACGGGAATTCCTGCACTTTTTGAATTAACTTAAATTTAAGGTTGAATGTACTAATACCCACCCATTATGCCAATTACAGTAAGAGTGTAGGTTTCATAACAATTAGGAAGATCAATAGTTATACTTTTGGAGGCTATTATAATTAAATATCCTACATTTTAAGTACCATGTTTGTTGAGGTTAAAATTTTCATAGTTTTCATTCTGCTATGGGTGCGTAACCGCGAAAACGCGTTCTGTTTTTAAACTTGTTCAGACATGGCTACCGAATGTATTTCGCTGAATGTGTTTGACAGCGCTCGTGTAACCACGGCCTTAGTAACGTTTAGTCTGCACGAGGCGGAGGAACATCCTGGAAGTAGATCTTCAGCAGGGCTGCTTCAGAAAAGTGCGAAGTAACCGAGAATGCACGTACAGCGGCTTGGGGGCACAGTACTCGAAGAGATGGTGGTACCGAGGGGGGGGGGGGGGGGGAGGAGAGCAGCGAACCTCGGGTGACGAGGCGCCAGGCTCCCGGGAAGCTCTGGAGGCGCCTGTGATTCAGCCGACGCCACGCTAGCGAGCGGCAACCCGGCTTCCCGGTATGGACTGGAAACGGCTTCTCCAGGAGCGCCGTCCTTGACCGATTGTCGCTGGAACGCGACCGCAGCTGGCTGGCTGCCTTGCCTGGCTGACTTGACCACCGCACTCGCGCGGTCCACTCCACAGCCTGCCTGTCTGCCTGGCAGGTGGAATGCAATGACTGGATGTCCTTTCACACGATCAAACGTTCCCCCTAATTACCATCAATTTTCATTGAATGCTATATGACGTCAAAGGCAATTTCGCACGATCACATAGATGTCGAATTCATTAACTTGAATTCAATTTATTGAACTAAAAAATTTCTTCCATTTACCTTTTAATGAATTGCTTCCAAATCTACACATAACAATTTATCACAACTTTTTTAATGAAGCGAATTAAAAAAATATCAAAAGCAAAAATTTAGAAGTATCTACGGCTCATGCACGACGCAAAAATAATTAGTTAACTATCTTACATTTTATTTTTTTTAATATGCTTCATTATTTTGTAAAACAATTTAATGTATTATTTTTTATTGAAATTTTGGATTCAAGAAAATAAAGAAAATGTTCTCGAAAATCGTGAAGGAGAACGAGACGTTCAAGAAATTTAAAAGAGAAAATGGCCACGATTATGACGTATCTATGACGTCGTATAGCATTCAGTGAATTTACCTCAATAAAAATAAAGTATTTTGTAGAAAAATTTGATCGGGTGAAAGGGCCTATTGAAAAGTGATAATCGCGGTAATTTTCTTTTCAATTTCTTGAACGTGCCGTTTTCCTTCAAGAATTTCGTTGAGAACATGTCATATACTTTATTAAATTCCAAAATTTCAATCGATTATCACAGTTTTTCTGACATTGTTAATGGATGTAGCCTCATCACAATATAGTATTTATAGTTGTTACAAAATAAGGATGCACAATTTTTAAAAATAAAATGAAGAAAATTTGTTATGGGTGAACCAATTGTTTTCGTGTAATGCACGAGTCGCAAATACTTCTGAAAATATACGTATAGTATTTTTGAAACTGGTTTCATTAAAAAGTTTGTGATAAATTTTCATGTAGACGCTTGAAAAATTATTGAGTGAATTCATAGAAAGGCAAATGAAGTGATTTTTAGTTCAGTAAACTGAATTATGTAATTCTATAAATATTTGATCGCGTAAAATGAACTTAAGGGTCGGTTTAGGATTAAAAATCGAGTACGTATAAGAATGAGAGGATATGTTTCGGAAACTGTTTGTGGTTATCGCGTATGCGACGTGTAGGAGCATCCTCGACGTGTATATGATTACGAGATAAGTGAGTGAAGAAATTTGGGCGGTACTCGAAACAGCGAGGTCTTGAGAGCCGATGAGGGGAGTATGGAGCGGCGCAGGAATGAAAGGGCGGGGGAGACGGGAGATCCCCGAGAAAACAGGCGCCGACCAGCGGCATCGTCCGGCACGATTCCCACATGCGGAAATCGGGATTGACCCGGCCAGGGATTGAACCCGGTTCGCCTTGGTGGGGGGCGATCGGCCTAACCGCGGCCCCTGTGTACGAAATGACCATATTTAATTTTGTGTCGTGTATGTAACCCCTTCAGCGAATAGAAATGCTGCCAAAGAAAAAAAAACACTGTATTGCATAATTTGAAAATTGTATTTCTAAACGGAAGCTTGTTATTTGTTTTCTTTTGGGCGTTAAAAATTAAGTCTCAATCGTGTCGTTTGCTAATAAATCATTATTTCACTACAATCACGTTAATTTCTAGTTGTGTATGATTGCTTGAACCCTACGAGTGCGTTCACCAAGAACCAAACATTTTTGTTCACGTTCCAAGCGGGCGTCTCTTAAGCACCTGTTCACACTGTCAAATTTTTACCTTCAACTAAATTTGACAATCAAATTTGAGGACAAGATACGGCCATCCACATTTTTACTTCGAACAAATTTTATCAAACAATCTTGTATGTGCTTGAAAATGTGTCACACTGTCAATTTTTTTTTATTGGAAGAATCTAATTAGAAATATTATTTAAAATTTATTTTCATAGTGAGATATTGCTTTTGGTTTTCCATGCGGTCCATTACAGGAAGAAATGTAAGTAATATTGCAATTTATTTACGTTTCTTTATTAAATTAAAGTTTTATTTATAATACGCGTCTCCTGTACAATTAAATTTAATGCATCTGAGTTCGTGATATTATGTGCAATATTCACTTTAAATAGCATTCACACCCAGACAGCTTCTACATAAATTAATTATCTCCATAACTAACATCGTTTCCAGCAATTGTTCGTTATTTTTGTCGTGCACGATTCTAATTGGCTACGAAAGTCAAACATCAAATAAATTTTAGAACCGGTCCAATTTTCAAATGTTTGTTGGAAACTGAAGCCATCTAACATTTTCAGACGAACATGGCGGCGTTTATGACATTTCGTTGACGTCATAATTGTCCAACTTTATTTGACCAAACTTATTGGAAGCCGTTTGAGGGAAAAATTTGACGATGTGACAGCGGCTTTAGGAACACGAATTTGAAAGTCAACTGAACCTCAGTCAAATGGAAATTTCAACAGACCCACCCTTCTATTTAAAAAAAAAATAAACACTTTGACCAAATCGAACGTATTCTAGTTGCTTTAAAAGTAGGTTAGAGGAAGTGTACAAATATGTAAAGTTACTCGCTTGCATTACCAGGGTTAAAACCTAAAATCCTATCCAAGTGCTTGAGCACAAAAAAAGGGCAATGTTGGAAAATGGAAAGATGCTACTACGCAGCTGGTATGCGGACTCCACTCCACTATCTGTCTACGGTGGACTGCACTCTTACTCGCGGTGGCAGCCGCCATGCTGGCCTCTCCCGACACAGTAGCAAACAAACAGAAGAGCAGATTTAAGGCCCTTACGCAATTGAAAACTTTAACACTTAACTTAACATCTGCTTTGCGACATATTGTTTCTTATGGAACTTGACACAATGGAACTGTAAAATGTGATGTTAAGCTGAAATTTAAAGTCAAAGCCAAGCAGCCATTTTGCCGAGAATCTAACAGAGGTTATGTGGAAAGTGTGTTATTTTATTGTAGGGCGATTTTAATCTCGGTATATTAAACAAAGCTCGTCTTCAAAGGAAATAAATGGCAAACAAATATAATGTGAAGGGGAAATGTATGAATTTAAATATTTTAATAAGGTCAACAAATTAGTTTTTTGTATTGAAATAAACTTTTAGTATACATTTTATGCCTATTAAAAAAAACGTAAAAATGCATTCTTGGATAATATCATAATTATTTACATAACAAGATACGCATTTTTACGAAGCTCGCAGAATCGATGTTCAATTGTCTGAACTCTTGACTTTACAATTGTATTGTGTATTGGTGGTTTCGTCAGAGGAAATGAAACGTAAAGTCAAATGCTAAAGTTCTCTATTGTGTAAGAAGCTTTAGCATAAAGAAAGCAGGCGTCTCGAAAGGCTGCAAGGATAAGGGTTGCTTGCTATGTACAAATTATGCATCAAGTAAATAATTACGTAGTGTACAGTAGTAGCTCCGAACTGAAACTGTGTTGGTAAATGTAATGGCTCACACTAGAACGTAGGAGGTCGCGTGCGTCGTAAACTTGTAATACGAGTCATAAACAAGCATAAAAAATAGTACAAGGGCAAATGTGTGAGCATTCAATACGACATTAATTCGAGGATGAAATTCACAATGCGAAGAGCCTCAATAATTATGCCACCAAATGATGATTGTGTTATCTGAGATTAGGTTGTTAATTATCAATAAAGAAGACGGGTACGTTTATCGCAAGTGTTCATTGGCTCTGGGACAAAAATTATCATGTTAACTGACAATCGGAAATACAGATAACGTGGTCTCGTATGCGCGATAGGCGGTTACTGCATAACCCTTACGCCATTAAGTTACAATCGTAAATCTATCTTCTATAAGAACGGGGTACCGCAACGTATGTCGAGTCGGCCTTGCGAGCAAGTTACGTTGCAGAGTTTGGAAACACAGTTTTAGAATAAAACATGTCATGTGTTCGCACGCCGTTTTCAGTTTAAGAGAACCCACGGGGAACAATTGCTATAAGGTGTTCACGATAAAGCGAGCACTTTTTAAGGACCTTATAAATTTTTTCCTTTCATCCAATTTCCATCTTCTTGCTCCTTTTCAATATAAACATTGCAATGTGGCCAATAAACACAGTGTATACATTTCCCCACCATCAAAATTTAATGCCTGAGGCTGCAATAAGATATATTTGCTAGCGGTTAACGCCTGTTGCGAGGGCCTTAAAAAGTGCTCACTTTATCGTGAACAGCCTATACTGCTCTTAGATACTGCAAAATTCAGTATTTTCAAACCATCATATCTTTAAAATTAAATACGAAACTTGGGTACAGAAGTGCACTTTCCTACACGCATTCCACTAATAAAATACCGGGATTACTACTTGTGATCAAAGGGGATGCCCGAAACTCTTCTCTGACTCACTCACTCGCTCCTCGGGACATCGTTACATGTTTCTCAGTATAGGAAAAAGTGGTGCCACTAAAAATTACCTGCAAACAAGGACAGTAATATTTCACAGAAAATATTTCCATACAAGATACAGTTCAAAACACAAACATGTTCTGGTCCGCGTCAACTGTTTGCGCACAAATCACGAAGGTACAGCGTCGGAGTTACGGAATCCTGAGTGGCTCGAACAATCCCGCAAACGACACCGATGGAGATATGACGACAGCTGAGGTGTGTCTACTGTGTGCTCAGATTTATTCGCGAAACATTAGTGGCCCTACCTGCAAGATAAACATCGACGAACCTGTAGACCATACCTGCGAAATTCCATGTAGTACTGTACTGGAACTTTCCCTTCCTCCGTAATACTGCTCCACGAATTGCTAGCTCCCAGAATATTCAACAGTTTTAACACACTGAGGTCTGCGCACATTCATTGTCACTTAAGATAAATTAGGAATGAGTCACCTATATCCACTACTGCAAGAACACCGGTTCTGTTGGTGTCTGAGTTAGAACTCACCATCGTCCTGTTGGCCCATATCAACCGGACACTACCTTGTACTTTACAGCGTTCATTATTGGCCGGTCATCAACCAATGGAGAGCCGAGCTAATATCTACCCAATCAAATTTCCTTTACCGTATAAAAGGATTTACAATCAATCATGTGCCTTTGATGGCTATAGAAAAACAAACAAATTCTATCGTCAGCAATATCATTGTTACTGCGCTGTGGTGTTCTTGTGAGGTCGTGTTAAACACTAGCCGAACAAAGACTGCAAATCCATACGGGTTTTTTTTTCTCTCTAAACCACAAAGAAATTTTCAAATTAGATTTGCTCGAGCTACACTCGACCATGGTACAGACAGTGTTAAACTAGAGAGGCAGGAGACGAAGAAGTCAGCAGCACACTCTGGCGGCCCGTGACCCTTGAGAAAAGACTCCTGTAATCACTGCACGGAAGGTTAAGTGAGCCAGCACTCGAGTGTGTGAGCAACTTTCTCCCAAGGATTCAGCGACGCTAACCCAGAAGACGGAAGACAAGTGCGAGGCTGCAACCCGGAAAAAAAAAAAACAAGCGCGAGCCTCGCGCGTCAACTTTTCCTATAGGCTGTTCACAGTAAAGTGAGCACTTCTGAAGCCGTAGTTGCTTTATCTTTCGATCATTTTTTATCCTTTTTTTAAAATAAATATTGTAATGTAAGTAACAAACACAATGTGTATATTCCACCACACTCGGAAGTTATTGTTTGAGGCTTAAATAAAATATATTTAATAACTATTATTTTAAGTTAGAGGGCTTTCAGAAGTGCTCACTTAACCGCGAATAGTCTATACTACAGAAGTTTCCACCAGTTACAGCACACACCCCTTCCCTTCCACGCTTTTATCATCCAAATACCAGACCACAAACATGGGGATCTATTGAATACTTTACACGTTAAATATATACGCCCGTTTTACATTATTGTTTAGTCATAGGCTATGTTAAATTCAAAAAGGAAAAAAAAAAAAAAAAGTCCTTGAAAAATTTCAAAATTTATAAACTAAGTCTGAGAAAAATGAGCTACTAGGCTGCTTTCTAAGCATGTTCTACGAAAACTACAGGGTCGATTCTAATAATTCTTTCACTGTTATAAAGCTACACTCTTACAGATGGGCATAGGTATATGTCAAGTGGGACCACAGAGTCCCAGTGGGTAGAGTAATGCCAAGTGGAATCGCAGTGGACCAGTGGGTCGAGCGATCCCAAGTGGGGATGCAGTGAGTTCAGTGGCAATAGCACTCTCAAGTGGGGCCGCAGTGGCTCAATGGACAGAAATATACAAAGTGGGGACGAAGTGGCCCAGCGGCTAGAGCGATCCCACGTGGGGACGCAGTGGCTTAGTGGCTGGAGCACTCTCGAGCGGGGCCGCAGTGGCTCAGTAGATAAAAATATATAAAGTGGGGCCGCAGTGGTGCAATGGATCTTAACATTATAAATTCGCAAATATCGCAGATTGTCGCAGGTAGTCGCCAAGTTGTCGCAGATAATCGCAAGTTGTCGCAGGCGGTAGTCGCAAATATATAGGTTATGTATTTTAATAACTCCATAAAACCTGAGCGAAGCGATGCCGGGCCGCTAGTCAATAATAAAGCGAACGTCGTGTACATGTCTACTGCTCTTGCTGTTTGGCCTCGACCACGGGTTGCATATCTCACTCTATTTCCATCTCAGGAATAACCTATGAAAATTTGTCGGTATGTTTTATATGCACGTTGTATATGTATTACATGACAACTCCTTTCATCAATGATGGCTAAATCCACTACTACAGGAAGAAGATGGCGATTATAGGCTGTTCACGTTAAAATGAGAACTTTTGAAAGCCCTCCTTAAGATATACTTGTAGACGCGCTGTGTGCTCTTCTGCATTGTGTAAAAGTAATATTATCATGGGCCTCATCACTTTATTCATGCGTCGGTCAGGTGAAAATGTGAAATTATTAGAAAAGTAAATATTTTACAAATTTGCTCATTTTTACACTTCGATACATTAAAAAATAACAGAAAGCTAGAGAAATAATTTAACTTGACGTTAATAGACGGAACTACTTTCCCATCCATCGATACCAACTTTACTGGCCACATGTCACTCATTGCGCCCGTTAAAATAGTTGCAGGTAGGAGCAGTGACTTTTTTTTAAAGGTTCATTTCAAAAGTACTCACTTTATTGTAAACAGCCTTTACTTGTTATAACCCGGCAAGGCGAAGGCGAGTGTGAATCGTGGACGAAGGAGAAAGGGGGCGAAGGCCGGACACACAATAATGACACACGGAACATACTGGCGTCCTTGCGGCTGCGGGGCGACCGGGCGCACGTGACCTTGCACGCATGCGCACGGCTGGCGATGGCACGGCTCGTAAAAAAAAAAAACACACCTGGGCGCCGCTACCCCGTCCACCTGCTGCGCGGACCTCTCCGCACTGTTTGTGGAATGCACGTTCTGGAAAGGAACTACTCAGCGTGTCCACTGTCGTACTTTAGCTCACGTGACCTTGCACGCATGCGCACGGCTGACGATGGCACGGCTCGTAAAAAAAAAACACACACCTGGGCGCCCCTACCCCGTCCACCTGCTGCGCGGACCTCTCCGCACTGTTTGTGGAATGCACGTTCTGGAAAGGAACTACTCAGCGCGTCCACTGTCTTACTTTAGCTCACGTGACCTTGCACGCATGCGCACGGCTGGCGATGGCACGGCTCGTAAAAAAAAAAAAACACACCTGGGCGCCCCTACCCCGTCTACCTGCTGCGCGGACCTCTCCGCACTGTTTGTGGAATGCACGTTCTGGAAAGGAACTACTCAGCGTGTCCACTGTCGTACTTTACGTCAGTTAGGTATACAACGTTTAAGAGTGGGATGGACCGCCGTGTGCGAGGTCAAGAAGCGAGGGAGCGATAGGGGCGACACTAACACGCACGCCTAGTGCCTCGTCGCTCCTACGCCGCAAGGCGTGCAGTGTTTCCGTCGTGACGCTGTACTGTGCAAATTAGATCTGTAACATAAGGGTTTTATTACACGCTATGAAAGACCACATATTAAACTACGCCCGTATCTATGTGTACTTTTATCTTGACGCTTAAGGAAACTGCATAGGTAAGCGTTAAAAATGCGATATTTGACCATTTTCACCAAGTTTATTTTCTCCAAGAATACACTTAATGTGACAAAAGTAAAAATATAGGGGCATAGATAATTGTTTTTTATCTTTTCTGAAAAAAAAAAAATCGTATTTGCAGAACATTTATCTACCGAGATACGCGTATTCGCGCAAACAATTATTTCACAAAAAAAAAGGGGGGGGGGGTCCATCCCACCCCTAAAACGGTTCCCAAAAGTCGGACGTTTTTAAGACTTTCCAACTTGGCCAAAAACTAAAGTTTCCGAATGCCTTCACCTCAAAATTATTCAACTGAGTATCTGCAAAAATTGTTCACAGCCCTGCATTCATCTTAGCTATAAGCTGTTCACGGTTAGCTGAGAGCTATTGAAAGCTCTGCTTAGGATCTTTCCGTTGTATCCGAGAGTAACAGTGCTATAGTCCGTTCATGTTTACTTCCAACTTTTCTGAAGCCCTGCTAAAATTCTACTTCCAGAGTATTCCTCCGCTTCGCACAAACAAAGTCGCCTACAAAGTTACGCCCAAGAGAGAATACACCGCATTCGTGAGCATTAATATAATATTATTTTACATAAGAACAATTTATTACTAGATATTACCAACACACATCACATCTTTTATTAATACCAATTATAAATTACTTTATTTAATTTATACACAAAACGTAGTAAAATTACAATTTAACCATAAATAGGGTACTTTTATGTTAACACAAGTACAAAAGGGTTGTGATACATTGCATATTTAGGAAACCGAGCCCGGTAAACGTGGGGTGATTTTTCAAAGGTTTGATTTTAAAAAGTGTAAAGAAATTGCGAATGGACTATATGTACCGTCTCGCTTTATTCATAGGACATCCTAGTGGAAACACTAGAATTAGTAGGAATATACATGTTAGGCTCTTCTATACATAGACATAGTATAAAACAAAGTCGCCAGGACGCGTGTGTCTGTGTATTCGGCTAAGGCTTCTAAACTACTTGATGAATTTTGATGCGGTTTTCGCCATCATTTAGAGAATTTCTTGAGGAAGGTATAGGTATATAACACATTGATATTTAATGTAAGGGTAGTAGATAAATGTCGACGTTTTATAACAAAGTCGGAAAAGGCCGCTTTCCAGGCGTTTACATAGCTTACGCTACTGAAAAAATTACGGATAGACCAAATCAATGTACTGCAGAATTGTAGATCTCAAAGAGGCCTACTAACTAACACGTCCGCGACAGCATATGTTGATATTTTAAGGATGATCCATAGTAACCATTTTTTGTCTTTCAAAATGTGATTAAAAATAGGGGCTCACACACGAAGACTTCGTGAACAACGCAGTATTAATCCTATGTAAGTTAGTTACCTTAAGCATTTAGTGTGTATACTTGTTGTAAACCTAAACAACGCCGTACGTGTAAACCGCTCCCGAGCGAGGCCAGGACGGGTCGCTAGTGGGTGTATAAAACAAACACTGACACTTCAGTAGGCGTAACTTCACATGACATACACTCAGTACGTGAAGCCTTACAGCTGTGTTTGTTAATTTGCTGCCAAACTAGGCATGTACGGTAGTTTACATGCATTTGCTGGCGGTGATTTGATTTAAAGGTCGATTTCAAAACTGCTCACTTCATCGTGTACGGCCTTTATTAAGTTTCCACCAGTTAAGGTTGATCCAGAGGCTACACATTTTTTTTTTCTGCATTTTAAAGATATTTTGTGAGATACAGTATCAAAAACTATTCGACGAAAATGCCATATCGATTTAAAAATAACTCTCGCGTATTTTTTTAGTAAAACTATCAGTATTATTAAAATTTGTGCCAAAGAAATTTCAAAAAGTTATCCGAGCACAATGTTTGATTTCAGCGTGTTTTTTTTAATATTTAGGAACGCCACGAAGCAATATCTTTCAAGTATGGCATCTTGTTCGCCTGCAATTAGGGTTTAACTTCTACCTATTTTGAATTTCAATTTGATTGTACAACTTGAAATAAAATTATGGCCAAACCACTGGGGAAAAAAAAAGCCATTAAATTTATCTAATTCTGTTGGCACTAACAATTGATTTGAACTGTACCCAATTATGATGATAATGCAATTTTTTTTAATTGCTATGCTAATACATATAGGCTAAGTTAGAAATTCCTGTATTTTCCGCCATAAATTCGTGTAAATTAAATTTCCATGGTTTTGATACCTTTGTCAATGTACTATTTGATGTAATAAAATAGAAAAATAAAATATTCTAAAAATATCGAAAATTATATCTTGGCACTTGAACACCTTTAGTCGCCGCTTGAAATCCCATGGCTTGTCGGTTCCTTTGATGTGGGTGTAACTTGTGTGAGTGGCTGTGCGGGGCTCAGGGAACGGCAGGTTACCGGCCGTTGATTGGCGAATGACATTCCGACGTCGTATTGCCCGCGTGCGAGGACTGGAGTTCGCACCTAGATTCTTAAGAGTATATGTATATATATATATACACACACGCGCACACACACGCGCGCGCGCACACACGTATATATATATATATATATATATATATATATATACACACACACACACACATCTTTCTCGCTCTGCGCGTTCAAAGTCAAGAAGCGAGGGAGCGATACGGGCGATGCTGACATGCACGCCTAGTGTCTCATCGCTCCTACACGCCAAGGCGTGTAGTGTTTCCGTCCTGGTCTGTTACTGCGGCAATCAGATCTGTAATAGTGGGACTTGATTACACGCGATGAAAGCCCACAGGTTAAACTACGTTTCTATAATCGTACTTTACTTCTACTGCTTAAGGAACTTGCATAGGAAATCGTTTAAAAAAAAAAGGCTTTTTTTTTTTTTTTCGCCTATTTTTTTCTCCGTGCATACACTGAATAAAAAATAAATAAAAAGATATGGGCTTAGAAAATGTTTTTTTTTATCTTCCCTGGGACAGATTCGTAGTCCCAGAACATACATTTACTGAGATCCGCGAACACACACAAACAACGATTTCACAGAAAATATATCCACGAAGACTCCCCGAGTAATCTGTGGTCATACGCCAACACGACGAAAAGCCTGCACGCCACAACAGTGCTTTTTACACGTTGTGACGGAAGGGTTACTTGATGTGCATGCAAACATCGCCCGTATCGCTTCCTTGCTTGTGTGCCACAAACTCGCAAAAATAGTTCCAGGTGGGCGGGGCTTGGCGCCCAGGTAAATGAAGAGGAAACTGCTCGACGGCGCGTTTGCACAAGTCGGCCTTCGAGCGAAATTGCTGGGTGTATGGCCGACACGTTGACCCTTCAAGGACTCCACAAATTTACTGGTACTGAGGGCAAGATTGAAGTGAGCTGCGTATGATTTCCACTTCAGCAATATCACTTGTGTTGGTCGGTGTATTCCAACATGCCGTCGTCCTATTGGTCCTGGCTACACCGGGCATGCTTACTGTGCCCTGCAACGTTTATTATTGGCTGGCCGCCGGCCAATGAAGTCGCGCGTTGATTTTGTGCCAATTAATGAGTTTTACTCTCACTAAATGAAATGTTAACTAATTGTAATTTTTGTACTTCGATTCCGATATAGTCCAGTGAATTGGTAAACTAATAAACGTGTGAGTTTTGTCTCCAAGAGCAAAGGCATTTCCACATTAACATAGCCCCATACGCATATATATGTGTATATATATATATATATATATATATATATATATATATATATATATATATATATATATATATATATATATATATATATACACACACACACACACACACACACACACACGTGCATACTCCTCAAAGGGTTAACTAGGGAACACAACTTGAAAGACATTCTACGTGTTAGCATTGCAAACCTACGGTCCTTCGACAAACAAGTCGGAGTTCACATTGACTCGACATTATCTAAATCATGCATTGATATTCGCTACACACATTGTCGCAGCGCAGCGGATTGCATCCCGTGTATCTCGGGTTTATTTACATCTTATTTTCCGTGACTTCTTCAGCTCTCAATTTAAAAACCGCATGGGCGCAGGACAGTCCTTAAGTTATTTTGAAATCCACTTCGTTATCTGTCGACACCACTGTAACATGTCAGCATATTTGAAAGGACCAACTAGCTAAACAATTCTGTATTCCGTAACAGGCTTTGATTTTTAACGTGACTTTTAAAACAATACAAATTCTTCTGGAACATCCGCGGTTGCACGCAAGCTCCACGACGAAGAAAGTGCGCCAGTTTCAGCGTTTTTCTCACGCACAAAAGATGACAGACGCGTCAGCCAAGGTTACACTTTTGGGGCACGAAAACATTACGCGGGGGGGGGGGGGGGGGGCACGACTTATCAGCAAACTTCCTCAACTGTAATGGGAATTTTTAAACCTATAGATCGTATGGTAAATTTACCATGCATCAGGCTGTAAACCTAGAAATACTGAAGCTTAAGAGTAGGAGTTCACCAATCACTTATTTTTCTCCCTAACAAATGTAAGAAACCTACAATGCACAAACGGGAAATAAATAAAAAAAGGGGCGGCAGGAGAAAATTTTCCGTTCTTGATCTCTCAAGTTGCATATAACCAATGTTACTTACTTACTTACGGTATGTTGGTTGACTATATCTCCTAGTGGGCTACGTATCTTCCTTATCCGAATGCAGCAGTGTAATGGAAAACCACGAAAGCGCGGCTGCAAGGGAGTTGACGGAGCGTTTCGTCCGTGCACAGTATCGAAATTGTAGAAGCCTAAATTCACTAGTACAGCATTTCCATACACAATAAAAATCATACCATGCTCCGTTTGTAGTTACAAAACAAAACAAAAAATATATATATATTTTGATTTTAAATATTGTAAGGTTTGCGGCCGAGATTCACAAGAATGCCTCAGCAAAGTGTGGAAATATAATTATTTAGTACACATACTACATCAGTAAAAAGTAAAGCTAAACTGGACGTCGCAAGTAGGTACAGATTATAACTTCATCATGCATTTATTATCTATACGAACATTATTTCCCCTGAATGAAAGAAGTCCTAAGTAACACACTCAATTACGCGATTTAAAACGATTAGTACAATTTTCCATCTCCAAGTCAAATAACCAAACCCACGAACTAAATCCCTAGTCGCCATGGATTATAAATAGATCCCTTCCCGACCAGGGGAGTTTTCCGTGTACAAAAAAAAAAACAGTAAATTCCACCGACAGCTTCCACCCTACCACAAACCCAAATATATAACACCGTCACTGCGAAGCTAAGTAAATTATATAAATACTTCACTGAAACGCACAAATATCAATACCCGCAGAGATGAATACCTATTCACTTTCACCTGTGACTTTGGCGTCGGAAAAACACAGTCTCCCAAAAGTCATCATATAGAGATTTCACAAAATATAAATAAAATTTACACCACATTACAAAATATTTTCCGTGTGAATATTAAAGTTGAAAGTTTCGATACCGTAAGACGAGGTAACTAACCGAATGTTGGAGCATCCTGTTCCTTGTTCTGTTGCTACAAACCGGTGGACTACACCTAGGGCTTGAAAAACAACTGTATAGACTATTCACTGTTATTCGAGCACTTTTGAAATCGAACCTTGAAAAATGTCACTGCCCCTACCTGCATCTATGGGCGCACTGAGAGGAATGCGCCCAGTAACGAAGGAGGGACAGCAGTCCCATCTCTTAACGTGAAATTAATGTGATAGCAAGTAGATCTTAAGAGTGCCGTCTACTTAACGCTTGAAATGTGTTGCATTGTGTTGGGAAATCCGTTTTTTTTTTGACGAAACTATTCCACGTGCGCCTAATCTGCTAATTTAAGAAAAGAAAACAAACTTCAGGCGATTACGGAATGTCGCTTTCAAGACACTACGCACGTTAGAACCACTATTTCCAATCCCTCCAACATAGCTAACAACAGCATTTTCAGACTGCCGTATGTCAAAATTTGCTGACTGCATCTACGTGAAACTCAAGATACAATCCTGCATTGAACTTTGGACCAGACTTTCCAGCAGAAAAATAATATGGTCACCGCTTTAAGTCCCTTAGAAAAATTAATTGCGCGCTAGTTTAGTGGCGATGCGGCACTTGATGTGCGTGCCAGTGTCGCCCTTAACGTTCGCTCGCTCCTAGGCCCTGTCGCGTCAGGTAGGTGGCCCCCTTAAGCAGGGCTTTCAAAAGTGCTCGGTTATCGTGAACAGCCTTTATGTTAGTGATAGATACTCTGTTCCAACATTTGCGCCACAATTACTCCCGTCTTGCGGTAGTATAAGGACGTGAAATATCGCCGCGACTTTTGGGGCACTGTGGCTGGCTGAGGCGATGGGAGGCCGTACGAACCAGAAAGACGTGCTGACGAAGACGGGCGTGCTCTCTCCTTACCGAGAACGTGGACGACACGTGGTCGACGAAGGAAGGATTAAGAGGAAGGAAGAGGAGGTAAACAAACGGGAGATGCGTCGACGCGGGTGCTGGTTCGCGCGGACGAAACACTCACTCGCGCGCGCACCACAGCGCGGTCCCTGCCCGACTGACTGGAGGAGCTGCCGACGACTGGAGGTGGCAGGCGGGTTAGGTAGGTAGGCGATGCTCTCCCTCCCCCTGGGGGACGTGGAGGGGCGTCGTCGCCGACCACACCTCGCCAGCGCCCTGTCGCCCCAGGAACTGACCCCGCCGATTACGCAGTCGCGGCCAGCTAGGAAATGGATTGCTGCGTGACGTAGCTATAGCTAATTTTGACCTAACCCTTTCAGACCCATAATTTACTGGTTCAGTTGTTGCAAACAAGAAATTTTATTATGCGTGCTGTACTTACGTCGATACAACACTTGTTTCGTTGCCACAGCCAATAAGCGGCTGTAGCGAAGGGTAAATCCACATCGACCAATTATGACCTAGACCAGTTAAGACGGTTTGCGAATAATTCACCCACAGGTACGATCATTGGTTATTGAGCTTCGCAAAGTGCAGTAAAAACCAAAATATACCCACACATGCGTAATGTACACAAGTGTGTACACTGGGTGTGAAAGGGTTAAGTGAATGAAGAGATTTGGGCGGCTGTTTACCCTTTCAGTCCCAGTTACCACGATTGAGGACATGTTGCACACGAAGGATATTTATGGTTGGCACTGTACACAAGTAGTCAGTTTTGAGCGTATTCCTTCCGTGTAATCTGATTCTTTGACGTTTCTGCACCTCTAGTTTGTAAATGGTTAAGACTGGCGTCAACAATCGCGCATTACGTTGTTCATTGGTTGCGAGGAGCACGCTAAACACCAGTACAGTCACACCAAAAAATTAAACGATCGCAACACTTGAGCTCGTAAATTAATTCGGGACTGAAAGTGTTAATAGCGAGGTCTTGAGAGCCGGTGAGGGTGAAGTGAGTATGGAACAGCGTCGGAATGAAAGGGAGGGGGAAATGGGATACCCCCGAGAAAACTTGCCCGACACCGGCATCGTCCGGTAAGATTCTGAAATGCGGAAATCCTGGCGTGAGCCCGCCGGGAAACGAACCTGGTTCGCCTAGGTGAGGGGCGAGTGGACTAACCGCTACACCTCCGCGGCCCCCTGAAGCTAATTTTGTTGTTTAACTGATTGGCATTGTAGATCGCGGATTTCGGCCGTCATATTCACTGCGATTCTGGGCCAGAGCCTCGTCAAAGGTTCTTCACCCCACGCTGCGGCAGTCTTTACAGGCCCATCACGTGGTAGTGCAGCGCCTAACTAAGCCCAGAAGCATAGTGAATATTGAGAACATAGTTGTTCGTTTATATACCAAATGCATCTTAACTGCGACTATTTGAAATCGGTTAACATCCGCGCATGTTTCAAGCTCAAAAAAAAATATATATATATATATAATAGTCCACATTTTGATTTACGCCTGTCGAGAGACATGTGGTTTGTGACAAACTTGAGTAACGTGTGTGGTACGAAGTAAATGCCATAGAAGAAGTCGCAGAAAGGGAGCGCAGGATAAGAATTTGGAAGATAAAACCTTCCGCATTACTCAAGTATCCATCAGACCACCCACTGAGGGCCGGGAATTTCCGCGAGCCGCCAGAGCCTGGGGTTGAACTTCTTCGCAGATAGGAAATTAGCGAGAAACCTGCCGACAAAAAGCCTCGACTTGCGAGTAGCGTCGACGACGCATATGGCACGCGTACGAATGTCGCCCTTGGCGCTCCAATGCATTCCAAGCCCGGAGCAAACAAAAAAAAAAGAATGTTCAGCCAGCCTGCACTTTTTAACAATCGCGTGCAGCACTGGAAGACCCTGCCAGTGACAATAACACGAATCACAGTTTGGTATTACGAAGAGTGAAACTGAAGTTTGTTTTAATACAATACATACAGATAACTCGTAAGTACAGACCTGGAAATTTCACGGATTCATTCAGCGACAATCTAGACTCCACTATTATTTGTGCACTCGACCATCAGTCAGTAGTTCATTGGATGTTCGCCAGTTTAACACCAGAGTAGGTAGCACGACATTCGGTTATTTTCCTTGCAGGTTCCTTATTGGTTGAAAATCGTTCGGGGAGTGTCTAACAAACTATTATTCTCACAGATAAACCCAACACTTCATAGAACTGCTCCAGAAAAAAATGTCGCATGCCTTCGCTACGTATCTCCACTATCATCATTCATCGTTTTCTTTCAGGGAATAGATCGAGTGTGCGTGCACCGTAAAAATCCAGGACACGATCGACCTTGCAAATTTTTTTTCTCTCTCTCTCTCTCTCTCTCTCTCTCCCCCTCCCTCTCTCCGATACTTCTAACCTACTTCGCAGCTCGTCGTTGACGTTTGCCGTTACTGATTGACAAATACCGCTGTCAACACTAGACTTCTCCCCCCCCCCCCCTTTTTCCAGAACAAGTTATAATGGCGGGAAAGGACACTGAAACGATTTTATGAGTCGATGTCAACAAAAACGTGAGTGACTGCTTTCGCCGGTCGCGTAGCAGTCACTGCATTACTAAACACACATATCGGATCACACAAGAGTCTGAACTCTTAACAATTTCAGTTCCAAGCAATACTAAATTCATCTTAGGCACTGTTGGTAACTTGTAAACTATAGTCGCTAACGTTAGAAAATTCTCATTTCATAATAATGTTCACAAATAAAATTTTAGTTATTCATTCTAACTTAAGTTTCCCGCACTAAACCGCGAAACATTTTTGAGCTAACATATTTTATAACGCTCTAACAAGTTTGTTCTTTCATGATAGGATGAACAAGGTTTTGACTCGGCTAAGTTGTTTGCAGACCAATCACGAATGTTCCGCCTTATAGTATCAGAATCCTCATTGGCCCAGTGAAATGGGGGTAGCTTCAAACATGAATGGCAGCCAATAAGGAAAGAAAACTGTTCCGACATGTTTACAGTACGCTGAATCTTAGCAAACAGTCAACTTTTCCTGCTGTAAACCATCACACGTAACTATTTCACGCACGAGATTACGTCTTAATGCAAACAGAACATACATACTAATCTCTGAAATCATGGATAATCAAGTCATGTTTACGAACCAAGAGATAGTAAGTAGTTGCTTGAAAACGTAATAAAAATTTGGTTTATATTTTAAACACGTTAAATAGTGACACACTAATAAATCAAAGTATTTAAATCCTCGTTTCTTTAATTATTTAAAAAAGTGGTGTATACAGAATGTGTCTAAATTCCATTACACATTGTAAGGGCTTGTAGTGGGGAACAAGACGGTTACGTCTTGCATAGGAACTAATGTGTGGAAACGTACCGTTTCCCCGCGACAAACAAAACACCACATCATCACATGTTGACCTCTCCCATGTCTGCATAACACTGTACGTTATTTACCTTCTGGGTCCACTTACAAGAAGGGCTCGATGTGACGACCAACGACGTCTACACAAACACGGTACCTAGGTACCATGTTCTGGTACACGCGACCACCAATATCCTGGAAGTCCGAGATCCGCCGTAGCCATAACCCGCGCCAGCAGGTCTTCAATTGATTCCTCAGGGATCTCGTAAATCACACCACAGGAAGTAGTTTAGCGGAGTCAAGCAATCGGGCCACCTTGACAAATCCACTGTTGGCCAAAACGACTCCGCTAGACTACTTCCTGCGAGGCCACATGGAGTGCTTGATTTACCAGACCTGCGTGGAATCAGAGGAAGAACTACTGCTGGCGCGGGTTGTGGCTGCGGCGGATCTTGGACGTCCAGGTATTGGTGATCGTGTGTACCAGAACATATTACGTAGGTACCATGTTTGTGTAAGACGTCGCTGCTCATCCCATCGAGCCCCTTTTGTAAAAGGATCCAGAAGAAAAACAACGTACAGTATGTTGCAGACGTCAACATGTGATGTGGTGGTGTTTTGTTTGTAGCGGGGAAACGGTACGTTTCCGAACATAAGTTCCTATGCAAAACGTAACCGTCTTGTCCCCCACTACAAGACCTTACAATGTGTAATGGGAATTTAGAAGTTTATGATGTACCACTAAGGCCAAATAAGCCCTACTTAAAAGTTCAATAGCATACGGCTTTCAAACATACTGCGTTTATTGCCATGATGAAAACAGTACATTTTAAAGGACGGTTTCAGTTCCTCGTGTTGAATTTAATTTGGTTGAACCACACACATTTATAAAACAACAGCACATATTTACAATTTTTCAGCGAAGTGTAGTAACTCAATGCACGAACTTCACCAAAACATTTCTGTGCACGAGACGATGATTACGTCGAGTGAAGTTTGCGAGTGTATTTTCTGTAATGTTACACTAAAAAAAGAACTATTACATCCCAGCAGTATGACAAATTGTTCTTAAAAAAAAAAGCCTTGCTTCCGTTTAACGAATCACAGCACAGATGAGAGGAATACTCTCTTGTATAAAAGAAAATTGCTTTTCCAAAATACAAAATTTTAAAATTATTTTTTCTACATTACAATACCATGACTATGTGCTGTTAGGAAAGGCAAACGCAGAATGCTCGGAAATTCCACTTACAAACTTCCAGGACTTGTAGAGGGGACTAAGTAAGACGATCTTTTGAACAGGATCCCATGTTCGGAAACGAACCGTTACAACGCTACAACAATTTCAAATCAGGTGTAACACTCGTCCACTTCCACTGAGGGAAAGAGCAATGCCGCGGATTTTCCTGTATTGGTTTGCAACTTGATAGGGAGTAACATCATAGTCTGGGAGGTTCTGGATGAGCAACAGCTACTTCCTTACCGCATCCAAATGGTACAGTCTCTGCGTCCAGCTGATTTTGCACCACGTGTTGACTTCTGCACGTGGTTCCTACACCGCTGCCCCGACGAAACCCCTCTGACGTGAAATGGTTGAAGCACGGAAACTGTACGTTTCTGGACATAGGTTTCTATTCAGTCCCCTCTACAAGTCCTTAAAGTTTGTAAGGGGAATTTTCGAGCACCCTAAGATTTGTAAACCATTCATGACAAAGTAAGCATTTTTTAAAGCCCTGCTCAGTTTTCCCTTTTAGCTACTTTGTACCTTTATGCCACTTAATGTAGATAATTCTCTGTAACTAATCAACATACTATATTTGACCGCTCTGTGGCCACAATAAAATATGTTTATTGGTTATTATACCTGTTCAGAGGGCATTAAATATCGTTCACTTTACCGTGAATAACCTACAGCTATCAATAACTCGATTCGAAAATACCTTCTCGTGATCGTCGAGTGAAATTCTCGACAGGGAACTTCGAACTCGTAATTACGTCGTATTTTTAATTCTGCCAAAAATTTGGCAAAATCGATATTTTGACGTAAATAAGAGTTCAGTCGTAATGTCTGTACTGCTGTGTACGATCACAGTTAGTTGGGCATAGGAGTATTATAGGCTGTTCACGTTAAAATGAGCATTTTTGAAAAACTTGTTTAAGAGCTACTTGCACGCAGGTTGTCTCTTCTTCCGCCTTATGTAAAATTAATATTGCCATGGGTCTCATCACTTTATTAATGCGTCAGTCAAGTTAAACTGTGAAATTATCAGAAAAGTAAATATTTTACACACATTTTGTACAATTAGATGCATTAAAAAACATAAAGCGAAATAAATAATTTAAGTTGCCACAGATGGTTACCTAACGCTTTTAATTCAACGTTAAGACGTTGCCAACTTTACTGGGCGCATGTCACTCAGTGCGCTCGTTAAAATATATGAATGTAGGAGCAGAGACTTTTTCTAATGTTGATTTCAAAAGTGCTCACTTTATCGTGAACAGCATTTACCTGAATTTTTTTTTTACGTACAAAAGTTAAAAAACCAAGAATCCAATACGCTGTTACTTCCATCTATTCTGAAGAACTGCTTAAGTTTTACTTCCAGGGTATTATTCCGCCTCATGCAAACAAAGCTTAAACAAGTACAGAAAATTACACCAAATGGACAACGCACCGGATTCGTGCGCACTCAATGTAATATCATTTTGCATAAGTATTATTTATTACTGGACGTTTCTAACACATCTATTTTCTCCCCGTTATTATTAACATTAATTATAAATGAATATTATAAGTTATAGATGATATATACGTAAAAGTTCGATTTAACTAAAAACACAGTACTTGTAGGTTAACACGGGTGTAAAACGTTTGTAATACGCGACATATCTAGGAGACGACCAAACATGACGTAGAAGGGAGATTTTTAAATTGTCTAATACAAAAAGTGTGAAGAAACAGCGAATAGACCCATTGATCGAAAAAATCCGGACGAAATAATTGGCAAGCAGTTCATATGCTGAAGGTTTAATCGATGCGCATCACGAGTAATTAAAGGCGGGAAAACCGGTTTCTCTGTTTCCTTCGAGTAAAACAATGCACTGGTTCTCCATGCCATAACGCAAGGCACGGAAAGGAAGTCTTTAAGAAGTCCTCCTCTCCCTCCTCGCACACGAATTACTGGTCCAGCAAGCTTGTGCCCCAGAATACATTTCTCCTCGGCGTATTTTCTTCCAAGATGTATGGTCAAATGGAAGGGGGGATTGTATAGGTTATTCACGGTAAAATGAGCACTTTTGGAAGTCCTGCCTAAGATCTACTTGTACGTCCATTACGTATTCTTCCGCCTTATGCAAAATTAACATTGCCGTGTTCCTCATTACCTTTATTCACGCGTCGGTCAAGTAAAACTGTGAAATTATTATAAAAGTAAATATTTTACGAATCTGGTAATTTTTTACACTTCGTTGAGTTAAAAAAAAAAAAAAACATAAAGCGAAAGAAATAATTCATGTTATCACAAATGGACACCTAACCCTTTTTATTCAAGATACGGAACTACTTTCCATCCATTGTTACCAAATTTACTGGGCACATGTCACTCAGTGCGCCCGTTATATGCAGGTAGGGGCAGTGACTTTTTCTTAAGGTTGATTTCAAAAGTGCTCACTTTATCGTGAACAGCCTTTAACCATCTTGTACACACATGACTTTTTGTAGTAATTTTCGCAACATGTTTAACCTCGAAAAATTAACAATGCTAAAGCACAGGAAATATACCGTAGGATTTTTTAAAAGCTCACTATAAGACTGCTGACACTCTTATACCATACGTAGAACTTCTGAGAAGATAATAATTCGCGGATGGGGTCACTTTCTAAACTTCAGGCAATCCACAGTCACACGTCAAGCAAAATTTGTTAATAATTAATCTAATAACGAGGAGTTTGGTAAGTCACCCCCCCCCCCCCCCCCAATTCACGTTTCGGACGAGAACACATGCGGCAAAATTTCCAACTACCTTGTCGTGAGCAGGATCTTGTATTCCGCAGGCTACAGTTTTGGAGGTATTATCATTATGTTAAACGTTTTTATACGCAGTTTTTTCTCATACAAAAGCGACCATGAATATGTTTTTAAAATACACGCCTGTGGACGAAGTCGGTAACACCACGCCGTCATTGCGCGCTGGAAGGAAAAAAAAAAAAATGTCGCTGCAACAAAATGTTTTGTTGGTATTCATATTAGCAAATTTTTTGTTGTGAACTCAAAATAATTTAGTGCTCACGACTAAATGTGTAACAGATGATATAGCCCCGAGTATTTCGCGGATTGAGTTGGCAGCAAGCTAGGCTGGACAGTCCTCTATATACTCGATACATTATCGTTGGTTGCTGTGATCAAGTGAGGCCTCTGTACAGGACTGTTCACACACACGCACGCACGCACGCACACACACACACACTACTGCTCCCTGCTTAATTTTCAACTGACAAGCACTATTGTATTAATATAAAACTTGCACCAATTAGAATTTATTCGAACTGCATTAAAAATTGGTTAGAGGAAGTTAAAAACATCTCAAACCACTTGTTTACTAAACCGAGTTCTAACCTGAAAACCAATCCACGCCATTTTTGCTAGCCGTATTGACAGAGCAGCAGTTCGAAGTTGGAGCACGAAGAATGGTTGTGCGCGGCCAGCGAGATCGGTACACCTCATCTTTACTCTATGGTGCCGTATGTGGGGCAACCACTGGCCACATACCTTCTGGGGCAACAGTCGATGAACATATATCCGAGACTCGAGTGTGCACAGGACTGAGGAATCCAGCCAACAGGCCACTCAACTCGCTCATTTTTCCTATCCCTAGCTATTGGTACCGCAACATAACGTCAGATATAAAGTAGCATAGAATCCAGGAAGTGTGGGGAACTGGTTGGATGGCAAGTTATCCGCCCTACACTACCACTACAGACTACCTATACGTAAATGTACAGTCATTTGCGGTAACTTTGTACCACCTGACTAATTATTTTTTTTTATGAATGCTCGAAGAATTCTTTCACATTACCATGTTACTTACAAATAAAATAGTTAGCTGTGAAGTTTACATTGCGGTGAGGGCTGTAAATCCTTTTTAAACAAAAATGTGTGTTGCGGTGTTATATGAAAGCAAGAGGGAATTAGCACCCCTACATAATTCAGGAAAAGCACAAGTGTGGGAGTGATACAGCGTGTGCGACCTTTGGCTGGCCACAGAGAAGAAAATCTGTGACAAGATACTGTGCATGCATGTGTCTGCGGAGCAAGGGCGTACCCGGGAAATTACTTGGGCGGGGTTTCAAACTTCTACTTTTCGAAAAGAAACATATGAAAGCAATAATATTGAAAATTATTAGTTCAAATGATTATTTACAACTCATGAGATGATATACAGAGACGGAACAACAAAATTCAATAAACATCCCACGTGTGCTCGAATATTTAACCCTTCGAGGATGGCACAAATTTACTGGTGCAGAGGACAAGTTTAACCTGAGCTGCCTATATTCTTCAATACTGCAGTATTAGTGTTGAGTTGGTCTCTGTATATCCACTAATCATTGTCCTATTGGTCCTAGCCGCACCGGACACGCGTACGACGCTCTAAGTCGATCATTATTGGCTGGCCGTCGGCCAATGGAGTTGCGCTTTGACTGTGCACCGATAAATGTGTCGCTAAAGAGGTAACAAATGTTACAATCCATCGTGCCCAGTTGATAAAATTATTTAAAATAACAGTTTTCTTCTTACAAATTTAAATGTGAACCAATTTTAATTATTAACTTAGATTCCGATAAAGTGCAGTGTAAACAATACAACTATAAAAGTATGCGCTTTCATCTCAATGGTAAAGATGTGTCCATATAAACGTAGCCCCGAGTATATACGTGCATAAAACATCTTATTTTCATTCCAGAGGGAGGCGGAGGATATGTCCCGATAGCCAACCCCCCTTCCCAACCCTAACACCCGGCTTGACTCCTGGCCTAGTGCAACCAGTGGCGTGTGGTGGACTGTTGCAAGGTAAGCAGGCGTTAGCTCAGTGCTGTACCCTGCTACTTGCTATTTCACACTTCCACCACTAAAACGTAACTCGACAGATGATACGCCACAGGAGACGCGTGTAATGGGTTCCTCGCTGCTCGCTTGTGAGTGGTCGGAATACATTCAGTTTCCCCTAGGCTGCACGGTGGTTACTGGCTCCTGCTGCGTGCACCGAGAATGTACAGCAGTGAGCAAGCACCAGCTTACCTTGCAACAGTTCGCCACACGCCATCGAGTGCAACAGAATGCTCTCTGGGAATCGCTCCGCCTGGTGCAATGCGCGTTCATGTGACGAGACGACGATGGGGAAACGAGGGATACGACGGATAGCGGCAGCGGGTAAACAGGAAACAGCCGCTCCTGTTTAACAACAGGCCATTCAACTCACCCGACAGCCGCCGCCTCCCGGGGGGCGCGTGGGCGACGGCCAAAATACCCGCCGTCGCTACACCACACGCGACGACAGTTGATTGTGACGTTACGTCGCCCCCGCCAGGCGCAGTTCACGCGCACTCCTTACGATCGTGAGAACAGCGCCGCGAGGAAACCCGGACAAGGCCGCTGGCTGGTCGGCGGGTTTTCTCAAGTATCTTCCCCCCTCCTCGTCATTGCATTCCGGCGCTGCTCCATGCTCGCCTCACTTCACCCTCATCGGCTCGCAAGACCTCGATCTTAAGAGCCGCCCAAATCTCTTCACTCACGAAGAAACCATGCGACAACCACGAAACGATGTATAGACTATTCATTATAAAATGAGAAATTTTGAAAGCCCTGCTTAAGATCTACTTACACGCACGTTGTGTATTCTTACGCCTTGTGTAAAATTAACATTGCTATGGGTCTCATCACTTTATTCATGTGTCGGTCCATTGAAACTGCGAAGTTATTATTAAAGTAAACAATTTATAAATATGCTAATTTTTACACACGGAGGCGTTAAAAAGAACAGAACGAGTAAGAAATAATTTAAATTATCACAAATGCTTACCTATCCAATTTTTATTCGACGTTAAGACATGGAACTACTTTCCCTCCATCGTCACCAACTTTACCGGGTGCATGTTACTCAGGTAGGGGTAGTGACTTTTCTCCAAGGCTGAGTTCAAAAGTGCTCACTTTACCGTGAACAGCCTTTATACAACGAGAGTGCGGGCTGCACATGATCCCACCTTGGTGCGTTTGCATTTGACCGCACACCCGGCAGTGGCGCTATAATAATAATAACTTTCACCAAGCACGAGATGACACCCTCCTAACGACGGGCTTTCAAGCGTGCACCCGCGTAGGTGCCCGTCATCCCTGGACAAGACATGAAATGAGACCCTAGGAGGGAGCGGCGCTGGAAATTAAGGACGGGGGAAACGGGATAACCCCGAGAAAATCCGCTGGTAGGCGACATCGCCCAGCACGATTCCCACATGCGAAAATCCGGGATGGAACATCGAACCCGGATCGCCGTGGGTGGGAGGTTAGGGGCCTTGCCACTACGCGATCGCAAGCACCGACCAACGGTCGTAGACACTTGGCGTTTAGTCGAAGCCGCATGCACGCGAGAGACACCAGGCGATAGACCACACAGAGCGAAGAAGAGTGACGGCAAGACGCCAAAGACGTCACTTCACGCAACTGACGGACTTCGAGAGAATCGGGCTGACAACCGCAGTGTGGTCGTATCGCCGTATAGCCCATCCAGGGGACAGTTCGGATAATACTGCCCGATGATGTTGGGAACACGGTGGATACGTGGAGGTACCCACTCACACAGAGGACCGGCTCAATACGGGCGAGGTCGACTACCAGTCGAGAGGATCGACTACCAGTCGAGAAGATCGATTACCGGTCGAGAGGATGGACGGATCGTGCGCCAGGCGCGAAGGGATCCCAACGGCGACCCGGTCCACGATACTGACCAGTGTTGGGGGGCTTCTACGTGTCCACGAACTATTTCCTGACGTCTTGCTACGGTGAATATGCGATACCAGCGCCCATTACATGTGCTGCCGTCAACTCTGCAATGGCGGCGGCTCTCTGCAGTGGCGTCAGGCCAGAGAAATGTGGAATGTCGCAGAAAGGCGAAGCGTGGGATTTACTGATGAGCGTGGCTTCGGTACGGGGACTGATAAAGCACTTTTGAAAACTAATGGATGAACAATCTATACATTTCGAGAGTAACTTAAGTCTAATTCACACTTCTCAACGTTATTTTTAATACATGTTACTTGTACAATACAGGGACGAATACAAAATTTTAAGTGTTAGTAAAGACTCGTAGAAAAAGTGTCTCATCACAAATAATAATGCTTTTATAGCTGTAAAATTGGCTGTAGATCCAATCTTAATTTGTATACGATGGTGTGTGGAGGAAGCAATTAAATTTGACCACTGTTTTGTGATTCAGTAAACGCAACATGTTATCATCTCCCTCAAAATTTGTATAATCAAGGCTAGTGGTTTTGACAAAAAAAAAAAAAAACTCGTTTTTAACATGATAAAGTTTCGATTAGAAATTACTCGACCATATCCTAAGTGTGACACGCATGTCTATTACTACAATGAATTTGTAACCAAAGCGTGTGTATTTTATGTTACCAGCGATGTAGTATTATTTTAAAAATAATATAAATACAGTTCAAACAGCTCTGCAACCGCTTACGTAATATTTCTGTACTGAGGCTTATTTTAAAGCAATTTTTAAAAAGTTTTATTTCAAATGCGACATAACCAATTAAAGGAAAATGGACGCAGAAGACAAGAAAAATAACACTGCTTCACCCCATTTTCGAAAATGATATCTTTAAAACTTTTAATGACGACTATTTTTGAGTTACTACACTTACAGAATAATTTAAATTGGAAAATATCACGGTAATTTACTAAGCACGCGTGCTATTCCGAAAATGACCACAACACAGCTCTTTTACGGGCATTTTTCAATTATCTGTGAACTTAAAATACGTCGTGAAAGGGCAGTGCTCCCGTGCATTCACACGAACGCATATTTCTTTTTATCCACGATAAACAATCTTCCTACACTTCAGATTCCTTTCAAAGCGTGTTGAGGCAAGTAGGGTGGAGTGATTGTGGCCTGCGATTTAATATGAAAAACACGCGGAGTCATAACAGATGCAAACGCCTGCCTACACACAATCTTGGTCTGTGGTAAATCGGGAAATACCATGTAATTTCGATATTTTTAAATGCCATATGCTGCTTCAGGAGCGTAGTTCTATACGAACAAGTCAACTGACATTTCGATAACAGCCAGTGTTTAAAAAAAAATTACTTTTTCTAGTAAGTGGTTTTACATAAGCAAGTGAGAAATGGCTGAATAATAATAATAAAAGAACCAGGTATAAACGCTTGATGGGTTTTACAATCCATTAAAGGAAACTGGACTTTCAGTCTGTATATGGTAATCTGAAGAACGTTACAAATAGAAAGACACTCTTTGGGTTAAGAAGATCGAAAAATGGGAATGAAAATTTTGTGACTTTGGGCTACATCCCTCTAAAAATCTAGGAATTCGTAGTACAGCGTACAGCCGCAGATTTATTAAGTACACAGACGAAACGGAGTGTCGTTTCCTTCGACATCGGCGTATCCATTCTCTGATCGGATGCGCGAGAATCTAGGAATGGGCCTTGTGTCTGATTGGCTACTGCGTGGTGCAGGAGGTTGGGGGGGGGGGGGAAGGTTCCCCTGTAGGCTGGGATGCCGGCTGGCGAGTGCCTACGTTACCAGGAGCTCATTGGCAAACAGCGGTTCAAACATTCTTTGGGCGTGTGCAACTGGAATTCGCGTGTACGCGTCTTGTTTCGTCTCTGTTTTTAAGGCCATTGCCGGGTTAAAAAGAAGTGAGAATTTGGTTTAGGGAAATATACATGTTAACGAAATTCGGTTTTTTTAAGCAAATTTTGAATATACTAACTTTAAACAAAATCCTAAGTGTGAGAAGTCATACTTTCAAGCTCTGTATCGAGTCAAATATAACAATCAGTTTTTCATTAAATTCTTATTTAATTTAAGTCTTATCTTTCCAGGAAACAGGCTACCCATTAATGTTACTAAAGGTTTCGATAGCAACGAAGCCCGAATTCTTCTGCTCAAAAAGGTCCCAGGTGGTAAATGTCAATCTTTAACAGGAACGCCAAAAAAAACCTAATTTCATTAACAAGTATTTCCCTATACCAAATTCTCAACTAGACAACAGCCTTATGGCCTTTACGCTACAGCGTAAGACTAGGTTAAGTGCTGGAACAAAACTAATCGCAATTTGCAAATACTGAAGACTTTATTAGCGATTTGCTTATAAAATCATTGATCAAAAACCACAGTTTTATTTACCAACCTAAAATACTTTTCCATATTCGTACTACTAAAAACTAAGAGCTCTTGATGCTGAGTAAGAAGCTCTGCAACGAACAAACAGATGTTGCCACTTATTCTAAAAAAGCCACTTTTTAGTTAAATTTAAGAATACTGGTGCTTAAAGTAGATATACTACACAAAGTAAATGCAATTATTAGTCGTGAACATTCTGTGTAATAAATACATAACTTATTAAATTATATAATATTTGTTGTAGTTAAGAAAAAACACTTAAAACAGATTTTAATCATCAAAAATTAAATACGATCAACTAAGCATTAGGTTAATTTTAAATTAAATTTGACGTAAGGGCAGTCACAATCCCAAACGTAATAAAATATAATATGTATGTAATATGTAATTTTAAATGTTATAGATAACGCGACATAGAGTAGATGCTCTTTCACAGCTGGGCTTATACCTTCTCGACTGTGCCAAACGAGTTGGCTGTGTTATTGCCGACGAAGCATCTGCTTGGCTATCTGGCTGGTGACCTGTGACGTCAGGTGCAGATGACGCAGTGTGGTGGCGCCGTGCAGACAGATGAGCCTGCTGAACTTTACCTAAGGTCAGGCAGTGCAGCCTAACCATTTGGAACAGATGGTGTTACCCGTAACGCAAGCAAGTGGGAAACTTTACGGTTCCAACCAAACGGCATGTTGACGAGACTAAATTAAGAATCATTTTAGGTGTCCGGCTGGGTAGGCCACCGAACGGCGTGCTAGAGCTCCAGCAGAAAAAGTAAAAATTTAAGAAACTTTACGCGTCCGTACACGTTTTTCAGTTCCTCCATCTCTCTCTAGAACATGTTTTTGTGATGGCGAAAATGGCTCGAACGGGTGCGTTTTCACGGGTCGTTTTTAGGTACGAACATTCCGGTACAAAACATTGAAAAAAGGGGCAGGGACGTGCATCAAACCTTTATTCTGGTCATTACGCCATGAACAATGTCAGGGTCTCCTCTGAAAGTCTCGTATCGACGACATGACTGCTCGTCAGTTCAGTGCTTTGCGCGTAGAGGCGATGGGAGAGTTGATGCGCATGTCTCGGTCGCCCCTAGCGCACCCACGCTTCTAGGCCTCGGACGTGTAAAATTCCTTCAACCAGGCGGCCACCTTAAGATCTGTGAAAAGGTCTCCCTGTGCACAAATTCCCAAACCACAAAATCAGTAACAGAATTTGAACTGCATGTGTTTTTATGTGATACTCTTTCTCGACAAGATGCTTGAATGCTGGTAACTACCATACACCGCAATAGTTGATACAGTCTATATATTTTTTATTTAAAAATTGGCAACTTTTAGCAAAAAATCATAGATACAAACCACAGTCAGTAAATACGCCAAAATAATTGTCTTAAAATTAACAAATTATTTTTATCTACAACGAATTTATGTAGGCCTATCGTAAAGGAAAATACGTTTTAACAAAAAAATTTTACAGGAGACTTTAAGGAAATAAAATTCCGGTAAAACTGATTAAACATAAAATTTTTACGTATGTACTGATTTACGGTTTTTATACTGTACTCGAAAAACAGTCAACTTCTTTGCGAAATATTGTGCATTTTCTCAACTATTATAGTGTGACGATTTCGTTAATTCAAATATAGACTATAGTCAGTAAAAGAAACCCCATCGAATTGCTTCCGTAGCCGTTCAAATATAGTCTTAACGGCTATAGTAACATACTGAATTGCACGTTATCTGAGCCTAGGCGCAGTTTGTAATCCGTTCCGGTTTTATTAAATGTAAAATGACAAATTAAAGTAGTTACGTGACTACATGCGAACTTAATACCACGCCAATTATACGACATATTTAAAGTAACTTTACTGCTCCAATTAACAAAGCATTATCTTAATAACATATCACTCCATCTTCTACGTGTAAAAATTAAAATATGAACTGATTATAAAATGTTTTTCGGTGCCCTCTTAACGTCGAGGTCTTGAGAGCCCGACGAGGGTGATAAAAGAGGTTTGTATGGAGCTGTGCCGAAAAGAAGGGGCGGGGAAAACGGGAGATCCCCGAGAAAACCCACCGACCAGCGGCATCGTCCGGCACGATTCCCATATGCGAAAATCCGAGTGTGACTCGGCCGGGGATTGAACCCGGTTCGCCTTGGTTGGAGGTGAGCAGGCTAACCCCCCCCCCCCCTTGTATCTCAGCATGCGTAATCACGAGGACTACGTAAAAAGTATAGTTCACTGGGGCGTCAAGCAGGCGCAGTTTCCCCCATCCCGTTGGCCGCGCAAAACAACAGAATGTGAGCGATTCGCAGAATCAGCGTGGAACTGTCTAGAATCGCTGGCAGGAAACGAAGGTTGGTGATCACTGTAAGCATCTGGCAGCCGCGTCACGTAATCATTTTCCTCCAACACAAGCGGAATGTGACCACTGGGAGCGTCTACGCAGGGATATTATTTTAGATCTTCGGAAACGCCCATCAGCACTAAGCTGCACTGTTGTAATCCACAGTGGATCCCAGAATACGGCGAACACCAGTGATTCATTATAATAAAATAAAATTAAAAAAAACAAAACCACCACCTCGGTTCGGTAAACAGTGATAATCTGAGTCGAGTTCTCTTGTTCCGACAAAACACAAAAATAATACACATCACAACGACACGTTTCCTCAGCACGATGAAAGCAGGGCATTCAGCAACAGACTCGTGAAAAGAAGAAGAAGATATGATGATAATACTTGTAAAATAAAAAGAAAGAAGGTTAGCAACTTTTGGACGTATCCCAATCTTTGACAACATTTACACGATTGTGGCGGTATAGTCCATTCACGGTTACTTCCAACTTTTTTGAAGCCCTACTATAGTTCAACTTTCAGAATATTCCTCCGCCTCGTGAAAAGAAAACTTAACTTAACCTATCTGGAAAAAATGAAACCAAAGAGGAAATGCACCGCATTAGTACCCACTCAGTGTAGTAACATTTGCATAACAATTATTTCTTAATGGGAGCTACCAATTTTTTCTCGCTGTTTTTATTCTTATTAATTATAAATGAAATATAATAATTTGTAGATAAGTAAAAGTTAAATTTAAATATCCGCACGGCTCCGAAGGTCAACCTTGAAGGCAGCTGCAGGCTTATCTCCCATGTTATAACTTTTAAACGCGGCAAGACTAGTAGCATCAGAGCCTTGCACGCGCGAGGCTAAACGGGCAACTCTCACGGCAATACTCAACGAAACTCGATCCAGTTACAAATTCGGTTTCATACCACTCTACATTACAAGCCATACATATTACCCCAAGGAAATGTATATGTTCAATACAACAACAGTTATTATGATCCAATATATAGGATATCAATTCTGTATTTGGTTGTTGTTTGTGATGACTTAACATTATTATTATTATTGCTTCATATTTGCACTTCTTTGTCATATTGGAATGCTGGAGTAATTGTGATGACATTGCTGTTTGTTTGACTGAATTCGGTTCAGTGGCTCGGATTTTATGGGTGATTTTGTTTTCAAGGTTATGGACTTGAAAATTTTTTCCACGCGCGTGCAAGACATTAATGCTACTAGTCTTGGAACTTTTAAAAGTTATAATATGGGAGATAAGCCTGCAGCTGCCTTCAAGGTTGACCTTCGGGGGCCATGCGATAAGCAAAAATCCGCGATAAGATATTGCGTGTGTTTTTCTTTTTCTTTTGTGTCATCTATGGGATTTAGTTTGTACAGGTTGTAACTTGTTCGTGAAGTTTATAAAGGTTGTAACTTGCTCGTGTATTTCATTTCGCTCCGTGTCATTAGAGAAGACACATCAATAATGGTTCCTCGGCATACTCGCGTGTCTATGTATTATCATAAGAAGGTATGCCGAAATATTTTGTCTTTTAGTAAGGATGTCAATAAGGACGATAGGTCTTGGACTGTTAAGATCGTTGATATAGACGTACATGCGAGTCAATATCGGCCGTTCACCGTCGATGCTGCACACACACTAGACTGCCCAAGTTTATTGCTAACAGGAAAGCTAGTGTCGGTGTACACTGCCCAGAGAGAATGTGTTTCCACTACGCCGTGATTGCATCTTTGTTTCCTGCCACACGACATGCCGAGAGAATCACTTCACATCCACATCCTCACGAGGTTTTGAATATCGAAGGACTGTCGACATCTGAAGTTATACAGGTTATTCGTAAGTTGCGAGTAAAACAATTCTATTTATATCAATGTCTACTGTGTGGTGGGCAAAGATAGCAATATAATTGACGAAACTTCCGAAAAGGACGGGGCTGTAGAACCCATGCGTATGTCTCCTGTACGTCATGGCAAACACACAAATATTTTGGCGATTCGCGCGAGTGGGAATGCCGCTCGTTTGCATTTCGTATGCACTAGAAACTTGTCAAAGCTGGTTGGTAGTCAGCTGAGTACGAAACAACGCAAAATACATGTTTGGGAGCGTTGTCTCCAATACTTTGTTAGCGAGGAGAAACTCGCAATTCACAGTATACTTTGCCAGCAACAAAACGCTGTTCGCAGTACTTTCCCCGCTAGGAACGACAAGTATTTGGAATTTAAAGATTACAGCAAACAGCAGAGATTGGGTTTGGACGGCTTTTGCGACATAGAAAGTTGCCTGAAACCCATGTCCACTTGCACACAAGTAATACAACTACAGTCAAGTAATACAACTACCGTCAAGTAATACAACTACCGCCAAGTAATACAACTACCGTCAAGTAATACAACTACCGTCAAGTAATACAACTACCGTCAAGTAATACAACTACCGTCAATACAACTACCGTCAAGTAATACAACTACCGTCAAGTAATACAACTACCGTCAACCAACATATTCCATATGCTTGTAGCATTTTGTTGGTGTGCTCATACAATCCGGCTTTTTTTCAGAATTTCAAGTTTGTGGGTGAGGATTGTATGTACCAATTAGTTGATAAATTCGTTGAACTTACAAAGTGGGTTGCAAGAATTTACACCATCATTGTTCCAATGAAGCCAAAAACCCCTGCCGATGAAGCTAGGTTGACGGCTCAGAAAAGTTGTCACATTTGTAAAGAAATGCTCGCTACATATGATATTGTGGTCGATCATGACCATCTGACAGGCGAAATCAGAGGCAGTGTACATAATAAGTGCAACTTGAATTTCAGACTGCCCAAAAGACAACTTATCGCTGTTTTTCATAACCTGCAGAATTACGATGCTCACTTTCATATAAAGCCCTTGGCGGAATGTCACATAACGTTACACGACGGAATGGTAATTGAAAATCCTGGAAAAATTCAAGTGATTGGAATGGCCCTAGAGAAATACAACTGTATCACAAAACAGATTTCCCAATGGGATTGATTGCAATGGAAAGGCGCAATATTCCAAGTTAAGATTTATTGATTCATTCCAATTCTTGAGCACCTCACTTTTTGGGTTTATGTCTTAAGCTTTACGCAAACGTTGCTGCGAAATGAGCAATGTATACGTAAGGCAAAGGGTGTAAAACACAACATCTTGCAATCACTCAGGTACGAGGATTATAGAGATTGCCTCGAAAATTGCACAATGGTTCTGGGGACCCAATATCAGTTCCGTTCGTGTCCTCATCAAAACTGCACCGAGCGTGTAACAAAGGTAGTGTTGTCAGGTATGGATGATAAGCGGTACGTTGAGGCAGATTGGATATTAACCTTACCTTGGGGGCACTACAGAATACCTGAGTAATTATTTTTCCTCCATATATTAGTTTCAGCACCCCAATAAATTTATAGACCTCCCAGCACTACAGCGCCAATGAGGTCCATCTGCCGCCACCACATGGGCCTCGTGTTCCACACTCATCGCAGCCGTCTGCAACTGTTTGCCTTGCCTGTTGCATAACCATCAACGCTGCTGCTGCTACCTGTTTGCCTAACTTTACGGCATGACATAACTTCAGTATCCACTCTCTTGATACAACTGTCTCCGATCCAATTTCCCCTTGCCATTTTACAATTAGGAAGAATAAATTGACGTCTTCATCATTGAAATTTGGAATACATGTGCTTGTGTGTTGTAAGCAGTCATTTGGGGTGTGTGATTGTCTGCAAATATAGTCCCGGATGTAACACCTTAAAAAAAAACGCCTTCAGTGGTTGTCTTTATAACCTCATAAGATTGTTTGTCGATTTATCTGTTAGTGTATGTAAATATATACTTAATTTGTAAAGAAGCTAAAGAGTTTCTCGAAGAAGAGAAATGTGAAATTATAATTTTTGCTGTTGTAAATAGTTGTTGCTTTTGTATATAAAATCTGTTAAATTGTGTTTTAGTGTATGTAAATAGTAACTTTATTTGTAAAAAAAGATAAAATATTTTTGAAAAAATGTTTTTTTTTTTTTTTTTTAGTAAGTAATAACCTGTTTTGTTTCAGATGTCAGAAAATTATGATTTTTGTAAAGTAATCTTATTTTTACCCTAAGTATTTTATTTGATAAAACAATATTTGTGATTGAACAAATGTTTGTTGTGAATCGAATATTTTTGTGTGACATTGTAAATATTTACCTTATAAGGATGATTTTGAAAAGAATATTTTAAAATAAAATTTTTTATGTTAAAAATTAATAGTGCATGTCCCTTTTTTTTTTTAATACCTCATGTCACTAACTTTTTTTTCAATAAAATCTAAACTTTGATGGTAACAGGCTAAGTATATGTCACGAAAGAAACCTGCACTGGAATGAATACTTTTTTTTTTTTTGCAAAGAAACGACACAGCAGGTTAGAACTTTCGTCCACTCTGACTGCTCAAATTCAATGTTGGTGTAGGTGACACCACGGCCTGCTGGCCAACTTTTGTGAAATCCCAGGGGGGCATATTGAAAGCGAGCTCCGAATACCTTACAGAGGCAGGTACAAAAAGACCTCTGACTGTCTTTGCCTACAAGTAAGTTTCTCATGCTAAAACTTTTATGTCTGCATCGAACAGAATCCAGCGAACATTTTAAATATAACAAAAATATTCCATTGTACATACACACAGATTACAGCTCTTCAAGATCAACACGATGATGTCTGGTGAAGAAAACAAACACAAAAATTAATACATTTAGTGTTTTTAATAAAAAATAAAATTAAACTCTGTCACAAACATGAATTCTTTTCTTGCAAGAGTCTGACCTACGCTTCGACGCAAGTAGATTATTTTGAAACAAATCATTTGGGGTAACATTTTTTATCAACTACTTTCTTGTAGATCGCTATATATTTAACTTATCAGAATAGATGTACGCTGTTGTGTTAGTTAAAAGTTGTTGGGAATGGGAATAAAGTTTAAAATGTATTTTAAGATTGTTGGAAACGGGGTAAAAAAAAGATTGGTGCACAAAGGTTTATATTTTAAATCGAATTCATTTTGTGATAAAAACATTTTTAATGTATTTCTTAGTGATGAGGAAAATATAGTTTTATCGCTGGTATTTGTGAAATTTTATTTGGCTGGGAATACGCCAACCCCTTGCAACTCGAAAAAAATAGGAGGAAGCTTCAGTTTCCAAGTCAAAGTAAGAGTTTTTAGGGAGGAGGGGAAATAGCTAGGTCAGTTCAAAATCTGCTGCTGCCTCCCTAGGGAAACCGTCGCTTTGACCTTGAAGCAAGCCTGGGGGACAGTGCGTGGCTTTGAATCGATAGCGCCCTCCATGGACAGAGGCGATCAACCAAAAAAATGCTTTTTGACTTTGAGGAGGGCGGGTATAAGCGCCGCATTGGAAGGGATGGTTCTTGGGTGGAGGGGGTGTTTGCCGCTAAATAGGTTCTTGCAGTGTTGGATCGACACCAAGGTGTGTGTCCCGGAGCTTTGGAAATAAACTCTGCATTGAAGAATGAAGGGGGGGAGGGGACAGATTGCAGAAGACGCGGTCATTGACAAGGGGTGGGGTGCATGGACTGGGCAGTTCTCCGCAAACGCACTCTGACGAGGGGTGGAGGTGGAGGTGGGGGTGTCGGGAGGTGTGGACCGGTTGGCCTTGGGCAGAGCGACGTGGAGGTTTCTAGAGGGCTTCCGCCATATTAGTACTTCGCCAATCCTCACGCTGCATAGACGCAACACAGGATATCTCGACTTCACCGGGCTTCTGAGTGTGGTAGCCGCGATTAATGTTTTATAACAAACACGTTTTTAATATAAAACTATTTTATCGGAAAAATATAAAAATTTTCGTGTGATAATGTGTTTATTGTGTAAATCCCATTTCTGTGTTCGGTAGACGAAACTTCGTATGATTTTCAACTCCCGCTGGTGTTAACAACTGCGCTCTATGTACCAGACTTTAAGGAAAAAATTTGTAGTACGTACGTTATTTTTTAAATAATTCACTTTTATACATTCACGTACTTGTAGGACGAATCAAATTGTTAATAGTAGCTTGGTACATTTTCTGTCAGTCGTAAATTTCTGCTCAGTTGCCTTTAAGATGCCGGCCCTGCTACACGTATATAAGGAGGCACACCTCCCACGATACACTCATTCAGCGAGTAACCTCCGAGGTATCTGATGTGTTGTCGGGGAGCTCCTGATGCCATTTCAATACGTGTTTTTTTTCTATAGTGTCTGTTTAAAATTCTACTAATCTAATTTATATATTAGTATGTGCATCGTAAACATAATTCTTATTCATTTGTTACGTAAATCGTATTCGCAACTATTTCCAAGTAATGATAACCTTAGTCGCATGTCAGCCTCCGAAAATGCTCCACGCATATATTGCCAGGCTCCCAATGTAAGATCGACGCAGTGCTTCACTGAGCACGCAGCCGGACAAATGTGTTTTGGGATAGGTGCAATTTTATTATGCATGTTAATCAATTAATTTCTTTTTTTTTACGTGTGGATTACATTCCTCCTCGACAGTCTCCCAGGCAGACGGATGTGTAAAGTATGTGCGAGAGGCATCATTAATATCTTGTTTGTTTAATTTATAGGGACATTTTGTTGCAGATCGTTAATTTCATACTCACATAATTGTGTTATACTTCTATCTGGTGTAAATTATATTTCTAAGCTCGGGGTAGTAAAATAACGTTACATTTAATTCCATATGGAGTCATTGCACTTATTATTCACCTAGTCGCTTGAAATTTGTGATTCGATGAGTAATTTATTCATATGTATAAAACTCTTAAATTCTCTAACGTTTAATTGCATTTGGAAACGGTCATCAATCGTTTGTCATTACTAGCACATAAATCACATCTTTCAAAGTCGCTTATCTCCCACCACCGTCTAGGAGCGATATTCAAAAAAAAAAATTACACTTAGGCCATTCTTAGAAATCGTTTAAACACCCTGAAACTTTCTCGTGTGTTAAATATATTCGTAAAAATTGCCTATCTACCACCAAAATACCAACAAAAACATCTAAATTAGAAAAATAAGAAAAATTACTCTTAGCACACTTTTGCACTCAACTCAACACCTATATATAACATTGCAACCCACCACTCTGGTCATCGCCTCCAGGACACCACAGCGTCAACATCGTACAGAACTGCTGCTACCCCCTCCCAAAAAAGAAAGAAAGAAGTAGGAAACCAAGAAAAAATACCCCTTTCAATACGTTCAACCCTCTAAATAAATTTAACCCTTTCAATCAATTTGATGTCGAATTAATTAGGTAAATCAAAAAAAGGCGGCATCCCTTTGATCTAGTACCAGCCAGCCCCTACTACTGTCATTAATAACTAGTTTAGGTACATTAAAAGTTAGCTGGATATAAAAAAAAAACCTTTTTAACTTAGCTTTGTACTCGGTAATTCAATAGTGCACAAGTACGACATAATCCACTTTCCTTGTTTTGACCACTTCAAATGTAACAGTTACAGCGTAGCGCTCGAATACGTATTATACGTATTCGAGCGCTACGCTGTAACGTATACGTACCTTGTGTTTTCATTTTTCAAGCAGCACTAATTCCTTCGCCGTACTGCTGTGTGTTCATACTTGCATTTCCACGGCGATCATTTATTACTGAACAAGTTTATAAAAAAAAAATGAACAAAACTTGATTTCTTGATAGTCCTGATAATAAATATGCTCGGAAAAATTATTTATATGTAGGTCAGGAGAAATAACAATACCGCGGATGTTAAAATAAAACGGCCCTATGCCATGTATCAAGGCACAAGCCGAGGAGTGGAAATAAGAGGATGAGATGGTGAACTCCTAGAGTGAAATAAAATGGAATAAGAGGGGATGGGGGAGGAGAGAAACATCGACGGGCTGATGAATGTCTTCCGGGGAACGACTGTACTATCGGGGAATCCTTGCACGTCCTATTGCACCGCTGTAGGACACTTGGACGGGACCAGCGGCCGAGAGAGAGAGAGAGAGAAAGAAAAAAAAAAAAAAACCACTCCAGCCACCAAGTTATTCCACGTCCTCGATTTACGACATGGGGTAAGAAGGGGCGAAGAGGAGAGCTATGCCACACACGCGCAAGTTGTCGAAATTCGTTCGATGTGGTGGGAAAACCTGCTCTAGACAAGCGGCCGTTCATCCTTCCCGTTGGGGCACAGTGACGCGGCGCTGTTTTATGTACACCAGCACGAGTAAACACTGAAGATAGAGTACTGCTGTTGGAAACTTTCGTTCTTGGCAGTGCGCGTATGTACTGCTCAAAAATGCATACGTAATGCCAAAATAATGCGTTAAGTACGTTGGTGTAGGTTCGTGCAAAACTGTCATAGGCGTCTTAACGGTGTTGGGCTGCAAAAAAAATTAAAAATGTTATTTTTGTACCAAACCAACATGTACACATATGTGATGACATTTTCCTCGGGAAAATTTTTTTTACTACTTTATATCTTTTTTGAGAAATTTAATATCAAATTCAATTTTTTTTTCCTGCAGCCATTATGACAAATACTAAGTTGTACAAATGAAATAATTTACCAAGTAAACTTATGCCATGGCCTACCGTATGACATATACAGGCTGATTCGCAATTAGACTGACAAACTTCGGGAGGTGATTCTTCATGAAAAAGTAAAACGAAAACATATGTGACACTTTATACCTAAACCGAATATTAACGAGACTTATGAGCCATTAAAGAACGAGGTTTTAAACCGTATTTGTGCAAAATATCAGTGACGAAGTAAGATACAATGACAACTCTCGGATCATTATTGTATGTTATCGGGACCTTCAACGCAAGAGCCAATATTTTGCACAAATACGGCTTAAAATCTCGTGTATTAAGGGCTCATGCCTCCCTTAATATTCATTCGGTTTATGTATAAAGTGCCATATGTGTTTTCATTTTGCTTTTTGATGAAGAATCACCTCCCGACGTTTGTCGGTTTAATTGAGAATCACCCTGCATAATCATCAAGTAACAGTTCATACGTTAAAAAAAGTTAAAAAATATGCAAACATTTTTATATTCAACAATTTAAAAAATATATATATATATATGGCTTGTGGTAATGAATGACATTTGTCAGGCAGTGGTAATTAAGTTAGTATTTGTCACTATGGCTGCAAAAAAAATTGAATTTGAAATCAAATTATTCAAAAAAATATAGGGCAAATGTAATTTTTTTTTTATTCTACGAAAATGCTATCACATATAATGTATACAAGTTGAAAACGGTTTGGTACAAAAATTATATTATTAATTTTTGGGGTCCAACACGTTTAACGAAGTATATTCAGCTATTCACATTGTGATAATTTCCGATTTATTCGACTCACTGGCTAATCTGTAACAGCACTTACGTACTTTCAGCAACAACGTCTCATTAACTGCAGTGGGTAGGTAATCAAACAATTTATATTAATTTATACACTGCTATACAATGCTAAAATTTTGACTCGGCATTATTCATTCCTATTATTTCAACACAGCGTAATATCTTGAATGTTGGTAATTACAGGCCTGGGAGTTGTCGCGAATTCATTCGAGGACAAGTTAAACTTCAACGTCATAGACAGTTGAGTTCCTCTCTCTATTGGACCACGGTTTGTTAGACACGCCCCGGGCCGCTTTCGATCAATAACGAACTTGCAAGGGAAACACGAACCGAAAACTGTGATACCTGCTCTAGAGTTAAACTGGACCGACAACCAATAACAACCAACTGATGCTCGAGTATTGTGGAGTTTAGCTTGCTGCAGAATTAATCCGCGCAAGTTCCATAGGCTCTTCAAGTTCAAGTGAGCACTTTTGAAAGACCTGCTTAAGATCTACTTGTATGCACGTCGTCTACTCTTCCGCCTTATATAAAATTAACATTGCCATGCGCCTCATCACTTTATTCATGCGTCGGCCAAGTGAAACTGTGAAATTATTAGAAAAGTAAACATTTTATAAATCTGCTAATTTTCACACACTGATGCATTAAAAAAAACACAAAGCTAAATAAATAATTAGAATGATCACAAATCGTTACCAACTTTACCAGGCGCATGTCACTCAGTGCACCCGTTGAACTATACGCAGGCATGGGCAATGACTTTTTCTATATGCTGTTCACGATAAATTGAGCACTTTTTAAGGCCCTCCCAACAGGCATTAACCACTAATAAATATATCTTACATGCAGCCTCAGGAATTAAATTTCGAGGGTGGTGAAATTTATACACTGTGTTTATTGGTCACATTGCAATGCTTATATTAAAAAGCAGCAGGAAAATGGAAATTGGATTAAAGGAAAAATTTATAATGGCCTTCAAAAGTGCTCACTTTACCGTGAACAGCCTATAAGGTTGATTTCAAAAGTGCTCAGTTTATCGTGAACAGCGTTTTAATCAGTAAGTCATATAGCAAAGGAGTGTGCTCTTTACTGCGCCTAAAGTGAGACGCGCTATAGTAATTCCCTGACCGATATCTCTGATTCTGGCTTACAGCATACGTCAAAACCACGTGTGCCAGGAAAGTAGAAGGGGGGGGGGATAATTAATGGCCACGTGACAACCGCCAGATCACGCGCGTGGCGCCGCTAACGAACTGGAACGTGTCGCAACACGCTGAGAAGAGCGAAAACGCCCGATGACCACACTCGCCCACACTCCACTCGAGTGCACTTGGGCACACTCTCTTGACGTTAATTAGCGCGCTCTCGTGTAGCCCTGACAAACCGCGGGGGAAGAGAGAAAAAAAACCCGGCTCTTGAGGTTAGACGGTTTTGCAGCTGCGGCTGAAACGATCATCCAGACCTGTTGACGAGCAGCGAGCGGAGACAGCTTGCGCAAAACAAACGCCTGCGTAACCCGGGAGGGGGGGGGGGAACCTGGAAGATTAAACAAAACAAGGGCATTAAGGGGGTAGTATCCACCCCATCTTCGAATTTTCTTACAAATCTTCGTAATGAAAATGTATGACCAGAAATAAAAAATCAAAGCTAGACATGACATGGACGACTACTTAACGAATTATTTTTAACTTGTACGGTTTCAAATATACCTGTATTTTCCCACGTGGGACTGAAATTATTAAATAATTAGATAACTTTATGATTACGGTTACAGATATGACACTAATCATGTAAGAACAATAAGTGGGATTTAGAAATAACTGTCAAAATGTTCCCTATGTCATGACTAGTTTGGTTTTTAAATATTGACTCCGAAAATTAAGTTAATCAGGAAAATACGTAAATCCAAGATAGCAAGGATGCTTCCCCCTTAAAAGTAATGTGTAGGGACAGGAGAATTTTTCGTTGTAAACTGGACTCTAGGGTCCTATGTATTTTCGAGCATCAGCTGCTCTCAGTTAATTGGCAGCTGCCCCCAGTAAGCACAGTTTCGCTTCGGACCTGGTGGCACGGTATTCAGCACTTGCTTCCTTGCAGGGTCCTCATTGGCTCAGAGTTCACCTGGGCGTGTCTAGCAAACGGCGGTCAAATTGCAAACACAACAGACGTGTACACGTGTTCGAAGTCTTAGTTTGTCATAAAATGTAGGCTACACGAGAAATTTTCCAGTCCGTTGGCATTATGACACGTTTTGATCGAATCAGAGGAAAATGAAAGTTCTCATTTACGACGCACACAGAGATCCCGCTACCGCATAAAGATGAACAAAAAAAAAATAACGATATTTAAGAAAGGATTCTTTTAGGCGAGTATACATGAACTAGACGGGGCCACCATGTAAGCCCCACGTGTATATACTGTTCGTGGTAAACTGAGCACTTTTAAACACTCTGCTTATGACCTACTTGTATACACATTGTGTATTCTTCCACCATATGTAAAAATTAACATTGCCAAAATATTTTAATAATATGCTAATGTCTAAACTCGTGTGCATTAAAAGAACGGCAAACAAAAGAAATCATTTGAGTATTCAAAAACGTTTACCTGGCATTTTCATTCAACTTTAAGACGTGGAACTACTTTACTTGGGTTGTTACCAACTTTACTGGGCGCATGCCCGTTAAAATATACGCAGATAGGTACATTTCAAAAGCGCTCTTAACCACGAGCGGACTGTACAAAAGTCACAAACTAACGTGGTGAGCAAGGGAATGGACGGGCGTGGCGAATGAAGAACCCACAAAAAGAGCAGAAGACGTCACATTCCACGCAGCGGGAGACGAAAGTGGCACGCCTATTTTGGATGAGCAGTGAACAAGGCGTCTCGTCATGTACCACAGAAGAAACACCAGGGGTGTGTTTGAAAAGGGGGGGGGGGGAGGAGGAGTAGTTTTTAACAGTCTCAAGCGAGGCACATCTGGTCCGTGTCGTACACCACCAGTCGACGGCTCGTACGAGGGACACATGTCGCTCTCTCGCCGAGTGCACCTGATGGCCGCGTGGCTCGGAGCTGGCTCGCAGCGCTAATGCATCCCGACGGCTATCACGAGCCTTATTATGGCCACCATCAACCACGCCGACACGGTCCAAGCCAGCACGATTTTTTTTTTTTTTTTTAAGTAGCCCGGTGATTGTAAACAAAAACCCTTTTTATTTGTCGGTGAAGCATCTCCCTTGGGCACAGACGGCATCAAACACACTTTCTCTACACACTGTTTAAGGCCATCTTTCACGACTATTTTTATGTTATCTGAAAGAGATTTATGTGTAGGGACTACATAAATATAAATATTTGTAGTAAAATGATTATAGTTCAAAATATAGCACCGGATAGTTGAAAAGTTCCATGTATGGGAACCCCAGTTTCTATACGCGCCTAATTAACTTTGCAAAATAAATTACATGTCATTACATAAAATTTACACAGCAAGGATATTTAACAATGGGTACTGGGGTACACGTATCCTGAATCTCTTTTAAAATAGACAATGAGGTATATCGCAAACACATCCTTTATTCGTCCAAGAAAAACTAATAAATATTAATATAATTTTCTCTCGGACGAATAAAAATGTGCTGGCAAAAATATCAATATTTATTTTTAAATAGATTCAGGATGCGCAGTACCCGAACACTGGTTGTTAAATATCCTTGATACTGAATATGCAATGTATATGATAGAGACCACCAGCCAAGTCATTTAGTCGACAAGTTAATTTGGAGCGTAGAAACTTCAACTCCCCAAATTCCGAAATTTTAGACTTTTCGGTGCTATATTTTGAAAACTATAATCTTTTGACTACAAATATTTGCACTAGAGTATATATATATATATATATATATATATATATATATATATATATATATATATATATATATATATATATATATATATATATATATATATATAACCAAAGTGTGTGTGTAGATTTCCATGTACCTGCGTTTGTTTTTCTATTTAATTCTACACCGTTTGACGGATCTGAACTAATATGGCAGATATGCCCTGCAGTACCCAACTTAAAATACTAAGTAGGCCAAAATGCCCCCCCCCCCCCCCCAGGCCCAACTATTGGATACCAAAACCCCAAACTCCTAAAACGGGTTCGCGTATCTCAATTCTGCACCGTTTAATGAATCTGAACCAAATTTGGCGAAGAAGCACTTCAGAACTCTACTTAAAATAGGCATAAGTAGACCAAAACCGCCACTGCTCCCTCAAAACCCCTAAAACAGAGCCGTGTATCTCCGGCTCCCCATTATAGCTGTAACCCTTATTGTCCTTTTATTACCGGGCAGTTCTGCTAGTTCTGTACAACACAAGATACCCGTTAAACAGCCCTTGCGTCAAACTGCATCTGTTTTAAACATTTGCCAACACTTTAAAAAGAGGGAGCAATTATTTCCATCTCAGTGCCACATACTTGTATTTGAATAAGAAGCGGTAAAGCGTTACTCCGTCCATTTTTCTTTCCACGCAATTCGTCACAGAACACGCTAGTGAAAGTGGTTTCCAAGTTTCGTCGAACTAAGCAAGCAGTTTTCTACGTCTGGAAGCAAAAGAAATTTAAAACAATTAAACGTCCTTTCTGGGGGTCCGATCCCCCTCCTCTCTCGGGATGGAAAACCGGAACTACTACAATTCGCAGGAAAAAAGTGATCGTCCTGTTCATACCTTGGGGATTACACCTCAAATGTCGCCACTTAATATACGAGAGTTATACTAAAAGAAGGAATTTCGATATAAGCCATTCACGGTAAAGTGAGCACTTTTGAAGCCCTTGTTATTTTTTTCTTTCAGCCAATTTATATCCTTCCACCACTTGTTGATGTAAACCCCGCCATGTGAGTAATAAACACAGTGTATACATTCATCATACCTAAAACCAAATGTCCGATTACACAATGAAATGTATGTATTGCTTATTATGTCTACTGGAAGTGCTCACTTTACCGTGAACGGCCTATAAAAACATAGTTAGAGCTTCGTGAGGGTAATAGCCGCGAACCGTGCGGTTCCTGCACCCATGTCTAGAGGCTTCGCATCTTCTGTACCATTGTTTTGGAATTCTATTCCGAGAGGACGTCGTCTGATTCTCTCACGTCGTCGACTGTTTGCCGCGACAATAAAAATAGCTCTCTGGTGAAAGACGCCTCCAAGCTAATTACTGGCAGCAGCGTACACGCCGGAGCCCCACGATACGCACACGTGGCGGGTTTGGAAAATCTGTATCGCACCGCGAGGTTTCCCATCGACGAAACGAACGTCCGTCCTTCAGGCAGCTGGCAGATCGACCGTGGGACTGCCCGATTAGGGCGCCAGTCGAGGACCTGGCGACGTCACATCGACCACCTCGACTTCCTTGCTGCTGGCCCTGATATTCCGCCAGAAGTGTGAGCGTGTGAAACACACACACACACACATGCCAGCCCAGACTCGTTTCAAATAAGGACCGTAGTCATCCCGCTCACACGACACTAATCCGAAATTGTTCCATCTTAACCACAATCCTAATACACAGCCACCCCTCGTGGGCCCCTTCTCTGTATGTATCCAGCTATCCCTCTGTCTCGATCTAACTCGATGTGTATCTACCTCGAGGTGTGTCACGATCTATATCGATATGTATCCCGAGCTATAGGCCGTTCATCGTAAAGTGAGCACTTTTGAAGCCCTGGATACTTTTTAATTTCAACCAATTTGTATCCTTTCACCACTTTTTAATGTAAACCCTGCCATGTGAGTAGCAAACACAGTGTATTCATTCACCATATCCAAAACCAAAAGTACAAGGCCACAATGAAATTAATTTTTTGGTTATTATGTCTGATGAAACAGCTTCAAAAAGGGCTCGCTTTATCGTGAACGGTCCATACTCCACTGTATCTACCTCGTTGTTTCCAGAGTACTAAATAATGAACACAAACGACAATTCACTACACGTACACTCTAAGGAATTTTTCGGAACTTTACCAAACCAGTGTATACGCTTAATGAGAAAGCAGTGATGGTAATGTTTTCCCCTATACTTTCATTGCAGCGTTCCTGCATTTGCTCAGGAAACAGTCAAATCCATAGGGAAGTTCCAACTTTGTATAGTAGCGCTGCTAAACATTCATATATCTGCAACTTGATGTGTGGTATTATTACCATACAGTGTATAGGTTAAAAACTTCCATTACAGTTTAGGAAGTTTACCAGAATTTCTTTTACAGTGTACGACTAACAAGTGTATCTCTGAACTAGATAATTTCGGGACAGCTCTTACGAGCGAATCATGCAAAATCGCAAGATTGGAAGAAGTAGCACATCGTGCGATTGAGGTATCAGTTATAGTAGGTTGGCCATCATTTCCATTTTTTTTTTTAACGTCCAGCATTTCGTTAGCAAATTCTGTGTCCGAACATCGATAATTTGTTTACACTCACTGCAATTTGTTTTCCACTTCAAAAGCAGGACGACACGCCTTTTTTTGCTCATTGCCACTGAAACACATTGACGCCTAAACATTGCTATGTTCTCCTTCCTTTTAACGTCGGATCTTCTTTTCTGCAGCGAGTAATAGCGACGTGTGGGCAGAGTCAACACCTTTAGCATGCAACGATGGAAAATACGCTGGCGTAAACAATTCATGCGTGTGGATTCCGTTTTACTCTACTTTGTATCTACTCTTATCGTGAATGGCGAAACGAACCAGTAATATCCAAGGTTACGAACACAGTTTACGTCATAAAAAATAATAAAATTAAAGCATTCGATTATCCTCGGCAACTATATTTTCGGCGCGATTAGCGCCTACCTGTTCAGCTGACAAAGTTCAGCTGATATAGATTACATCTTTAATTAATTGGAACAACGATGAAACATAACAGGTCGAAGTGAAGTTACAGATTTTTAGTTGTGTCGAACACTTTAGAGACTACGTTATCTTAGAAGGTATATTCACAGGTTCTCACGCACACATGTTTGACTAATAGTGTTCGTTAAGCAGCATGGACATTAAAATAAAATGCGCACGGCCGTCGACATAGAACCAAGAGGAAAAAAAATGGTGGTGGGGGGGGGGGGAGCACGATTTAGATTCGATAATATTAAAATACATATAAAAAAAATCAATCGAAACGATTATCTTTTCCACGCTGCAAAATAAAAACAGTATTTTTAATTTTTACCAAGGCAATCTCTGCTTCGCGATAAGTCACGTACTTCTTGAATGATCTTTTACATAATTTCCTAATCTTTTAACGGAAAAAAAAAAAAAGGGCAGACATGCCTACGGCAACGGCAGCAGAAAGTAATTTCATGTTTTAAGTATCTTATTAAGGACCTGATAGTCGAAATTAATGGGAACTGAGATCTGTTATTGTTTTCACACACGCCAGCGGCATCGTCCGGCACAATTCCTACATGCGAAAATCCGCGGATAACGCCACCGGGAGTCGATCCCGGCTCTTTCGTGATGTGATATACACTTAGGAAACAACCGCACGTTTTGTATGAAGGGATTTTCCAAACGTTTGATTTTAAAAAAGGCGAGAAATTAACGCGAACAAACTCTACGCGAAGGTATAGGCTGTTCACGGTAGAGTGAGCACTTTTGAAAGCCCTCTTATTTGGAACAATAGTCAGTAAATATGTTTTATTGTAGCCTCAAGACGTTAACTTCCGAGTGCGGTGGAATATGTACACTGTGTTTGTTACTTTGATGGTAGTATTTATTTTTTAAAACGTGGTTAAAGGATAAGAAATGGCCGAAAGGAAAAAGTAACTAAGGGCCTCAAAAGTGCTCACTTTACCGTGAACCGCCTATAGACACAAGGCTCTCGGGACTTCTGAATTAACCGCGCACGCACTTGGCTGCACTGTTATGATATGACTTATCATAACAGTGCGCAGAGTTCACAAGGGGCGAGGCTTGACGTCTTCCAACATGGTCGCGGGCTGGCAGATAAAGCTCTTACCTCGCGTGACCTTGGTCGGAGATTGCCGCAGTGACGTCACGCGCACCCGTCATCTCGTGAATGGACGAAGGACAAAAGATGCGAAGGGGCAAGACGACGACGAGTGAAGCTTGGTCCACGAGTTGGCGAAGATTGAATACTTCTGCAGCCCTCAACTGCCTCGCTTTTATAAAACTTATCCATCGTTCATATCCCGCAATGTTGGCAGCAGAATACGCACGGGACTTTGAACATAGATTTCCTACCCCGTGAACAGCTTATGAAAGCCTAAATGTACACCCTGTTCACGGTAAAATTAGCACTTTTAAAATCAACCTATGAAAAATGTCACTGCCCCTGTCTGCTCATATTTTAACAGGCATACCGTGACTGGCGTGCACCCAGTAAAGTTGGCAACGATGGGGGGGGGGGGGGGGGGGAAGAAGTAGTTCAATGTCTTGACGTTGAATTAGAAGTGTAAGTATACAATTGTGAATACCGAAATGGCTATTTTTTTTTTTTACTTTCTGTTCTAATGCATATAAGTGCATATATAAAATTAGCAAATTTTTCAAATATTACTTAATAGTTTTCCTTAACCCACGCATGAATAAACTGACCAGGCCCATGCCAATGTTATTTTCACATATGGTGGGATAGTACACAACGTGCATACAAGTAGATATTAAGAAAGGATTTCAAAAGTGTTCAGTTTACCGTGAACAGCCTATACCCATACTCCATTCGTAATGAACAACGCATTTTTTAAGAACTGAAAATGCTGTCATTAAAAGTGCAGTGTTTCAGCTAGCGGCATGTGGAGGTAACATAAAACGATTTCATTTTTGCATCCCCATTTAATGGGAAACATGTTTAATGGTCGCCAGACCCAAAATTCTTGAGTCTCACTAATTGCGGGCAAAAACACCCAACCTTAAAAAGTTTTTTTTTTTTTTTTTCAAACTTAGGTAACCGTGAACAAACTATTACCTACATACAGGCATACTTCTCCGAACTTACGTAAATCTATGACATACGAATTAAAAACAGGTTATGCGATTCTATTAATGAAATTAAATAGCTTCCGTTTTAGTGGCTGTAGGTCCTAACAATTACATTCGATATTAGTTGAAAAGCACAGGATTTAGGTGTCCTCTTGATTGTTTCGCGATAAATTTAACACTTTGGGGGGAGTTCTGTTTAGTTTGTTCTCATTACCTAACCGCCCGCCCTACGTATTCAATGTCTTTGTGAAACTGTTTGCAAACGTGAATACTTATAAACCGTTATTCCGGACTTGTAGAGAGATGTATTGTTCTATTGATTACCAAAATGTACATAGGTACATATTTCATTATTTAGTCACGATAACGCCTATCTACGAACCATTCACAGAACGCACAAATACTGTGCCACCTTTACGGATTTGTCACACTATATTTTAAGAAACAAAATATAGAAATTTTAGAGACATCTAATATTAATATCGCACTTCTAGTTTTAGTACAACTGTGATTAACGTACGTGCATTTTGGCCAAGTATTTTTTTACAGTTTTATTAAAAAATATTTAAATGCAAGGGAACTAAATTAAACTTGTAGGTTCACGGTTGATGAGTATGAGAGTATAGGCTGTTCACGGTAAAGCGAGCACTCTTTAAGGCCCTTCCAACAGCGTGGATATATCTTATTGCAGACTCAGGCTCTAAATTTTGGTGGTGGTGGAATGTACTCACTGTGTTTATTGGTCGCATTGCAATGGTTATATTAAAAAGCAGCAGGAAGATGGAAATTGGATGGAAGGAAGAATTAAGAAGGGCCTTAAAAAGTGCTCACTTGACCGTGAACAGCCTGTAGCTGGAGGCGGTATCCGCTACATCTCCGCTGGTATATTAGCGCAGGGAGTTCGCGCGCTTGTTTTTCTGCATATCAGCACGCGAAGGCAGCTTGCGACATGTGCCAACTGCTGCGCTATCGAATACGTGCTTCGGACGGCAAAACCACGGAACGAAACGTTCCATCCGTGAGCGAGTACAGTCTGTTCACGGCCAAATTAGTGTTTTTGAAAGCCCTACTTAAGATCTGTTCGTATGCACGTTGTGTGTTCTTCCGCTTTATCATTGACATGACCATCATCGCTTTCGTCATGCGTCAGGCAGGCAACGTGACTATTTTAAAACTCTGCTAATTTTTACACTTCCGACACATTATAAAGAAACAGAAAGAGATATGAATAATTTAACTTATCACAGGTATTCGACGTTATGATACGGAACTACATTCCCATCCATCTTCACCAAATTTACTGGGAGCATGCCACTCAGTGCGCCCACTAAAATGTATGCATCCAAGGGCAATGACTTTTTCCTAAGGTTGATTTCAAAAGTGTTCACCGTATCGTGAACAGCATTTAACATGACACGCTGCTTCGTATGATAGGGTTCCACAAAACTGCCCACCTACTGCTTCCACAAACTTCTGCTACTTAATGCACAATTTTATCAACCTGTCCAATGGAACACGCAGTGATAAAAGATTGGTTCGCATGGCTAAGTGCAGAAATATCAGACGGCAGTAGGGTTCCGAACCACATCACAAAGCGCTCGTTAACGACAAGTCATACTGGCGGTATGGCTAGAACCATTACATATTCGGCCTCCTCGATACGAAAAAATTTCATGCCGATTCGATCACGTCAACAAAAGACTACACTACCAACTAAGAGTTCTTGCAATCTCCTCGCTTATGAGCCACTAATCTCATCGGCTCAAAAATTATATGATGTGACCTTCGCATCCGAAAGCACATTGTCTAGGGACCAGTAGATGCGTTTCCATAAGATGGGGTCAGAAACACACAACTGTTAACATATGGCAACGTCCCCCTCGCTCAATGTTTCCACGACGTACTTCTCCACTCCGAACATCGACTGCCGGGTCGGCCTCTTTGATCTCCGCACAGACGGCCGCGGAAGATCGTCTAGAGACGGATCGCCCCAAATATGACTGACGGACACCGAGCACGGTTTCTTTTTCCACGGTCTGCTGTCAGACGGACAACCAGGGTTGCCATAACTTTTACATTGGAAAATTCCCTGACATTTCCCTGATTTCCAGTCAAAAGATATATTTCTTCCCTAACCTTTTTCTGAATTTTTTTTTTTTTCTGTGAGGATTGGCTCCTTTGCATTATAACACACTTTTACACCAAAATACTTCTAAGATCTTACAAAACTGCTCACTATATATAATGCAAAGAAAAATGACGAAGCATTTAGTCCACAATCAAAAGAATTTAACACGATTCTGGCGGAGGTGCACGATTGATAACAGAACTGCGTAATATATCATGCACATCACAGAATTCCCCGATATTTAGCTAACTTGTTTGAAATTCCCCGACAGTTTTCAAATTCCCTGTTTCCCAGGCCTGTGGAAAACCTGACAACCCAACTGGCACATCAGATATGACGGCGGAAAGCAAGGTCACAACTACAGTGGAGGAGGACGTGAACCCACCTGGGCAGAGGGACGCAGCAAACGCTATCCAGGGTGTGCACGACGTCTTTCCACACGCCGTGCTTCTTCTTGGCGCCGAGCCGCGCTTCCGTCATCCACCCGGTGGGGGTGGGGGGTGGGGGGATGCCCACTCTCTCTCTCGGCGACAGCCGCCGACGACGTCGAGCCTCGGCGAGCTCTGCCGACGTCGTCCGAGCGTCTGTATCGGCAGCGGGCGCCACGGCCCCCCCTCCCCCCCTTTTCCCACTCGACGACAGCTGACCTTGCAACTCGGCGAGGCGCGTTCCGCAAACGTGGCCTTCCTCCGCCCGTCAAACTACACGCTCCCGCGCCTGCCTGCTTGCAGGTATTTCGCACATTCAGGCGCTTGCAAGCGCGGGATAGCTCGCGGTACAGGCTGGTCACTGTAAACTGAGCACTTTTGAAAGCCCTGCTTCGTATCTACTTTTATCTTCATTATTAGAGAAGATGGTTTATCGCAGGAAAATCAACGTATTCTACACATGTCCGACAGTTTTATTTCCTTATTGGCGATCATGCGTGTATGAAGCTAACTACCCTATTTCACTGGGCCAATGAGGATTCTGATACTATAAGGCAGGACGTTCGTGATTGGTCTACAAACATCTTAGCTGGGTCAAAACCTTGTCCATCCAATTATATATATATATATATATATATATATATATATATATATATATATATATATAATTGGATGGACAAGGTATATATATATATATATATATATAATTTAAGTACAAAATTACCGACTTGATTTACCATAAATGTAAACATTACAATCACAGAATAACCTCATGGAACTATGGATTTTAATTCGCTGGCAATTTACGGCCAAGCTACACCATGCATGGGCGTATAGGGAATTAAATGCTAAATTCGGACAAAGATCTCCCGGTCACTTTTTGTGGTAGTATTTAAACTAAAGAAATTTTTTTGTTGGAGTTTGAACTCATTTAAATTCATAAATCTTCCAAATTTTAACTTTAAATTTTCAATTCACTTTTTAATTATTTATAAAATGTCATAATTTTGTAAATAACGAAAAAGTCCCTTTAAGAAAACATATAAAAAAAATTGGAAGGTTTACAAATCTAGATGCGCTAAATCTCTAACAAAAAATCTTTAGTTGAAAATACTACCACAATAAACGACTAAGATATCTTTGCCCGAATGTATTATTTAATTCCCCATACGCCCATGAATGGTGAATCCTGGCCTTAAAACAAGGTGACTGCGTGTCAGTGTGTCTAGTAGCATAGTACGCCGTTAACGGTCAGTAATTTTTTTTTTCAAATGTTGACTTCAAATGTGCTCATTTTACCGCGAACAGACTATAGAAGTAGAGTGGCTTCCAATATAACACTGTACGTGACTTTACAACATGTCGTTTAGAACTCATTCTTAAAAGAAGTAATACACTCGCTATCAACATAGTCACGTAATTTAAGTTGCGTACGTAAGAACAAATCATATATTATTAATACAGTAAAACATTTAGTTAGAATACATATTTAAATTTTTAAAAACGAATAAATATTTTTTTAAACCAAAATTTAAGCGCATTTCCACTCCAGATGCTTTTAAAGTGCATTTTGCAAAATAAAATTAGTAAATATGTTAAAAATATTTTAAATCATTAATTTTATGCTCATGCATTTTAGCTACGAAGGTTATCTATCATCTTTATAACTAAAATAGATGTAGGCCTAGATGAAATAAATTATTAAAAATATTTTTAAACATTATTATTTTCATTACACACGATCACAGCAAATATTAGGATGTTCTTTCTTAATGGTTTCTTGCAAAACGTACTTTCTGAAGCATCGATAATTGAAATACACTTTAATTTTGACAAAACTATATTTATTTAATTAAATAAACATTTCAAATACGTACATTCTAGGAAATATTACGCAGTGCTTTTTTTTTTATTCATATGCAACTTTTAGTCGTATTTTTCTGATAATTTTGCTAGCGTGCGTACTTATTTCAATGAGTTTACATGTCGTATAGTCGGGCGCAGAAGTCACTCTAGGGCGTCAATTACACAAACATCAGGTGTTTCATCGCCTCTACCTACTGAACTGACATGCAGTATCATTGTGTCTGAAACTCGTCTCTGTGGGTGTCTTGCTATCATTTTACGGCGCAATAGCACGTATAACTGTTTACTGCACGCCATTGCTCTACTTAAACAAAAAAATGTCGGAATTTCAATACCTTAAGGGGGCGTGGGACATAAATTAACACCAAATACGTAAATTGATGTTTACTGGTTTTTGAAAGCCAACATAGAAAAAGGTAAAAATGGTAATCCTAGATAATCGGTTCTGCCAACTTAACGACCAAGTATTTTACAGAATTACTGTATCCATTTCGCACAATGTCTTGCGCCACGAAAAAAACACAAAATTGATGGCGTCAGAAATATCTCGGCAGAATAACGTCACTCAGGTAAAATAATTGCTCTCGTCGTTAGTAAAAGTTATTCTGTATGGTTGTCCTTTCTTTCTTTTCTTTATTGTCTTCCATAAAATGTGTAAAATGCGATAAACCTCAATAGCATTGATTTATGTCCCGAAGGGTTCTATGTACTGAAACGATTTCTGTGAAATCGTTGTTTGCGCGCAAACGCGTGTCTCGGTAAATAAACGTTCTGGAAATACGAAGTTTTGCCAGAAAGGATAAAAAAAAACTATTGCCTATTTCAATACATATTTATTTTTATCATTTTAAGTGTATTAAGAAAAAACTCGTGTTAAATGGTCAAATATCGCATTTTTAAAGCTTGCCTATGAAGTTTCTTTAGGCGATAAGAGAAAAATACGATTATACGTAGGTAGTTTGATCTGTGCACTTTCATCGCGTGTAATAAAACCCCACAGTTACAGATCTAGTTTACACAGTAATGCGGTAGGACGGAAACACTGCACGCCTTGGACCTAGGAGCGATAAGGCGCTAGGCGTGCGTGTTAGTGTCGCCCGTATCGCTCTCTCGCTTGGACGCGCAGCTACACAATACTCTTAATTACGCTCCTAACACGCCCTATCTTAGCAGTTTTACCATTAGGAAAATTACGCTCAAGGAAAAGACGTAGGCAAACCCCTCTCAAATATAATGGTTCGTTTTCAAACAAAAAAAAAAAAGTCTACCATCTACCAACATATGCACGCCGTCCGGTGGATTTCTCGGTTTTTCATCTCTCTTACTTACGGCAGGAAGTACGGGGAGAAAATATGCACAGCACAGAAGAACCATAGGCATACATCCAATTGCCATTTTCTTTATTAATATCTGAAGCGTATGTTTTCGATTTTCCGGTCGCACGATCGCCGCTTTTAAAGTTTCGCGGTTGCCCGTCACATTAAGAAAAGAAACTGCATGCCAGTTCTGCGCGTGGATGCGACTAAGCAAGCATCTGATGTACTTACGCGTCATGATACCTGCTTGCCAGACGCACACTGATTAACAGCCGGTGAAAAAATTCACCGTGGAACTCACGTATCTGCTGCTTAATTGTGTCGCGCGCGCACTTCGTCGGCTCTCCCGGCCGCGGCGGCAAATGCCAGCGCACTGATAACAGCGAAGGCGACGTGTGCTCGCATGGCGGTGCCATCTGTCGGCCGACTATCAAAGCTTACTGCTGCTAATTATCGCAGAGTTAACCAGCTTCCGGCCAGCCAAAGGTGAGGTCGAGATACCAGTTAACGCTGTTGTCGCGTTAGCCTCCTCGCGATACAACTAGCGGGATACTTGAACACGGGGCTAAAGGCTGTTCACGATAAAGTGAGCACTTTAGAAATGAACCTTGGAAAAAAAAATTCACTGCCCCTGTATGCATATATTTTAATGGGCGCCCTCGGTGACGATCGCACAGTAAAATTGGTAACGGTGGATGGAAAGCAGTTCCATATCTGAACGTCGAATAAAAAGTGTTCGGTAACCATTTGTGGTAACTTAAAATTATTTAATTTGTTTTAATGCATTGAAGTGAAAAAATAAGCAGATTTGAAAAGTATTAACTTTCTTAATAATTTCACAGTTTAATTTCACCGACGCATGAATAAAGTGATGAGACCCATTACGATATTAATTTCACATACGGTGGAGGAATACACAACGTGTATACAAGTAGATCTTAAGCAGGGTTTCCTAAAGTGCTCACTTTACCGTGAACTACCTATATCAAGATCGCGTGCTAAATAAGGAACACGGGCGTAAATAAAACAAAAACTATCGCTATTGAAAACCTGGAAATTCTAAGCGCATGAGGTGATCAACTATGTATATTTGCACAGAAAGTACGTTAGAAAAATGTAACGCCTTAATAAGTTTTTTTTATCAGCTACTGTTGATAATAGTAATTTCTAATGTTCTAACACACGTAATATTTAATTGTTTATTATTTGCTTGTATGTGACAGATAGAGTTTTAATTACTGTTATTTAATTATTTCATTTTAGTAAGTATGTGGACACTAAGGAATTTTCTTTGTATAACATAATATATGCTGTATTTTATAGTATGAGAACAAGGAGAAAATTGGTGTAGTGATCACTTTTGAAAAACCTCCTCATTTGGAATAATAGGTTCAATAAATATGTTTTATTTTAGCCTTAGACGTAAACTTCCGAGTGCGGTGGAATATACAAACAGTGTTTAATACTTGCATTGAAATATTTATTTTAAAAAAGGTGTCCAATCGATACAAAATGGCTCAAAGGAAAAAGTAACTAGGGCTTCAAAAATGTTCAATTTACGGTGTTCTTATGCGAAATATTATTACTGTATAGTGCGCCCGAACGCAGTGCATGGTTCCTTTGGTGTAATATCCTGGAAGTAGAATTTAAGACCACGATCTTCCATTTCTACAGCTTTTACGAGAATTAATTTTTTGTACCCAAACGGGAGCCGATATTGTAGAATCCTCTTACAATCTTGTTACAGATTGTTTTTATTTTGAACGCAATAAAACTGTATAATTTTTACTAATTATTAAAAAAATACTAAATTTTCGTTAATTAATTAATTGGATAAAAGCGTATCTTTTTTTTTTGTTGAAAAAATTTGACTACATAATAAAAACAATTTGTAACAAAATGGTAAGAGGATTTTACAGTATCTGTGGAAAAAGTAGATATAGGCCTTCAGCAGGGCTTCAGAGAAGTTGGACGTACCGTGAATGGGCTATATGCCTAAACTGTAGTGTTACGATGGGCGTACAAATAAAGCCCGGGAGCGCAGCGGATGCACTGACGAGAATTTTGACACCGTCAAAAGTTCCAAACACGTGCTGCATCGCGAAGAAACTAAGGAGTTCCGGTTATTAAAAAAAACTTCCCCCCCCCCCACCCCGCATTGTACTTAAGCCTCTTAGTATCCCACAACATCCCAACACGCGAAGCACAACAAAGCACTGGAGAAGACAAAGAGGCAACAGTTAGTTCTTGTGGTGTGCGTTCGCAGACCTTCCTCATACATACACGAGATGCAATCACATCTCACGAACAATACTACGGCCGACGACCTAGCCAACAGTTACAATTTGCAGCCATTGAATGCATACGCACGAGACTTGACCGCCGGACGCACTCATGGCCGAGCACTCGCTGGCCGCACGTCAACTCCACGGCCTCCCTGGCACAACTGAGATCGACTCGTTCCCTTGCCTTATGTCTTACATTAGTTGCAGCACTGCCACATCACCCCACCTTCATCTAACTGGAATACTGCGTGTCTGCTACAAGGGTTTTTTTTTTTTGCACCTGTAATGTCGTTTTTCTCCTAAACGAAGGGGTCTGTGCAGTTTTACCGAAAGTATTTTTTACTTACTTTTGATCACAGATCCGTGTGGTGCAGTCCGTATCCGCTAATTACCGGACACCGTAAGAAAATTTCGCGAGCGCACGTGGTTCACACGGCAGACTTCCCTTGTACTTCTTTGTTTACGTGATTGGAATTTAAGCCCGTAATGAACCTCCTGCCAGTGGCTAAGTATTCAAGAACTACGACTCTTGTCCTAGCCATTGAATGAACTCGCCAAATTTCTGACTAAGCCTGATTATAAAGTATTGTAATTTTTACTGAGAAATTCTTTGCAATTTTACAAATGATTGTAATAGTACAAAGATTTTTCTTGTAAAACTACTCGTTTGCAAAACTACAAGGTCCGTGTTTGTAATAGACCTTAGGAAATGTTGGTATTATACTGAGTCGTATCCACGAGCTTCAGCAAAATGGCGGACACTCAACAACGTAAAACCGTATAAAGCTGCTTGTGCAAAAACTATGGGTGGAAAAAGAAATGTATTGCAAGTTTGAATTACGTAAAACAATTAAAACAACTCTAATAATAATAGAACGACAAATTCATTAAAGCGTGACCGTATTATTCCTTATTTATTAGTGTTTCCTAGCTAAACATAACTCTTAAATCAACTCTTAATACCCCGTTGTTAAGAGGCGTCCAAATCTCCTAACTCACCAACTGAAATATTATTTTGTATGTGCGTGTACTTATGCTTACGCTAAGGGTGCGGGATAGTATTACGAGGGGGGTGAGTTCTTATCCCCGTGCCAGCGAGGTATACTTTTTTTTTGTAAAATATATTTTGAATATTTCATCTTTTAGTTGTTCTCTGTTACTAATTCATTACATTTGTTTTTTAGAAGAAAAAGAAAGTAATTATATTGACACGTCTCGATGTCAGTTATATACAAGGCTACCATTTGTAATATTACAAATATATGTTTTGCAGATTTTACAAGAGAACTCTTTGTAGTTTTACAAAGGATTTTCTTGGCAACTGGGTTTCCAAAGAATTTTCTTGCAAAAGTACAAAAACATTTTTAGAGTGTACGAATCTTAGAGGTTTCTTGTGCAATTTGAAATTATAAGGGATTGATGGGACTTAAGAAAGAGTTATTAACAGGAGTGACAAGAATAGTAGTCTAGTGAAATGAATGGCGACAATCTCAAAATATGGACGATGTCAAAAAAAAAAAAAGTCGCGAATAGAAACTATCGAGACTTCCAAGCTGTCAAAAAGCTGCCTCGTTGCGATCGTTACAGTATCCGAGATTCCACTGATTATACTCGGCTGTGTCTTTGATGTCAGCCCAAGCACGATTTAATAAATAACACTATTGAAGTCAATACGAGAAAGAAAAAAACTTCCCTGGTACTCGCGTATGTTTCAACAAACACTGACAGTTGCAGCGATTTGCAATAAGTACGTACGTTAATTTTAGCCTCAAACATTACTGCCAACATAATGTTTAAATTTATGTCCACTGAAATTTACTTCAGTTTTGCAAACATTAGAGTAAGAAATGAGGCACATACAGTAATATAATTAGGTTTCTAAAAATCTCCAGTGTTACCTGAGGGACGCATGAAAGTCAAGAAATTTACGATTTGCATTAAAATTCCTGGGTTTTTTAATACTGAACTTATAATTATTTCACATTCATAGCAGTAATCTGCGTATAAATGATCTGCAGTTAATTCCACCCATTTGAAATATACCCTCAAGGAAAGCAGTTCAAAGTCTAAACGTCTAGTTAGAATAATAATGTCCAAATAAAAAAGGAAATATAAATCGGACGTTAATAGTGTAGATTTATATTTATATAGGCTGTGCACGGTAAAATAACCACTATGTAAAGCCCTGCTTAAGATCTAATTGTATGCACGGTATGTATACTTCCGCCTTATGTAAGATTAACATTGTCACGGGTCTCATCACTTTATTCATGCTTCGGTCAAGTGAAAATGTGACATTATTAGGAAAGTAAATATTTAACAAATCTGCTCATTTTTACACTTAAAAAAAAAAAAAAAAAAATGTAAGTTATGACAAATGGTTACGTAACACTTTTTATTCCATCGTTATAGGCCGTTCACGGTAAAGTGAACACTTTTTGAAGCTGTTTCATCAGTCATAATAACCAATAAATACATTTAACTGTGGCCTCGGACTTTTGGTTTAGGGCATGGTGAATGTATACACCGTGTTTATTACTCACACGGCAGGGTTTTCATCAACAAGTGGCGGAAGGATATAAATTGGCTGAAGGGAACAAGTAACTAGGGATTCAAAAGTGCTCCCTTTACCGCGAGCAGCCTTTAACAACCGAAGTGTCACTGCAGAATGGACACTACCCACTTAGGCCCAAGAGAATCATGCACGGCGTAAACCCTGAAGCAACGATATCGACGCTAGTATGTCGCATTCGAAACACGCGATAGCGTTCTAGTACGCGGTACGACGCGTGCTCAAAACGCACGACTGTGACAGTAGCCTCAGTCGGCAATGTCACTTTTATTACAGCCATCAATCACGGGAAACTGTCGAAGGACGCAGAGCACTGCCATTCCCTGGCCGGAAGTGGCGACTCGATGTAGCCGGGACCAGGGTTGCCGCCACAGTTAGTACTTTAGTAGTACTATATCTAATACGTCAGTCAGTACTTCTTATAAAATCACAGTACTTCAATGGGGTGTCCGCTGCAATTCCAATTTCCAGGCACAATCTCCCCATTTTCCCTGGCCTGTTTTCAGGAATACCACATTCTTTTCTCCGCTGGCAGAACAAATAGGCTATCACTGGAGTTGAATTTAGGCCGTGTCCGAACTCAGGTATATACTTGTGTACTTGCATCCTTGCGTACGTCACTTACCCTTGGCTCCAAACTTGATGAATTCGGACATGCAGTCTTGTTGGCTTCGGTACCAGTTATTAGCCAGTTAAACACTTTAAATGTTCATGTATTCCGACTAAGAATTTGATAATTGCCGAAGGTTTGAAGGGCTAAATAAAGTATTATAATATTCAAATTTGATTTACATTAACATTTATTGCCTTGCATTATTGTATGTAAGTGCAGTTTGGATTGCTTTTTTTTTTATCTTATCTTCTGTAGGTTAGGAACATAGGCCTAGTACGAATTTATTACTTAGCCTTTTTTTCAAGGCAAAACTTGAGATAATTATTTATTCAGTTCAAAATACTATATCTACGAAGTAGTAATGCTGCCCTATTAAACTTTAAATCAAATAATTATGTCTGAAATCAATTGTAATCTACACATTGATCCTCAAAATGGCAGCACATATTCCGCAAGTATGCGAGAAGTATACAACTTAAGTTTATTTGTATACTTGCACACTTCATTTGCAGTTCAGACAGCACTTACGACGTCACTTCCGGTGACAGGTACGCATAAGTATGTACTTCACGCGAATTCGGAGATAGCCTAAATGACACTGCAACAGACCAAGCAAGCACAGCCAACATTTCATTCAGTCCATGGATATCTCTCACGACACACGCTATTTACCTCACACGAGAGCCCGTTTTGGATATAATAAAATTATGAAACTATAATAAACAATATAAACAAAATAAGGAACATGCACAGACTCCCATGATGATGGGCACCTTTTAACGAAATAAATGTTACAACTCTGTTCTGCTGTTAAACAAAAAAAAAAAAAATTGCTTTAGCAAGAACTTGAATGAATAAGTGGCATTGTAAAATAGATTAAAAATGTAATTTTACGTTGGTGTATTAAGTGACTACAATTTTCTAGATATCGTGTAACATAGGTGAAAAAAAAATAATATTGTAGCTGCTGGCAAGAAGTTATTCCGTGAAAATGTCAATACAAGATGCATTGTGAATAGGAGAGCAAAGATCTAGGAATCCGCTCAATTGGCGAGTTTGGTTTCCTCTTTTTCAATTAATGTTTCAAATATGCACGTCTTAAAATTTGAGGATATTGGATTACATTTTTTGATACTACTGCTGCTGTTTTTTTTTTTTTACAAAATTGTTGTATTTTTAATTAGTATCCAAAATAACAGGAATAAAACCACATTCAGTGTATTATTTTTATATCTCCTACCCTTATCAACAAAATTATTCCGTAGGCTGTTCACGTTTATGAACTCTTTTGAAAGCTCTGCTCTCAAGTTCTACTTTTCTCATCACTTTGTATTCTTCAGCCATAGGAACACTTTACAGTGCAGTGGGCGTAATTACTTCATTCACGCGTTAGACAAGAGAAAACCTGAAAACCTTAGGCGCATTAATGATTTGATAGCATGTAAATTCCAACGCTAATGTGCATAAATCAAGAAAGAAAAAAAAAAAAACTTTATTTGTCATAAATTTAAACTCTCTCAATACAACGCCAATACATATAACTATAGTTGATTCACGGTTACTTCAGCCTTTTCTGAAGCCCTGCTAAAGTTCTACTTCCAGGATATTCCTCCGCCTCGTGCAAATTAAGCTTAACTAAGTATGGATGAGTCCACACGGACAACGCGCCGGATTCGTGCGCACTCTGTTGTAATAATATTTTGTATAAGAACTATTTCTTACTAGGCGTTACCAACACACATATTTGCTCACTCTTTTTATTCGAATTATTTATAAATGAAGAAATATAATTTAAACATAATATACGAATTTACATTTCAATGTAACAGAAAAAAAAAAGGATATTTTATATTCACACAAGTATAAAACGCTTAGAATATATGGCATATGTCGGAAACAACCAAGCACGTCATACAATGGGGGGAGATTTTTTAAAGGTTTGATTCAAAGAGGCCGAAGAAAACGCGAATAGACTATATATTACTTAATTCACTGCCAACTTTTCGGGAAGCGTGCATGCAAGTGTTTACAGTAGCGGTTAAGGGCCAGTTGTATCATGATATGTCGATTCTATTGTTAACTATCATCACGTTAGCTTAATCCCTTGATAACATCTGAACTGGGTTGTATCATTGCACTTCTCTCTTTGGTTAGGTACCAGAGGGTTAAGAGGTTTCGTGATTATTTTATGCATGTGTTGACTATGAATTTATGGAAACCCAGTATTTTATTCTGATAAATGGAAGATGTTGGTAAAAGTGCAGTGTAAATTTTTTTTTTTACGCGATAGTTACAAAATATGTTGTATGCAAATAAACATTAGGCTGGCGAGATTTCAAATATTAATAGGTCAACAGGTAGGTGCAACAGAAACGAAGAAAAAGCTATTTTAAATTAGTATATTATTTCTTATGTTTTGTAAGAATTTCTTTCTGTAGAGCCCATGTTTCAAAACTGCATTAATGGTCTTGAGCTATAACGAGTTGAGTATTAACAGAGATGAACACCATACTACAAGCATACATTCTAAAAAATTTCGTAATTCAAGATAATATTAAGAGCTTGAATAAGATATATGATGATATCAGCTGCATCACTATAACTTTTTTAAAATATGCACCATTGATTTGTTTGCTACTTTTACAAGACGAATATCTCTCGATTTGTTATGAAACGAGTTGTTAAAACTCAATTGGCTGAATTTGTTCACTTCAGAAACAGAACGAAGCGACAATTAATATACAGTGCACTGCCGCTTTTAAGCGACTCGCGAATGTTTAATTAAAAAAAAAAATCATTCAAGGAACTCATCACTATCTTGAAGTTTAGTTACATAAAATTAATAATCTCACTTTACAAAAGTCAGTACATATTATCAATTATCAGTTTATAATACTGAATGTCAGTTGCGAATTTGCTTGGTTACGGACAAACATTTTTTTCAAAATAAAACATTTTGCTTTCTGTGTTTACACAAATCCCCCCTATCTTCAAACAAACAAACCGATTCACGTCCCAACAGCTCGAAATATTACTTCGTTAACATAAAGTTTCAATTGTCGCAATTATTAGCAATCGCGACTCGAAAGAGTCGTCCCATTTTTCTTGTTTTCATGCTCGCTATCCATTCGGATAAATAATTTCTTAACCGGCTATCCCATGGTCGGATAACTAAGGCAGGATTTACAACGACCCGTCGCGTCCGTCAATCAATCACGTGACCAATCAGAGGTGGCCATCAATTATATCCGTCCGTCCGTCAAAACCTCGGTAAGCTTTAACTTTTGACGGACGGACGGGTGAAATTACAACCTTCTAAACTTGCACGTTTTTCTACTCGTTCATCGCGAGTTCTTTACAAGGCTGTACAGTGTGTTTAGTGTTTTGTTTTGGCTGTCTTTTGTTTTCTGTATACGTAACTGTAAAATTAAATTAAGTTACATTTTTCCTGAAGATTAAAATTGATAATTACGTTACGAAACAAAAACTCATTTTGTGCAATAGTAAAAATAATAAAATTATGCTATATATGCTATTTTAAAATTCTTTACATCCATTAATTTCCATTACGTACGGGTAAGTGCTTTTAGGGTACTTAGAAACACAATACCGCAGAAGATTTTCACTTTTTATGGAGAATTTTTTCCTAAACAGTTTTTTTAGTTTGCAGCAATGAGCGTACGACGGACGGACGAAGTTTGGTTGTAAATCGCTCGGCTGGGCGACGGACGAACGTATGACGGACGGACGGATGACGGACGGCGCAACGGGCTGTTGTAAATCCTGCCTGACACGAGAATCAAGTTCATCCCGAGCGCTAACCCTTGGCGGTACAATTAGCTCTAAAGGACAATGCTTTTTTTTTTTTTTCATAGATTGGTTTCAAAAGTGCTCACTTTACCGTGAACAGTCCATAGACTAAAGCTGAGGTACCGCTTATTCGTCTTCTGCGCATGTAAATAATAAATGGCTTATCAGATCATGATGCACAAATATTAATTATGTCTTCCATAAAAACGCCTTCCAAAAGCATTTCTTATACGAAAATACGAACTTTTTCGCTGGAAAAGTTTTACTATTCAAAAGTGAGCTCAGTAGGGAGCAATGGTCAACATTGTATACTTGTACCCAAGCAAATGAAAAATTCAAGTCTTTTCTTAAACAAGTTCTCCATTGTTTTGAAAAATGTTTCCCATCGCGACTGACACACAGTAATACAAATCCAAAGAAAAATTTATGGCTGACCTAAGGAATAAAAATGTTCTGCAAAAACAAAAGAAAAGTGTACAAGGCCGTCAGAACCAGCAGCAACCCTGACACAATGAAACACTACAGGAAATACTGCGAAATTTTGAGTAATGTCATAAAATCTGCAAAAAAAAGGATTTTTTTTAAGCTCATTCAGAATTCTCAAAACAAATAAAAACTACATTGAATATTGTAAAAAAAAAAAAAAAAAAAAAAAAACACAACAGGAAGAACAACAGAGCAATGTCCAGTTGTAAACCTAAAAGTAAATGACTGCATATCCTCAGACCCTACATTAGTCGCACATACATTTAAATAATAATACTTAAATGTCGTAAAAACATGATTAACAAAACCATTAAACAAGATATGGACCATATTCCTACACTACAGGGTACAGAATACCCTGCTATATCTTTTACAAACACAACTCCAAAAGAAGTGGAGAAAACAATCAATTCTTTGCAACCGAAACTATCTAGCAGCTATGATGGCATCAGCTGTAGGTTATTACAGTAATGCGCTTTTGAATTCAGTGTTCCGTTAAGCCATATTTGTAACGATATCTTCAATAAAGGATTGTTCCCAGACAGACTCAAATGGAGTATGGTAACACCATTGTTCAAGAAAGGCGACAAGACCGAAGTAAACAATAATAAACCCATCTCACTTCTTACATCCTTTTCAAAAGTAATTGAAAAACTAATTTACAGGAGGTTGCTGCAACATTTTGAGAATCACAAAATCTTATCAAATTTCCAGTTTGACTTTGGGAAATAAACGTCGACAAATGATTCGATTTTCAAACTAACAAATAGCATTCTTAATGCATTTGATAAAAAGATGCAATGGAATATTTTGCGACCTCACTAAAAAATTTGACTGTGTAAATCACAACATACTTATAGAAAAATTTAAGTTTTATGAAGTCTCGGGTACACCAAATAAACTAATTAGCTCATACCTTTCAAACAGAGAACAAGTGAGGATCGAAGAAAAAAACTACTTCATTCTACTCTGTACCAGGAAAAATCAAGCATGGGGTCCACAAGGATCAATATTAGGCCCCCCTACTCTTCCTAGTTTATATAAATGACCTTCCATGTGCCTTAACCCTAGAAACTACTCCAATTTTATTTGCAGATGATACTAGCATCTTAGTCTCTGGAGACTCAGTAAATGATCTTACACAAATACGGAAACAACATTTACAGAGATAAATGCATGGTTTACTGCAAACAAAATAAATCCGAACATAGATAGAACATATCTTATGAATTTCCTCACAAAGAACAGAAAAAAACATTAATTCGTATGTTAGCAGTAACAGAGACAAAATTAATGAAACTGCAGTGGCTTAAAAGTAGACAATTTACTTAACTGGAATTCTCATATTGCGTATATTTTACCTAAACTAAGTTCAGCCTGTTTCGCCCTGCGGAGTGTTGCAGAGACATTGAACAAAAATACAGCAAAAATGGTATATTTTGCATATTTTCATTCCATCATGTGTTATGGTATAATTTTTGGGGTAATTCCACTGACAGCAAAAATTGTTTCACATGCAAAAGAGAGCTGTAAGACTAATCAATGGCAAAAGAAAGTCAGACTCATGTAGATATCTTTTCAACAGCTCAGAGATTTTAACATTTGCATCCGAGTACATGTTTCCAGTACTTATATTCATGTCCAAAAAAGTAATTTATTTCAGAAAAATGAGTCCTTTGATAAGCACGGCACTATAAAAAAAACACTCACACGTAGCTTCAGTTAACTTAAAATTTGTCCAGAAACGACCATCCTACCTTGGTAGCCAACTTTTCAATAAGCTACCACAACACCTTCAAGAAATTTGCTTCTCTAACCAAAAACTCTTTAAAAAACAGCTGTAAGAATTTTTTACTGTACGTACATTTTATAGTGTAGATGAATATCTAAACTTCAAAAACTAACAAATAACTGTGTAACATGTCATTGTACGCATTTCTTGTTCTGGTTTTTATCGTTTCCTTTTTCTTCTGTTTCAGCAAAACGACGACGCCCCACAGCATCTTGGAGGAGGATTGGTCAAATTATGAGGAAAAGATGTGATGCGTGTACGTGTAGTCTGACATACGTACACGTGTGTGTTTACTATGCCCAGTGTATAAACTTTGTATACTGTAATTTGACTTGTCCAATATCTTTGTACAGATATGCATTGAAAAAAAGATCTTACGGATGCAATAAAACAAAAAAAAAACAACACTGACCAACCTCAAAGGAACACAACTGTCAAAGCCACATGGTCAACAGTGATGAACATGTTTGTTTATATATGAATTATTAAAAGACAAGCACTTTTATATAAGTAAAATACTCTCACCAATTTGAATTTAATCAAACTGAATTTCAAATTGGTTAGAGGAAGAACACAAACATCCCAAAGCACTTTGAATGAATAGTGCATTTGGGATGAATGACTAGATGGAGATTTTGGGACATTCGCCATTGCGATGCAGATATCTGTTATGGGAAAACAAGACTAGACACGAGAATACAAGTCTTATTTAAGTATTTTTTCGTGTTCAGTCAAAAGGACTGAACACGACATGACAAGACATCTGCATCGCGATGGCGAATGCCCTAAATTCTCCATCTAGTATCTCAAAGCACTTGTTTACAAAACATCCTAACCTCAAATCCAATCCATGCTGTTTTCGCTGGTCGTGTTGGCAGGAAAGCAGTTCAATGTCGGGACACGGAGATCGGTCTATCTCATCTTTAGTCTCTGTATGGTTAATTCGACTCATGTTATAGGCTGTGCACTGTAAACTGAACGCTTTTGAACGCCCTGTTTAAGATATATTTGTATGCACGTTGTGTATTCTTCCGCCTTATGTAAATTTTACATCGCCAATGGCCTCATCACTTTATTCATGCGTCGGTTAAGTGAAACTGTGAAATTATTAGAAACGTGATATTATTCAAATATGCTCATTTTTTTACACTTCGGTGCATTAAAAAAACAGAAAGCGAATTAAATAATTTAAGTATTCACAACTGCTTATCTAACACAATTTATTCAACGTAGAGATGTGGAACTACTTTCCCTCCGTCGTTACCAACTTTACTGGGCGCATGTCACTCTGTGCACCAGTTAAAGCATATGCAGGTAGGAGCAGTGTCTTTTTCCTAAGGTTGATTTCAAAAGTGCTCACTTTATCGTGAACAGCCTTTAGGAACAAAATGAGTTTTCTTATGGAAGAGTTTGGCATAGGGGAAATTTTCGCCACTAGGTAAGCGCTAGTGTTCCAAAGAAGTCACTTATAATTAAATTTTAAGCTACGTGAATAATAAAAGAGAAATATTTCACTTTGTTAAGTAGGTATTTTATATTTGATTTTGTTTTTTAATGTGCAAATAGAAGAATTACGGTACACAAAAGGCTTACTAGACGTAACAATTCTTGGTTGCCAAACTTTTAACATGGAGTAGCAGTGACCATAAGGTGGGTTTACGATTAAAAACTGAAGAATTAAGAATTGTACTTAATGACTCGATAAGTACAAGGAAAATTACAATAAGAAGCTTTGCAGTTTATGACTGAATTAGCAACTGTTAAGTCTAGCCAATCAAAATTGTAGGAGATGTAAGCAACCGAAATAACCTGGAAAAATTGACAATTTACATATATTTAACTATCTGTCATTACTGCTTGCCTATTCGTTAAAAAAAAAAAAATCGTGCAATCTTATAGAAGTGGAAGCCGATGCCAACATTAGGCATTTACATCAATAAATCTGAAAAGGTTAATTGCGAATTCAAAATCTCTTCCAAGAAAGAAAACATGACCATGAACTATTCTTTAAATTAAGAGGATACTGTCTCTCGATTAAAATAATTACTTTCATACGACTTTACAATACCGTATAACCTAAATACAAGTTGTAAATTCAGTTTCCCGCCAACAACAACTGTCGCTGTGCTCTGATTGGCTATTTCGTCTTGACTTGTACAAGATATAAAATATAACGATCTCTTAAGTCACGCCAAGAATGCACACGACCTGTCAAGACCGGCACACGACAGTCATAAACGAATACCCTTGAATACATTGAATCATATCTTAAGCACACGGCGAAGTTACTGTTAAGTCAATCTTAAAACCCACCTTAAAGCTTCTTACGCAATAGAAAACTTTAGCATTTGACTTTACGTTTCCTTTGTGTAAGGGCCTTTAAGGCCCTTACACAATTGAAAACTTTAACATTTGACTTTACGTTTGCTTTCAGACATGTTGTTTCTTATGGATCTTGACACAATGGAGCTGTCAAAGGTAAAGTCAAGCACTCTCGACTTTACGATTTCGAAAAGTTGAAATTTAAAGTAAAAGACAAACAGCCATTTTGCCGAGAATCTAACTGAGGTTATGTGGCAAGTGCGTTTTTTTTATTATACGACGATTTTAATCTCAGTGTATTAAACAAAGTTCGTCTTAAATTAAATAAATGCAAACAAATACAACGTGAAGAAGAAATATGGGAATTGACATATTTTAATAAAGTAAACAAATGAGTCTTTTGTTTTGAAATAAAGTTTTAATACAAATTGTAAGCCTATTTTAAAAAATGTACGTAAAATGCATTCCTGGATAATATCGTAATTATTTACATAACAAGATACACATTTTTACGAAGCTTGCAGAACCGTTATTCAATTGTCTGAACTATGACTTTACAATATTGTATTGTGTATTGGTGGTTTCGTCAGAGGAAAGGAAACGTAAAGTCAAAAACTAAAGTTTTCTATTGTGTAAGAAGCTTTAGTCTATGGAAAAACCTGTACTTAATTTCCCCCCCCCCCCCCTGTGAAAACCATGGTCGAGGCACGCAGTATTGTCCAACACACGAGAGAGAGATTTCTGCCAGCTCTCGAACACGGCGCGGGCAGAAGAAATTCCTCCCAGTGGAACGGGCCGTGTCGCCTCCAGCACAAGTAATTTACGAAGTCCCGCCGGGAGGGTTTGGGCGACCTTGGCGCGCGGTAAATCAGCCCGTGACGTCAGAGACGCGTGGGCAAGCCTCAACAGGGTCAAGGGTCGGCGATTCGCGCGCGGCGCGTGCCCCCTGCCACGCCGACTCTCCAGCGCTCTGGCGGCGCCGATACAAACTACATGAGTCGCGTGCCGTGCTAGCAGCGACACCGCGCGGCGCAAACAGCAATTTCTACGACCTCCTACTTACACCTACGATTCGCGACCAATCTGCAAAATACACTGCCTACTTTATCACTATTCGTAATCTTGCACGGAATTTAAAAAAAAAAAAATTGTCGAATCTGAGTTATATACCCCAGCGTTTTGTTCCCCTTAACGAGATTTTTAAAGCTGGAAGTAGGTAATATTTACTTGAAATTTGAGATCCCTGGCGGCAAGTTTCCAAATTAGATGAGAAAGAAAACAAAGTTATATTCAATATTTTTTTAGCAGATAATTGTAGATATATGTGTTTTGTACTTTGAATGTTGAGTTTCCACATACAACACATTTAGAGGTTCCATATATTACTATTATGTAGATCTTACACCATGTGAACATGGAAACTAAAATAGCTCATCAGTAACATATATTTCGTGTACAGCGATTTTGATTACTAGTAATCTCTATTGGGCCAGTAATTGTCCGTCTATGTCCTAAACCCGCCATGTTTATTTTTTCCCGGAAATCCATTTTCTTGGCTTCGTGTAGCCTCCAATTGACGCACTAGCTGATAGCGAAAGGATACATAAACTAAAAGTACACACTCGTTGAACTGTCAAAATCTCGCCAGCTTATATGAGACGTAGAGTAGCACTGGACCCACGATATGTCCTGATAATACTTTGCAAAAAATGAGACTATAAGCAGATGTTGCTTTCCCACCACGTACAGTCCGCGACTTGGCGGGAATACCCGCGCGGAAAAGACGGCTCCTTATCGTGTCAAAGAGTACGCAGCACCAGCGACCCGCAACGTTGAGTCACTCCGCCTGTGTTGATGACGCCACTTGACTTCCGAGCGGCCGCGGCGGGCGTCTGGTAAAACAGCTGATGACCAGTCGTCGTTCGCAGCTTCCAAGACAAACCGCGCGCCAGATTAGATTACACGTCGGATCCGGGAGGAGGCTGGCAAAACAAACCGGTTACGCTCGCCCGAGTAGCGCCGGCGCATTAAGGACGGCGTGGACACGTGCGCTGAACGTTATCGTCGCCTTTAAGGGCACGATCCTTCATTTCTACAGCTTTTGCGAGAATTAAATTTTCTGTACCCAAACGGGAGTTTTTATTATGTAGTCTAATTTAAAAAAAATGTATACCTTTATCCAATTAATTGATTAAGGAGGATTTTACAATTAGCTAAAATAATACAGTCTTTTGTATTTAAAAAATTAGACTACATAATAAAAGTAATTTGTAACAAAATTGTACGAGGATTTTACAATATCGGCTCCCGTTTGGGTACAAAAATTAACTCTCGCAAGAAGCTTTAGAAATGAAGGTTCATGGCCTTAAGGCATATCCCCGCCCGCCATCTTGGCTTTATGGAATTTTTGCCATACTCTGAAAATACATTTCTGCATCATATATTTTTTTTTGGAACGACAGAGCACAGAGCATAGCCTAGTGCATTCAATGACTAAGGTCAGTATTTCTTGATTGCTGTTCATATCGTCGCCTTTGTAATCGTTCTTAAGAAATAATTTCGCGTTTCACCTCAACAATTACCAGCTAAACACTAATGATTGTAGCGATGCTGTGGCAGTCAGATAAAGTTTGAGAAGTTGTTATTTAGGATACGTCGCACGGGAAATTTCAATACACCTTCTGAAATAGAAGCTTTGGCGAAAACTCGGTAGATCCAAGGTGGCGGGTGGGAATCCGTGTTAACGGGGATCACTCCCCGCCATCTTGGATTTATGGAATTTTCGCCATAACTTGCATCACATATATATTTTATTTTGGGCGTCGACAAGGCATACGGCATTGTTTTGCACACGTTTTACAAACATGTATTCCTAGACTACTGCTGTTGGTATAATTTCTGTAACCGCCGCAAGAAAAAAATTACTTATTTATTGCCGGCAGTCACTGGTAAACAATTAATAAATGCGGTAAAGTTGTAACAGTTTGATAAAGCTTCATAAACAGTAATTTATGCCATGTCGTGCGGAAAATTTCTTTTAACGTACTTAAACGGAAATTTGTTGAAAATAGTGAAAATCCAAGATGGCTGGACCTGATCTCTCCCCCCCCCCCCCCCCCCCGTAAACTTGACGTACCGACAAGCGCGCGCGCACACACACACACGGGAAAATTACAAATGACAAGTGATACAATTAGTATTTTTTTAAAAGTTAACTTGTATCAAGGTTGTATTGTTAGAAGTAATGTTTATGATTATATTATGGTAAGAAAAGCCATCTATGTATATAACTATTTTTTTTTGGAGAAAAATAAGTATTTGTGGGATGTGAGACAATATCTTTTGGAATTTACATTAGTTGCTTAATCAGTAAATATTTGTAAATATAGAACCCTAGTTACATTATGGTTGTTCTGAAACCACGCTTGTTATTGCTTTCCTCAGATGTTACTCCCTGTTAGCTTTACTCCCGGAATACTTAAGAGGGCGCGGGACATAAATCAATGCTATTGAGGTTTATCGTATTTCACAAATTTTATGGACGCCAATAGAGAAAACAAAGAAAGGACAACCATACAGAATAGTTTTTACTAACTACGAGAGAAAATATTTTACCTGAGTGACGTTATTCTGCAGAGATATTTCTGACGCCGTAATTTTTTTTTTTTTCGTGGCGCAAGACATTATGCGAAATTGATACAGTAATTCAGCAAAATACTTGGTCGTTAAGTTGGCAAAACCTATTACCCAAGATTGCCATTTTTACTATTTTCAATGTTGGCTTTCTAAAACCAGTAAACACCAATTTACGTATTTGGTGTTATTGTCCCACGCCCCCTTAACGTTTTGGAACGCCGACCTACGGAACGAAACTATTATCCCTTTGCGATGACACGAAATTTGAAAAACTATCACCACCCCTCAATATATAGTAGTAAAATAAAACAATTCAGATAAACTATTTGAATTGCAGCACTTCTTGAAAATTGAACGCATAAACTCACGGTCGTGCAATAGCTCTTGGCTATTTAAATAGGGCACATATTCTTACAAGCCAGTCCCGCTGAAACTCGACTAGCAAAAATGTTGGTTTTCTCGGAGATCTCTCGTTTCCCCCGCACTTTCATTCCGGCGCTGCTCCATACTCACTTCTCTACACACTCATCGGCTCTCAAGGCCTCAATGTTTAGAGTAGCCCAAATCTCTTCACTGACTAAAGAAACCTAACTGAAGACGAGATAGACTTGATTTTCGTCTTCTACGCTTGCCTTCTAAAAGTGCCAATAGGTCTATCAAAATATGTTTTCAAACAGTGACGTCCCGAATGGCTTCGTTTGGTTTCACATTAATCCCGCGCTTTTACGAATAAAAATCCTGTCACACGATACTCACTGCTGCACAAGAAAATACGCGCACCAATTGCTTTAATTTTACTTCTGCAACTGCGGTCTAGGACGGGACTCACAACTTCTGCAATACCCGTTAACGCTTAGGGTCTAAATTGTTTTGTTGTGATAAAAAAAACTTTTCGTGTTAAATAAACACGAATGTTTACCATCACTTACACATAAGGCTATTAAGTATCAATAAACATATTCGCTGTTTTTTTTTTTTTTACTGTTTACTTTTGTTTGATGCAGCCTTATAACAGCTTCTCAAAACAAAATAAAATTCAATGACAACCGTCGTAAAGGCATCGTACCACCACCCTTTCTCTAACTGTCTCAGATTCCCACCTTGTAGGAAAACTCCCAGTGAAAATTGCCCAAGGCCAATCACCAAAACGTCCGCGAAAATGGCAAGCTGTTAGCTAAATTTTCACTAAACAATCCATGCTTGAGACCACGAAAGTTTGCCCGGAATCTTCAACGGAAAATTCCATCGTGGTAAACAGGCTTTAATTTAAGACTGAGACATCAAACATTAGTCTGAAAACACGAATTTCGGCCATTTCCGCTGTCGTGAGACATGCTTTGGCACGAAATGAAAATGAGAACTCTATCATTCTGACGTGAAGAGTTTCGAAAATGCTATTTTTAAACAGACCCCGCTCGAACGTAATATAGTTTTCTATAGTAAAAATAAATTTTTGCTGAAGCTTTGAGCACCATATGGCGGGCCAGGTACAATGCAGCAACGCCATTACTCAACGAGACTGCGAACATTCAGCGAGATTTAAAAAAAAATACCGGATAGTCCTAGCCCGTAACATGTAGATAGGCTACCTGTGTCAGCTCGACTTGTTCAAGACGTTTTATTACGGGTGGTCCAAAAAACCAGGTCAGCTGTACGAAAATTATCGTCACTAGTCCAAGGAGAACTGGAGGCCGGCGACTACCAAGCATTCCTGCTCAGTGCTACTGTACTCTCTTCCAGTAATCAACATGGTCTCCCTTTGGATCTTCGACGAAGCAGAAAACGGCCTCTTGTTAATTTTTCTGTGATTTCAAAATCTTCTAAGCAAAAATTAGCTTTTTTCAAGCAGTACATTTTGTTAGAGATGATGGTCAAAGGTCAAGGCTGTTTGTTGTCATGATTCCTGCTATTGTGAGCTCTAGGCAAATTGATTTCCTCAGTGTTTTCCCATGATTGTTTTATTAAAAAAAAAAGAGCTTTTTTTTCACCCCCAACATCCCAAGCGTGGATGTAGTCCGAAATGATGGTCAAAGGTCAAGGTCGCAAGACATTGCGGCTCCTGCTATTACGAGCGGGGTATATGGGTTTTCTCAGTGTACGCATGTTATTCCTTCACCCTTAAAAATAAGTACGTGTATATAATATTTAAAACGAGATAACTTTTTATCTTGCCTTGTATAACCGAATCCATCTCAAGACAAGTGGCGGGGAAAACGGGAGATCCCCGAGAAAACCCGCCGACCAGCGGCATCGTCCGGCACGATTCCCACGTGCGAAGATCCGGGAGTGAACCGGCCGGGGATTGAACCCGGTTCGCCTTCGTGGGAGGCGAGCAGTCTAACCGCTCCGCCACCGCGGCACCTTCCGCGAAGAAACCGACAAACTTCGCTATCGTGTTCTAGAGGTTATACAGGACGACAAATATGGATATTCCTACAAATATATTATAACTGCATAAAAAAAAAAAGTTTTTTTACGTTTTACACGCATATTCGATAACACTCTAGCTAGTTTATTATTTTCTAGTTGGATGAACGAGGTTTTGACGCGCCTAAGTTGTTTGCATACCAATCATGAACGTTCTTGCCTTGTGTCAGAAACATCTTTGGCTCAGTGAAATGGAGTAGTGGCTTCATACATGCATGGCAGCCAATAAGAAAAGAAAACTGCCGGGCGCCTACAGTATGTTGAATTATAGCACAGAGTCAACTTTTCCCGCGATCAACCATCATCTCTAGTGATGGCATTTCTGAAGTCAAGGTTCTCAAGTCGTAGACTCTTTTGTACCAGGGGCCACGGTGGCTGAGCGGTTAGCTTGCTCGCCTCCCACCTAGGCGATCCGGGCTCAATCCCCGGTCGGGTCACTACGGATTTGCGCATGTGGGAATCGTGCCGGACGATGCCGCTGGTCGGGGATCTCCCGTTTCCCCCGCCCTTTCAATCCGGCGCTGATCCATACTCGCCTTAATCACCCTCATCGGCTCTCAAAACCTTGATTTTTAAGAGCCGTCCAAATCTGTTCACTCTTTCATACCACAGCAGCTCGTCGCATGTACTACTAAACATTCAGACATTCGGAAGTATGTAATTTAAACCAAATTAATTTCCTTAACGGTACTTTTTGGAAAAGAAATTTGAAAACATCCTGTGAATTTCTTTCGTGCAGGATATAATAAGACAACTAATGCCCGGTTGCACCATCGTGGTTCGAAACTCGATCCGACATCGGATATGAGATCGAAACACAAAACTGTTGCACCATTCGAGTTCAGAGCTGGACTGGCGATCGAGATGAAGTTTTTTTTCGAACCGCCGAAATTGGCGGTTCGAAATCTCGATCCGAGGTCAGCAGCCATCGTCTACAAATGTAGTTTGAAAATATGCCAACAGATAGAACTACGTTATATTGTTTTCTTGGGAAATTAAAACAACATTATACGCACTTGAATCTTATTCATTAAAATTCGTAGAATAATAATTCACTTATAGAAGACAAAACACTGCACATATAGTTCTGTCTATAGTGGAAAATACAACTACTTCCATGACGTCATATATTTCGAACCAAGATCGACGAATCGGAGATCCAGAATCATGAAATGTCGCTGGTGCAACATTTTCACATTGGAACCAAGATAAAACTAGATCCTGGTACGGAACTAGGATCATTTGATCTCGGATCGAGAAAGATGTTGGTGCAACCGGGCATAAGACCTTTACGTCGAGCTCCACGCCAGCGATGAATTGCTGTAACGCGTACGGGAGGGCCCCGTCTCGGGGGAGGGGACGTGATAACCACTAAAGGCTGTTCGCGATAAAGTGAGCACTTTAGAAATGAACCTTAGAAAGATGTCACTGCTCCTGCATGAATATAATGTAATGGGTGCACTGAGTGACATTCGCCCAGAGAAGTTGGTAACGATGGATGGAAAGTAGTTCCATATCTTAAAGCCAAATAAAAAAAGGTTATGTAACCATTCTCGAAAACTTGAAATTATTCATTTCGCTTTCTGTTTCTTTACAGCATCGAAGTGCAAAAATTAGCATATTTGTAAAATATTTACTTTCTTAATAATTTTACAGTTTCATTTGACCAACGCATGGATAAAGTGATGAGGCCCATAGCAATGTTAATTTTACATAAGGAGGAATAATACACAACCTGCATAAAAATCGATCTTACGCAGGGCTTTCAAAAGTGCTAATTTTACCGTGAACAGCATATACCTGCCCGCCGTTACGTCACGTCGCCTGGCAGGCGGAATGACTTGCCTGCACTGACGTCACCGTCTTCCCCGCTCCCCTTCTGGGGAAATCGACGACAGCGGCAGGCTATTGTATGAGAATTCTGGTACTATCCTTTCCCGGCGCAACCCGAAATGTAAAGAAGTTTCTGGGCTAGGGCCGACGACGATATAAATACCACCGCAGTTTTGTGTGGTATAGAGAGTTCACGATAAAATAAGCACTTTTGAAAGCCCTGCTTAAGATCTACTTGTATACACGTTGTGTGTTCTTCCGCCTTATGTAAAATTAAGATTGTCATGGGCCTCATCACTTTATTCATGCATCGGTCAAGTGGAACTGTGAAACTATTAGAAAAGTACATATTGTACAAACCTACTAATTTTTACACTTCAATGCACAGAAAAAAATAGAAAGCGAAATAAATAATTTAAGTTATCACAAATGGTTACCTAACACTTTTTATTCGACGTTAATATATGTAACTACTTTCCCCTTCATCGTTACCAACTTAACTGGGCACAAGCCACTCAATGCGTCCATTAACATATATGCAGGTAGGCGCAGTGACTTTTTTCCAAGGGTGATTTCAAAAGTGCTCACTTTATCGTGAATAGTCTTCAGCCACCTGGCTGAAGTACGGCAATCAGGCAAGGTCTGGTGTAGCAAGGGACGTCAGCGGAGAGGATTGGCAACGAAAGCGTCTGCGAGACGACGGCAGACTGTGTGTGTGTGGACGGACTAGTGTAGTGGGCGTAGTACCCGACGAGTAGTGGGTTACGGAGCTTTCCAGAACATTCCAAACTGGTGGCATCTAGACTGAATAAAGGTGGAGCTATATGGCATGTTCTACGGACTCAATTGTAAATATCGTAACTGTAAAATATAGGCATGTAATCTATAAAATAATTCAGTACATGTTAATGTGCTGTTTATTGGGACTGATATTAGGTATTTGACTACATCAATTTTGCGAGGTGATGGGCAACTATTTCAATATTAGTTGCGAATAGCAAGTGACAGCAACTGATTGTGAGATATTAAGTCGAAAACATTTTCTTTGTAGCGTGTGCAAATAAAAAACAAGAGTCTTGAATGTTTTACTTAATCAAATCAAGACCTCCATCCCTTAAGAGCCTTGGTTGACCGGATGAATCCGAAGCTTTGTAACAGTTTATACAACAACTCTCTTAAATTAACCATCTTCACTGAAGGTTTCTGGCAACACTGGTCATAACCTGGCAACCAAACGTTCGGTTGAATCGATTGGACGGACGTTTCACAGCAGGATAATGGGAAGGTAACACCCGCACTCTCATCCGGCCAAACCGCAGTTCCGGTAATTCCGTCCGTCAGGCAAAAATTCCGATATGATATTCGCGGTAAAAATGAGCACTTTTGAAAGCCCGCGCTTAAGATCTACTTGTATGCACGTTGTGTGTTCTTCCGCCTTATGCAAGATTACCATTGTCATGGGCCTCATCACTTTATACATGCGTCGGTCAAGTAGAACTGTGATATTATTAGAAAAGTAAATATAAAAAAAAAAAAATCTACTCATTTTTACACGTCGATGCATTAAAAAATATTTAAAGGAAACACATAATTTTAATTATCACAAATTGTTACCTGATCCTTTTCACTCGACGTTAAGATACGGAACTACCTCTCATCCGTCGTTACCAACTTTACTGGGCGCATGTCACTCACGGCGGCCTTTAAAATAAATGCAGGTACGAGCGGTGACCTTTTGCTGAGGTTGATTTCGAAAGTGCTCATTTTGCCGTGAACAGCCTTTAAAAGTTTTAGTGTATAAGAGAACTTGGGCCGTCACGGACGAGTCGGTCGCAGGTCTCGCGCGACTTGATCAAAAGTTGTTGAAGCACGTGCGCGTGGCGGGCTGGGGAGGGGACCTAGGTGCATGATTAGCCTGTGTCGGCGGAGGAATGTTCTAAAGTGACTAGGGGGTTGGGGAGGGGACGTGCCCTGGAGGGCAACGCTTGCTTATTTACACTGTAACACGGCTGCCTGCGCCGTGCACTCGGGCTCCCTGCCCGCCACCCGTCTCAGATAATCAACAGCTTGCTCAACGTGAAGGTCTGGGAGGCGCGCAACACTGCTGGAACCTGCATGGCCCGTCACATCGCACCGATTACGCCCGCTCCGCTGCCGTCTGCAACACATCCTCCGTCGACCCCACTTAGGGGGGATCAGTCTCTACCATCTTAGATGTGCACTATTTCTGCCATAAGTTCCATTTAAGGACGTATTATGAGATTTCTCGCATGACATGACATAAATAATAGCTTCTAAAGTTTAATCAAACTATTACATTTCCATAGAATTTATTGTTGTTTGACTAGGGATTGAAGGCAAGAAATAAATTATTATTTCTTGCTTTCGCTTACAGAAATGGTCCTGGAACAGTAATCTAGGAATACATGTTGTAGAACATGTGCAATGTAATATCCTACGCTTTGTCGAAGTACAAAATAGAATACAAAATCTGTAATACAAGTTACGGCGGAAATTCCGAAAATCCAAGATGGCAGAGACTGGTCCACCTTAAGCTATATGGCAGTCGTGCTAAATACTTACATTTACTGTTTACAAGCGATTCCACAATGCACTGCTGAAGATAATTATAAACAAATCATCATTTCAACTTTCCACTGGAACTAAATTTGAATGATTCTGTCACCGAACTGAAGCCCGAGTGATGCGCCTAGATGGTGAAAACGTTATGAAGTGATTGCGTGTAGCTCAGGCTTTGTCTATCCACAGTGGCTGTCGTGATGTGGTTGTGGCGGTGGTGGTTTAGTCGTGGTTGTCGTGGTTGTGGCGGTTATGGTTGTGTGGTTGTCGTGGTTGTGAACCACAGACCTGGGCGTCGAATAGTTGTAGAAATAGGGGACTCTATTCCAGCTTGTTATCAATATCGATGAACATGTACACATCTCGAGAGAGTACAGAATACTTATCCTGCACCGCTTATTAACAATTGGGTATAGTTTGAGTATGCGTGTAAAAAGTCGAGCCAGCTTTGATGCGGTTCAGGGCAGTTTCTTTTCCTAATTTTATTTTTCCGGAGTCTTTGCTACAGCTCCGCCCACAATTCTGTAGGGTTTTTTTAACGCGGCGATTGAAGTACCGGGCCAGAAGCAAAATATTTCGTAGCAAAGTTACTATATCCTAGGTCGCCCCATTTGTATCACATTTGATCGTGATCCCTCTTCTCGGCAATTGGTCTCCGAAAGTAACCTTTGCTGGAGTCTTTTCACGCGTCTCACCTATTCTAGCTCCGTGCATTGAATCTCCAACGAATCCCTGACTGATGCATTCACCGTTATTTCCCGTGGCTGTGCCGTCAAACAAAATGATCGATGTAGCGGCCGTATATTTACTTGTTGCTCTGTACAAAGCAACCGTCGTAATTATTTTTATTTAAAAAAATATCGGAGGCGCAAATACAACATTAGTTCTCATTAATAAGGCATTTGTTTGCTTTGATAAATACATATTTTCTTTTCGGGGGGGGGGGGGGGTAAAATAAAGCTTCTTTTTTTTTCTCTAGTGTTTTTCTCGCAGCACCAGGTGAACGAGCAGTTTCGTTACCACCTGCACACACGCGCGCCATTATCTCTGCTCAAGGTTGTCAAGTTCCCTTAAACATCTTGGCGCAATTATTTCACGTGCCACGAAAACGTACATTGTATGGCGCAACCGAAATTTCTCAATTTTTTTCTAATTACATTGTTTGTGCAATAGGGATAGACTTGGACGAGTACATCAGGTCTCCATCGCAATTACCACTAATAACGTATAAGCCAAGCGCAGTTGGTTCAGTTTATTTCTTTAATATCTGCGGTGAGCTATGCGTAGATACACAAAGAAGCTCAATGTTAAGCAATTCTAACAAGTGTAATATTTACAATGGCATGTAACTTAAAGGTTACTGCAAAACACGACCACTGATTTCAGTGTCACTGCATAAATGTATCAGATTTTAGAGTTGGGTTAAGAAAGTAGGCTAACCTTCCCCGGCAAACCTTGAGCGAAGATCGAATCGGTAGCCCAAAGAATGAAGCAAATGTAGCAAAATAATTCCAGACGTGTACAAAGATAAATATCCCGATACGTATGAACTAGTATTCTTACCACCCCAGACTAGGGTCCCGGCTGAGAAAGTTTGATATTGGTTCAGATAAGCCTCTGCAAGAGTCTGATAATGACGATCAGGCTTCTTAAGGCCCTCCCAACAGGCATTAACCACTTATAAATATAGCTTATTGCAGCCTCAGGTGTTAAATTTCGAGAGTGGCGAAACGTATATACTGTGTTTATTGGTCACATTGTAATGTTTGTATTAGAAAGCAGCAGTAAGATAGAAATCGCGTGAAAGGAAAAATTCAGGATAGCCTTGAAAAGTGTTCACTTTACAGTAGACAACCTATAGGGATGTACACTCGCTACGAAAGCAAGTGACCCCCGGAAATAATACTCTCAGATCAGACCAGTCCCGCATAACCTAGCGGTCATATGTGCATCATTGAAAGCAGTCGTGTCTAATTTTTAAAAAAAATTGTAATATTTCTATGTGAATATTTTTTTTCAGGGCAGAAATGAAAGTCAATATTTTGTTGCAAAATTTATAAATCTGGTTATCGAAACATGAATGTGTACGTCGAAAAGTCAAGTCAGCAAAAATCGCTGGATGTAGCCTCCTGTTTAAGATGTTTATTATGCTGTAAAACAGTGTTTTCAACTATAGCGAGAATATATTATGAACGGATTGCTGTATTACAAAACTACAGTCGCCGCTTAAAAAAATTTAACGTTCGGGGCGAACAAGAAACGTGGCGAAAAGCAGTTCCACACAGAATAAAAAAAAAAAAAAAAAAAAAAAAATCACTGGTTCTTGAAATAATGGCACAAAACGGTATAAAGTCGTAAAATTCAATTTCTTTTGGGAAATATATCAAAGACGATTGATTCATGCACGGCAAATACTTGGCAGGCCATACTTGGAACAGAAAACAATCTTACCAGTAGCTACTGGCGTTTCAGCTCACTGTTATTTGACTCCTAGCGTTTACATTCACGTACGAAATGTTAACAAATATGGGCGACGAAAATTAATACCATAATATGTCCTCTCAAAATGGCGAATTTACGAAGTCTGCAATTTTTACAACGGCTGCGTATTCAAATGCACTATGTCAAAGCCATTAATCTCTTCACCGTTCACCTCCGAGCCGCGGAAATGACTGTTTAGTCACAGAAGCTACTGGCTTAACGAGAAGAAACACACCGATAGAACAACATCGCTACATCTATTCCTCACAGACACACTGATGTGTACCCCACCATTACTATTTCAGAAACCCTTGAAAACGAACTGCAAATTCTTAGCTACATCGTGACATATATGCCCTATATCATTTTAAAAAAAATATATACTTCCAACTTTTCTGAAGCCTATTTTTTCTGCTTCTTGAAAAAAAAACTTTAATCAGATCTAGAACATTTCACCAATGGGGCAACGCACCACAATCGTGCGCACTCTTGTTAAATACTATTTTGTACGAAAATAGTTCTTACCAAGCATTACCAACACGCCTATCTTCTCTATTTTTACACATATTAATTATAAACGAACCATTGTAATTGTAATATAAGTGAAAGTTCAACTTAACACAACTTAATTCTTTTTTGTTAACGTAAGTATAAAACGCCTGTGATACATGGTATATTTAGGAAGCATCCAAACACGTCGTACATGGGGTGATTTTTCGTAGGTTCAATTAAAAAAAGCGTGAAGAAACCGCGAGTATAGGCTATTCACGGTAAAATGAGCACTTTTGAAAGCCCTGCTTAAGATATACTTGCATGTACGTTGTTTATTCTTCCGCCTTGTGCAAGATTAACATTGTCATGGGCCTCATAACTTTATTCATACGCCACGCCGGTCACGTGAAACCGGGAAATTATAAGGAATGTAAATATTTTACGAATCTTCTAATTTTTACTTTTCGGTTCATAAAAAAAAAACAGAAAGCGAAATAATAATTCAATCGATCGTAAATGGCTACGTAACACTTTTTATTCGACGTTAGGATACGGAACTACTTCCCATGCATAGTTACCAACTTTACTGGGCGCATGTCACTCAGTGCGCCCGTTAAAATGATACGCAGGTAAGGGCAATTACTTTTTCCAAGGTTGACTTCAAAAGTGCTCGCTTTATCGTGAACAGCCTTCAGACTACACGCAGCCACGCCCAGGGGGACGCGTAGCACCCTTTGCGCTTGCGGGCTAGTCTTGCGTTAGTTAACGCACCCTCCTCCTCGACCAAATTCGTGTACCAGCATATTTTATCGCACAGCCCTACTTCACAGTACCCGTATGGTAACGAGAATGTGGGAGGTGTCGTACTTACGATAAGTGCTAGCAGCCGGTACCATGCAGCGCGTTCAGTTAAGCCGTCCCTACACGACACCCAGTTTTCTGCCACCTTCTTTCACACCCATGGGCACAACAGAAGGCATGACAATTTCTACATCGGAAGAGAAGATGGAATGCATCAGTTCACACCCACGCGTTACCTAAAGTGCTAACAGAAAATTGTAAATGGCAGGCAAAAACAACTCGCAAACGGCAGACGTTCCGCAGTTCGCAGGGCTACGAATGCAATCGAATATTATATGTAGGAGCTTTGTGGTACGTCCAAAAAGTACGAACACAATTTTTTTTTCCCTGAAGACTGTATTTATTTAAGTTTTTGAGTACAGGTACTAGGCTATTAATGTATGGAAAATAATGTTAGTAACGGCACTGCTTATATATATTTAAAAAAAAACAAGGTACTGTTTTCACATTTCTGTACAACGGACGTTTAGGCAACTAGTTAAAACATTATTAAATTATTTAAATATATATCTTTAACAAGTATCAAGTATAATAATAAATATTGTCCTTTCCGTATTTAAACAAGCTTATACGTTAGGAGACTAAAAGAAGGGGAAAATATCACAATTGTGTGGGGGTTAACATCACTCCTGCTTCATGCATTAAAATACGCATTTACACAATTAATTTTCAAGTAGTGTGTGTAGCACAGTGGGTTAGTGCACATAAATTTTGCGGAGCAAACCCGCGCACTAACTCGCTGAGCTACAGACACAACTTCCTATAGGCCGTTCACGGTAAAGTGAGCACTTTTGAAGCCCTAGTTACTTTTCTCTTTCAACCAATTTATATCCTTCCACCACTTGTTAATGTAAACCCTGCAATGTTCGTAATAAACACAGTGCATAAATTCACTATACTCAAAACCAAAAGTCCGAGGCCACAATTAAATGTATTATTGGCTATTATGTCCGACGAAACAGCTTTAAAAAGTGCTCACTTTACCGTGAACGGCCTACAGTGACCTATGTAAAAGGTTATATACACAATAAAATTGCATAGTTATCGCGTATTTTCAAAGTCGTGTTTATTGTTTTATTATGAACGTGGGAGATAATTGAAACGTTTCCCGTCACTTACGCATACATCAAGTTTCATTTTGTACATTAACGCGTTTTACAGAACCCGTATTCTTTTTCGTAAAAGAGTTTATACGCCTCGAGGTTGCTTCTCGGGCGTCCGCCATCTTGTCTGTCGCAGCTCCGTGGGTATAGCAGAAAATTAGAACATGTTCTATTATCGTTTCGGGCATACCCATGGGTACGAAAACTGTTATACCCGGAGCCAGACCCCTCTTGGCGGAGATGGATTCTAACCTACACGGGAGCAGAAACGCTAGCAGAGAATGGGTATGAAAGCTGCTACGGAAATAGACATCGTGTAGGGCCGGCTTTAGGGGCGAAAGAAAGCGTTTACCTCTACACTTACAAACACACGTAAATTTAAACTTGAACCTTCTGTTAAGTCATTGTCAACGAGACTGTTACTAATTTCAGAACGGCAATTTGTAATAATAGTAAAAGTGATAAATCGCATATGATAGATTTTTAAGTTCCAGGGCCTATATCTGTTTATGTACAGAGTATAACTAGAATCTATTTGGTTCACATCAAACAACCTCTGGGGGGGGAGGGGCTACTTATAAATGCACAAACGGAAACACTAATTAATGTACTGACAGCAATAATGTCTAGCTGGTAGGGTAACGTTTAGACTAACGGCAAATTGAATTTATTTTATTTTATACGGATTGAAAGAATTAGCCGAATTCAGTATTTTTATTATTGTTTTGTTATTTTTGCGCAGTGTATAATAACTTATATTTTTTTTCAATGTCACGTTCAAGGGAAATCCCAACTAGAAATTCTCCGCGCCTCAAGGTCACGTCTGCCCATAAAGCTGACTGCTGTCTATTCGCGGTTTCCTCAAATTTTCGAATCAAACTTTTGAAAACCACCCCATGTATGACGTGTTTAGTTATTTCCGAAATACGCCACGCGTCAGAACCGTTTTGTAACTTTGTTAATATTAGTAACCTTTTTTTTTTTTAATTTGAGTTTCGCCTACATTTTATTTACAAATTGTAACTTTTCATTTGTAATAAATACGAAGGAAAACAGCGAGAAAACACGTGTGTTGGTAGCGCATAGTAAGAAATAGTTTCTCATGCAAAATATTATTACAACAGACAACGCACGAATTAGGTGCGTTGTCATTTAGTGTAATTTTCTAGACTAAAGTTAAGCTTAGTTTGCACGAGGCGGAGGAATAACCTGCAAGTATAACTTTAGCAGGGCTTCAGAAAAGTGTGAAGTAGTCGTGAATGGATCATACACACGGGCGCCGATCCGATCCAATCAGCCAACCACAGGGGCCAATCTCGACAGACGACACGATCCAGCTGCCCGAGATGCCAGCACAATAGCGACTGTCATGGCTCATACGTTGTCCGAAATGTCCTTTTTCGGATTGAGAATACGTCCGAAATTACCAGTCAGTAAAGTACATAAATTATCAATCAATAAAACGAATTAATTTAAGACGGTCAACGTCTGCTAACAGTGCAACAAAAACCTATGGTGACGTCACACTCTCAAAACAAAGAATAAGTTTGCATTCGCGGTCGGGGAATCGTGCCGATAGCGCTAAACACGAGCCAATTGATAAGGAGAAAAGGTGGGGAGTCGGGGCGATTTGAAAAATTGGAAGGTCCGGACAACCCCACCTCCCGACCCGATCAATTTGATCGGCGGACACGATAGCGGGTCATCGGATCGGCTCGTGTGTAGCCGGCTTTAAGGGCGTTCCCTCTCAAGACTACGATGTGTGTTCGCGGAAAGCTGAATTCCTCGCAAATTATGTCTGTGAACATAGGATATTACTATACGCGATGTAAGCCAAAGGATTAAACTACACATGCCACTTTGTACTTTTCACGTTACCTTTGAGGAAACTGCGCAGAAAAAAAAACCCTAAATAAGCTAATTTTCACAATTTTTCTCTTTTAATATATTTAATACGGTAAAAGTAAGAAGTAGCGTATGTATATAATTGTTTTTTTTTTTTATTTTTTTTTTTACCTTTCCTGACAAAAAAAAAGTCTTATTCCCAGATCATTTATCTGATGAGATACACGTATACGTGGAAATGCTGATTTCACAAATTGTGTATTTCACTACGGAGTCCCCTTAAGCAAGCCACGTATTTATTTAAAGTGTCAACAGCAATTTTTAAAGTTGTTTTACTTGGGTTGGCAGACTTGATTTATTGATAACTAAGGCCGTTAGTCCACCGAGGAAGCTAAAACGAGGCGATCAGTCACTTACGACCACGCAGCAACCAATCGCGCGACTGGTCGTCGCAAGGCGATTAATACCATCCTTCCCAGAGTTTGCTCGTCCACCGAGGCGGCGACGACTATGCCCGAGAGGAAAGCGATCGCGCACGACCAAACTCGCTGATCGCCACGCCTTAGTCGCTGACGACCATTCACTCTGTGTGTGTGTGTGACTTTTTCGTGCGCTTAAAATGCCAACGATCACTGTCAAAAAGCGAACAAAACGTAAATACCAGTTTTGTGTTGGAAGTAGAGAAGCGCCCATGACTTTACAACTACAGGGTAGGAGATTATCCTAAACGAGTAGACGCTGCCTTGGAGGAAATAGCGGAAGCGACAGAAGATACAGGTAAGAAAAAAATGTCACAATCGTTAGTTCAGATAATCATGTTATAATTAAATGTCCCAACAAATAAGATTCAGTAAAAAACATTGCCTATTAAAAGACGTCAAACTTTGCGTAGTAAAAAAAAAAAAGTTCGCAATAGCTCAATTATTTTGTATATAAAGTTCGAAGCATTGTTGTGGAAAATGTGTAACATTAGCATTTGGTCCCAAAATCAATGTACTTCTGCTGTGTTTAAATTTATATGCGCTCATATGCGAAACAAATAATTAGGAACTGCTACTTAACGGATGAATTAAACGAAATATCACTGAACATAATACTTCCACTAGAAAGGTATAGAAGTGTTTGGTTTAAAAAAAAACCAGTATTGAAGATATTCCCTAAAGCTTGTCCCAGATAATCTTTGTGGGAAAGCCGCTGCCTCTTGAATAGCCTCTTCAAGTTACTCGGGAAGATGTTCCTCGTTAGCATGGTCACCGAAGTTGCACGTAGGTCTTCCCTCGTTCTGATGAAGTCCTGAAGAACACACACAGCACGTTTTATGTTGTTTGCCGTAGCCACATTTTTACTCGATATGGAAGTCGAGGAGCAATGTAAATTTACTGGCCATCGTTCCAAATGCACATCCGACACTTTTGCGTCCCCTGCTGAGTCGGTGGTTAAACACCCTTTTTTCTATTGTTCATTCCTGGGCTTCCTCGGTGGACGAACCGCCTAAATGAGCGACGAAGCCAGTATATATTGTTATATTAGTGGTAAAGATATATGTTTAGAGTACTCTACATTAGAGTTATCTTAGGAGCAGCCATAAAGAGAACCCAGCATTAGAAGAAGCTAACGTAACACCGATGTCGACCCCATAAAAAGCAATAATATACACCGTACACTAGCCGTCACTTACAACTTTTCTGTACTACCCCGGCTCAAGTTGTACTTTCTGGCTATTTCTTCCTCTCACGCAAAGAAAGATTAACCGAGTCTAGGAAACTACACCAAAGTGACAACGCACTGCATTCGCGTGCACACTCCGTCTAATAACAACATCGAGGTCTTTAGAGCTGATGAGGGTGAAGCGAGGTAAGTACGGATCAGCGCCGGAATGCACGGGCGGTGGTAAACGGCACACCCCCGAGAAAACCCGGCGACCAGCAGGGCAAATCCGGGGGCGACACCGCTAGGAATTCGATTACTTACAGAAACGCGAGATGTTTGAAGAGTGCGACTCTGGCCTGGCCTATGAAAAGCTGTAATTTAACTACGTGAATTAAAATTTCCACGTGATTTTTTTTTTTTTTGCTTGATTGGATCCGATGTTAGGACCAGGAAGCTGATGTAGCTTCCCTTGGTCACATATTATAGTGTTAAAAAACGTAGCGGGTACTATACGCCCATGTGCATAACTAGCGAACAACCTCAAGAGCAGAAGGCGGTTCTACAATCTGCTACATTTTTTTTTTCCTGGGGTCCATTAACCGACTGACGGAGAACTGCGGCTACACTCGAGAAAATAAGACTCCAGCTACGATCACAGACCATTACCGTTGGCAGAGATAATCCCCACATTATTTTAGCTAGAACTTATGATGGAAAAACTACTCGCATAATTTTTTAACACAATTTTGCTCTGAGATTATTGAGATTAATTATATTCTGACTGAGTCACATAATAAAAGGTTACGAAATTCTTTTGAATTTTAAGCATTTTTCTAGATTCCCCACCTTGAGTATACTTTCCACATACGACACTAGTACTGCACGCAAATACTAAACGAGTAATATTTGCACAATTATTTTATTTATCTTTTTTTTTTTGTTTAGTAAAGTTCGAATCTTTTGTTTTTGCCACTGCAATGTAGGATTTGTGGTTTTCTGTGAGTTTTCTTTACTGCCTGTCTATCGTGTCAAATTTTACTTTTAGTACTAGAGGTGAGTTCGAAAATTGGGAAACCAATTAGTTTGTTTAGTGTATGACGTTCGAATGTCCGTTATAAGCTAATCATGGTAAAGTGAGCACTTTTGAAAGTCCTCTCATTTGGAATACCAGTCAATAAATATATTTTGTTTGAGCTATATACGTTAACTTCCAAATGCGATGGAATACACACACTGTGTTTATTTCTTTCTTGGCAATATTTATCTAAAAGGACGGCTAAAGGATAAAAATATGGCTTATATAGGCTGTTCACGGTAAAACAAGCACTTTTTAAGACCCTTATATATTTTTCCTTTCATCCAATTTCCATCTTCCTGCTGCTTTTTATTATAAACATTGCAATGCGACCAATAAACACAATGTATACATTTCACCACCACCAAAATTTTATGCCTGAGTCAGCAATACGATATATTTATTAGAGGTTGATGCCTTTTGGGAGGGACCTTAAAAAGTGCTCACTTTATCGTGAATAGCCTATAGTAAAAAGTAACTAGGACCTCGAAAGTGCTCACTTTATCGTACACAGCCTATACCACTATGTATTTAAACAATCAGCTATGTACTTATAACTCTGGCAAGTGCAACGTTTAGTATAGGCCTATTCCTTTTGTTAGCCAACAACGCAATCATAATAATAAATACACTTCACCACAGCATGTCCTTATAAATTTCCGACTGTCCCGTGAATAAGACATGAATATTAGCTGCTAGGTTCACGGCAATGGGCTGAAAACAATAAATTAAGCAGTGCTTTTAAAGAACAAAGTTCGATTAACCAGGAACGCGCTATATCATTCGCCTGGAATGATAATCGAAACCCACTGGGGAACACTAATCCCAGTGTAGTCAGCCGAGTTCGAACCAACTACCTCCTGAATACGAGTCGAACAAGCTCGCGTGTTCGCTGGCAACGTTTAAGGCCCGGCTACAATTGCTACAGTGTTAAAAAATGTCCATATATTTATGGAATTTTTTTACGGAAATATGCAGTGTAAATACGGGGAGGCAATCCGTAATGACGAAAAACGGAGTGAAGTCCGTAAATACCAAATACGGACAGTATCCGTATTCCCTTTGGCTTCGAGTTACGGGGACGAACAACGCCGATTCTACATGAAGCTCTCTTCGCCACTGTAACAAGAAAATAATCGTTTCTGCGGCAGTTAAGATTATCCACGCGACTATGGCCTATTCATTCAAACATTAAAAAATAGCATCAGGCGTCTGTAACATTTGGCAACACTAAAAATACACTAAATTTTTATAGAAATTGAATATCTGCTTTAGTCTTTTGAATACAAATACAAAAGTTATACCCACGGGTAGGATGGCCGACTTGTAGTCGGAGGGTCGCGGGTTCGCGCCCCGGTGCCTCGGACGTGGCAGATGTTCAGCTCGATTGTCGCACTGGGAATTCGTCAAGTCGGTCTCACTAGAGCTTTGTCAACGTCAAAAATGTCATAGCAACGTCAAATTAAGGTTAAAAAAAATGGTTAAGAGTCCAGGACTGGTAATTTTTGACTCGGGTTCAGACATCGCTTAAGTACAAACTATTTTAATTTTTTAATATCATTTTTATACACGGTAGAACACCCACACAACGAAAATCACAGATATTTGCAATATCTTTTTTTTATATTATTTTTAACGGAAAGTACAGAAAACTAAATTTGAAATTAACCGAGAGGTTCCGTAAAATTTACGGAAAGTCCGTTTCTGAAAATCAGCGCGTCCGTAATTTTATGGAGAGTTTAGGGGCACTTCTGGATAAATGTTTACCAACACTTTTCCGTACAATGAAGGAATTTTTTTTGACAGTGGATAAGCACATCACTAACACGAGTTAAAACAGCTTGTTTTCAGTTAGAGTGGCTACAATCACGCATAGCGATAAGCACTTACTTAAGAACAGTTATAGCAACAAGGAAAGTTCTACTTGGTTTAACTTTCCTTATTACTATCGCTGTGCGTCAATATTCAGCCAATCAGAAGCCCCGACACTTGTACTACTTTATCAAATGGAAAACTTATTTACGAATCAAGAAAGCGTGCATTTTGACTTCATTCTTCGGGGAGATATTTTCTTTCGTTTATTTCTGGTTAACCGCAACCACGGAAGTTTTTGTAACGGTTTTAGGTAACGTTAATGGTAAAAATTTAAAAATGAAAATAATATCTAATTTTAAAAACGTCACAGATCACTTGAAACGATTTATTATTGACAAAAAAAAACGCCACCGACTATACAGAACTTAATTTCTTCTGTACAAATGTGGCAACATAAATAAAATAATATCATCATCGTTATATCAGTTGTAGCCAGCCCGCTGTGCTTGTGTTTTGTACGTGCTTATCGCTATAACTGTGAATGTGTAGCCCGGCCTTAAGGCTGCACTTTAATTCTCTGAGAACACATCGTGGGAAGATGTGTGCGAATGAAATGAACAGGGAATACACAGACAGACAGAGAGAGAGGAGAGAGAGAGAGAGAGAGAGAGAGAGAGAGAGAGAGAGAGAGAGAGAGAGAGAGAGAGAGAGAGAGAGAGAGAGAGAGAGAGAGAGAGAGAGAGAAGAGAGAGAGAGAGGAGAGAAGAGAGAGAGAGAGAAGCAACAACACGCACATTGACGTGCAGTCACGGGAGGAGAAGCACGATACATTACCGAGGCTGGGAACACGCGAGAGAACCTCCGGAGAAAAAAAACAACGCTAATTATTAGACCGGCCTTTTAATAACCCGCCATAAAAACTCCGCCGTCTATTTTCCCACTTCTAACTGCGTCGCGATGTGATCTTCTCCGGCAGTTACTGCTTGTGGGAAGCACAGCTGCTGCACGCACTTAACGTAACAAAAGTAAAAAAAAAAAAAAAAAAAACTCCCTTTGATAACGAAACCTGAAATGCTTTTGTCTTGCAAATGTAACACGCGCCTACTCACGATCGCATACAGTGCTAGTCGAATCTCCGACTTGTGAGAGAGTTCCCACACTTGGAAGACTCCACGATACTATCCCATATCATATTGTTATCGACAACAATCATGACGTAGCCATCGATTAACTTTTACTTTAAAACATTGACTATAGGTTATTCACGGTAAAATGAGCACTTTTAAAAGTCCTGATTAAGATCTACTTGTATGCATGTTGTGTACTCTTCCGCCTTATGGAAGATTAACATTCTCGCGGGCCTCATCACTTTATTCATTCGTTGTTCAATGGAAACTGTGAAATTATAGAAAAGTAAATATTTTTAAAAATATCCTGATTTTAACACTTTGGTGCATAAGAAAATAGAAAGCGAAAGAAATAATTTAAGTTATCAGAAATGGTTACCTAACACTTTTTATTCGACGTTAAGATACGGAACTACTTCCCAGTCATCGTTACCAACTTTACTGGGCGCAGGTCACCATGGCGCACTTTAAAATATACGCAGACAGGGACAGTGACTTTTTCCTAACGTTGATTCCACAAGTGCTCACTTTATCGCGAACAGTCTATATCAGGCTAATGAACGCATTCAGCGCTAACGGCTGAAATCATTACACCCGCCCCCTCAAGGAACCCCAGCAAACATTGGTAAATGCGTATTCCAGCAGACGAAATACGCGATATTGAGCGCCACCCCCTCCCTGCCCCTCTTTCAATTATATTGACACAGCTGCCCCATTACGCTTCTCACCCCTGCGGCTTACATTATACGGGGGTCGCGTTTCAACATGGCCGCTAATGGAAACGAGAGCAACGCAAAGGAAGATAAGCTTACAGTCCACTGCACCACCATGAAATCCACACAGTTATTTGGGGGGGGGGGGGGGGGAGGAATTACACGTGGCAGTACTTCGGTTTACGTATTTTCATCTAGCCTGTTTGTACACTTCTGAAGGAAAAAAAAATTCGCTTTTAAGGAAAAGTGCTGATAAGAATTTCCAGAACTGTGTAAAGTTACGGACACGCTGGGTTTTAAATAACGGACTATCCATAAATATTCTAGTCGCTCTATGCTTCCGGTTAATATTCGGATCACGTGACTTGTTACCTACGCCTTCATGACATGGTGGGCTATAAAAGATATTTCCTGAAATTTAGGATGTACAACCCTTTCAATTATTAGTAATGTTCGAGTGTTTTTTTAATTGTTGCTAATTATTACAGGTGCATGAGGCTTATATATATATATATATATATATATATATATATATATATATATATATATATATATATATATATATGCAGGAATAAGTTTACGTGACACGTATATCTTAAGTGCTGCAGAAGCGAAGACTTTTTTTTTTTTTGTTACAATGGCGACGAAAGGTTTGTGTAGACTAGGCTCACTTTTTGAACCAAACCTTTGGAAATTCACCCCACGTGTTAGATTGTTTCTTAAATATGCCATGTATCACAAGCGACTTGTGTTAACATAAAAGTGACTTATTTTTGGTGAAATTGAGCTTTCCCTTATATTTTACTTATAAGTTATAATATTTCATTTCTTATTAATGTGAATAAGAACAGGGAGTAAATATGTATGTTGGTAATGCCTAGTACGAATAAGTTCTCATACGAAATATAATTAAACTGAGAGCGCACGAATACTGTTGCGTTGTACCCTTAGTTAGGCTTTGCAGCATGAGGCGGAGGAATATCCTGAAAGTAGAACTTCAGCAGGGCTTCATAAACGTGTGAAGTATTGTCCATTTCATATAAGTGGGGTAAAATATTACAGAAAATGTGACCAATCTACAAAATACGCAAACAGTAAATGCCCTCGTTTATAAAGTATTAAAAACGAGCTGATGAAGTACTGCGGGATTCATGATGTTACGTTGGCGATTTTGAATATGACTTTGGAAGAAAATAGTACTCATAACTAAAAGCTTCAATTTGAAATTTTAATTATACTTACAACATTTATCGTTTAAATTATGTTTTTAAAGCAATATTATTATTTTTTGGGCTTTTATTGAATGGACTTTCATGCTTAGCAATTATAACAGAGCATGTCAACACATACGAAAAGTGAACGTTTCCAGCCAATTGCTAGCAATTTTTGTGTTTCCAGTTTCCAGCCCGGTGAAAGCAGATGTATTTTTTTCTCATCGTGTTTATACGAATATCTCAGTGTTGTCGGAATATTTACTCGGTAGTTAATTATTTTTTTATTTGCTTTCTTTAAGCATAGTCGGTTGTAGGTACCGTTATAGTACATTTTCTTTAATGACATGTAGTATTAATCGACATTTAACTGCTTCGTAAAACGGCTTGTTCCGCAATTTTATTTACCCTGCCGTTCGCAATAAAGCGGCGCTAATATAATTCACGTATCGATTTGTTGGTTTCAGGAAACGTGCTCAGTGCTGATTTTACTGGATGATTATTATATTATAAATTATTTAATGTTAGTGACGAACAAACGTTATTATAGGAAGTAAACTTGCAAGGATTACCATAATAAAACACGTGTTCAAGAGGTTGCGAACTGTGCAAACATTAAGTTCACTTGTTTTGTAAACAATGTATTTGTAAATCGTTACTATAGTTATTGAAATGCACGTGGTCTGAAAAAGCCGCACTTTCAACACTTTTGTTGTGTGTGAATAATGTTTGTTTGCCTACATCGTAAATTCAACATGTGTAAGGTTAACACTTCGGTCAATGTGTGTGTGTGTGTGTGTGTGTGCGCGCGCGCATGTGTTTCTGCATCTGTACGAATACCAACAACGACGTATGTATCACGTTTTTTTTTTTTTTTTCGTTGAAGTTAAAATTACCGAAGTTATAATGATCTGAATTGTATTTCCATACGAGCAAAATTTTCCACAGCTCCATCAAAACAATAGCTATGCAACTCGAAATGCCACACTCGTAAGAACATTAAGAACATCAAAACAATGCCGTCTCATGAAAGACGTTAAACTAAAGCCCCTCGCCCCCTCACTGTTTCCAATTTCCCTCGAAATAAAATAAACATTACCCAACAAAGTTAAGTTGGCAATTACACAAATAAAACATGTTGGAATGCCAACCCGGCTAAAATATCCTATAATAATTGCTGGACGCAAGTTAGCTAACGCCAGTCTTTCAGTGCCTACCATGACGGGAAACACGAGGAAAGAGGAAAATTTAAGTGTGCGTTGAACTCAAAACATTTGTTTACAGACGTATTTTTTCTTCAGTGACAAACAGCTGTGGTGGAAGAACGCATTATCGCCGTGCTACTTATCTAGAAGTATCTACATTTGAAATGGACAATAACCACTGACTGTACCTTACCTTCGTGTTGGCGAGCTGCGATACAGCGTGTCCCGCGGGCTCTTCGTCTTCGGGCAGGGGTGCAGCAGGATGCAGCAGTGCTGATGTTGGCGGGGGAGTAATAATAGCGGAGAGGAGAGAGTAGGCTGGCGGGAAGTTGGCGAGACCCAAGGCCGCAGCTGATAAGGACCACGGAGATAGCAGAGGACGACTTCGCTCCCTCGCCTCGCCTCGCCTAGCTTCCGTAGCTGCCAACGCGGCGGCAGACCTGCCGCGCCCCAACTAAAGGCTATTCACGATCAAGTGAGCACTTTTGGAATCAACCTTTGAAAAATGTCACTGCCCCTATCTACATATATTTTAACGGGCGCCGTGAGTGACGTGCACCCAGTAAGGTTGGTAACGATGGATTGGGAGTATTTCCGTATCTTAACGTCGTATAAAAAGTGTTAGGTAACCATTTCTGTTAATTAAATTAGCTCTTTCGCTTTCGGTTTTTTTATAATTTGTCGAAGTGTAAAAATTACCATTATTTGTTAAATATTTACTTTTTTAATAACCTCAAACTTTCACTTGACCAACGCATGAATAAAGTGATGATGCCTATAACAATCTTAACCTCACATAAAGCGGAAGAATACACAACGTGCGTACAAATAGATCTCAAGCGGATATTATACGATACCTGCTGCCGTACTTGGTTATTGTACAAGCTTCTACAAGCCCTGGTGCGCACGAGCCGGTATACCAGCTGCTATACGAGCCGCCATGAGAAGATTCATATTACACGAGAGCAGTTCGCGTACTAGAATCTGGCACCCTCGGTGGGTGAGCAGTGTGTGGTTTGTAGTATAGGCGAACCTCATTCGTAGAACTGCTACCAGTTAGTAACTTGCGTAGGCCTATGAAAATACTAGCTAGCACAACTTAATATTGCTATATTACTGTTCGCCTTTTACATAAATTATTTGCTTACTAGTATAGGTTAATTCATTTACTTGAAAATTACGCGCAGTCACTACAGCAAGAGCGTGTTATTTTTAATTTTGACGAAAATTACTAACTGGTTGCAAAATATCGTTTCTTTCTTTACGTACCGGGATATTATCAGCATGTGGCATATAATGATAAAAAAAATTGGGTCATGCGGAGTTTCGAACTTACGGCCAAAAATGACGCACTTATTGCGGACGCTGCAACATTACACCACTGTATCACCAGTTCACACAACAGATAGGAGTTTATATACTGTACTTATAATTAAGAGTTTGAATTAATTTTTCATACAGTAGGTATTGATTTTAAGTATTCAGAACGGTTTTAAACAGTAATTAAAAGTTGTCATAGGCAATATTATTCGTCATCGTATTTTAAATCTATTTGAAAGAGTTTCAACCTCACGGATGTAAATTCAAGATGGAGGCGTCCTTTTTCATATTCTTCATCATCTTGTTTCAAGTAGTAGCCACGGGAAGTGCCCTGCGCTCTGAAACTGCAATGTGATTGACCAGGTTTCGAGAGCCGATATGGAACCTGCCACGGAAAATAGGACAAGTCCAATTACCAAACCTGTGATGAAATCTGGCAGCGCCAGGCGAAATATGCCATGACGGGTGCCGCACAGGCCGGTATAACGGCAGCTATGGCAGAAGTGCACAAGCTTTAACGAAATCTGGTACCGTGTAATATGGCCTTTACCAACGAGCATACAAGTACCAGAGACGTCACTCAAGGCAAAGCAGCGGAACGCTTTTTTTTTTTGCCCAGTGCAAATGCACCAATGTCAAAACAAAAAAAAAAAAAAATTGTGTTCGCAGGCTGGCACTACTACACATGAACAGTTTTCTGTATAACATTTCAATTGTTTAATTTTATCTATTTTAGTAAAAATGTGTTAAATATTCACATTTAAATTATGTAGAATTACATCCAAAAATAAAAATAAACGGCCAGTGTGAGCTGTCAAGTGTCGGTACACAATGCAAAATCGTTGCTAAAACACTCAAATAGCTCACATCATCGACAATGCACGGCCATACGACATGTAATGCTCACATCACCGCCAACATCGTAAAAAGAAATGTGGATTTATATAATCATTGTACTCCAGTCTCTACAACTGAAGCAATATAAACTACATTTTTATTTTCAATTCCGTTGAAAATTATTAGTAAAAAGATAAGCAGTTTATTTATTATTTACATTATATCAATAAATTCAAACCATTTTCCGCTTTTATATTACCGATATTGCACTGGGCAACTAAACAAAATCGAATCGGAAATAAATTAAGCGTTCTGTTTACTGCTATCCAGTGTCTAGGGATTGCTTCTTGCTTCATACTGACATCATTATGTCTCGTCCACGTTGGTGCACTTGCCTGCCACCTCGTCACACATTCGGTTACCGGAAGGGTTACTCGTGGCAGGCGTGGCTGTTGGCCGGTGGGTTTTCTCGAGATACTCCTGTCTCCCTCCCCCTTAAGCGTTCCGTTTTTCCCCATTCCAGGTCTCATCCCATGTCATATCTCAGCGGCAACGGAAAACTTCAGATCCCGCCTCATTACCCCGGCACTAGCGAACTCCAGTCCCTTTTATGCAATAATGGCGTCTAAACTGTCTTCGCCATCATCGTCGTTATCGACTGTCTTAGTCTTATCAGTGTGACGGTGCTTGCCAACACATACAGGACGAGGTCCTTATCTCAACTGCTTCCTGAATGTAGGTGCTTTTGAGTTGGAAAACAACTGAGAGCCCCCCCCCCCCCCCAATGATATCAACAAAGGGATTTGGGTTGGTTCCAGTGAAAATGTTTGAAAATTATTCGTTGCCTTGGTTTTTATATCAAAATATAACCATTTCCATAGTTTTACCCCAAAATTTTACAATCAAAAAACGCTATATAAGAATATAGTTTTCCTACTGATTACATTTAGTATAATAAAGGGATAAAAAAAAATAATTCTGTTTAAAACTTCCCTAAAATCTACATTTTTACAAGATTACATCTCTTTCCCGCTATATACAGGTTACATATAATTATTTTGCTTTAAACCATACATGACAGCAACCCCCCCCCCCCCCCCTTTAAAATGTTGACGGACGGAACATCAGTTCCTGCCCAAGTGAAAACCCTGTGCTGTCTCCTCGAATCTGGGCGAGACACCTGTATTTATATTTGTATTTGAAATCTTCTAGAACATTACAGAATGATCATCGCTCCGTCGATATCTGAAGTCCTTGAAGGGGCACCCTGGTGGTGCGTGACTGGCTGGCGTCACGTGGTCAAGATGACGTACGAGGGAGGGGAAGGCTGTCATAAGTTTCGTGGGCGGCAACCGCTCCGCGGCGCCTATACTTGCAGACCAGCAGGCCCGCCCAGCGGACGTGAGGCGTGGAGCTCGTCAAACACGCACCCCGTGTAGCAGCGAAGGTAAGCCGTCCCAAACGGCCAACATTTTCTCAACTTCATATGGTTCAGTCTGTTTGACTTTCGTTCGATGTGCAGGGTTAGCCGTCACATCAGCTCAATACTCACATCTGTTATGGATGGTTCAGAGAAGTCAACTCAGGTAAAGTGTAAACTTGAGATTGTGGAGAAATTGTGAATGCGTCAGGCATTAACATCTGTACAAGTGTTCCTTATATAATTTTGTGTCGCAGAACACGTTTACTTTATTTTAAGAACAATGTAAACCGCACAGGATACCTTAAAACAAATGACAAAATACAAAGCCTTTAACAAAAACCTACATAAGTGTTGTTTACATATAATTAGGTAATACAAAACCTTATCCAAAAAAGCGTGGCCGGCTGGTTTGGATAATGGTCGACTACAATGCGAAGTTATGTGTGTTTAAATCCTGATAAAGCAATTAAAAAAAAAAAATCATATTTCGGAATGCAAAAATGTAGGCCTACGCTTACGACGTAAAAACTGTCTACGCCTGTAACTCTGGCTATTGTTAGCAAATGTGAAAATAGATACGTGCATAAGGTAGTTTCAAACGCCCCCCCCCCAACCCCTCCCCTACCCAAGAAACAACCCATTAATTACATACATTTAGGTTAAACTCGCATACAAGGACTTATTATCCTATATAATAAGTAGACGATCTCTGTCTGTCTGTCTGTCTGTCCATCTTTAATACTTCTAAGTCCCTTGAAACTCAACAGAAGTTCTTCAAATTTTGCACAGCGAATCCTCAGGGTAAAATACAGGTCAAGTTCGAATTTCAGCAAGATCAGATTACGCAATTATTACCGTTTACCCTAAAAACTCAATTTCAATTACTTTTTCCCTATGAAAAGTTTTGTATTAATGCATAGGGAATATTGCGTAGAGATATGAAGGTAATGGAATACCATTTTTGTTTACTTTAAAATGTCTTGCTTCAATGTTGAGTTAATGATGTGGAGCAACAGTGGCTCAGTAGATAGAGCGATTCCAAGTTGAGCCTTAGTAGCTCAGTTGATAGAACTATGTTAAGTGGGACCGTAGTGGCTTAGTGGATAGAACTATGTTAAATGGGACCGCAGTCGCTTCAATGTTGAGTTAATTGAACATCATCATTTCATTATTACCTACATTTTTACCTATGCAATATTTTTTTCAGCCTTTGTATGGTAACCAAATTTAACATGGTAACTGTTCTAGCCCCGTAACAATACAAAAGAAAAAGGGTCACGGACTGGGTCCCCTAGTATCTAATAGCGGCCAGTTTGCAACAATCGTTTGTGTTTTAAGAGAACAAGAATAAGCGAAAATTAAATTAAAATGTATCAACAAAATATGCTACTAACAACCTCCCACCCCCCCCCCCCACCCCCCGGGCTCCTTTTACAACGCCGCGGCGCATTGGATGCGCAGGCGCGATGAGTCCCGCCGCGGTGGGGGAAGTGAGTCATCACTACCTGCCCGCCGTTACACCGCCTGACGGGCGGGATGATTGATAGCTATATGGACTGGCGTCACCACAACCCTCCAATCACCCTTCTGTATGGTCGGCGGTGGGCTATTGAATGGGCCTTTGGATGACACTATAAATTCCCCCGCATCCTGAGAATTGGCAGATTTTTAAGTAGCCATCTGGCTAAGGTGTGGTAATCGGGCCAAGTCTGGTGCACAGCGAGGAGCGGAGAGGATGGACGACGGCAGAGTGTACGAGACGACGGGATAAGTACGCGCGCGCGTGTGTGTGTGTGTGTGTGTGCGTGTGTGTGTGTGTGTTGTGTGTGGACGGACGGACGAGTGGCGTGGTATCCGAAGAACAAAGGGTTACTGTGTATGAAGGCGCTCGGTTTGCCTGAAGAGCAGCGATCGTACTACCTGGCAGTTGTACTGGGTATGATCAGGAGGGGGGGGGGGGGGCGAGGAGCCTGCACTCAGCATACTGCAGTCCCTACCCGAAAGACGTCGACTGGAATCCTCCACACTGATGTTGGCCTTAATGCTGCGATTCGGCTACCTGCTACCAGCTCGCCATACTCAATGGCGAAGCCACACCCAGCGACCAGGGGAACGACTGCAGGAGCTGTGGCAAGACACCGCGCGGCTTTCCCACCTGTCTCTGGAAGGGTGCCCCGGAGAGGCATGTGACGTCATCGCCAGACTTTCTCGTGGTTGCTATTGCTGATGCGGATGTGCGCCGAACGGTACACCTGGCATCGCCACACAGGTTGCCGGATGCCCTGGCCCGAGCATTGGAGGCGGGATCGGCGAAGTATGAGCCGACGCCCCGGAAAGCAGTACAGGCAGCTAAAGGCTGTTCACGACAAAGAGAGCACTTTAGAAATAAACCTTAGAAAAAAGTGGAATAAAAAGTGTTAGGTAACCATTTATGACAACTTAAATTATTTCTCTCTTTGTTTTTTTTTAAATGCATTTAAGTGTAAAAATAGGTAGATTTGTACAATATTTACTTTTCTAATAAGTTCACAATTTAAGTTGACCGAAGCATAAATAAAGTGATGAGGTCCATGACAATGTTAACTTTACACAAAGCGGAAGAACATACAACGTGTATAAAAGTAGATCTTAAGCTGGGCTTTCAGAAGTGCTCGTTTTACCGTGAACAGCCTATTCCCCGTGACACGACGATGATGGAGATAGCACCCAGGACGTCTTGAACAAGTTGGACGCCATCACGAAAGACATCGCTGCCAGAGTCTGTGCTAGGGAGTCCCGGTTCTGTCCGTATAAACGTTGGGAGTGTTAATGCGAACGGGAAACTTGAGAGTCAAGTGCTCGCGAAGGTACCGCAGGACTAGAAGTCCAGGCGTGAGTACGGCCGAGAGCTTGTTGAGCAAGCTGGAAACAGCGATGGAGGAGCGTCTGAAACCTGTAGAGGTAGCGACACCTGTCCCTCGTCGACGGACGCGCCTAGAATATTGGAACAGTAGAAATGAGGAGCACTTACGAGCCCGGTGCTCAGGGATGCCACCCGAGACTATAGGCTGTTCACGGTAAAATGAGCACTTCTGAAAGCCCTGCTTAAGATCTACTTGTACCCACGTTCTGTGTTCTTCCGCCTTATGTAAAATTAACATTGTCATGGGCCCCATCACTTTATTCATGCGTCGGTCAGGCGAAACTGTGGAATTATTATAAAAGTGAATATTTTACAAATATGTTCATTTTTTAAATTTTATGAATTTAAAAAAAGCAGAAAGCGAAAAAATAATTAAATTTACCACTATGGTTACCTAACACTTTTTATTTGACGGTAAGACTACTTTCCATCCATCGTTACAAACTTTCCTGCTCGCATGTTGAAGTATAGGCATGTAGGAGCAGTGTCATTTTTTCTAAGGTTGATTTCAATAGCGCTCACTTTATCGTGAACAGCCTTTAGTCATCGAGGAACGAGCCAAAGGACAGCTTCAACAACAACTACACCTGGCAGCCACAGCAATGCCTATCCGGCGCACAGCCCCGTCAAAACTACTGGCAACACAATATCATACGAAACGAATGTAAAATTCTCTATATTGTGGCGAGAAGAACAAGGATACTGAAGTCTGAGCTACTAAGAAGACGTTCACAGACGAAGTTACATACACAAACACACACACACACACACACACACACGTCTTCAGCAGGAGGAAGACAGCCAAGGGGTAGGAGACGAACGTACCCCAGTGTCTACTCAGGTCAAGAGGATCTAGAGCTGTAAATAAAAATTAGAAATCTGAATTCTAGTTCCTTTAAGACCTTAATCCCCAACGAAACTGGCACCGCACAGGCGCGTGTAGCAATATGTTAACATCTCAGTAGAACGGAAGCTGAATTAAGCCGCACATACCCCTATTATACTACCCCGTTAAATAATCGGCCTACGTATTTCAACCGGCACAGAAGAGGAGGCCGAGGAAACAGCTGCTCCGAAGAAGGGTACCGGAGTGATATATTTCACCTTTCACCATTCCACTCCCCCCCCCCTCCCCCCCGTAACATGCTCATAATAATAATCTCTCGGGGAATGGAAGGGTTTCATCCCTTACAGGCTGTCTTCGACTCGTGCACTTTAAGTGACCTTCCCATTCGCTGTTCCCTTATCGACCTTCCCGGGACGGCACCCGTTCTTCGTCGGTTCGCCGCAGCCATTAAATCATCCTTCACCGCGTCTTTGAGGTGGCCGCCTGGTCGAGGGAATCTTGCACGTCTGAGGACTAAAAGCGTGGAAGCGCTAGGGGCGACCGAGACATGCGCATCGCCTCTCTCGCCGCCTCTACGCGCAAGGCAACTGAACTGGTGTGCAGTTCTGCCGTCGATAATGCGTCTCTGCGAGACTTTCAGCGGGGCTCATGCAATTTTATGACGTAGTAGTAAATATCACGGTTTGATGCACGTCTCTATTCCTTTTTAAATGTTTTCTACCGGAATGTTCATGCCTAAAAATGACCGTAAAAACAACCGTTCGAGACGGTATCGGACCAGCAATGCTGTGGTGGAATGGTAGAATCGAGCAAATAAATACATTCTTGTGGTTAAAGGCTTCGATAGAAAGTAGTTGATAACTTCATAGGCGGGTGGATCGAATGAGAATGAAGTACTTTGTAAAAAAAAAAAAAAAAAACAAAAGGGGGGGAAGGGAGAATTTTTAAGCCCACACAAAGTTGTAAGTAAAACAACTTTAGCCAAATTCTGTACATAAATTACTGGTGACCAGCGCAAATACCCCAGAACTTTGGCATACGCACAGAAATTTGAATAAGTGATAAATATCCTAACACGGGTTAATGTAGTTACGAACTAACTTGTAAAAATATAAAAAATAATTAGAAATATAGTTAAAAGTTAAACTAAAGGGAATAAACAAGTCCGCTTTTGTTCTTTATACACGGCAATGGGTTGCTTTACACAATGTTGCCGGTCGTAAGCCTCTTACACATGTCTAAAAGTCGTTGCAGATAAATAACAGCACGGCCGAATTCTACATTGCAATCACACACTCTCTACACAAAAAGAACCTTGGAATGCGACAGCAAACTCCACTGTAGTATTATGGCCAACACACACCGAGCCCCAGTCCCAAGCTACCATATATGTAAGAGAGTATTTCGGAACACAAACCAACCGCGAAAAGAAACAGATGGGAATGGTCAAGCGGTAAAGACGTGCAAAATTCATGCACATTGTGTATTCTTCTGCCTTATATAAAAATCAACATTGCCATGGGCCTCGTCACGTTATCCATGCGTCGGTCAAGAACAACTGTGAGATTATTACGAAAGAAAATGTTTCGCAAATCTACTCATTCTCACACTTCGATGCATTAAAAAGAAAAGTGAAAGAAATGATTTCAGTTATCGCAAATGGTTACCGGCACTTTTTATTCGACGTTAAGATATGGAACTACTTTCCATTCATCGTTACCAACTTCATTGGGCGCACGTTAAAATATATGCAGGTAGGAATAGTGACTTGATTTCAAAAGCGTTCACTTTATCGTGAACAGCCTTTAAGAGGATAGACTCCACTGTCTTATACATGGTTGAGCTCAGTCCGTGGTTTCATTGACCGCAGCACTTCAATCAACGTCAGCTGCCTGCTCGATCTTCTTTGCAGAGATCGGAGGACAATCCACCACTGAACTAATATTACTGGCTCAAGAGTTCTCCGAGGCATGCCAGACATTATTTCCTAATAATGACTGAAGTCGGTCAGACGCACAGCAACTTGCAGTTCAGCCTGTCGCTAATTTTGCAAGTCTCTAGTCAAGGGAAATGCTAGACGATAATTCCTTAGTACCGACTGAGATTACCTGTAGTTTTATTGTGAAATACCTCGTTTTAACTCGTGGGCGCTTTCATTTTTGCCATAGCCACTTGTTTCCTTCTTTGTGTCGGCGATAAAACTTGAGAGTGAACTATGCGGTATCCCTGGAATATTTGCAGACATTTCGGCCAGCAGATTTAACAATATAAAAAAAGGCAAACTCACGTCAGAATATATTTCGTCCAACTACGTTAAAAGAACGCTAGGAAAAAGGTAGAAGAGCTAAATAATTAAAGTTACTTTTAAAAAAATCTACCTATTGGTTCTTGTCGCTAGCAACTATAAGTTACCTATTGTTTTGCATAGTTAAATAAGAATTGTCACCAAATGTTTATTTCAACTTGATATTCGAAGAAGATCAAAAGTATGCCCTAAACAGATGTTCCGACACTTGATTGCCAATGCTATATATCCTGTGACGTGGCGATCGAACGCCACTCAATCTCTAAATTGTCAAAAAGTTACTCCTGCGTGGTTTGCAAGTGTGACCGAACCTTGATCGCGTTCAGTGTGTGTGTGTGTGTGCTCTGGTGTTTTGTTTCCTGATCGGGTAAGCAGGTCTTCGTCGACTGTGGCCTACTTACACGTTGGCACCACACGTTCCTCTGTTTCTGGTTGTATGAACTTTGGAGGTCTGGCAGGCAGTAGTAGGAAGTGTGGGTAACTGCCTAGTCTTACAGGCACACAGCTCATCGCAAGAGATATATTTGTACAGGTTTTTTGCCGGACACTGATTGTTATACCTACGTCAAATGCTGCATAACATTAAGTGTAATATTGTTTACGTGTATTGTTTTCCGACGAATTAATCCGGGAAAAAGAGAGTTCACATGGATAGTGAAAGATTTAATTCCAGCCAGGATATTATTAACGAGTTTTTTAGTAGCAGGGAATACTGGTGGTATTTTATTATTACTATTTTTAATGGAGTTGCTACGTTGATGATGTAGCTTTTTTTTTTATAGAGCTCAGAATAGTCACCCCTGTTACCCACTCGATCTAATGTAGTTAGGACTTGTTTTTACAAAATGATGTTTATTTGGTATACCAGTGCCAAGACATAGGACCGACCATTAGTCTTCCCTGCACATTTTGATCTCGTCACAAATGTTGTTCGCTGGTATTACTGTATTTGGAGCGAAAATATTTGAAGCATGAATATATTATGTGCAGCAGTGTAAGGCGAGATTTTTTGGAGCTCAGAATGCAGTGAACACTTGAAATGGTAATAATGAGCGTTCAAGCTGACCCACTTTGAGTCGTGGTTAAATATTCACGGGTGCAAAATTTTTGTGAGGATAGAAGTAGATTCACCCCCCCCCCCAAAAGTGCTAGTTTACTATTGATAATTTTATACTGATACATATATTGTGGCCATACCTGTTTATGGTGATTTACTATCTGTTCATCATGCTTGTTTTCTTGAGTATGGGAATACTACTGTGTAGCTGAATGTGGAGATGTCCACGTATTAGGTAGGTAGGTAGGTAAGTGCACTTAACGTCTCGTCGACAGCGAGGTCATTAGAGACGGTGCAAGTTGCACAGGGAAGAGGGATTGGGGAAGGAATGGGAAGGAATCGGCCATGGCCTTTGTTAGGTACCAATCCCAGCATTCGCCTGGAGTGATTTCGGAAAACTATAGAAAACCGAAATCAGGATGGCCGGACCGGGAATCGAACCCGCGTCCTCCCGAATGCGAGTCCACCTCGCTCCGTGTCCAAGTATTAGCGTATGTATATTTTTGGTAGCATATTTTAAGCACTTTACATCAATTTCACGGAAGAATGGAAACAGTGTTTGAGATAGGTGCGCTCCGATTTATTCGCGAAGAATCACTGGCCCTGTCTATAGGTATTTCAAGAAGCGGCATTGAAACTAATATACAAACACACATGAACGCAAGAAAGACGACTAAAATATACTGAGTGGACTAACATCCTAAATGTGTGACTTTAGTTGTTATTATTTTGCTAATAATATATCACGCCGAATACCGTGAGTATTTTATCAGCAAGTACAATAAAGGCGTGTGCTTCCCCCACCTTCTTCCTTTCCAACCAACAATACGGGTGATGACAGAGGAACTCTGACATGAGAGAGGCGTAGTAATGAATAATCCATTAGCTGAGCCACCGCAAGTTTTCACACGGAATTAACCCTTCCGGGCGCTATACACACGCGAGCTGGGCGTGGTCACACGGAGGCGACTACGCAAGTAGCCTACGTGAGGGGAAAAAAAACGCACACACACACTCTCTCTGAAACGAATTCGCACATTATTCTCCATTTAAAACACACAATTAACACCCAGGATAAAAGCCGCCATCTACATATTCGCCGTCATGCCTTTTACGATCAAGGCAAGAACATGAGATTCTACAACCGTGTCGGGGTACACAGACAAGCAGATACTTTCAGTCGATCTCCCCGGTAATAACACGGACAAATGCACTTCACCCCAAATCTAACATTCTAACACACCTTCTTGTGCAGCATAGAAAGCACTGCAAAGCGCGACCTATGACATTTGTTGCCTGATTTGGTTTAAAAAAAAAAAAAAGTACTTTACTATCTGGTATATGTTTTGCAGGAACAAAACGAATCCATGGAGTGAATTGATGGATGACGTGGGAAGTTATAGTAGAATTCCTTATTTAATTAGACAAGTTGTATTTTGCAGTATGAGACAGTAACTGGGCTGGACAACGCCTGCCCAGACCGCTTGCTGGGGCTGCAGAGGGCTGTGGCCCGGAGGGTCGATAATTCCATCCAAACAACGCCGCCTCCCCACCATACCCTCCCCTAAAGTAAACCTCCCCGACACGTCATCCCTACAAAGTACGGGGGATGACCCCGGCCGCTAAAAAAATCTTCTCGGCGAAATGCGATAACTTAACGCAGCTGCTGTGCCCCGGCCGCCGACATTTATACTCTCTCGTATTTTTTTTTTTTTTGTTTTATTATTGAGAAATTTTCATAGGAGAAGTGAACACTTTTGAAATCAACCTGTGAAGAAAAAAAAAAATACTGCCGATCAGTGGCGTGTGGTGTGGTGTTGCAAGGTAAGCCGGTGCTTGCTCAATGCTGTACACACTCGGCACACGCAGCAGGAACCGGTAACCAGAGTATGGAGCCGGGAGAAACTGAATGTACTGTCTGATGTACCTTGGCAAGATTTCGACAGTTCGACGAAAGTAGCGCTAAATGTTTACTTTTCGTTTATGTATCCTTTCGCCTTCAGCTGGTGCGTCAAGTGAAGGCTGTATATTTTATCAACACACTGCCAGCTATTCCACTTGCCATTGTACTGTAATGCTAAACAAATTTTAAGGTCCGTATAGACTGACATCTGCCTAAAAAAAATTCGTAGGTTATAGGCTAAAAGTAAGCATAAAACCTTGTAAAACATTAAATATTTGCTCACTCTTTTTTAATTTATCCGAGACAGCAAATTTCGCTTAACATTTGCGAGACGGTAATGGCAGTTCTTATCACATTTTGGACGTCACAGATAATACATTAAGTCTGAAAATAAAAGTAATTCGAAACACTTGCTTGACAACGCACTTTCACTCGCCAACAACTCACCAACGACTATTGCAAAGCAGTAATTCTGCTATTACCGATAATAAACAGTCCGAGTTGGAAATATGTGGCGCATCGTATTCCCACTTCCCAACCATGATTTCCATGCATGCTTATACTAATTCCAAAATACTACAGAAATATCGAAAGGTATTGTTCAATAATTTTTTTCAAATAATTTGACGAAATATTTTTCAAACTCCTGTCGTTTCGAGCCAGTAATAGAAGAAAAGTCAACTTTCAAAAATACGGTATCAATAGGCATACCAACGTGCTGCTATCTGTTGAGTAACGCGCTTATAGGCTGTTCACGGTAATGAGAGCACTTTTTAATGTACTTCTTAATTTTCCCTTTCATCTAATTTCCATCTTCCTGCTGTTTTTTTTAATATAAACATTGCAATTCTACCAATAAACACAGTGTATACATTTCACCACCCTTAAAATGTAATGCCTGAGGCTGCAATAAGATATATTTATTAGTGGTTAACGCCTGGTTGGAGGGCCTTAAAAAGTACTCACTTTAGCGTGAACAGCCTATATATATATATATATATATATATATATATATATATATATATATATATATATATATATATATATATATATATAGAGAGCAGGGTCTCGATAGCGAGAACATGACACACTGAGCAAGTTGTTTAGAGATACAGACACGGGGAAGAAATTGGGTATGGTTTGTTGTATGGAACCATCCCAGCATTCGCTTGGAGTGACTTGGAAACCACCGAGAAAAAATAAATCTGAATGTTCTGTTTAGAATACGAACCCACGTTCTCCCGAATACGAGTTCAAATACAGTATTTGCCACTGCACCACCTCGCATGGTAAACGAGTAAGATGTAAGCACTGTTTATTTCTTGTAAGTAATTTGCGTTATGGAAAACTTTTTTCTAATGACTTCGGATAATTTCTTTTTTTTCACCATATATGTTACATCCTACAAAAATACTGTAATTTCCCAGGCGATGATTTTCATATATGTCCGCAGTGTGTAGCCGTACCTTTACGAGAAATTCCACATTACTAAAGCATTCAGAAGTATGTAGAGGCAGTGCTCGAATGGAAATAATGCCTGTATACTGTTTCTGTGGTCAAACCTTTACCACACTTCGTTATGTGGCAACATGACATAGGGGTGTGTTCCAAGAGTCCTAGATTGAATCTATCGTTGGTACACCATGTCTTCGTTTGTTTAAGGATGACAATGCACTAAGGAAACACATGATTATTTGCAATTTTTCCTTAGCAGCAACTACTAATTCGAATACATCTCCAAATACGTCGCCGCCAGCTACTTTGAAAGAGAATGCCAAACCTCGTCACCAGTGGGTATACTGTAAGAAGAAATTTACTTTAATTAGCAATATGAGCAGACATTAAAAAAAAATTTGTTCGGGGGAAAAACTGTTGGAGATAAACATTGTTGCGATAAATGTGTGATTACTGACCATATGCAGCTTGACAAACATTCGTTAACACACAAACAAGGTGTTGCGGTGGAAATCTCGCCATCTTCTGGATATCACTGTCCCCTGCTTGATATGTGGGAAAAAGAAAGTATGGCATCAACAAATATTTACTTTTAACATCGAATGCTGATAACATGTGAAGCACTATTCTGTTTTTGTAACTTCCTAACTCAACCATAACGGGAAACCACATTTTGTACTCATTGTTCTGAGTGAAGCGATTTATTCATTTCGAGTAATGTAGGGGTTTCAATTTATTTTAAAGTTAATATGTGACAATCATTTTTGAAAGGGTTTTTTTAATGCTTTTATTGACATACTCCAATTAGGCATGTAAAAGAAATTTTAATTGTAACACTGTGTTATCATTTGCGAAGCTTCAACCACGATGGCCCTCCCCAAAGAAGGGATACACAATGCGACACTACCGAACATCGGCACACACGCGTGTTTTAAATTAACATTGCAATAATTCATTTAAGTTTCGGGGACGGATTCCACATTAATGTAGAAGCGTATCTCGCTTCACTAAAAGTTTCGTATATGCTTCTCAACTGGGTATATTCCCTCGCCCTGCTCGCCAGCTTACAAGCGGTATAGGCGATGTGTGCTAGACGCGGAGATGGCTGCCAGAGGGGACCTCTGAGCTCTGCTACTGCCTTCCTCGCCACTATTTCACCTTCAATTCTAAGAGAGGGTATCGATGTGTTAGCTTCGGTCTCTTGGAGGAAGAAGTGTTGTCTGCCCGCCACTATCTCCACGCGCTTATCGCCATTCAATGGAACGATGCTCGCCCCTCGTCCTTCCTACAACTTTCCTATATATTCTTCAGGGAGCGACCCCGCTGTTCATTCGTTCACGTCTGCTGGTCGACTGAGACACTGCACTGCACAGTGCTCCTGGCGGGGGGAAAAAAAAGTCAACACACTCGCCCGACGGCAGGGAATCTCCGCTAGACATTCACCTCGGGATTTATTCTTGGTTAAAGTATTCCGACACGATATCAGCATGGCTGTGGCGGTGTTATTTACATGATTTACTTAGATTAATGGTGTTCTTTACAATTAGGAATAAATTCACGTCTCTTTAACGCAATGTTTGGCAAAGACTTTCAAATTCCCCTCAATATGTTGGGGTTTAAACAACTTTATTAGTGTTTTAGTATATCGTTTGTGTACTTGGGGTCATAACTCTGTGACAGGGTTCAGTATGGTATTAGCTCACGTAAAGGTTGGATGTGTAATTACAAAGTTACTCAAGTTTAATTACCCTCATTATTCTGCTTTTATTTCCTTCTCTGGTGTGTATAACTTTATTACGATTCACTTACCCTCCACAGGAGTTGAACCAAGGACTAAATCGGGGCACATGTATTTACCCTCACCGGGATTTGAACCAAGGAATATGACAGTATAAATGTATTTACGCTTGAATTACCCTCGATGGGGATAGAAATAAGGATTATAACAGTAATTATGTTTTAACCTTGGTGGGATTCGATCCAATGACTAACCCAATACAAACGTACTTATGCATTAATTACTCTCTATGGGAATCGAAGCATGCAAGGTTTAGATGAGTATAACTATATTTATGTTTTCTTTGCCCTCGAAGGGATTCGAACCAAGGACTTATCCTGTATAAATGTACTTACAGTTTAATTATCTTCGTCAGGAATCGTATCAGGTAGTAGACCAGTATAAATGTAATTATACTTCACTTACCCATGGCAGGAACTGTAACCAACCAAGGTGGCAGACATATCACAAACATATTAGCGGTTCACAGCTCAGTTGCGAGTGAGCAGTTGTCGGAGTAGGATGTGTAATTACTCTCTCGATACATGTACTTAGTCTCGATACTTACTTTCGGTACATGCACTTAGTCATTATGCAATTATGTCTAATTACACATAATTACTCTCTATGGGTCTCGAACCAAGGACTGGCAGACTCCTAAACCCTCCAGGTCCAACCCTCACTCCTCTAGCCTTTCGCCTTCCAACCTAGTCAGTTGTGTTTCGGCAGTCGATGGGTGGAAATTTGTACTTAGTATGCAATTACTCTCTCGGTACAGGTAATTAGACTCTGTACTTGTACTTACTCTCGGTACATGTACTTACTCTCGGTAGTTATAACTGTTTATTACACAATTACTAATTATGCAATTATACCTGGGTCTCGAACCAAGGACAAGTAAAATTTATAATTTTCTGCTTTGTGAAAATTAAATTACGAATTAGTGTACTAGTAAGAAATTTACGTTCTCTACAAATGTTAAATTTTGCTTTACTGAAGCATGAATCAAGTCATTTGGCCTTATATACACCTCAAGGTCATGTCTGGCCATACGGAAGAATTACGACGCGACTTCGAAGACTGCGATGTGTAATTTCGGGAAGCTGAATCTCTCGTAAATTAGATCTGTAACAACAGGATATTGTTACACGTGATGATAGCAAATGGGTGCCACTTGGTAATTTTTTTTCTTTTCTTAAAAGGAAATTGCGCAGGAAAGCCCTAAATAAACAATTTTTTAAAACAGTGTTCAAATTTAAAAAGTATATTTTTAAAATATATTGTTTTAAATATTATATATATGATAAAAGCAAAATAAAATAAGGCGACTGTGAAAAATTTTTCTTTTTAAAAATGCTGTATTCTCGCAACATTTGTTTGCTAAGATGCACGTATACACCCATAACATGATTTTACTTAAAGATAATATTTAATTAGGCTGTCCCATTAACGCACCTAGGGCTACTGTGCACAATTGTGTAGGCAATGTTTGGTCTGTATTGGACACTGTGAGGCTGAATGACCAATGATCTTACCTGTGAGTAAATGATTCGCAAAGTCTTCCTGGTTCGGGTCGTAAATGGTTCATATTAACAGTAACCGAACATACAGCGACAACGAAACAAGTGATGTCAACTAAGTACAGAATGCACCATAATTATTTATGTTTACATCACCTGAAACCCTGAAGTAAAGTGGGTCTGAAAGAGTTAGACAAGGGTTCCAAAAGAATTCAGCAAAACGTTAATAGTTTTGTAAACCCATCGCTGTGACACAGCACAAGTAGACTGCTTACGGCCATGGGTAGGACTTTCTACAGCTCATTAGAAAATAAGAAGATTTTACCCGATATGGCATGCGTATCACAAAAATGCACTGCAGGTGGGGGCACCTGAATTTTGCGAAAAGACTTCATAACACCTAATCTCATATCCCCTTTCTTTAATGGATGATCTACATGTTGCGCGATTTAAGACGTATGTCAGCGAATCGCATACTTACAGTATCGGAATTACCTATTCCTGATTGGCCCGTCGAGTACAAAAATGTCTTCCCAGAACGACTCACTGCCAATAAGGAAAGTAAAACTACTGGTTCCTTTGTTGAGTACTGGAATTTAGCATGTGTAGACATCTTTTCGCGAAATTCGGGTGTCCCTATCTATAAGTTTATAATAGATACTTTTTCCGTATCCTAATTTTTGAAGATCATGCAATCTACAGCTTGTGGTTAATGTTATACCTATAAGTGTTCCTGCAATGCTTTTGTTATGGCACTAAGTCACTGGCAAATCAAAATATTTACTTACCGCCGATATAAGCATTGCAATAAAGAAATATCGCATTCATTTGTGTGCAATATAAATGCAGGGCATCGGAAACTGCCTTTGTGTCCGAGTAGCCGTTAGAATCTGACTGGCTGTCGTAGGATTGTCAACGATAGCCTGTTGCTTGGGCAGCCGAGCCTCTTGGATGGCCAAGCGAAATTCACATTAGTTTGTAGTTGCAGTCTAAAACTCCGAGGTGTTGTATGTCCGTTTGACTTCTGTCATTGGTCGACAGCACGTCGCAACGTGCAGATTGGTGACTGAGAGAAGATGAGCAAGATCCGCTGATCCTCCCCGGCCCGCTGGACCTGGCTCGGGGCCTTCGAATCCTATTTTACTGATCCGAGGATTAAGTGGCTCATTCCGCAAAGAGCCTCGAATCCTCTTTCTCGCCAGAGAACTCTTCGGCTCTTGCTCCGAGAAGCTTGAGATCCGCTTTCCTCATTTTTCCATTTTTTTGGTGAAAAAAGTGATTTTTTTGTCAGATAATTATTCGGAAGCGATTTTTGGGGAAAAACAAGTGATTCTGTCGATAAAACGACGGAAAAGATGGCCACCGGCCAGCCGGAATGACGTAAGGTGAGATAATCCAAAATGGCGGACGGTTCCTGGCTCCTACTCATGACTAATGCGCCAGAACGAAGATAATTACACTACTAACGTCTGTAGTGTATTGAAATCTGACATGCGCAGAAACCTTTTCGTGAAATTCAGTGTCCCTATCTGCAGGTCTCGCCACATGGTGCCACATGGATGTCATACGCGCCGCCATATTACCTTTATAATTGCGGAATATCTGGAATTACTTCAGAGATTTTTTTGTTCACACAAGTTCTATATTTTCTTCATTTGAGATTTTAGTTGCCAGTCGGAAATTATCTAGCAATATTAGCAACAATTGAAAATTATTATGTGTACATTTAGACAGTTTGCGTAGTCAGTAATAATTACCGACTATTTCTAGTCAATATTTTGACTGTCTTAAACGTATCACTACGACGAAAGTTAAATTAAAATATGCATTTATAATTTCACTGACCTTAAACAGCTGTTGTCTTTTTACATACTAGAAGATAGAAGATGAAAATTGCTTACCTGAAAATAAAAGAAACACGAGATTAGCAACACAGTAAGACAATTCTCCTAACAATCACAACAACAGTTAGTCAATAGTTTAATACAAATTGCAAATTTCTTCATATTAACTGCAGGACAGTGAAACGTTTTAATAAAAGCACACTACAGAAAACTTACATATATTTTATTGGCTTGTGGAAATTAAATATATGCATTATCGGACAAAGATATCTGTGATTTATAATAGAGTGCTACTATAACATGCAAGAAAAGTGGCTAAATGGGCTATGTAAATACGCTAACGTTGGATCCGGAAAACAAATGCACATTGAAACTAAAGTAATGCAAAGCACCCTTAAAATTGCACCCCTCTTAACAGCCGTATTTTAGCTACAGACAATCGCTTTGCTACTCTAGAACATCCAAACACTTGCTAGGCTTCTGAAATAGGCAGCCCGGGAACAATTACAATTTTTGTCGATTTTGTATTTAACATTTATACTACTTCTAGAAAAATGCGATCTGCGTTCAAAACCATGCAATCACTTTAATTTATTTGTTAAGTTTCCACGGCATTTTACTCAAAAAAAACTTTAATGTTTCCAGCTGCCTGATTTTAGCTTCTGTGTTAATCTCTTTTAAATTTCTGCGAATAATAATTTGGGACACCCGGTACTTGCTTCAAGATAAGTGAAAAATCGCTGTCGTTCTGTGTACAAGTTTATAGACTATAGTAAGTACATTTACAAACGCGTGGTGCTAAACGGTGCTTTTATTTTTACATATTTGACCTAACCGTGAGACGATCTACATGGTCTAGCATCTCTTCCTCACAAAAAAAGGGTGGGGCGGAGCGAAGAGACTACATCATCCGACAGAGGATTTTGGCCGCATGCATTTTACATCCCTGCGGCTGTAAAAGCAGGTATTACTAAATGTGTAGTATTAATCAATGTAAGTTGATAAACACATTGTTATTGCTTTACACTCTCTTAAATTAAAATAAAAAGTACTGGAAAGAAATTTTGGAGCACCCACCGTCCACTTGCATGCAGAAGAAAACAAAGAACCCTTGCGTCATACCCCCCCACCCCCTCACCCACGGGTCTGATACGAGCGAGCTGGCGCAGCGGTAAACGCTTCGACTCGCATTCGGGAGGACTTGGATTCGAATCCCGGTTCGGCCATATTGATTTCGGTGTTCCATGATTTCCCTATAGAATTCCAGTCGAATGCTGCAATGGTTCTTCACTATAGACCACGAACGATTTCCGTACACCATACCTGCTTCTATGAGCAACTTATTCCGTCCGAAATGAGCTCGCTGTAGAAGATACGCTACGCCCCACCTACCTTATATCCCTTCCCCCGACCATGTAATTCTAATGTAGGCTACCTACTCTGGTTATGTGTCCAGTTTCTACATGAAGCACCAACGCTACCAACTCGGGGCTGCACTATTTTCTATTGGGGGCCACGGCGATGTAGTGGTTAGACTGCTCGACTCCCGCACAAGCGGAAAAGGTTCGATTCCCGGCCGGGCCACTCCCGGATTTTCGCATGTGGGAATCGCGCGCCGGACGATGCCGCCGGTCGGCGGGTTTTTTTTTCGCGGATCTCCCCTCCCCCCTGCCTTATTCCGGCGCTGCACCACTCTCACCTCGCTTCACCATCATCGGCTCCCAAGACCTCGCTGTTGAGAGCCGCTCAAATCTCTTCGCTCACTACGCATGGCACAGGGAATCGGGTAAGACGCTTGATATGTGCCAGAACCTATCGATAACAAAAACTCAAGCGGGGAGTGAACCCAGGACGTGGCAACACACTCCGAGCGACGGACTTTCCAGCTGGGACCCGTGAATACCCGTCATGAAATAAAATGAGACCCTAGGATGGAGTGCCGCTGGAATGCAAGGGTGGGGGAAACGGGAGTACTCCGAGAAAACCCGATGGCAAGCGGCGTCGTCCAGCAAACTCCCCACATGCGAAACTCGCCGGGGATCGAACCCGGATCGCCTTGGTGGGAAGCAAGCACCCTAGCCACTGCGCCACCGCTGCCCCATTGAACCTCAATTATAAGCCTTGAGGGAGTTTGGTTTGTGATGGGGAGGGGAGAGAGAGAGAGAGAGAGAGAGAGAGAGAGAGAGAGAGAGAGAGAGAGAGAGAGAGAGAAGAGAGAGAGAGAGAGAGAGAGATCACGCACTCACGAGCACCGGTGGATGCTCTCGTAGGTGCCCATTATTTCCCATCCGAACTTCCAGTAGGTACACTGTTAAACATTTCCGTATATTTATGGAATGTTTTACGGGAATATACAGTGTATGTACGGAAAAGCAATCCGTAATGACGAAAAACGGAGTTAAGTCCGTAAATACAAAATACGGAAAGTCTTCGTATTCCCTTTGGTTTCGAGTTACGGAGACGAACAACGCCGATTCTACATGAAGCTCTCTTCGCCACGGTAACAAGAAAATTATCGTTTCTGCGGCAGTTAAGGTTATCCACGCGACTATGACCTATTCTTCCAAAAATAAAAAAATAGCATCAGGCGTCTGCAACATTTGGCAACACTAAAAATACACGAAATTTAACAGAAACTGAATTTTTGCTTTTGTCTTTCGAATATAAATATAAGAGTTATACTATAATTTTCAAATGAGAGTTGTAGGTGAATGGAAATGCCCTGCCCTCATAGCTCAGGGGTAGGGTGGCCGACTTGTAGTCGGAGGGTCGCGGGTTCGCGCCCCGGTGCCTCCGACGTGGCAGATGCTGAGTTCGATTGTCACACTGGGAATTCGTCAACAGGCCGGTCAACAAAAAAAAATGTCACAACAACGTCAAATGAAAGTTAAAAAAAAAAAAAATTGTTAAAGTCGCGGACTGGTAATTTTTTGACGAGTTCAAACCTCGCTTAAGTAATATTTAAACTTTTTTAATATAATTTTTTTACACACGGTAGAACACCCACACAACGAAAATTAAAGACATTTCCATCATCTCTTTTTTTTTTTTAAACGGAAAGTACAGAAAACTAACTTTTAAATTAACGGAGAGATCCATGAAATTTACGGAAAGTCCATTTCTGAAAATCAGCGTGTCCGTAATTTTACGAACAGTTTACGGACACTCCTGGATAAACTTTAGCATCACTTTTCTGTAAAATGAAGGAAATTTATTTTTATCGGCGTAGAGTATGCGGATTTGGGGGGGGGGGGCGTAGGGGACATGAAGGGTAAATAACGGTCATCGCTGCGATGGGAGGAGGAGGAGTCACGTTGCAGGCGTCCCGGGATCACACGCATACCGAGCGAGCTCCGGGGTCGTCACGGTCCCCTGCACACACAGAATGGCCGCTCCAGGCGCTCGAGAAGGGTTGACAGGGCACCAGGAGGGTGAGATTCAAGTTACCGTCAGCCCCGCTTGGCTTACGCCCCGGCGGAGCACTCTGGAATACTCTCGCCCTCACAGACCAAGATTGATCACCGATTACAAAGCCATGCGTGCACGTCGGGGTGCGGCGAATGTATGCCCCCCCCCCCCAACCATCCTCCACCCAGTCCTAATGCCACACAACTTTTTTTTGGGATGAGCACCGGGGGGGGGGGGGAGGGGGTTTGACGTTGGTCTAATCACTAGAGACCTGGAAAATTCGCGTCATTATTTTGGCATCAAGCTAAACTTCACTGTGATATACATACTCGGGCCGGCCTCGTTTCTCCATTGGCTGCGGCATAAATGTGGAGCCACTCCCTTTCTGACTGGACTGCACGTGTTTGGACTAGGCAAATGTGAAGCGTTTATTTATTGGCTCAGCGTTACCCTGGGCGCGTCAAACAAAGTGCGGTCCAACGACAAATTTATTGCAAAAGTACATGTGTTTGAAGTTTAACGTGTCCCCAAATAATAACGCTAATTTTGCGGGTCTCTACCAATCACTCGCCCGTTACCAAAATTACATTTGCAGCTGTTTAAACAGAATTGCCAGATGTTACAGGCAGAAGTGATCAAGCACTAATTTAACAGACCAAGCTAGAATTTATTTCCCCTGCAAGAATTAATGATGAAGTTAGGGTTTATTTTTTAATGCTAAGGCCGACTTACGCCATTTCCTTCCTAACGCCACGTATAAACATCACGGCCACAGATGTCACGTTCAGTGCAGTTTACGAGCAGTACGGTTCCCGGATATTTCACACGACATTTTGTGGCGACTGATAGTTGATGTGCTGGAATATTTCAACACTCGGAAATTGCCTTTAAAACTTCGCCAAACAGCTATTCACGAACTATCAAAATTTTCTTACTAATGCACAGTTGAGAATTGGAAAATTAAAATTTAAGCGTGAAGCAATAATCGGGCAAGGCTTAAACAACATATGCACAACGGAGGCTCTTTGCAATACTTTTTTTCCCCCTTCCTTTTTGACCCGGCTGTGTTACAGCAATGAATGAAATGCCGATCGATGGTTATCACGATGTGCACAAAACGGTACAAACCGAGCAGGAAAATAATCCTACGCGCGGCTTTCAAAAGTCGTCAATTAGGACGTGAATACCTAATAAAAATATTTAAAAAAAGTTGCTTACTTTCATTACTTCAAGACGCAGGCAAGAGCAGCAGACTCGTTCACGATCTCGGAGACTTCGAAATGAGTCCGAACAAGTTTTACAATTCATTAAAAACTTTCTGAGCTATAAAATTTATACACAGTGTCCTATACTTCGGATATGTAAAATAACTAAGTAGACGAGGCCATTTAAATGTAAATTAACAGCCCTGCCACACAAAGCTGGCAGTCGCGAACTTCAAATGGGGAATCAATGTTAAACGAATTCCTTCTCATTGCGTCAACTTTAAAGATAACTAACTATTTCAAACAAAAACATTCTTGAAGCGATTTTCCCAGAAAATATTGCCATATTATATCATATATATCTTTTTTGGTTATATGTGAATTTCAATATTACATTTTATAAAAAAAAATATAATTAACAAAACAATCGGCAAGATGTCTTAACGTAGCAACATTCGCTAAGAAATTTCTCATAAAACACGTTTTGTTTGAAATTGTTATCTTTAAAATTGACGCAATAAGAAGGAATTTCGTCTAACACTGATTCCCCATTTTAAAGTTCGCGGCTAACCGCTTGGTAGGCAGGGCCATTAACATACTATTTAAAGCAATGGGCTTCAACAGTTAGACCCGTTATTAGACTAGAACAAAAGAAAAATCATATGCCCAAAATATGACACCAAAAGCAGTGAGTTGCGCATTCAACTTGCAATACGCAACTCTTTCAAGTGTGCACCATCTGTTAGAGATCAAATAATAAGGAACCCATTACACGAGAGAGAGAGAGAGAGAGAGAGAGAGAGAGAGAGAGAGAGAGGAGAGAGAGAGAGAGAGAGAGAATAAACTTCTCTCTCATTGCACAGGTATGATTTTTTTCTAATACCTGTATATAGCATGCTCAAGAATTGGACCAACCATAGAGCCATATACAACACACAAAAAAGTACACGAATCACTATGTAAAGTTCGTTACCGGGCTGGATGTACGCAGCAGGCCGTGACCAATCACGGTGACCTCTCTCGTGAAGCCATAGCTACTGTACTCGGCTGGCCGGAATACACGCTACGTTAGTTATGTTAACTTCGAAACTACAATTTCGTCAAGGCTTTGGCTGCTCGCCACTCGACTGTACTAACTGCTGGTCTAAAACACTTTAGCTATACGCAGTTCACGGTTAAGTGAGCACTTTTAAATACCCTCTCATTCGGAATAACAGTCAATAAATAGGTATATATTTTATCCTTAGACGTAAACTTCCGAGTGCGGTGGAATATACACACTGTGTTTATTATTTACAAGGCAATATTTATTTGGTTAAAGGATAACAATTTGCTGAAAGGAAAAAGTAACTAGAGCCTGAAAAGTGCTCACTTTACCGTGAACAGCCTATATCTATCAGAATGTGAGGAGGGCAGCAGAGATTCTGGGAGTACTTTCTCATTCTAGTTAGATTATGGTATTTTGAATTTAATTTTCCCTTTGCCAAGGCACGTTCATACCGTTTCTCCCCCGCCTCTACGAACAGATATAAAAAAAAAAAAAAAAAAAAAAGGAAAAAGTAATTTTTTTAAAGTATCGAATAAAATTTTTTTGGGACGACCTTCCCGCAGATATATATATATATATATATATATATATATATATATATATATATAGAGAGAGAGAGAGAGAGAGAGAGAGAGAGAGAAGGCAAATCATTTTAGATGCGAATTAAGAAAACAGCACTTTGAACTAATGTCCAAATCCGAGCCGATGTGTAGACGGTTAGCAGTAATTCGATGAACTGTAGGCCGTTCACAGTAAAGCGAGCACTTTTGAAGCCCTAGTTACTTTATTCTTTCAGCCAATTTATATCCTTCCACCACTTGTTAATGTAAACCCTGCCATGTGAGTAATAAACATAGTGTATACAATCACCGCACCTAAAACCAAAAGTTCGAAGCCACAATGAAATGTATTTACTGGTTATTATGTCTGATGAAACAGTTCTAAAAAGTGCTCACTTTACCGTGAACGGCCTATGCTAAAAGAAATGTCAAAAGGATAAATCTTCACATCTCACAATCCACCTCATCCATTTTTGCCTCGTCCTTAATATAAATAACGGAGACACAACCTACTCCCCCGCCACACACATGAACACCCCCTGTGTTCTCGAGAAAGATATAGATGTCCATCTCCCTTGCACAAGATTGGCTTTGTCTCTCACCCTCCACAACCTTCAGTTTTATATCCCTTAGAGAAGAGAAAATATTTTTCTATACTTAATTTCACACCACAAAGAATAATTTTTTAACGTCGTAGTATACTCGTTTTGCTGTGTAAAATAACCTGTGATAAAAATGTTTACCCGATACGTTGCTCTTCTGAAACGACTGGAGCTAACACTGCAACAATTCAATTACGTGCAAATCCAATACTTCTATTGTATTTATTAATGATACCTCGTGGGCAAACTTGAACATTTATCATCTACTAATGACATTCTCTTTGTGATAAATTAAAAAATGAAACAGTTTTCTTTCCGGCCTAAAAACACTGGAAAATTATTGTAAATCTTCATCGGTGCAGATACTTAGCATAAGGAAAGCAAACCGATGGACTTAAGATATGCAGAACGTATGTTAATAAATAGTGCGAAACATTTAAAATATGTTAATCGAACTGGATTCAGTATTTGGCGCACGCTACACTGGATCAAATAACTACTTTTAAAAAAAATGATATTAAAAAAAATTTCCTTTCAAGCAAACCATACACAGGATGTGTAAATGACAGAACCATCTCTGTTAGCGATTTTTTTTTTTTTTTTAGAAAAATGTACAAATAATGGAAACTAATTACGTACATAAATAAGAAAACTTAAAATGAAAGATGACTAGAGCTACATCAAGACGTCTGTAAAACTGTACAAGGAAAAATTTAAAAGATTTTTAAATATTGCTGAAAATAAGAACAGTCTTGGGTATTTTTGATTTTCGGGTGCTCCTATATATATAAAAAAAAAAAAAAAAAAACTTTTGCTAAACATACCTTAAAATGAATTACGACAAGATATTTCAGATACCCTTTTTTCAATTTTATGAAAATAGTTTAGTTTATTTTATCTGTACGTCACGAAAACAGTAAAATTTTGACTTTGACTTATCATCATGCAAAACCGCGCAGTCTAAGAATATTTTATCTGAGGCTAAGGTACTCGCAGACAATGCCTACGAGTTGAACAATGTAAACTATGGCTCAAATAAAAAATAACACATTTTTCCGTGGCCAACACCCATAATCACAGAAACAATATACAAGGCAGCAATACGTGGAGTTAGGTGCCCATTACTAGCATTGACCGCCTTAAATATAAAGCGGATTCATGGTTACACGTAAGTTACGTCACCGTAATATTTCCAATATATTCTTTTTACAATATTCGGATTTCGTGAACCCTGTTTAAAATGAAACTGTGCCATCTGATACCCCTCGCATTTTTGGGGTGCAGGAACTGGCGGTTTCCCGGATAATACGAGATAATTGAGACGTCGGAACTCGGAAACCTGGAAACCCGGCTTACACGGTCCAACGAGCAGTCTTCTCGGATATCGCAGCCGAGACACGGGGAACCCGAAACTTTTCACAGGCCGGAGGGGAAAATACGTTCGGGTAAACAAGCTACACGACGGGGAGCTCTCGCCGTGCGGTATACTTTTCGATATAGTATGTTCACTGCTTCGTCACACTTTGTGAATCAAACGTCTGAGAAGTCACACCATATATAACATATTCGATTGTTTCTTAATTATGTTACGTGAAAATTAAAGAATCTAATTTTTGGGTACTTCTAAACTTTATTTATATTTTATCTTTAAATTATAAAGGTGTGTTGGTAATACCCAGTAAGAAATAGTTCTTATGCAAAATATTATTACACTGAGTGCGCACGAATGCGGTGCGTTGTCCCTTCGGTGTAATTGTCTAGACTCGGACGAGCTTTGCTTGCATGAGGCGGAGGAATATCCTGGAAGTAGAACTTAACAGGACTTCAGAAAAGTTGGAAGTAACCGCGAATGGACCATACTAACAATTCCAGCGAGCTGAGTACAAACATCTCTTGTTTCGTTATTTTACCGCAAATGTCGCAGCGGTGAAAATCACAAGATGTGAGTACGACCCTACGTTTTGTGGGGTCGACATCGCAATTGTCCCGCGCCATTCATCACGAGTATGATTACCTGCGGAGAGCTGAAAATAAACACTCTACGTAATTAAATTTAAGCTAATTCACCAATAAATAAACATAATAGCTACAGCAATCTTTGGTGGTTACGCGGCAGTACTAGTGTATTTTCACACTCGACAGATGTCGCGTAGGTATTTCTTTTACTGGCCAACGGGGGTCACGGCGAGAGGTTAGCCTTTTCGCCTCCCACCACGGCGATCCGGGTCAGCTCGGCCTATTAGAAAACTTATGTCCATTTGAAAAAAAAATGGTTTGATGTTGTTCTATCTGTCTGTACTCCTGCGGTAGATGAAGAATGCTAGTCACATACGTTTATAGGTTGTTCACGGTAAAGTGAGTACTTTAAGGCCCTTATAGATTCTTCCTTTCATCCAATTCCCATCTTTCTGCTGCTTTTTGCCATGTGACTAATAAACACAGTGTATATATTTCCCCACCATCAAAACTTACTGCATGAGGCTGCAATAAGATATATTTATTAGCCGTTAATCCCTGTTGAGAGGGCCTTAAAAAAGTGCTCACTTTATCGTGAACAGCCTATACTATGGCGGATGAACAGAAGGTTTTTAATGCAACTATCCAAGACGCTATTATGTTGATACTCTTTTCTTAGGATACGCCCACCCATCATGTTCTCTTTGAGTATGGAAAACGTATTAAATTGGACAGACGAGGAGAGAAAAAATAAATAAAAAGAGGGGGGACGGGGACGGTAGCGGAGTAAAGAACAGAAGAACTATTTTTATATAATATGGTTGTTAGCAGTGGATCCGATCACGTAAACAAGAGCGCTCTACTTTCGGTAAACATGGCACTATTTTACGCAACGACTTTTTGGTTCTATATTTGTAGGCTTAGTAGTAACAGTAGTGGTAGTAATAAACTTTATGGGGACGTTCGCACTGATGACGAAAGTCGGAATTATTAGAATGCCGATGCGCACATCCGCCGAACAACGTGATTGCATTTCGAATTTGTGCACCGACGTAAGAAAAAAATGGGGCGCAGGAATCGAGAGTCCAGCCAACAAGCAGATGTCTCGCAGTTACGATCTTAGTCGACTCGTACAAACAAACAAATGTGCACACCAAGAAACGTAATATTCTTTCATGTGGAATTAGAATGTATTAATTTCTCCATCCATACATAGAGATAAAACATGGCAGCTTCGAGTTAGGACTCTGTTATCTAGAGTGTTTGAAACAAGGCAAATTCAACAGCAGTGATGTCAAATTGGTTAATGCCTAGTCTAAGGAACGTCAATTGGTTAATGCCTGGTCTCAGGGAAGTATAATCATCAACCAAGACTGATTGGATTTAGAAAGCTGATAATATACAATCATTTAAGTATGCGGATTACAGTCCATTTACGGTTACTTCCAACTTTCCTATAGCAATGCTGAAGTTCTACTTCCAGGATATTCCTCCGCCTCCTGCAATCAAAGCTTAGCCAAGTCTAGAAAATTACACCGAAGGGACTAAACAATGCATTCGTGCGCACTCAATGTAACATTTTACACGATAACTATTTTATTCTAGGCATTAACAATACGCCTGTGTTCTTACTGTTTTATTAATATTATTTATAAATGAAATATTATAATTTATTTATAGAATATTATTTTACGTGTCGCTGGTCTGCGCCGCTGACTTTGGCCTGGCCCGCCCCGCGCGAGCGGGCGAAAGAGAAGAGAATAGAGATATGATAGCGGAGCGGCAAGTCAATGGAATGTTTTGAATGACAAGCGAGCGATAATCCTGCCAGCTTTTTGAGTTACGAAGGCATTCTGCCGCGATAACCCTTTGGCGGCTCGCCGCTCTTGACCTTCGGAGGGTAGAATTTCTGCGTTCATCTGAAAAATGCTCTGGATTATTGACCTCATTTCTCTCAGCGTAACTCGGGGTGCATTGAACCTTCCAGATGGTCTGGGCGACTGATATAAAAGCGAATCGGGCCCAACGAGCCGAGAGTTGATGAGTGGAGTGAGTTGTTGAATGGGTAAGTTTCAGAGAAGTGACCAGAGGAAGGAAAATCTGCGACTGCGAGCGTCAGAGCAGTGAAGAGTACGACTGCAGACTGGACTATTGGACTGGATGCATGAGTGAAAGACATTACAAATGGTGGCAACAGATAGACTGAACGTGTGTTAATGATGAATATGAGTCAATTGACAATAACCAAACAGACATAAAGCAGGACGTTAATTAGAGTTGAAATACGCATTAAATATGGCGCTCACTGTGAAATAAAAAGAGTGATCGTGGAGGCAGTTAATTTAATGCTGTAAATAATAGCTGTGTGAATAAATTATAAATCAAATTTAGTTTATTTTATATTTATCAAGACCTCCACCCCTCACGAACTCAGATACGCCCCAGGCGTCCATGTAACAATAAGCAGAAGTTTAAATAAACAAAAATTAACACATTTTTACGTTGAGAGAAGTATAAAGCACTGGCGATGTACTACATATCCTATTATGTAATAGGACGATCTATGCCTGTCCGCCCTCTTTAATACTTCTAAGTCCCTTGAAACACAACAGAAGTTCTTCAAATTTTGCAGAGCGAATCCTCAGGGTCAAATACAGGTCCAGTTCGAATTTCAGATATGTAAGATTACGCAATCATGCCCTTTGACCATAAAAAGTAATTTTTTAATTACTTTTTACAACGAAAGTTTTGTAAGCTTTTAATTTATAATTTATAATTAAATTAATATTAATGCATAGAGATTATTGCATAGAGATATGAAGGTAATGGAATATCATTTTTGTTTACTTTAAATGTCTCGCTTCAATGTTGAGTTACTTTCCAAGTAGGGCCACAGTGGCTCAGTGGATAGAGCGAATCCAAGTGGGGCCGCAGTGGCCAAGTGGATAGAGAAATATCCAATGTTGAGTTAATTTCACTTTTTTTTTTTTTAGTCTTTGTATGAAAACCAAATTTTTTAACATTGTAAATACTCTAGGCACGTGACCATACTGAAAACACGGTCACGGGCTAAACCCCTAGTTTAGGAAATAACCAAACACGTCATTTATATAATGTGATTTTTCAAAGGTTTGCTTCAAAAAGCGTAACTGTAAGTAATGCTGCAAGGTAGCAAAGGGCGTTTCCGAAGTGGCCGCTGTTTGAAGGCAGTTGTTTTTCAGTCTACAAACGAAGCAGCAGCTGAAAAGAAAAAAGAAAAAAAAAGGAGGGGGGGGGAGAATCGTACATTTCCCACGAGCCGGTGGCTCCCCCCCCCCCCCAGTTGATGGCAACCAGTGGTCTTTTTTATTCCTTTTCCTTACTTTGTGTTAAAGAGTTGGAAGTCATTGTAGCCGTGCCCCCGGGGACAAAACGCGAGCGCGCGGGGACCTTGGACGGGGAACACGGGCAGGGACCGAAAAGAGGTTGGAAATAAAGAAGCAGCGGGAGAAACGTTGATGTAGAAGGGGGGGGGGGGGGGCACATATTTTGTCTGCAGTCAGAGAGAGTCGGGGCCGCTGCAGAGGTACTGCATGATGACATCGCCATGCCTCTCATCGATCCGGTCGCAGCGCGTACTGGCCGTGATGAAAACACGAGTGAGGGTTCTCCGTACCTGTGTCACGTTCGCGCTATTTTATTTGAATCCTCAGGTACTTTATAAGTTATGCTCACTTATATTTATGATTGGTACGGTCCATTCACGGTTTCTTCGGCTTTATTTGGGGAGAATTTTCTGCTATTTGCCTACCCAACAGTACTACGCAACAGTGAAATACAGGAAGGTTCTTTAAAGTAATGTGAAGGGCTTTACAAAAAAAAAAACACTGTCCTTTTCAGCATTCTACGCTAGAGAAAAGTTCCTCTGCCATGGTTTAGTTTTCTGCCTTGAGTAGACATAGTCTGCTATTAAGGAAATATGCCATTACGGTCTTCCTTCTTTTCCCAGTAGTATCTTCAGGTCATTGTATCAAACAGTCGCCGGAAAAAAAAAATATTTGTCCTTTACTGCTCACTACTTTGGAAAGTAGCATGAAGCCTGGAGAACACAAGTTATCTTAAAACTCGAATTCCTGTGAACAACACTCGCAGTAAACGATAGCAAGCTCAGCAGAACTATGGCATGTGCTATCAACAGCTGGTGAAATGTGAACGTCGAGAAAATCCTACTCTACGAAAATAAAAGGCAAATATATTTCGTAAGAACAGACATTTGTAAAACAAAAATAGAATGATATCCAAAGCACACGAAAGAAGAAGACCCAAGAAGGTGATATTAAGGGAAAAGAGCATGCAAAGGAAACGAGATGGAAAATAGCGACGACGCTCCAGATGGTGGGCGGGAAAGGCAAACACATACACCAGAAAAGAAACTATAAGAATGGCGGAAGCAAACAATGGATTCGCCGAACTAAAAGCAGAATTTTACACAGTTTTTTTTTTCAAAACGAGAAAAAAGAAAAGGAAATTTTCTAGTACGACAAGATGGAGTACGAAACTCCTGATGTGTGGCACAACTGATATATGAAGGGGGGATATTGGGATATTGTGAAAAGAGAGGAGGAATTAAAACCTTGGTGAAAAAGTAACGATCTTCAAATTGTGCAGATCCTTTCTGAAAACGTATCACGGTGTATTATTTCCGAACATACAGCACTATTCTTGAAATGAGTTTGCAATACATGTTTAATGTAAAATCCCGCGACAAGCAGCAAACTCACAACTCCGATTAATCTAAAACAGAACTTGAATATGTACTGACTACAAACATCCAAATTACACGTGAAGAGAAACTATCGGTGAAAACGCTTAGTCGAAAGTACGGCTAAAATAATCCAGCATAATTTAACAAACAGTTGTGGCAACCAATTATGTAAATATGACAAACAGTTCAAGTGTACTAAAATAATCGACGGTAAAAAAAAAAAGATGTTACATTAAGCAAAAATCCCAATCGGATCACAACTATAGGTCTCCGGAAATTCATGATGAGAAGGTAACGAAAAAATCCCAAGGCAGTTATTAACATCCCGGGGGGGGGGGGGGGTCAAAGAATGAATGCGAAATTTCAGATTACTGTTAGACAATAAACGCTCTTTCGTTTCATTCTTATTACTAATATGCTCACGTGAAGTAACGACAATAACTTTTAATATATAATTTTCGTATTTGTACAATTTAAATTCAACATTGTTTTTGACACAAATGCTGGAAAAAAGTCACAGTTTGAGGTTGTTAACGTTCGTTAAAGTAACAGCAGTTTCTTTTTCTGCGATTACGATTTTGAATTTTTCTTTCGCAATTTTTGAATTTTGATCCAAAACTAACAAAAAAAAAAAAGTCTCGTGCACGCACGCGCGTGCACACAAACGCACACACCTACACGCACACGCGTAACCACAGACACACACGCGCGTACGCGCACACAAACACACATCCTCATACACATAAAGGAGCTACTTATAAAACAGGCCCGCCATTTTACCATCTTACATGACAAATGTTTAAAGCTATTTCAAAATACTTCTCACACTTCACGGTAAAAAAAAATAAAAAAATGTTGTTAACAAATGCTAGCAAAAGGCTCTTCGATCGAAATGATGTTCCTGAAAATGAGAATAAGAAGTTTTAAAAAGTACCATGTAAATAAAATATATAGGAAAGTGAAAAATGAAGTGTTGCCCATTAAACCAGACCATAAATTGCTGATCTAAAGCAATACGCCCGCTTTTATGGGGGGGAAAAAAAAAGGATCAAAACATAGTTTAGAATTTCCCACAAACCACCATTCATAACAACACTAACTATGTTAACGGTCAAATACCAACGAAACACCATTATACAACTACATTTATTTACACAATATATTACGTGACATGAACTATATATAGAAGAAACGAGAACTATAGATGAATAAATTTAGAATAGTGATCGAACCTTGACTACAACGGACAACATAAGAACAAAATTTATTAGGGTATAGTGTCACGAAGATATATGAATGCATTAATAATACTGTGAAGACGCTATTTTTTTTCCATGAACGGTACAGCATCGAGTTGGTCCCGGCACAGACAACATACCAATGCAGAGGTGAAATCGTAGACTAAAGACGAAGTAGACCGATTATCCGTCTTCTGCGCATGTACCAAACATTGACCTATTCCTGAGCAACACAACTGTCAATCACATGGTCTACAATGAGGAACGTGTTTGCTTACATCTTAATTTTTAAACGACAAGCACTTTTATATTAATAAAATACTTTTACCAATTTTAATTTAATCAAACTGCTTAGAGAAATAATATAAAAACCATCTGAAAGCACTTGTTTACTAAACAGTATTTTAACCTCAAATCCAATCCACTCAACGTCGGAACGCCGTTCGCCAATCAGGCGGCTGGTAACCTACTCGCCAGCCCGACAGCCCCAATCGATGGGGAACCGTCCGCAGCATGCGGTAGCCAATCAGACACAGGATCATTCAGAGAGCCTCGCGCAGCCAATGCGAGAAACGGTACGCCGACGTCAAAGAAACAGCGACCCCATTTCGCCTCAAACACTGCTCACGATTAAGTGAGCACTTTTGAAATCAACCTTAGGAAAAAGTCACTGCTGCTACATGCATATATTTCAACGGGCGCACTACGTGACAATGCATCCAGTGAAGTTGGTAACAATGGATGGGAAGTAGTTCTACACCAAAACGTCGAATAAAAAGTGTGATCACTTAAAATTCTTTCCTTCGATTTCCAGTTTTTTTAATGCGTGGAAGTGTAAAAATGAGCATATTTGCGAAATATTTTTACTTTTCTAATAATTTCGCAGTTTCACTTGACCGAGGCATGAATAAAGTGGCGAGGCTCATAGCAACGTTGATTTTTACCTCTGAAGAATGCACAACGTACATACAAGTAAATCTTAAGCAGGGCTTTCAAAAGTGCTCATTTTACCGTGAACAGCCTATACCTATGTAAAATAAGCACTCTTGAAAGTCCTGCTTAAGATCTACTTGAATACACGTTGTGTATTTTCCACCTTATGTAAAATTAACATGGCCATGGGCCTCATCACTTTATTCATGCGTCGTTCAAGTGAAACCGTGAAATTTTTAGCTAAGTAAATATTATACAAATTAGCTCATTTTCACACTTCGATGCATTAAATAAACAGAAAGGGAAAGAAATAATTTTTAGTTATCCCAAGTGGGTACCTATAAGCTGTTCAAGATAAAGTGAGAACTTTTTAAGGCCCTCCCAACAGGCATTAACCGCTAATAAATATATCTTATTGCTGCCTCAGACATTCAATTATGATGGTAGTGAAATGTATGCACTGTGTTTATTTGTCACATTGCAATGTTTATATTTAAAAGCAGCAGGAAGATGGAAATGGGATGAAAAGAAAAATTTATAAGGGCCTTAAAAATTGCTCATTTTACCACGAACAGCCTATAACATTTTTATTCGACGTTAAGATATGGAACTATTTCCCATCCATCGTTACCAAATTTACTGGGCAAATGCCACTAAGTGCGTCGATTAGAATACATGCGTTCAGGGGCAGTGGCTTTTGTCTAAGGTTCATTTCAAAAGTGCTCACTTTATCGTGAACAGTCTTAACCTAGTCTGTGGCCCTGGCTTCGTCAGGGATCACGCATCCTGTGGACCTCTTGTCATTGGCTCTCGGCTTCTTCCTCCCCCCCCCCCCCCCCAAGCTGACGCACACACGCTGATCGCCTCTAGAACGACGGTTGGGGGATTTTCAACGCTCGTATCTTTCCTGCGGGAAGCCGGTCGGTTAGATATCCGCGAGTGTCTCCTTTACCAAGACTTCCTACTGCTATACTCTATTCGCGCTATATTCACGCTTTCTGAATCGAACCTTTGAAGAAGTGTCCCATGTATGACACGTTCGGTTTTCTTTTTTTTTTTTTGCTAAAATATGCCACGTGCTATAATCCATTCATGGTTACTTCGCACTTTTCTCAAGCCTTGCTATAGTTGTACTTCCAGGATATTACTCCGCCTCGTACAAACTAAGCTTAACTAAATCTAGAAAATCACACCAAAGGGCAACGCACTGAATTCGTGCGCACTCAGTTGTAATAACATTTCTCATGAGAAGTATTTACTACTAGGCGCTACCAACACACGCGTTTTCTCGCTGTTTATACACATTTATGAAAAGTGAATCATTATGATTTTTAAATGAAATATTGTTCAAACTTCAATTTAACGAAAAATAAGATCATCTTATGCTAAAAGAGGTATAAAACGCTTGCGATTGATAGCATATTTAGAAAGTAACTAAACACGGCATACATGGGGTAATTTTTGGAATGTTTGATTAAAAAAATACGAAGAAACCGCAAATAGACTATACAAGCGTTTCATGCCTCTTTTAGTATAAAATTCTTCTATTTTAGGTTAAATTCATATTTTATATATATATATATATATTGTCTATAAATTAAAATAATTCATTTATAATCAACATGAATTAAAACCGAGAGAAAAAGCGTGTGTCTGTAACGCCTAGTAAGAAATAAATCTCATGCAAAATATAATTACACTGATCGCGCACAAATGAGGATTGTTGTAGTTTTCTAAACTTGGCCAGGGTTTGTTTGCACGAGGCGGAGGAATAAACCTGAGAGTATACCTACAGCGCGGCTCCATAAAAGTCGGATGTAACCATGAATGGTTTATATATATATATATATAAGCAGCTGCGAGATGATGTTCTTGCGTGCATGACTGTAGCCCATCAGGCTACATTTTGGATGCTGCCTTCAGGCGGTGGCATTCTTGTCATCGTGTCATTAGTCACACCAAATAACACTCCATTGAAGTAAAAACTAAATTTTAATGTTTTTTTTAAACATATTTTAACAGTTTTTTTTTAAATGCATGAACTGTTATTTTATGATCAGTATATGTCAAATGGTAGCCCATGGTATTAGTTTACGTTGGAAATGTTTTCATTTGTACAACTTCGTTAGTATTTATTATCATGGCTGTAGCAAAACAGGAAAAATAATTGGATTTGACATTAAATTATTCAAAAAAATATGAAGCATAAGATTTTCTTATTCGATAAAAATGTCATTACATACAATGCGCACAAGCTAAATAGCGTTGGTATAATTAACACAGAATTAATATTTTGGTATCAAACGCTCGAGTGTAGCTCGAGCAAAGCTGATTTGAAAATGACTTCGTTGTTCAGAACAAAACTCGCATGGATGTGCAGTCTTTGTTCAGCTAGTGTTTAACCCATTCTGACCCAGTGTACACAATTGTGTACATTACGCATGTGTAGGTAATTTTTAGTTTGCGCTACACTTTGCGAAGCTCAATGACCAATGATCTTACATGTGGATAAATGATTCGCAAACCGCCTTACTGGTCCAGGCCATAATTGGTTCATATAACTGTAGCCGAGCATATAGCCCACAGCTTATCGGCTGTGTGACAACGAAACATGTGTTGTATCCAAGTACAACACGCATCATAATATTTTGTGTTTGCAACAGTTGAAATATTAAATTTAAAGTGGGTCTGAAAGTGTTAATACGACCGCACAATAACACGACAGCGCAGTAACTATAATATCGCCAACGATAGAATTCTTATAGCTACTCAAAGCGAGATGAAGACATGATTGATTATAAATCCTTTTATACGATTAAGGACATTTGATTGGGTCACTATTAGCTCGGCTGTCCATTGGTTGATGACCGGCCAATAATAAACCCTACAAAATACAGGATAGTGTCTGGTGTGATATGGACCAATAGGAAGATGGTGAGTTCTAACACAGACACCAACAGAACCGGTGTTCTTGCAGTAGTGGATGTCGGTAACTCACTTGTAATTTGTCTAAAGTGAGTGAAGAGATTTGGGCGGCTCTTAACGAGATCTTGAGAGCCGATGGGGGTGATTGAGGTGAGCATGGAGCAGCGCCGGAATGAAGGGGCGGGGGAAACGGGAGATCCCCGAGAAAACCCGCCGACCGACGGCATCGTCCGGCACGATTCCCACTTGCGAAAATCCGGTGACCCGGCCGGGGACTGAACCCAGTTCGCCTTGGTGGGAGGCGAGCAGGCTAACCGCTCAGCCACCGCGGCCCCTTTGTCTTAAGTGACAGTAAATGTGTGCAGACCTCAATGTGTTAAGAGCCCGGACGGTTCCACTCTCTCCAATTAGCAACCCTGCGCGAACTGAGCCAATCACAAGCAGGCTGCAGATAGAAATCCGCGACCTTCGTGCGCCTGCGCGGGAGGCGTGACGCCGGCCGCCATGCGGGCGACAGTCGCGAATGCCAAACCTCCGGCGGAAACAGGAAACGACCCACGCACACAACCAACTAGGAGCAAGAGAAAACAAGAGCGGCGCCCAGCGACTAGACAAGAATCTCTCTCCAAGAAGGCTGCACGTGTCTGCTCGCTTCAACACTTTCAAGACGTCTATACTATTTCTCCAAGTGGAGTTCCAGAATGTTTACAGAATTTGATTTTCTACAGTTCGCAGCTCGCAAGTTTTTATGATAGCGTTACAAAACAACTACAGTCCGTTCACGATTGGAACAGACTTTCTCGGAATCTTTCCTACTCCCATTAGTAAGCAATAGGTAAAAAAAATACGTTAAAACATTCAAACTATATTCTCTCTCCGTGTTGCCAAACTAACTGTGCCCGCGCCAGTCACTGTTTGTAGTAACGATGCATGCAGCTGACGACTAAGGTGTTGTTCAAAAGAATGTTCCAATCCTGAACCGACTATAGAACTATTCTGTTATGGGCTGTTCACGGTGAAGTAATCACTTTTGAGGCCCTGGTTACTTTTTTTTCCTTTTCAGTCATTTTTATCCTTTAACCACTTTTAGTAAACGTTGCCATGTAAGTAACACGCACAGTGTGTACATTCCACCGCACACGGAAAGAAATTGAAGCCTAAGGTAAATCAAAAGCGACTTCTGTAAATTTGCAATCCCACGTTGTACGAGAACACCATGGATGATCAACGACTCGAAGCGTCGTCTTACTGCAACAGAGGCGCCATTCATGACACAACCGTCCTTTCATTATGTAGAGTGCACCAGAAATTCCTTTGGCGGTTTCACATTTCAGTGAAATTGCCATTACTAATGGCTGAACCTGCTAAGGACTCAGAAGAAGGGGATAGGAGGACCTGTAAGGGCTTTTAAGTTATCATATAGTCAACTGGATGACAAATTAAGCGTACCCATCCTTCAGGACGTTGCTACATCCTCGTTTCATCCTGTTTAAACATTTATAGATCTTTATACCACCCGATATCCGGATGTGGATGTCAGGCATATACGAAATATTGCAGCCCAAGGCCACCAATTGATCAAATTTGACGTGGATAAATACCCTATAGAGTAAAGTACCGCTACAGCAGTATATGTCAAATGGTGAATTGGAGTAATAAATACGATTGTCTTAATGCCAAAAAACATTTACAGTCTGACAATTGGTTAGGTGCGAAATTTAAGCAGCGGTTCTTTTTCGAGAAAAAAAAACAGCTAACCCACATCACTCCGCAGCAAGTTTGTGCTTGTTAAAAACATGGGCTATTAATAGCTAAAGAATAGGTCTTCGTGATTACTGTAGCGGAATCAGTCTTATGCAAGTTAATAACTATTTACACTTTCCGTTGCCTCATAATACAGAATTTAAAAATATATATATAATGAAAGTCATATTTTGCATTTAGCTTAAAAGTTCAATTATTACTCTAGCACAAATATAAAAACAATACTTATGCAAGTATAACACAAACACTAATTTGGGGCTAACGTTAAACTGAAGATCCTCATTTTTTTCTCTAACAACTGCACGTGAATATGAATATGTAGCGATCTAGCTCTGACAACCAAGGAAACAGTAGGTATTACAAGAAAGTAAAGTAAAATATCAAGAGCTCTAAATAAGTGGCACATAAGTAAAACTACTCCATTGTGGCTTCATTAAAGCATGATTTACAGGTGACTCCAGTGACTTAACTACAGCAGCTGACCAGACGATTTGTACTTGTTTATAGCGAATTTCACAGCTACCGGGTGCCAATTCCCAAATTCATTTCAATAGTTCACCAGTAGGTATTGCATTTATGTTATTTTTATGCGTGATATTTCTTTATCTGAGAGCACGCAAACGCACACGTTGCCGAACAGTGAAACATGAGAAAGGGGTACACCGATATTGCGCGATCGAAATTGCAAAAAAATTTAATAATCACGCCGCAGCAGCGATTTCATATGTACGACATACTAATAACTAGGCACTAACAAAATTCGCGTGTTTTTTTTTGCTTCAAGCTAGAATTCACAATACTGTATATACTGAAGCCGGCGTCATCCCTTGATTGCTGCTGCCCAGATGTTAAGTCACTCCCTTTCTGAGTGAACTGTACGTGATTGGGGCACACGATTTTGAAGTGTTCATTTATTGGCGCATAGTTACCCGGGGCGTATCAAAAAAAGCATGGTCCGATGACAAGCGTATTGTATTGGTATAGGCTGTTCACGGTAAAATGAGCACTTTTGAAAGCCATGCTTAAGGTCTACTTGTATGCAAGTTGCGTATTCTTCCTCCTTATGTAAAATTAACATTGCCATGGACTTTATCACTTTATTCATGCGTCAGGCAAGTGAAACTATAAAATTATTACAACAGTAAACATTTTATATTTCTGATAATGTTTACACACTGATGCATTTAAAAAAAATAGAAAGCTAAATAAATAATTTGAATTATCACAAATGGTTACCTAATACTCTTTATTCGACGTTAAAATGTGGAACTACTTTCCATCTATTGTTGCCAACTTTACCGAGCGCATGTCACTAAGTGCATCCGTTTAAATATATGCACGCAGGGGCGGTGTCTTTTTTTCTAAGGTTGATTTTAAAAGTGTTCACTTTATTGTGAACAGCCTTTAAAAAGCGTTTTCGGTTTAAACTGTCCTCGAATAACTTGCACAGGAGAGAGTAGTCGGGGAAGAGATCTAAGCACCTACAAACGATTCTCAGTGTAAACGAACACGAAGACGACTGAGAGGCTAGTGAAAGGGAGCTTCAGGGACTGTTTGTATGAACAGCCCGTTCGTTACGAGCAACGAACGAGCGACGCTCCGCGCTGCATCTTTAAATGTTCCTACAACGTCCCCTTCTTCGTGTAACAATCTTTCCCGTCAGACAGTTCCAGGGCCTCCGAGGGCGTTCTGAAGAGGCGCAGGTTGTAGTAAACATTTCCAAACACGTCGCCCAGCACTGGAGGAGCAACAACTATATCTCTTTACGAAGGGCACAAGTCAACCAGCACTCTCCACACGCGGATACTCGAGTCCTTTACGGAATGGACATACCAATAAATATGAATGATACCCATTTACGTAATGCGCTGTCAGATGTTACAAAATAATAAAAACAACGGGTTATTTATGGCCAATCACGACGAGGCGTCAAATAATTGTAGCGATAGTGATAGTTTGCGCCAAGCTTCGGACAAATACATAACAAACTTGAAGGTTCCGATGCTTTTGAATTTACTGTGCATAAACATAAAACTAAAACAGAACATTTTAACACGCTGAAAATGAACAGTTCGCGAAGATATATATACTTAAGCCTTTAAAAAATATAGAAAAAAAATCCATCGTAAATGGCTAGCAGTTTTAAGAATTCCCCCCCCCCCCCCCATACTTGATTAGCTTCCATGTTTTATTTATTTATTCCCTTTTGTTCCATAGATCCCTTATACGACATAGTCCATGGGATATATAATTCATCAATATTACAATATAATTACACATACATATATAACATTAACTAGTGCACAATATACAGCAAGGTTACCTAAAAATACAAGTTTTAGAAGTCAAATCATAACATAAGTAATACATCTGTATACACAATACACATCTTCAATAAAGCAATACTTAACGTAAGGCCTATGTAATTAGATTACAGGATAAATGAAACTCACAGTTTAAAATTTATAGTCGTAAAATTATTATATTGAATAAAAAGGGTGATCATTCAAAAACTTTTTCATAACTGTTTCAAAATGAGGACGATTTTTAAAACAAAGTAATTTTAGGACTTGCGGCAATTTATTATATCTCTTAATACTAGCATAAAAACAACCTTTATGGGATATTTTAAGGTTGTTCATAGGTATATGGAGACGTAGTGCACTTCTTGTATGGTGATTATGTATGTTACGATTATAAACAAAAATGTTTTCATTAGCAGATATAAATAACAAATAGGAATTAATTACCTAAGAAGTAAATGTTAAAATGGTAAATTATTCAAACAGACTTTCACAAGATTTGTTTTGCCCATTATCCTGAGAGTTTTTCTTTTGTAGAAGAAATACTTGCTTGCTATATGTTACTGAAAACCAACATATAATACCATAAGACATAACTGAATAGAAACATGCATTATATATTTCCTTTAATGTATTTGTAGTCACAAGTGAAGATAGATACCTCAATGTGAAGCAGGTTTTAATTTCTTTATAATGTGGTTTATATGTAAGGCCTTCGTCTGGTCACAAAAAATTTCCACGACATAGCCCCTATTATCTTAACTTATTAAAATATTTGGAGTCATATTGAAAATTACATTACTCGTACTTAGACCAGCTAGTAAACCATACTGCATTTTACATAATTTGTTTTCATTTTCTACGTATGTTATAAGTATCATAAATGTCAGTTTTTCAAAAAATTTTGAAAAAGTGGGAAGTAGCGAAATGGGCCTATAGTTTTCCACTTTATTGTTTTATTTGCCCTTAGGTAATAGAATTATAATTGCTACTTTTAGACATTCAGGAAAGACTCCACTCATTATTAAATGATTAAAAATTATACCGAGAGGTTCTGAGATTACAACAATACAATTTTTAAGTTATTTACTGCTTATTTCGTCCAAACCGTAAGATCATTTAGACATTAATGATTTTGCTATCGTATATATCTCTCTTTAGGTGCAACATATTCAAAAACTAAATTAGGGTAATTATTTCTGGGATATGCATCTTTCAATAGTATAATCGGGTCAATGGATAGTTTAACTTTACGTAATAATTTTCCAGCCATGGTTAGAAAATAGTTGTTAAAGTTATCAGTAACAGTAGGAGTATCACTTATCTCAATACCATCTATTATAGGAGATTGTTATCCTTGGAGATATTTATTTTACCAAATTGTTGTTTAGTTACTATCCAAGTAGATTTAATCTTATTTGCATAATTATGTATAAATATGTCATAATACACATTTCCTTGGCTCCATTAATGACCTTACTCAGGATTTTACAATACTGCTTAAAATAGGCTGTTGCATTTATATCATTGCTATTTCTACACTGTTCATATACTTTACGTTTCTTATTACAAGAAATTTTTATACCCTTAGTGAATCAAAAATTCGATGTATCATGTGACTTAGCTACATATTTTTTTTTGGAAAACGACAATTAAATAGCAAACAAAACTGGCTGTGAAAGACATTAAACTTTTCGAAGGTGTCATTTGATGTGTGTACATCTTGCCACGTAGTTTGACTTAAAATTTCTTTAAATTCTGTGTAAGTTATCTTATTAATATGTAGTAAAAACAAGCCTCATAATTAACATTCTACCCGTATCGCTGACAGTACGCAAAAAAAAAAAAACTAACTCCGACCTGCTTTCAGGTTGACTTCGGCTCGCCACTGTTTAACTGCACATCAAATTACAGCATTAATTTTTTGCGGTCTTTATTATTTGTGCGCGGGTAATTAAAAATAAGCGTGGTATCTTTAACGATTACTTTACGACCTATAAAAGGCCAATGCGGGTGCACATGTGGACTTGAAACAATGTCGAGAAGCCAGCCACCTGCGAATTCCGACGCCACGCGCAGTTTTACGCGAAGGTCATACCGAAGGCGAACTAGCTTAATAATGAGAACAGCTGTGTAATTTCCGCAAAATACTTTGCAGGAATCGCCCTTCGAGGCCGGAATGTGCAGCCAAAGCACAATGAAGACAAAGTAAGGAACCATCTACAGCACAAACCGAAGGGGAACGTAAAGGCAAAATTAACAAAAAATAAGGGAATTCCTGGAAGATGCGAACGTGTACACGCACTCATACACACGGCTGTGCAAACATTTGCATCCTCCCTTACAGTATAGCCCATTCAGTTATTTCACACTTTTCTGAAGCCCTGCTAAAGTTCTACTTCCAGGATATTCCTCCACCTCGTGCAAACAGCTTAACCGAGTATAGAAAATTTCACCAAATGGACAACGCATCGCATTCGTGCGCACTTAGGGTATAATATTTTGCATGAGAACTATTTCTTACAAGGCAATACCAACACACACATTTCCTCACTGTTTTTATTCATATTAATCATAAATGAAATATATACAATATACGAAAAAATTTCGACATAACCACAAATACGGAAATGTTATGTTAACACAAGTATGAAACGCTTGTGATAACGCGACATATATAGGAAACCACCAAACACATAATGCATGGGGTGATTTTACAAAGGTTTGATTAAAAAGGTGTGAAGAAACTGCGGATAGACTACAACGAACAATTAACCTGTTATGTCCAATAACCATCACAACAGTTCCTGACAAACAAAGCCGCAGAAAAACAACGTGGGGAGGAAAAAAGAAAATATCAATACGAGCACAGGGTTTTGATTACGGTGGCGTATTCACACACACACATACGGTGTATATATAGTCTATTTGCGGTTTCTTTACATTTTTTAAATTAAACCTTTGAAAAATTACCCCATGTATGACATGTTTGTTTGTTTCCTAAACACAGCATGCATCACAAGCGTTTAGTACTTCTGTTAACATAAGAGAAGCTTATATTTAGTTATACAGAACTGTACTTATATTTTGTTTATTAATAATAATGTTTCATTTATAATAAATACGAATGAAAACAGTGAGAAAATATGCGTTTTGAAAATGGCTAGTGAGGACCAGGCCACTAAGAATTCGGCAACATCGGCACGGCTCATACGCGATTCGTGTGCAGACAGTTAACACGTGTCAAAAAGTGAATCAGCCAATCAAGCTTAGTAAACTACCCTACAGTGTCTTGAAATATAACTTGTCCTGAAATCCTTTCGCGAAATTTCACTACCCCAACCCATAGGTGAAATTTTCAATACTAGAGCCGTGTCCGAAACGGCTACGAGACAATTATTTAGGTTACTAAATCGACCAAGTTTAGGCCCTAAATATTTGCGCATTTAGGGTTGAAATTTACGGAGGTAAAGTAGCACACTAAATTCCCTAACAGGTGCGTAAAATCGTCTGCTCTTGTTTATTTACGTTTAATTTCCCGCGTTGTGACAGAAACGTCGGTATGTACTGTTCTTGAAACGCTGCAAAATACATGCACGGGAAGAATGAAGATCTACATGAAGTAATTTTAAAATAAAAGTTCGTATGTTGTATTAAAATTGCTATAAAAAAAAAAGGCGATCGGTTATTTGAAATGGAATGTTAATAGCAGGGAGCGAAGAAATAATGAGAGATTGATATTGGCTAGAAATAAATATGATCAGTTATTTACAAGACGTGAAAAATGCTCGGGAGTAAGTTATTTATTGATAGTGTGACATACAAAATAACGTTGAAATTCCACACGCCTGTATTTTCCAACTGTGTCACATGGTAGCGCTGTTACAACCCGTTCGAAACCATCCACCCTAAATTCCCAAACCCTAATTCCCCAAATTTGCCATTTCGGACACGGCTCAGGTTAAGGTCTGCTTGCACGAGGCGGAAGAATATCCTGGAAGTAGAACTTTGGCAAGGCTTCAGAAAAGTGTGAAATAACCGTGGATGGACCATACGCGTGTTTGTCGAACGCTTCTCGCATGTATGTCCTGTTACGTGCGGCAAAACAGAGACGGCTTGCACACGCCATGCGTGAGAAATCGCCATGCCAGGATACGACACACGTTCCCGTGATTTCAACTGTTTTTCGCGCTCGCGTCACGGGACCGCCTAATACGTAAGAGCATTCGAAACGGTTCGAACTGAAAAAGAAAAAAAAAGATACTAAAGATTTTGTCGGAGGGAATTAAAAGAGGGGTGGCGCGAATCACAACGGAAAGTTCCCATCACCCCCCCCCCCCCGCCCCTTCTTCGGCCGCTCTTTACGAACACCGTGAGAAACTCACACCACAACTGCACGCATGAACTGAGCGATCGTCCCCTGGTGCTCGAAAAAAAAAATCATTACGGAATTCCCAGTTAGGGATGGGACAAACACTACCTTTCTTGCAACGTGTTCCATCGTCCTAATTCCAAGTAACACGTTCTATAGGCTGTTCAAGGTAAAATAAGCACTTCTGAAAGCGCCGCATAGTATCTACTTGTACGCACGTTGTGTATTCCTCCGCCTTATATATAATTAACATTGCCATGGGCCTCATCACTTTATTCATGCGACGGTCAAGTGAAACTGTGGAATCATTAGAAAAGTAAGTATGTTACAAATCTGCTCATTCTTATACTTAGATGCATTAAAAAAACAGAGGAAAAGAAATAATTTCACTTTGCACAAATGGTTACCTAATACTACATTTATTTGACGTTAAGATATGGAACTATTTACCATCCATCATTACCAACTTTACTGGGCGCATGTCACCCGGTGTGCCCGTTAAAATATATGCGGGCAGGGGCAGTGACTTTTTTTCTAAGGTTGATTTCAAAAGTGCTCACTTTATCAAGAACAGCCTTTAGTAACATGTATTTTTGTAACAGGTTACTGTAAAACATTTCTCGCCTGTCCCGCACGTTCCGGGAGATAACTATTACGTTGTTAAATGTTCCGAAGCTTGGCGTTCCAAGAAATAACGTTCGCGCATGCGCACTGTTGCAAGCCGAGACGATCCAAAAATAACTGTATAAACAATGGAACGTACTACTCGCGGAACACGTTCCCAAATTGTAGCAGTTTTATTTTTATGACTGCTACGTTAAATAACGGCCATCTTAACTCCCAGTCTTCGAGTTCGCTGTGCCTTCAAAAAGAGACTCTCGGCGATGCACTCACACATGGTAAACTCACACTGTCGTGCTTTGATGTCCAAAACGCTGTACAACGTAACTAGGCCAGTGGGAGCGAGCTTCACTCGAAATATTAAATTCCTTTTTTTTTTTATTCAACACAAGAATTCCTAAAGTACTTATATAGTGAACTATACGCCATTCACAGTTACTTCCCACTTTTCTGAATCCCTGCTAAGTTCTACTTCCAGCAAACAAAGCTTAACCTAGTCCAGAAAGTTATACAAAATGGACAACGCACCGCATTTGTGCGCACTCAGTTAAATAAAATTTTGCGAGAGAACTATTTTTTTTTTACCAAGCAATACCAACACACATTTTTTACCTATGTTACTATTCATATTAATTACAAATTAAATATCATGAGAATAAAAGTGAAAGTTCGATAATAATTTAACTAAAAATAAGGTATAGTAATCGACTGTAGACTGCAAAAACTAAACTACGAACCCATAATTAACTTCACATTATCAATTCTACCAAAACTTAGTAGATTCGATATTTTAACATAATTATGAGTTCATAGTCCAGTTATGTCTGTACTAAAAGGATAATGTTTATAGTAAGTTCGGTATAGTCGTACTTTCAGAATTTTTTATTTGAACACATTAATAACAAAGAAAAAACACTGTAAAATGACGCACTGTAAAATCGTACTGAGGTGACGATACACTAAGCGAGTCGCTTCCCATCTATGCGCCAGTCCATAGCAAACTTGGTACATACGTGGTGTCCATAAAGTGCATCGAACATTTATAGTATCCGTCTATCTTATCTTGGTGAGCCTTTATAATATGGCTACTTCCATAAACAATCAGACAGCAATCACAGGACTACTTATTGACTGAAGGAATTGAGACACTAAAGACAGAAATTCTAAGGGTGCTGTGATCCAGATATTCACTGATCTATAGAAGATTTCTACAGATTTTCGGTAAATATGCCCGTTTCTTGTCAAAGATTGAGAGATGCAACACATGGGTGTTTCTCTCTCTCTCTCTCTCTCTCACTACACCTTAATTTCCTTCGTAACTTCCAGGCTAATGGACGAATTGCAGTGAAATTAGACTAGGGCATTAACTTGGTTTATGAGAAGCACTGTTATATGCTTTTCACTGTTAAGAGTGGGATGGACCCCCGTGGGAACCCCACGACGAAGGTCACGAAGCGAGGGAGCGATAAGGGTGAAAGTTACACGCACTTCTAGCGCCTCATCGCTCCTACGCGCAAGGGGTGCAGTGTTTCCGTCGTGACGCTGTACTCTGCAAATTAGATCTGTAACATATGGGTTTTAACACACGCGATGAAAGCCCACAGATTAAACTACGCCCGTATCTTTGTACTTTTCTCTTGCCGCTTAAGGAAACTGCATAGGCCTAGCGTTTCAATCATCAGTTACGATAGCGGGTAAAAAAGCTCCGCACAAGCTACACCACCTTACTTTCAAGTTTTGTCAGTTAATGTTCTCGTAAGAGATTTCGTGCTGGTCGTTACGTGACTCACGAAACGTCACGGTAATTCTGTTCTTTGAGTACCAGAAAATACAGGCGCAAATCACCACAATATTAGTGGGTATTGCCTGAAAACGTACAGTAAAAATGGCGAACAAAATTTTTTATAAATTGAATGTCATTACGGCATATCAAGAGCCAAGTTTTTTTGTATATCTTGTAAATGTATGGTTGCTTGACATATTATCAATGATAACTTTATGAAAATACCAAATCAATTTTTACAGTGAAAATATGAAAATTTTAATTTAAATTCTTTATTCGCACAAGCCGGTTGTTGCGCCACCGATCTGGGGTGCGGGAGGCTCTGGGTTCGAATCCCAGGTAAGGCATGGGTGTTAATTTAAATTACGTTATAAGTTAGTCTGTAAGCCATCCCCTGCTAAGCTTTCAAGCATAAAACCTGGGGACGTTAAAAAGCCCTTTACAATACAATTAATTCGAACAAATTTCAACAAGTTATTTTAACAGAGTTTGGCTGCCGGTAAAGTGTGTGTTGAAATCACGGGAGTGGTATGTAATCTATTTTCTACGTTGAAAAAATAGGATATTTGTAATAATCATAAATTAAATAACTTCAAGTAAAGTATTTATCATAATCCACGTAGCTTAAAATTTTAATTAAATGTTACCTGTTAGAACACTGCGCACCTAGCCGCGGATTTTCCCTATGCCAAACTCTCCCATAAGAAATAACGTTTAGTTCCTAACCTGAAATAGAATAAACCTCAGCAATGTCGATCATTCATATAACAGAAGGATACGAAACTAGAGGGAAAGTAGGTCATGAACAGGGCTTTCAAAAGTTCTCAATTAACCGGGAACAGTCTACACCCCGGCCGTAGAAGACAGGTCTGGACACTAGCTTGAAAAGTTGACGCCCTTATTGGCCCATTTAGTTCACGAACCCAGCCGCATAGCGCTGCTGCCGAAGTAGTGCTATTTGACATGGCTAGCATACGGAAGCTCTGCGGCTACGTCATGGACTAAATCAGTCAATAAGGAGGTCAACTCGCAAAACACTGTTATATAGGCGAGTGTCCAGACCTGTATTACACGGCCGTGCCCTGTACAAAACGACAGCGTGTTTGCATGAATGATTGATTTTCGTTTCCTTCTGAGCTGCAGTTACGATACGAGAGCCCCGACGCCTGCTCACAAGCGGGTTGTAATAATGGGGTCTAGCCTCACTAGCCGGAGCTCTTAGTGGCGGCCAATCGAAGCCCGCAACTGGCCCACATGAAATCAATTTCCAGCTGCGGCCGAAGTTGGGCGTGTTGAAGAGAAGCGGGGAAGGGTGCTGGGAATTTTATGAAAGCATGGGGTGTCGTAGGAGACGGAAAAATAAACGAGGACGGTCCCTTGAAGTTAGAATCCCCCCTCCCCTATACTCTAGGGCGAGGTGGAGTTATTGTCGCCTCGATACTGTGAGGATATAAAACATCAGCGGGGGACCCAGGCGGCGAAAAATGTATTTTTCTTTATCTCGGTAGGCGTGTTCGGAATTCTGCCCTTTTATGTGATGGAGGGGAGAACTACAAACCCCCCCCCCCCACAAACATTAAGTGCCGCGGCCCAGGACTTCACCCCAACCAGATTCAATGGGCTGACTTCCCTAACCGCATCTGCTCAAACAGCAGCGTTATCATCCCCATCTCGCCCAGAGTTCCCATGACGTATCATCACCATCGCATCCCCTCCCTCCTGGTTGATACACTCCCCTTTCCCCTACCCATCGCTCGCACAATGCCGCAGCACAAAGCCTAGACTCTCGAAAGAACCCTCTCCCCTCCACCCAACACACCCCTGAAGTAAAGCTTTTTCCGTAGATTCTTTTTTTCTCCACGGAAGAATACTCAAGTGAATTAATAAAAGCTGAAACTGAATCAAGGCAACCATGTCTAAATACCACGGGGTAGCAAGTTTTTTTATGTATTTTTATTGTAGTCCTCCGCGTAATGCACCTAAAATTTTCCAAAAATTGCAAAGAAAAATTAAAAAATCGAAAGGAAATTCAGCGAAGTCCACTTGATTCTCTATCTCCACTGATTATTATTGTTACGTGCTACTTTTTTCTGCGCAATCGAGTGGAAGTGAAGGACAGGGCAGTTATATGATAGCGGAGGCAAGTTAATGGAATGTTTTGAATAACAGGCGAGCGAATTGCGTATCAGTAAAAAAAAGCGAGCCAATACGATAATCCTTTCGCGGTGCGCGCTGCTGACCCTAGTTGTATTGGGTTTCTGTATTTATTTGAATAATTTTTTTAGTGGTTAACTGCTCTAGTTTCTCTAAGCGCGACTCGGGGTGCGTCTAACTTTCCAGGCCAAAGCCAGCAGAGTATGAATAGTGCGACGGGCCTCCGGGCCGGGTTGTTGAATGGATGAGAGTGGCTGGAGTTTCAGCGATAGACGACGAGCGGCGAGAGAAGTGACCAGCGCAAAGGAACTCTGCGACTGAGAGGCCGTGAAGGGTGCGGCTGACAGGCTGGACTATCAGAATAGATGCGGGAGTAAAAGACATTAAACGCTATTCACGGTAAAGTGAACACTATTGGGATCAACTTCGGAAAGAAATCACTGCCGCTGGCAGCATATAGTTTAACGGACGCACCGAGTTACGTGCGCCCAGTAAAGTTGGTAATGATGGATGGAATGTAGTTCCACATCTTAAAGTCGATTAAAAAGTGTTACGTAACCCTTTGTGATCTCTTAAATTATCTCTTTCGCTTTCTTTTTTTAATGCACGGAAGTTTAAAAATAACCAGTTTTGTATAATAATTACTTTTCTAATAATTCCACAGTTTCACTTGACCAACGCATGAATAAAGTGATGAGGCCGATGACAATGTTAATTTTACATAAGGCGGAAGAATACACAATACGCATACAAGTAGATCTTAAGCAGGGCTTTCAAAAGTGCTCATTTTACCGTGAGCAGCTTATACAAATGATCGCAACAGACATACTGAAATGTGTGTTAATGATGAGTATGAGTTAATTATCTATAACCAAACAAAGTCATTAAGGACGTTAATTAGGGTAAAAATAGACATTAAATATTGCGCTCATTGAGGAATAAATATATAATAGTGGAGATAATGCTGAAAATAATAGCTGTTTGAATAAATTAAAAACGAAATTTAGTTATTTTATTTTTTACTAAGACCTCCATCCCTCGTGAACTCAGATACGCAACTCTGGCGTCTTGCAGCATTATTTTTAATGCTGCCCCAGATTAGTCAGATTAAGTATTATTCACGGCACGAAAATGGCCAACACTAAAGAAAACTCAATCGGTAATGACGTAAGACACGATGTATTTACAATAAACTAATATATATATAAACGATTTTTTTTTTAAGTTTTTAAGGCGAAATACAGCCTGTGAACATACCCCATGCTGATACAGGCATGACAAATTTCAGTGCTCTTAAAATGTACGTTTAACACAAAAAAAAAATAGAGAAAAAAACTTTTAATAATCATTACCAGCAGAATTGAAATGAACGAGAATTTTTATCAGATGAATTTCAGATTGGTCACTCGCATGCCTTTTTGCACTAAGTACACTCTGTACGAAGTGTATAGTATAAAAAATACACTTCTATATTAACGTGTTCACTTAATGTCGGTCCGAACATAGAGGGGAAGGGGATGCATCTTGCACGTTAACCTGACTAATTCTAAGAACGCCAACTCGACCACAGGCGTCGTAGACATCTAAAGTCGTAAACACTAACGATATATGCGGGACTCGAACCCATGACCTCTAGGTGGACGAGCAGAGGCACTCTCGACCGTTTTAAACAGCCGCGGCCGGTGTAAAACGTAGTTTATAAAAACAGGCCTTTTTTTTTTTTCCTACACGGTCGTAACGTACAGCAAATGTTCGTAAGCGTGGCAGATATAAAATGAAACCCGCCACATAAAGCGGACGTGTAGAATCTCACGCAGTATCTCCACAATGTGCACTATGCGAGATAAGCTGTTCCATTTCCCTTGGCCAAGGCACATCGGTGCACATCCTGCTTTGTTCATGCGGTGACGTCATGTTGGCGCAGATTTTAGACGGAAAAATGGTGAATGGAGCTGAAAGATTTTTTTATGTGGCCTTAAGAAGAAATGCGTGTGTGTTTTGTGTATATGCTATTCAAGGTAAAGTTAGCACTTTTGAAAGCCCTCTCATTTGAAAATAAATAAATAAATAAATATTTTTTTTATTATAGTCTTAGACGTTAACTTCCGAGTGCAGTTGAATATACTTATCGTATTAATTACTTACATGGCTATATATATATATATATATATATATATATATATATATATATATATATAAAGGTGGCCTCGGAAGTTCCCACTTTACCGTGAACAGTCTACAATGGCAAAACATTAGTTACGTACAGTAAAAGTAAGGTTACGCTGTGTCAAATTTATTTACAAGCGGTGATGTTTTCCACATAGTTTCCAACCAACGCACGGAGATAACGTGCACAGTGCAGTCATGGATACACTCTGTAACAGAACAACATTTCGCGGGTGTTCGAGTTACTGCGTCCACGCAGGAAACGGAACAAAACTTGGATGGAAGCAAGGGAACATTGGGTAGTGTTCGTGTCAACTCTGCGCAGTAACACAACTTCAGTCTCTCAACACCAAACCTCCTGTCCTCCTTTTTTTCTCCAAGAAACTATTAAAAAAAAAAAAAAAAAAAAAAAAAACCACGAGGATACGGCGTGATTTGAAATATTAGTACACTTTGCAGTAAACTGTAAACAAATGTGGAATGGAGTGGTGTGGAGAGATTTGGGCGGATACTAACATCGTGGTCTTGGGAGCAAATGAGGGTGAAACGAGGTGTGGAGCGGCGCCGGAATGCAAGGGTGGGGGAAACGGGAGATCCCCGAGAAAACCCACCAACCAGCGGCATCGTCCGGCACGATTCGCACATGCGAAAATCCTGGAACGACCCCTGTGCACCTAGGTGAGAAGCGGGTAGTCTAGCCGTTACCGTGAATTAAGGGCGCCCAGACGAACAGCCGCCCTACCACAAAAAAAAATGTGAATCTATATAACTAATATACTGTTTGTTAAATTGTAGTAGTCATGATAGAATTGAACACCCTGGATGGCGTACTTCTAAGTAGGGTTAATGAAATTTAAAAAAAAGTCTGACCGTTACACCATCCGTAAATAAACGTTCACGTTGTTGTTTGAAAACTTTTTTTGACAGTCATGCGGGCGAAACGTGAGTCAACGTTGGCGGCACGGCGGGGAAGACTAAAAATCGGCCCACCCCGTCGTCCTGGGTGGCAGGAGGTAAAAGTGCAGGGCAGGTTACCGCGGAAGTGTGTGACGCACGCACCCCGAGGAGCTCCCTGGTGCTAATCGCCGACCCTACCGTATACGGCGGCGCACAAGGTTGAGTCACTCACTACCTTCGGCTGCCGGCGCGAGTAATGACAGGCCGGCAAGAGCGCCTCTGTCCCGGGGGGCGATCGCGCATACTACCGCGAATCTCCCGCCACCCAGGTGCTGCCCTGACGTCACGTCACGCCTGCGCCGCGTTCATTATTCCCTGTCGTCTCCGCACGTGCTGAAACATATCGACATGATACTTCGCTGCTCTCGAGTATCGATTATAATGATCGCAAATACAGAGACAATAACACATCGCAAAATTAAAATTCACAACTGCTACGCGCGGGGGCAGACCCAGACAGACCCGCTCACCGCTACGTAGCCCGGCTGCCAGGAGAATAATTGACAACCGACCTGGCTGGCTTCACAACCCCTCCTGCCGCGTGCCGGAGGAGTCTACGACTGAGAGAACGAGCAAGGATATTCTGGAAGAAAGGTTCTAGGTTCTGTACCGGGGACGACGACACTATAAATATCCCCCCCCCCCTTGCAACTGAAGGAGAGCAGATTGTTCTTGTGGTAGCCATGTGGCTGAGGTGCGGTACTTCGAGAAGTAGTCTGGTGCGGCAACGGACATCAGCGGACAAGACGAACGACGGCGGAGGATGCGACACGACGGCAGACGAGTGTTTGTGCGCGCTGTGGACGGAACGAGAGGACTTGGTATAGGACGGGTAGTGGGCTATTGTGCAAGGAGGCGCTCGGAGCACCCTAGAACATTTCAGACTGGTGGAATATGGACTAAATTAAGGCGGGGCCACATGAACATTTGATACGGACTTCATTGTAAATATCGAAACTGTCAAATATGGACGCATAATTTATAAAATAATTGAATAGGTTGATACACTGTCTGTAGGGACTCATTTTTTATTATTTAATTTCGTTGATTTCTTTGAGGTAATTATAAATTGTGTTAACTAAAGTCATTAATTTTAAACAATAAGTGATATCGATTAATTGTGAGATGTTGGGTTGAGAGAATTTTGTTGGTTATTGTAAATAAAATTTTAAAATTATAATTTATTTATTTGATTAAGACCGCCATACCTTAACGAACTTGGTTTAGCCTACTTAATTTATGGAGAGAAATTGTAACAATATTTATTATAACTGAAATATAAACTGTCATATTTATGAAGCAACCTAACACGTAATACATGAGGTTATGCTTCAAAGGTTTGATTCAAACAGTGTAAATAAACCGCGACAGACTATGATATAGTATTTGCGTGACTCAACATGAATTGGTCCTCCTTCGCCAACCGCTTACATTTATTGTATTTATTTCTTGATATAATTAAATTAAATCCCTGCTCAGTCTTTTGTGTAAGTTCAATTCAGCAACCATGACTTTTCCATAGTCAACTATAGAAATGTAACTATATTCTATTAAATATATTAAATCAAAGCTTTGAAAAATTGCCCCAAGCCCACGTATGACTTTTTGGTTGTTTCCTAAAAATGGCATGCATCACACATGTTTTATACTGTGTTAACACAAAAGTACGTTATTCTTGGTGAAACTTAATTTCTACTTATATTCTATCTATAAATTATATTTCATTTATTAATAATATGGATAAGAACAGAGACAAAATATGTGCGTCGGCAATGCCTATTAAGAAATAGTTACTCAAAATATGATTACACTGACTGCGGACAAATGTGGTTGGTCGTCCCTCTGATGTAATTTTCAACACTCGGTTAAGCTTTGTTTGCATGAGGCGGAGGAATGTCTTGGAAGTAGAACTTGAGTAGGGCTTCAGGAAAGTTGGAAGTAACCGCGAATGCACTGCGCCTATAACATTCTATAAACTCACCACAAACGGAAAACTTAAACACCAGTCGAATTCCTCTTATTCTTCGTTGAATAGTTTAGAAAACGAAAGGGTCGTTAGACAAGGTTGAATTATGACAGCTGTTCCCTGGCGCTCTAACGGCATGAAAGCTAAACACATGGCAGAAGTTTATGAGCTGAGCTGGGTGAACGAGGCCAGCAGGAACTCGCTGTGGGGTGGCTGCCGCCTCCGCAATGATTTTATGAAATGTCACGACCAACCACCGCGCAGACTACCGATGCTGCGTGCCTTGGAGTCTCTCTCTCTGTCTCTCTCTCTCTCCCTCCCCCTCTCTCTATTTCTCCCTCTCTCTCCCCCTGTACGGCCCTGAGCGTGGCACGTGTGTGGAACCAGCAGGAATGGCGAGCGACGACGTCGTGGCCAGCGAGTGGGAGTCTGCAAGCATTGGCACTGTTGTGAGGGAGTCGCATAGCTCCGACAAGCACAGCACGACACGACAAAAAAAAAATCGCAACCACGACGCAACATTTATGTTTTCAGCGTGACTGCTCGAAGTTAACGGTCCCACAGTTTACTGACACGACACGAAGAGTAGAATGTTTCGAAACCATTTAGAAGGCGCTGATTCACTACGCTAGTTTCAAATGCGGTGGGCAGACGGGAATTTTGGAATACACGATGGTGACACAGTGTTATCACTAATGCATACAAAGGTAACATTATTATTTTTAAGAGTTAAATACAGTAATTTCCAATTTTTTTTTTTTTTTATATTTTAAGCTGCGTATTTGCTATTGTAGGGAAAGCTTGCCATACAATTTTATTTTGCAAGGTTGCACTGCCGTACGACACGACGAAAGTAAAAATAATTTCTAATCCAAAATTACTGGTCGGACGACAGAATTTGTCGGGCATACGTAAGATCTATCTTGTATTTCATTGGTGGTTTTAGTTTTAAGTGTCTTATCGGGGCTGTTGTGTCGTGTTTGGCGGGGCCACGTGACAGGATGGACGCCAGACAACAAATAAGATGGATGTCTGCAGCAGACGACGGAGGGGTGGAAGGAATATGAGAAAACGAAAGAAACAGAGGAACACAAGAGAAAAAAAATTGGAATGTGAAAGAAAGCTTGGGAGGACGCCGAGGAAACCCTCAATGGCATGAAGTGAAATCTAAGATGGGCACCATCGGAGACGAATGGCTGATCAGGAAGATTCCAGACGGAATGAAAGATTAGGAAGAGTCATACTGTCTGATAAGATGGCAGCCAGGAATGATTGCATAATCCGGATGGAGTTATCGCAATTTCCAGTGCAATCATCCGAAATGAGCAAAATGGGGATGAATTGAGCAATTCAGGGAAAAAGGGAAATTCCAAAGGGGAAAATGGACATTCCGAAGGGAAAAAGGGGAATTCCGAGGGGAAAAGGGAAAATCCGGCGCACTGACTACCAAAATGGCCGCCACGACGCCATCCAAGACGGCCATCTGTCACCGCATCTAGTTGTCCCAAAACGAAATATATCATTCTACTACAAGTCCTGGCGGCTCGCGCCTCTAGATGCCTGCACTTAAGCCGACGGTAAGGACTAGCTGGCTGCAGCTGGTATCATTGACGGCCCGGTTACGTACAACCTGTTCCAAAAATATTCGGCGCGCATCGGAACGCGCAGCTGATAGTACGAAGACCAATGTTATTAGTACGGCGTTCAGGTTGCGGAAGGCTGCGTCGGCCACACCCCGCTACCCCTAAAATTCAACCCGCGGATCTTGTGGTGCTAACAAGGGGAGAGTGAAACTAACAGGTGGAACTGTGGGAAAGTGGGATTGCATGCGTGTGGATTACGTGACTAGCTAGTATTAGACAGTGATAAGGACTTTAATTAGAATTCAGATTGGCATTAAATATAAATAATATAGACAGGAAGTTTAATGTCGTAAATAACAGCTGAGTATATTTTTATACCATTAGAAATAAACTAGGACGTTTAATTCACCTCTTTTTTATTTTTATCAAGATCCTCATTCCTAACGAACTCTGATGCGCCTCTGGCGACTTGTAACAATATTTAAGTTCAACAGTGTTTTATTCATGTAAAATGGTGGGTCTGTTCACAATCTAAAAGTAAACAAACTCGTTAATCACTTCTGGAACACGTGACTTTGGCAGTTGCACTGCCGATGGACGGAACTATGTTGAGGAAATATCCGCACAATCCAAAAAAAAATCGGTCTACCTCATCTTTAGCTTGTAAACCAGACCTGCGCATTAGTTTTCACAAAGTTCACTATTTTGCGATCGACCCTCGCTTCTCGCGGTCTATGGTTCGATATGTCCAACTATGGTTCGATATGTTAAGGCTGAACGTCTCGTCGACAGCTCGATCATTAGAAGCGGACTCTCAGGATCGGGGAAGGAAGAGGAATGACCTACAAGGAACTATCCTGAAGTGATTTCCGGGGAACAACACAACACAAAGCCGGAGTCACGGAGTCAGGACAGGTGGACTCGGAACACTGGACCCTAGCTCTCACCGATGCTAGGGTCCAGTGGCGCCTCCTATCTTGGTTTATCGAACTACGGTTCCTCGGTGACCTGCTGCCGTTCGTGGCCCATTACGGCATAGCTCGGAACTTGATACCCAAATCGGTGAAAGATGCCGCGGTGGCGTAGTGGTCAGACTACTAGCCTCCCGCCAAGGTAGACCGTTTTCCATTCCCCCGCGGGATCGCTCCCCGGATTTTCGCACGTGGGGATCGTGCCGGACGATGCCGCTGGTCGGCGGGTTTTCTCGGGGACATCCCGTTTCCTCCACCCCTTCATTCCGGCGCCCGCTCCATATTCACTTCTATCACCCTCATCGGCTTTCAAGACTCCGCTGGTGAGAGCAGCCCAAATCTCTCCGCTGCCCCAAACTTGTAGGTCGCTACCTTAGGGTCTTCGGGAACAGGTTACCTAGCAATACACGATAATAAAAGCGTGACGTGTTGGACTCGACTGACTGTATGAAATCGAGAACCGCACAAACTTAGAACAGAACACGAAACGGGGCTCACGTCGGCGCCATCTTGAGCGTAAATGACAGAAAACATGGCGAATTCCCACGAGGTATTTTTCCAGCGGCGCCATCAATAGCAGCAAGTTCTATAAGTGGGAGATTCGTACGCAAACAATCTACCAGTCAAACCATTTACATCGTATTTCACGATAAAGTGAGCACTTTTGAAATCAACGGTTGAAAAATTTTACTGCCCCGGCCTGCATATAGTTTAACGGGCGCACTGAGTGACATGCGGGCAGTAAAATCGTCAACGATGGCTGTAAAGTAGTTTCACGTCTTAACGTCGATTACAAATTATTAAGTAACCATTTACGATAACTTTAATTATTTCTTTCGCTTTCTGTTTTTTATATAGTACATCCGAAGTGTAACAGTAACTAGATATATAAAATATCTACTTTTCACTTGACCGACGCATGAATAAAATGAGGAAACGCATCACAATGTGAACTTAACATAAAGCGGAGGAATGCACAAAGTGCATACAAGTAGATCTTCACCAGGGCTTTCAAAAGTGCTCATTTGACCGTGAACAGCCTATAGTTGCACATGTACAGCAGTCCCATCATGTGACGTTCAGTTTCTCTACTGTGAGGGTTCCTTAAAATCAGTAGAATGCACAGGAAATTATTTGCGAACGTGTAACTCCTGTTTGTTGCATAACACGTTGAAAAAAAAAAGTTTAAAAAAAAGTTTCGAAGCCCGGAAAGTCCGAGAATTGCATTGTACAGTTTAAGAGTCCGGTTTAAAATGAATAAAACATTACATATTAAATTTAGTAACACAAGTTCCATGATGCGTATTTTATAAATGAAATACATTATTCTGAATTACTCTGAGGGCACGCAATAATTTTCCCTCTACGTGTTTTGAAAGTGAAGAAATCAAAATGTTGTTTCTTCGCAATAATTGCAGGCCGAGAGGATAGTACTGGCTCAAACTGTAGGACAACTAACGTTGAAGTGTACTTCTGGACTGACTAAAAAATACATTTTGTACAAATTTTGTACCAAAAAATGTACTACTTTTGGCTTGTGGTTATAATTACTGTTATAGACAAAAATGTTTACAAATATGGCTCAGTACATTAAGTGATGATTATACGTTCCTTGACTTTTTGTTTGGTTATTACATGACATAAAACAACAGTTCTGTAATGTTCACGACAGTGTGCTCTACTCCTGTATGCTCCAAAATGTCTAATAAACGTAGGTGGAACTGATCTTCCGGCCTCCATAGATCCCGCTCGGGCTCCCAGACACATTTTTAGACCTTAAAGGCTGTGACATTCTCTATACAGAAATAATTCGTTTTGGTGTCATAACAGAAGAGTCAAGGTCACCAATGAAAATGTTTCACTATAGAAGTATTACATTTCATGGTTCTGTGCAAATCGTTGTAACTGATATGTGTCCCCAGGTTGTTATTCAAATGCGAGGAAGAACTAACATATATACGCTTATTGTTGCATTAATATGCGTTAGTAGATAATATATGATATACGTAATGATGGGTAAGACAATTAGTTAGCCTAATATTGTGGCTCCTAAATCTAAATTGGGAAGAAATAAATAATTTAGTAAGGCGGGAAACATAGGCTCTTAGGCGTCCATGCCATTTGCGTATACAATGATTCCAAGTTGTGATCATTTTCCCCGTGAGTCAATGTCCATAATCAAGAACCAACTACAACCATTGGCTCCGTGCAATGGTGGAGAGGTTCCAGGATAGGTTTGGCGAGCTAAGAGCAGTTGTGGGCCGGGCAGGAGACTGCGATACCGACCGTAGCCTACGGGAACGTTGGGTCCAGCCTTGAGAGCGTCCCTGGCGACATGCAGAAGAGGGAGGACGAAGGAAGCGGATGGCTAAGAGGCGATAGAGCGGGCCGTGTGGCACGTGGGCCGAGGAAAAAAAGAAAAAGAAAAGAAAAAAACACGCCGCACACAAGAACTGGCGCGCACACACTGCTCCTCTCATCAAGTGTTCGCCCCCGGGTCATTTATTTACTGAAGCCGGGCGATCAACGACGAACAGAGTTCACCACGCTGGAATATATTTGTTATCTAGCCGTCCAGGCATCTGCGCATCGGCCCACTACACAACTTGGCACAACTAGCATCATGTCCGCTGGAGCTCTGAACGTGCGAGACGCAACGCAACCTTGAAAGCCAGCTGGAGGGAAGCGAGGTGAGTACGGAGCAGCGCCGGAACGCAAGGGCGGGGGGAAACGGGAGATCCCCGAGAAAACCCGCCGACCAGTGGCATCGTCCGGCACACGAGCTCTTAAAGGTACTGCCCGATCCTACCTGATGGAAGCGTTTTTAATTTCAAACTAGCGCCATTAGGAATATTATTTCCCTAAGTAAACACAAACAGAAACATCGGCCAGTATCTAAGAGACACGTCGTTCAAACAACGCATGAACATATCCCGCTGATACTTTTATAAACGACAAAAAAGGAGAAAGAAATTTCGGTATGCATGGAAATCCCTATTCGAGTTGACTTTATTAAGGCAAGAGAAATACACGAACGTTAGTATTTCAACATTCACCTTCTAAAACTGTTTCTGTTACTCCACAGTACTTCAACAGGTCATTAGTGAGTGCGTATGCTCCACTAAACAAATTACTATAGGGGATGTCGCACGGGAAATATCCTGTACTACCTTATTAAGAAAAAATAAATAAAGCCAGTCTTGGCTATTTTATGTCCTTGCGATTTTATGTAATATGCCGTGTTTCCTACAACACATCCAAAACAATATCTTATCCAATCATATTCCCCACAATATTACCATAAAATGTATATACTATAACAACATTTTCACGATACCCTGACATCATTTCGACAGCTCTACGATTTTACTATTAAATCAAATTTCACGAAAATACGCCTCAGGGTTCATTTCATGGCGTTCCACGCTTACGTGGAACTCTATGACAACGCACACATGCTCACATGCCAAGGCTAACCGACCGCCTCACGCATTTCTTGCACTCGCAACAAGACGAAGCGTTAAGCACAGGATCAGGGAATAACTAATATACCTACGGGTGACACATGCTTGCCATCCTGGAAACATTGGATTTTACCCGTGGCTCCCGCTTGGTATTAAAAAAAGAAAGACTTAAGGACTTGGAAAATGACATGATTGAGTTAAAAAAAAAAACTATTACACTAATAATTTAGCAAAGACAAGGCAATAAAAATACTAGCCTACAGCCCAAAATCCAAGCAATTTTAAGGCCACGATCCTTCATTTACACAGTTTTTGCTAGGATTAATTTTTTTCTACCTGAACGGGAGCCGATATTGTAGTAAAATACTCTTAAATTTTTTTTACAAATTGTTTTTATTGTGTAGTCTAACTTTTTCAAAATAAAAAAAACTGTATAATTTGAACTAATTATTAAATAAACAACATTTTCGTTAATTATTTGATTGGGTTAAAATACACACTTTTTTGTGTTGGAGAATTTTTACTACATAATAAAAACAATTTTTAATCAAATCGTAAGAGGATTTTACAATATCGGCTCCTGTTTGGGTACAAAAAATTAATTCTCGCAAAAGTTGTCGAAATGAAGGTGCACGAAAATCGTACTTTTATATAATTTTTGTCACAATTTGTTTTACAGAGGATTTTTCGAAATTTTTGGTCCAACAAGACGTAAATAACGATTACGAATATTCTCTTCGTTATTCTCAGAGCTCTGATTGGAGATAAGGAAGAAATTCATTTACTTTCTTCCATCACTGCTCCGAGAATAGTGACCGCGGTGGAAATTTCACAACGTAAAAAGGTGTTGAAAGGCATTATTTACGTCTTGTCGAGCCAAAAATTTCTACAAAACCCTTCGGGAAACGACCGGTATAAATCGAAAATCGGGTAAATGTATGCTTTCATGCGCCATCAAGTCATATGAAATGTCTTCCGCGGGGCTTCCAAAAAGTGTTCAGTCTATGGCGAACGGCCTATAGGCGAGAGAAGCCGTGGAAAAAAAGGGGCCGCGGCGAGCACGTGCGGTATAAAAGGCTATGGCTGCAGCACGCGTGGTCCAGCGACGTGTCGCTATCGATTGAGAGCAGGCTGGGACGAACACTGCTTTGCCGGCAGCGATGTACACCTCTACCTCGCTACTAGTCGGCCGGAAACATTCGTCAGTGTTGCCAGTTTAGCTCCCCCCCCCCCCCCCCTCCCCCCGACACCAAAACCTACCTGTCCCAAACAAGGTGGCTAGCAGTATCCTTATAGAAACCCCCCTGATATTTCCCTGACTTTTACAAGTATTCTATTAAATTTCCCTGGCCAACTTGGCGCAGCAAATATTAAAAATATTTTCATTTTTCCCCAAAATAAAATACAAAAATTTTTTATGGGTAGCGATAACGTAGCCTTCACTTACGGATGCTTTCCTATGCAGAAACAAATATCTATATTTAAAAAAATCAGGCAAGAAAATATGTGTAATAATAGTTGCAATTAAACATTAAACATACGAAAACAAAATTGTCCCCAGGCTCATAAATTTTCCTATGAAGCTGGACTAAACTAAAGTAACATTACAATTCATAAGATGACATGCAGCAGAACTGTTAGAATCCCAATATTTATTTTATTAAATACATTTTAAACTATCTTATTCTAAATTCCCTGACCTCACAGAAATTTCCCTGCAATTTCCCTGACTTTTCCAGGCTTTCCCTGTTTTCCCTGATGCTAGCCAGCCACCGTGCCAAAGTTTGGTTCAGCGACATAAAAGTAACTATCCCGTCTAGCGAGGATTATATCTTTTTTTTTCTGCAGTGTAAGGAAAACGACTTGGTGAGCTAAATTCAAACAATAAAACGACGAAGATGCAAAGATTAACGCCGATATCCAGAGGAAACTACAAACTGGAGAAAGTAATCTCAAAAGAAAAAAGGTATTAATTGGTATTACAAACGTCTGGTGCTTGAATGGCAAAATTATAATTGCATTTACTGTCTCGAGAATAAATGAATGTTTGACTGATTGCAAGGGAAGTCAGTGCTTTATAGGCCTATAAACTTCGACGCGTCAAAAAGTAAATAATAATTAAAGTGGTTTACCAACACACACTTGCAGTTGAAAAAAAAAAAAACATACGGAAACGAGCCAACGGCATGAATTATTAGACTAAATTTCTTCTTTACTAACGCACAAACGTTGTTTATTAAGCTCTGTCGTTACAGTTGCAATTACATTTTACAGCAGACTGCACAGCACACATTTCATTTCACGGGGAGCTGGTTGGTTCACGGCGAAGGCAGAAAAAAAAAAGAAGACAAATGCGAGTTCTTGTCAGTTTCGCTTCGCACTGAATTACGTACACAGATCTTCAAGGGAATTCTCAAAATGTTCACCATTTACGTTACGAATGAATCAGCAAGTTTTTAAAATACGCAGACATTTAATTGAAGGGGCGAAAAAAAAAAAAGCAGTGAAATAGATACGGGAATAAATACGGGGATCCATAATGAAGGGTTTTCATGAACATAAGTCAAATTGAGTAAGGCGGGTTTAACTGCGGTCTCGATACAACTTTCATAATACGGCGCTTGCCAAAGACATCAGACGTGCAGAGAAGGATTTCGAAAATCAGCCGTGCAATTACACTTTATTACCGACTTACATTCTCGCAACATAGGTTATGTAAAACAACATGGCGGTGACAACGAAATTTGTAAAACGTTTGCATCGTGTGTCCAACGTAAGAAAAAAAAAAACTGCATGCTCGAAACACTATAATAAGCACGTAAACCTAGCGGGAAACGGTGACCTACGTCAAATTTTTGTTCCGTGAAATCAAACGGTAAAAGAAATATAATGGGCGCTAAAAGCTGTTTACGACAAAGTGAGCACACAAGATATGAACCTTACAAAAAAAGTCACTGCCGCTGCCTGCATATATTTTAACGGGCGCGCTGAGTGACATGCGCCCAGTAACGTTGGTAACGAAGGATGGAAAGTAGGTCCATATCTTAACGTCAAATAGAAAGTGTTAGGTAACCATTTGTGATAACTTAGACTTAATTCTTTCACTTTCTGGTTTTTTTTTTATGCATCGACGAGTAAGCAGATTTGTAAAGTATTTACATTCTCAATAATTTCAGTTTCATTTGACCGACGCATGAATAAAGCGATGAGGCCCATGGTAATGCTAATTTTACGTAAGCCGGTGGAATACACAACGTGTATACAAATAGATCTTAAGCAGGGCTTCCGAAAGTGTTCATTTTCCCGCGAATAGCCTATAGTAAACGTTAGCTCACAAAGTATGCATTATAGAGAACGCGCAACAAATTAACTGGCGTGGCTACAATGAGGAAAGTCAAGCATTTACATAGTTCCGGGAACATACTCCAACACAGATAGGGGAAAAAAACCCCAGAGCTTCCACGATCAGTCCTAAGGAAGCGCGATGTACACTACACCACGATGCCAGACGGACAGATATGTCCCGTGAGTGAATATATTGTAGAGTGTGGATGCAAATCTGTGCTAAGCTGTGGCGCATATACAATGTAACAAAAATACACAAAATATCATTTTTTTTCTTTTTAATAGCAAGGATTTGTTTGCAAAATCAAACCATGTTTATCAATTTACTCCGTACTTATATTTGGGGGGGGGGGGGAATGGAACTAGTATGTAGAAAAAATTATATTTCATCATCATGATACAAGAAATAAAAATAATCCGCAGTACTATCAAATAATTGTACTTTATAACAGAGGGAGTTAATTATTCTGTTATAAAATTTTGTAATACCAGCGCAAATTGAACAACTGTAAGAAGGAAATACTATTAACCTAAAAGCCGTTCTAAGAAATTATTTTGAAAAAATTCGTTTTATTCTATGACAAAATATTTAAACTCCTTGGAAATGTTTGTTTTACACATGTGCATGTATTGTAAAATAAGGTGTTTTAATGTAATAGTGGATTCATGCAGGATACAGGACAATTTATAATGACAAGATTCTTATATCGTGGAACTTCACTGGCTCAGGTCAGGATATATGGGAACTAAAATTAATGTAAACAAACGGAAAATCACTGTTTAAACACGTTTGGCAGTCATTTTGGCAATTCTTGAGCCTGTGGCGCCGGAGACGAAAAATCGGTCTATCTCACCTTAATAGTCTTGACGCTAGCGTTAGAATGTTAACCGCTTTAATGCCTCATTTAGTTCACCAAATAACTTCAACACCACAAGTGCATCTGGAAAACTGCCCTCTGAGAAGTAAGTTATGAGACTTTCAAAAAACCAACTAGCCAACAATGTAGACGGCGTATCGCACTTAACGAAACACTCACGCCTGCTTAAACTGCATCACAAAATTTTACGTTCTCTAAATTAATCAATTATTTTAATAACAAGATAACTTGTGCTATCCATTTGAATTAAGAAAATTGTGCGCGCGGCATATTTATTCGTCAGAAACCACTTGCACACATCCAAATATTGTGAAACTAACCGAATAGTTAAGAACGCTTTACTGGCAACCATTTACACGTGTAAAGGCTGTTCGCGATAAACTGAGCACTTTTGAAATCAACCTTCGGAAAAAGTCACTGCTCTTGCTCTTGCATATATTTTAACGGGCGCCCTGAGTGATATGCACCCAGTAAAGTTGGTAACGATGGATGGGAAGTAGTTCCGCCCCTTAACGCCGAATAAAAAGTGTTAAGAAACCATTTCTGATAACTAAAATTATTTCTTTCGCTTTCTGATTTTTTTTAACGTATTGAAAGAAATGTAAAAATTAAAAGATTTTTTAAATATTTACTTTTATTATAATTTCACAGTTTCACTTAACCGACGCGTTAATAAAGTGATGAGGCCCATGGCAATGCCAGTCTTACAGAAAGTAGAAGAATACAAAATGTGCATACAAGTAGATCTTAAGCAGGGCTTTCAAAAGTGCTCATTTTACCGTGAAAAGCCCATAACAACGCAATAGGTGTTGTCATTAAAATGTTTAATGTACTGAAACATCAACGCAGGAACGTGTGCAGTTAACAAAAGTCACTCGAAATGGTCAAGCAGTTATCTGTTTACGCGTTTGCACGTTGATATAATGGTTAACAATCTGTTTCTACATGCCGTCAATTCACATTCATTACTGAACACCGAAGCAGCTAAGAAAAATTCCGCGGTAGCTGTCGTGTGCACTGATCCAATCGATAGAAAGAGGACGGGACAATTAAACTTCCCATGCTATAGGAGTAGAGGAGAAACGGAGGCAGAGTGGATACCAACTGCGAAGTCGCAAATCATTTTGTTTTCCAATGCTGTGCTGCTCTTCTGCAGGTAGCACTGTCGAAAACAACGTGACTAGGATTTTAAGTTGAGGTTGAAGCTGAGCAACTACCTATGGAGCACTCTGCACCCGACTGTACAATGTGAAGAACTCGTAAAAGTGTGATTTATGCTGTATATTAAAGAAGAATGTATATGTTTCGCAAAGTTATAAAATATTTTACTAAAACATACTTTCTAAATGTTAAAAAAAAAAAAAATCAATCGATCGATAGAGCCCGCATTTTTAACCAAATTTAGGCGCATTTTCGTTTTGGATGCTTCGGAAAGCGGAATTGACACGAAAATATTTTTCAAGAAAGATCGCCATAGTAATTACTGTGATCATGTGTAGTAAAATAATCATATTAACGTATTATATCAATTTTATAGTTGAATTCAATTACGTGTCAGTTTCAGCCATAAATGTTTGTGACAAATGGACGCACATGAAATCAATTATAAAAATTATTTCCTACATAACTATTACAATTTTCTTACACACAATCATAGTAAATATTATGACGATAAACATTATGACGAAAATATTCTTGCAAATTCTGCTTTCTGAAGCTTCCAGAATCGACATTGTCTTAAATTTCGTTAAAAATACGGACTATTTTAATAGATTATTTTTTTACATTAAAAAAAGCATATTTTAGTAAAATACTTAATGCTGCAAAACATATACATTTTTCTTTCATATACAGCATACATCGCCCATTTCTGACAATTTTGATGGTGTCTGTACAACTTTTTTTACGATTTCTTCGCGTTGTATAGTCGAGTGCAGTGCTCCATAGGCAGTTGCTTTACATCAACCTCAAAAACACTTTGTGTAAGCCAGTTCTTTGAGATATTAGCACACTTAAGGCCACGATTATTTATTTCTACAGCTTTTGCAAGAACTTATTTTTTTTTTTTTTTACCCAAACGGGAGCCAATATTTGTAAAATGGTCTTACAATTTTGTTACAAATGGTTTTTATTATGTAGTCCAATTTTTCCAACACAAAAAAGTGTATACTTTTAGCCAACTAATTAATTAACAAAAATTTGGTTTATTTAATATTTAATTGAAATTATACAGTTTTTTTGTTTAAAAAATTAGACTACATAATAAAAACAATTTGCAACAAAATTGTAAGAGAATTTTACAAATATTGGATCCCGTTTATGCACAAAAAAGTTAATTCTCGCAAAAGCTGTAGAAATAAAGGATTGTGGCCTTAAACTACCTTAGTTTTAACGCAACGAGAATACATTCAAATTAGTCACATGAAAAGGTTGGGTATGCTGGAAATAAGAATGTAAACAAACACGTTCATCTCTGCTGGCCACGTGACTTTGACAGCTGTACTGGAGAGTCGATGTTGGGATCACGCGGAGAAGACTAAGATCGGTGCCACTATATTTAGACTATGGCCAGAAGAGGCTGGTGTCCAGACCTGCAAAAATATCATGGTATACAAATGTGCGCAACACACGACCACGGAATAGATACAGGTTAAATGGTGTGGCAGTTTCTTTGACGAGGTCGCACCCATTCTCCGATTGGCTGGAAGAGTCCATGGAAGCGGGCCTTACGTCTGATGACGGAGTCTCGTAGCCTTGATAAGCACGACACGACACTGAAAACTAAACAGCCAATGAAATACAAGGTAGATCTGACGTAAGCCCGACAAATTCTGTCGTCCAACCAGCGATTTCAGATGAGAAATTATTTGTGTTTTCGCCGTGTCGTGCGACACGACACACACAGTGTACAACCTTGCAAAATTAAATTTTATGACAAGCTTTCCCTATGATGGCAAATACACAGCTCAAAAGAAAAAAAAACATTTCGAAAATTACTGTATTTAACTCTTAAAAATAATAATTCTACCTTTGTATGCATTAGCGATAACACTTTGCCACCATCGTGTATTCCAAATTTCCCGTCTGGCCACCGCCTTTGAAACTAGCGTAGTTAATCAGCGCCTTCTTAATGGTTCCGAAATATTCTATTCTTCGTGTCGCGTCAATAAACTGTCGGGCTGTTAACTTCGAGCAATCACATTGGAAATATAAATGTTGTGTCGTGGTTGCGGTTTTTGTCGTGTCGTGCTGTGTTTGTCGGGGCTATGTGATCCCTGCTTGACTGGTCACTGCGTGCTGCGAAATATTAGCTTTTGGTTCGGCCACCGCTTAGCAAGTTACGTTATAGGCTGTCCACGGTAAAGTGAGCACTTTTTAAGGACCTGTTGAATTTTTCCTTTTGACACATTTCTATATTCCCATCACCTTTTAATGTGTACTTACATTGCCTCGTGACAAACAAACGCAGTGTATACTTTTCTTCACTTCCAAAAGGCTATGTCTGAAACTGTAATAAATTTTATTTATATGTGGTTAGTGCCCGTTAGAAGGTCCTTAAAAAGTGCTCACTTCACCGTGAATAGCCTATACGAGGCGCCGACTGGTGAACGGCGCTGCGCCGCATTGTATCGCCATCTTGTTGGCGTGTACGGCTGTGGTTCGCGGTATAAAGCAGGAGTCACAATACCCCGACGAACCCGAAACGACAACCCCGGCACGACAGAATTTAAGTAGCAGTCAATGAAAAGCAAGGTCTCAGTGACGTCAGTCCGATAAAATTGCAGCCCCGACAGCGCGACAAAAGAAGAATCTGTTTATACTTTTCCCCCGATGTCGGACTCGTCAGGGCGCACAAAAATGTAAAAACAACATTATAAAACCAAATTTCGTGTTTATTTCCCCACTGTAGTGAATAATAAACTAACTTGCCGCCAAATTAAAGTTCCGGTTCGTTTTTAAATAATTTTTATAACTCATTTAAATTCAAATATTGTCAAATGCAAAATTATTATTCCTTTGTCGCGAGTTTTGAAAAGTAAATATTGGATATTGTAAGGATAACTTGCCGTTTTATAATTTTCCAACAGCCAATTAACACACTTGTCGGGCAGATTTCGTCGGGGTATTGTGAACACTGAATAATATATAATATGAAATTCCCGTCAACCTCTGACGTGATGTTGGTCTGTCGTATCGTGTTTGTCGGGCTGTTGTGATTCCAGCATAAGGGACTGTGACAGTGTTCATATTCTTTGGCTTCTTTTTTTTCTCTCTCATACTGTGCGTTGTATGTTCGTGCATGCACGTATGTAACACTTACTTAATGTGGGACAAGATTTAAAAATTTGAATAATATAACTATTTAAATATTGCTATTTTGGGTTACGTAAAGAACTATAAACCAGATATACTTTGAAAATATGCACTTTTGGAAGCCCTGCTTAAGATCTACTTGCATGCATGTTGTGTATTCTTCCGCCTTATGTGAATTGAACATTGTCATGGGCTTCTTCACTCTATTCATGCGTCGGTCAAGGGTAACTGTAAAATTATCAGAAAAGTAAATATTAAAAAAAAAAAAAAAAAAAGCTCATTTTTACACTTCGAAGCACTAAAAAACACAGAAAGCGAAATAAATATCTTAAGTTATCAGAAATGGTTGCCTAGTATTTTTTATGCGACGTTAAGATAGGGGACTGTTTCCCATCCGACGCTGCCAACTGTACTGGGCGCATGTCGCTCTGTGCGCCCGTTAAAATATATGCAGGCAGGGGCAGTGACTAAGTACTGTTTATCAACTCACGTAGGCGACATCTATGTTGGTTGAACAAGATGAGGGGGCGACAGACCCCTTTGCCCTACGTACCCGTCGGCCTATGGACCGAACAAAAAAAAAATTTGGATCGCGGGCCTGGAGCACGGCACGGGCCGCATGTTTCCCATCCTGGTAGTAGCGTGTTCGGAAGAGACGGTGGGCCTGGGTACCATGGGGAGGAAGGGAGGGCTAGCTGAGCCAATCTCCATGACAACAGGCGGTGTTTAGCCGGGGCTGGGTGGCGGCCGGGCCACTCGTCACCCCGCTAGCTGATCTGCCATTGGCGGGGGCTACGCCTCGCCACGGAAATTAGCCACGGACACACCCACCACGCGCGAGGAAAACAACCCCCCGACACACACCCCCCTTTCCCGTTTACCCTTACACGTTCAGCAAGAACACAGTTTCACACAGCGGGTAACTTGTGTCACAAGCGACGTCGTATTAAGGCCAGGCTTCACCATACATGCGCGTATAGGGAATTAAATGCTAAATTCGGGCAAAGAACTCTCAGTCGTTTTTTTTTTGTGATAGCATTTTCAGCTATAGGCTGTTCACGGTAAAGTGAACACTTTTTAAGGCCCTCCCAAAAAGCATTAACCCCTAACAAATATATTCTATTGCAGTCTAGGGCGTAATTTTTGAGAGTGGTGAAATGTATACACTGTGTTTATTAGTCATATTGCAATGTACACACCAAAAAGTGGCGGAAAGGTAGAAATTTATTGAAAGGAGAAATTTAGTAGGGCATTAAAAAGTATTCGCTTTACCGTGAATAGCCTATACCAGGAGCAACATACAAGTTAAACTAATTCACAACACTGCAGGTAATAAATATACCATTCATGGTTACATTCAACATTTCTGAAAACCTGTTGAAGTCCTACTTTCAGGCTATTACTCTGCCTCATGCAAACAAAGCTTAATCGAGTATAGAAAATTACACCAAAGGGACAGCGCACTGCATTCGTGTGCACTCAGTGCAATATTATTTTGCATAAGAACTATTTATTACTAGGCATGACCAACACACCTGTTTTCTCACTATATTTGTTATAGGCTGTTAACGGGAAAGTGGGCACTTTTGAGATCCTAGTTACTTTTTTCTCATCGACCTTTTTTTCATCCTTCCATCACTTTTTAAAATAAATATTCCCTTTTAAGTAATAAACACAGCGTATATATTTCACCAGACTGTAAAGTTGACGTCTAAGGCTACAATAAGATATACTTATTGACTATTATTCCAAATTATAGGACTTCAAAAAGTACTCACTTTACCGTGAATAGCCTACATTAGTAAGTATTAATGCAATATAATATCCTATAGATAAAACATAAGTAAAAGTTCAATTTAAACAAAAATAAAGTACTTTTACATTAACATAGGTATAAAACGCCTGTGATACAAGGCATGTTTACTAGTTAACCAAACACGTCATACATGGGCTGATTTTTTAAAGGTTAAATTTAAAAAGAGTTAGCAAACCGCGAATACGCTATACATATGTTCGCCGAAGCAAATGTCCTGCAGCGTGAAAGATCGCAATTTGAACTTGATGCTCATGAGCGAAACGAAATGTGGCATTTCCCTATATTTAGAATTCTATAAAAGAAAAAAAAAAAACTATCCTGTTACAAAATTTGTGAACTTTGAGTGATCATCGATGGATATAGCTGTACGTAAAGTTTGCACTGTAAGTAGCCCACCGATTGCTGCGAGAGAGAGAGAGAGAGAGAGAGAGAGAGAGAGAGAGAGAGAGAGGAGAAGAGAGAGGAGAAGAGAGAGGAGAAGAGAGAGAGAGAGAGAGAGAGAGAGAGAGAGAGAGAGAGAAGAGAGAGAGAGAAGAGAGAAGAAGAGAGAAGAAGAGAGAGAAGAGAGAAGAAGAGAGAGGAGAGAAGAAGAGAGAGAAGAGAAGATAGAAGAGAGAGAAGAGAGAAGAGAAGAGAGAAGAGAGAGAGAGAAGAGAGAGAAGAGAGAAGAGAGAGAGAGAGAGAGAGAGAGAGAGAGATGGCTTTCACAGAGATCGACAGTTTTGGAGAATAACCGCTGAGAAGTTGAGTAAACACTACAAATAACCCTAATGTTCCGTAGGTGGCGTTTTGTCAGACGTTTTATCATCAAAGTTTCAGGTTTAGAGTTTATGTGGCACGATTTTATAAAAACCTTCGCAAGTTATGTGCAAGTTTGGTTAATACCCGCTATGCGTTTGAATCCAAAAACAAGGACGTAAATTGTTAATATCATGCTTAATCATCTGCAAGCGAAAGAAAAGTACATGCCTAAGGTGCATGTTTTATTTAGTTAGATTAATGTAATAAGTAAGAGACCTGTAAAATTCGCGTTATTATTCGGGGGGCCGTTTAACTTAAAACACGCGTACCTCTGAAATACGTTTGTTGTTGGACCATATTTTATTTAACACGCTGTGGGTAACTCTGCGCCAATAAACAAACACATCACAAACTGTGTGCCCCAATCACGTGCAGTTCAGTCATAATAGGCGTGACTTCACATCTAGGCAGCAGCCAATGAAGAAACGACACTGGCTCGAGTATATATAGTGCTGTGAAGTTGAACCTGATGCCAAATAACTCGAATTTGGCAGGTCCCTAGTAATAAGATATTGAGTAAATGTTTTTTTTTTGTGCTAAAGACGGGAATATGTCCAGTAATAATACACTGTGACAGACCCGACTGTGTAGATTTTTGTACTATACTGTAGATAAATAATGAGGAAATCGAACTGAGCTCTTTTCTAATTAAGATCCCCACGCTCGCTGAGCTGGTCAAGGCCAGGGACTTCTAGCAATACTTTTATTCACCGCTGTATAATTAAACGCCCATTACTACTTCACGTGTCCTACTGCACCTCCACTCTCTATTTCGACCTTTCCACAGACCAGCCCTGCTTGCGGCATGTGTGGGTTTACAAATCCCGACACCTCCGTTGATTCATAGCGAGACCCCAGCCCAAATCATTGGGCAGCTGGCATTACCATACTCCCGTGGATACATTCACAGCCAAGTTCGGAGCGTTAGGCACAGAGTGCGGCCGGAAATATAAAACTCTTTCCACACTCGCCGACCAGATTGATCGAGCTGTGAAGTGAAGGAAGGCGGGGACTGATCCGGAAAAGTCATACCACATTTTAAGGACCTTAACTATCAGATCATGCCACAATTCCTTAAATATCATCATTAAGGGAGAGTCCATACTAGAATACTGCCTAAAAAAAGTGTTCACGTTTATATGCGTATGTCATTATGGGCTATTAACGGTAAAGTGAGCACTTTTGATAGCCCCTCCTCGTTTGGAATAATAGCCAATAAATATATTTGATTTTAGCCTTAGACGTTAAACTTCCGAGTGCGGTGGAATACACAAACTTTGTTTATTACTTACATGGCAATATTTCTTTAAAAGGGTGGTTAAAGGATAAAAAAAGTAACTACTGCCCCAAAAGTGCTCACTTTACTGTGAACAGCCTACAAATAAATTTCCTGGAAATACATTTTTTCCAGTAAAGGTAAAAAAACTATATATATATATATATATATATATATATATATATATATATATATATATATATACATATATATATGTGTATATATATATATATAATAAGTAAAATTGGTAGCTGTAGAAAATTCATTGTTATATACATATATATTCGAAACAAAAACATACAGCGAACTCTTTAGCATATGCGTGTATGCCATAGTGAACTATGAGCGCCGAAGATCGGCCAAGCAGTCAACATATTGACGATAGTATCGGTGGAGATGACTACATTTCCAGGGAAACTATTCCAACAGAACGCTGTCTTTCGGGTTTTCACTCAATGACGAACTGCTTGATCGGCCATACCACCAGCCAGCCAACTTAAAATGAAACTGCCACGTGCTGTTTATGCGAGCCATTCAATCTCAAGCACGACTGCATCTTCGTGACGGGAGCTACTTAAGATCTTACAACACACTTCTGGAAGATGTAGACTTCGCACAATTACACTACGTTGACCCAATGACTAGTATCCACAGATGGAGCAAGTAACACCGTGAGAACGAAAAACCCAAATACGTTAAGCAAATTGTGTATATATCGTGAGAAATATCACAAAGAAAACAGACTTTATTCCTAAGAATTTAAAAATTACTCTCCGGTAAGACTTTATACATTGAATTTAAATCCGTATAGTGGTCCTGCGAAATGTGCGTCACTATGCCTTAATGCAACTGGGCCAGTCAGTTGCTTGGCTTAAGTTCGTTTGGCCTAGTCAGTTGCTTGGCCTAATTTCGTTTGGACTAGTCAGTTGTTTCGCCTACGCTAATCTGGACTATTTAGTCACTTGGCTTAAAAATATTTGCCCTAATTTTACGCTAAGTATGTTTAGGCCATGTGGCGCCAAAGGGAGCGGAAGGCCCTGCCCGTAAGACACGCCTTCCGTCTTTCCCGGCCAGCCAGAAGAATGGATGAGTTGGTGATGGAGCAGGGGCAGAACGGAGACAGAGAAGGAAGAGAGAGCACCCCAAGCCACGGCAGTGTCCGCCTCTACCCCACATGAGAACTCCAATCAAAAATACCACGCCCGCCGGGGCCTGGGATCTGACCGGGAACCCCGAAACTGGGAGGCCAGAGCCTAAACCACAGGACCTGCAGCGGGAGCACGGTCCTTCTGCATGACACCGTCGCAGTTATGACGTGTCACACGGGCGGCGGCAATGTGCTGACGGCCGCACAAAAACGCGAGCACGGATCGTGTTGTCATAACTCTCCTGTCGTTAACTAAAGCGTCGTGGTTATGACGGCTCGGAAGTGTAAATATACAGATGTTGGTACGGACATTGCCCATTTTAAGTTGGATAATCTGTCGGCAATTGTCCGCCAATAGAAAACGCCCGCCAAAAATAAGCAAATGAAATCGATAACGTTATTGTGTTCAAGCTTAGTTTCTTCCTCCAGGCCAACAGATTTGAAACAATGTCCACAGTGCAAGTATTTATTTCTGTAATGATTTTCAAAATAAAACCGTGTATAAAGTAAAGTTACAACGAATAAACTAATACAACCAATACAAAATACTTTGTAAAATGCGTGTACTCTTTCAAAAACGTCATTTTACGAGGCAATATGAACACACAGCCTTTAATTTCGTTTTCATGCAATCATCACAGTGCTCTGTTTGAAGGTTTAAGCTGCTTACAATATGGTGAAGAGAGTGCACTCGTATACTCTTCATTTTAACAATCCTAACGGTACCCATTAAACCATAAACCAAAAGTAAGGGTATACAATTTAATATTCACGATTTTACGGTTCAATATTAACTTCTATACTTTCCTCCTTCAATCTCAACTGGGTTTGGCAGCGCAAATGGCCTAAAGTGGGAGTACGAGATTTTTTTTTTTTGCTTTTTTTAATTACTGTGAATTGCACAATATAAGTAATGAATTATAGTAAATATGTTTATTCGCGTAATTATTTGGCTACATTCGATAAATACAATATTTAATTCGCTACTGTGATCAGCTTATTTTGTTTTATTAAAAGTAGGGTAAGAATTAGCATTGCCGTAATTTTAGTTATTTTATGTGATACATTATTGTTGCTTATAATTTGTTTTATTGTCGGAAAACGTTTATTTCCAGAATTTCTCTGTATAAAAGCAATAATATGCAAGTAACTGCACAGTGCAATCGGCTGCCTGTGTTTTTTTTATCTAACTTTGGTTCATATTATTGCTTTTAAATAAAGATATTCTAGAAATAAGCGTTTTCTGTCAATAACATTAACTATAAACAGCAATAACGTATCACATAAAATAACTAAAAAAATTTCGTCACACCGAGATTTGAACTCTAAAACCTAAAATTTACGGGCCGCGAACCCGCGCACTACCCCACGAAGCTACACATACAACTGGGAAAATGTGCCGTTAAAAGGGCCATTGAAAGGGCACATTAATAACACAAGACCACAGTTATCACCTATTTTTTAAGTTATGTTTATTGTTATACGACGACCGTGGGGGCAAATCGAAACGTTTCCCGTTACTTACGCTTACACTAAGTTTCAATCTGCACATAAATACGTCTTATAGAACCCGCAATGGTTTCGTAAACGAACATGTACAATTGAAGATTATTACTCGGGCGTCAGCCATATTGTCTGTCGCACAGCGGGCTGCAGCCACGACGGCTAACATATGGCGCCACACGAATGACGGGCGCGCCGTAGTTATGACGCCCGACGACGCACTTAAATTCGATCCATGCTCGCTTTTCCACACGAAGCGTCACGGCAATGACATGTCGCGCCTATGGCGGTCCGAAATTACAACCATGCTCGCCCTGCTGTTACTGCCGGCAGCAAAAAAAAAAAAATTACACATATAGCGGACTACAGATACGGTATTAAATTTTTAAAGACAAAGCTATTCTTTGTTTTTTTTTTTATTATTGGTTGGAGAGTGTAAGACCTATACGTGAAACGCGTACGGGCATTTAGAACGCTGGAGGACGTGCCGTAGTTGGCAAAGTGGTAAATCAGCTTAGGCAGAGTGTTGTTCCACTTCAGCGGAATGTGGCAGCCGCCAGGACGTCATTCACAGGAGGAAGTGTGACCCGCCAGGCGCAGATGGCTTCCCCCTGCGAACTTGAATCGTTAATCCCAGCACAGCGCGGCTTTGGTTGCGACAGCGCCGCCGCCATTATCGCCTCTCGCCAGCAGAGGAAGAGGCAACGAGGGGCAGAAGGTCGACTGTCGTTGTGTGAGGGGGGGGGGGGAGCCAATGTTCACAACTCATTCAGGAGTTGGGAGTTCGCAGTCCCTCGACACACAACGGCGCCCATCATCTACACGCCGCTATCAAATATATTGCGACTATTGTCTATTCGCGGTTTCTTAACACTCTTTGAATCAAACTTTTGTAAACTCACAAGCGTTTCATACTGACGTTAACATAAAAAGTATCATTAACTTTTATTTATATTGTATCTATAAATTATAATATCTAATTCGTAACTAATAGGAATTAAAAACAGTTGACAAAATAGGTGTGTTGGTAATGCCTAGTAAGAAATACGCAGTCGAATCACATTATTATGACCAACTGGTAGAAGTGCTATCTGCAGCACGTAGTCCATGACGTATGGCCCGTGACGTGGGCTGGTGAAGCTGGTATATAATGCGACCGACAGGCTGGCTGTACACTTTTCACGTGCCTCTGTGGTAAAGGTGTATCGTTAGTGGACGACTGACACTATTGGGAATAACTGTCGTGGCAACTGGGGAGCTCCACGCAACATCGACTACGATGGTGCGTGAAGGCCGGCCGACAGACTACAGTGGAACAGATTACCACGAGGGCATCCAGACATGTGTCTACAACAGTTCAGCGAACCCTTCTGCGAATGGGGCTCCGGAGTAGGCAGAGGGCGACTGCACCGATGCTAACACAGATGCCTCGACGTAAACGACTGGAATTCGCGCGGCAGTATGGCGAATGGACCGCTGTTGATTGGCGACGGGTAGTCTTCTTCGACGAATCACGGTTACAGCTGCATAGAACGGATGGACGTCAGCTTGTCCGGCGAGAAACGTCGGATAACCGACACCTTGCGACCATTGCTGGAAGGACACAAGGCTGTGGTGGCGGTGTTATGGTCTGGATAATGTTCTCGTGGTATTCTCTATGTCCCATCATCCGTGTGGAAGGCACTCTTGATCGATTTTGTTACGAATCCATCCTCGGCGATCACGTCCATCCGTACATGATGATTGTCTTTTCTCGGGAGGATGACATCTTCTAGCACAATAATGCACCTTGCCACATGGCTAGAAGTGCCCGCACGTGGCTGGAAAAGCAAGATCGAGACTTGAAAGTTCTTCCCTGGCACCCAAACAGACCCGATCTCAATCCAACTGAACATCTGTGGGACCATCTCGATCGTCGTGTTCGCCGCCACGCGCCCTTCATCAGTGGTGAGACGCGCTGCAGACAGCATGGGTCCAGATACCCGTGGAGACCTATCAGCGTCTCACCGAGTCACTGCGAGCTCGTCTAGTTGATGTCCGTGCTGCGAAGGGCGGTTACTCTGGATAGCCTACACTGTTAAGAATTTCCGGATATTTACGGAATGTTTTACGGAAATGTACAGTGTATATACGGAAAGGCAATACGTAATTACGAAAAACGGAAGGTCTCCGTATTCCCTTTGGCTTCGAGTCAAGCCTAGTCCACAATAGCTGGACACATGTCCCAACGTGCGTGTCTACAATAACGACGTCCGAAGCTAAGCTTTCTAAAACTGACCCCAGAGTGCACCAAATTCAACGCCGGCCGAAGCTAAGCTTTCAGACAAGGAAACTAGAGTGCACACTAATCGGCGCGTCAGTAAATTGTATGCTATTACTTATAAATATTTATCTTTCTAACTTATTTTATAAATTTTTTCTAATTTGAGTTATGCGAATGAGTACGTTTTGATTCTGCTTTGATTTAACTTCATTTCGATAATTTTTTTATTGCTATAGTCAGTGAATTTTTGTATTTTTACTTATTAAAGTTTCGTTTTCACGATTACGAGATTGAATGTTATTGCTTTGAACAGATAACGAGTTTTAATAATCATAACTAACACACCCGCAATTTACTTTTACCATTTGCGCGCGATAAAATGCAAACAAAAACAATTTGGAAAACTGTCCACGGTCCACGGTCCGCGGGAAGTTGGCGATTGATCTCGGGACACGGGACCTCGGAACACTGGGACAGCCTGCTGTGACGTCAAGAGGGTCACGTGATCCGCGGACTTGCTATTGTGAACTAGGCCTACGAGGATGAACAATGCCCAATCTACACGAAGCTTTCTTCGCCACTGTAACAAGAAAGATATCGTTTCTGCGGCAGTTATCCACGCGATTATGACCTATTCTTTCAGACAATAAAAAAATAGAATCAGGCGTCTGTAACATGTAAAATGAAGGAATTTTTTTTATCAGTGTACCAGCAGGTGGTCATAATAATGTGATTCGACTGTGTAGTTCTCATGGAAAATATAATTAAATTGAGTGCGTACGAATGCGGTACGTTGCCCTTTTGGTGTAATTTTGTAGAGTTACTTGAGGTCAGTTTGCATGAAAAGGATGAATATCCTGGAAGAAGAACTTCAGCAGGGCTTCGGAAAAGTTGGAAGTAACAGTGAATGGACTTATAGGCTGTCCACGGTAAAGTGAGCACTTTTGAGGCCCTAGTTACTTTTTTCTTTCAGCCATATTTAATTATTTAACCACCTTTAAAAACAAATATTGCAGTGTAGGTAATAGAGTGTGTATTTCTGACAGCACTCGGAAGTTAATGTCTAAGGCTAAAATAAAAGGTATTTAATGACTATTATTCCAAATCAGAGGGCTTCCAAAAGTTCTCACTTTACCGTGAATAGCCTACCTACCCATACAGCCTGTTCGCAGTTAAGATAATTTCACCTCATTTAAAAATTACATACTCGTAACTGCATATAATTAAAAATAAACATTATTTTTATTACGTACAGTAATGGTGGTAGCCAATCGTTAAGAGCAGTTTCATGGGTCATTAACATAACTTATTTGATTTTTATTCTAATCCATGTATACCTTCACACATACGGGCGCCGTCTAGCTGGAGGTATTTTTCGTAGGAGAATTGGAGCACTAAGGACAAGCCTAAATATGTCCATCGAATGTGTGATCACCTTTAAGAGCAAAACAATAAACTGGCATGCAGTCTTTCTCTCGTCGACTAGCCTCATAGGACTTTCTGTGCTGCCTCTATAATTTTATGGTGTAATAATAGACAGATGTGTGCTGTGTATTTCTACAGGCTGTTAGGCCTAACCGTAAACTGAGCATTTTTGAAAGCTGTGCCTATGATCTACTTGGCAAACTTGGTGTATTCATTCACCGTATGTCGGTCAACTGAAACTGTAAAATTGTTATAAAAGTGAATAATTTAAAGACTCGCTGATTCTTAAACTTGTATGCATTAAAATAAACAGAAAGCAAAAGAAATCATTTCAGTATTTACAAATGTTTGCATTACATTTCTATTCCAGTGTCAAGGCATCGAACTACTTTCCGTCGTTACCAACAATACTGGATACATGCCAGTCATTCACGTCTATTAAAATACATACCGGTAGGGGTAGTGACATTTTCCAAAGGTTGGTATCAAAAGTACACAACTGGACGTAACTACCTAGATGTAATGTTTTGGAAGCTAATTTGTTAAAATAGTTGGTATCACGCCTATGTATATAACCCCACTTCTTATATTATTATTATTATAGGCTATTCACTGTAAAATGAGCACTTTTGAAAGCCCTGCTTATGATCTACTTGTATGCACGTTATGTATTCTTTCGCCTTATGTGAGCTTAACATTTCCATGGGCTTCATCACTTTATTCATGCGTCGGTGAAGTGAAACCGTAAAATTATTAGAGAAGTAAATATTTTACAAATCTGCTAATTTCTACACTTCTGTGAAAAAAAAAAAACGGGAGAAATAATTTATGCTACCTTAAATGGTTACCTAGCACGTTTTATTCGATGTTAATATATGGAACTACTTTCCTCTCCGTCGTGATCACCTTCACTGGGTGCATTGTGACTCATTGCACCCATTAAAATATATGCATGCAGGGGCGGTGACTTTTTTCTAAGGTCCATTTCTAAAGTGCTCACTCACTTTATCGTACACAGTCTTTATGCCACGTGACACCCATTCAAATTATAACTTACGAATATTTCATCAATATCATTCTTGAACATTTTCCGCTTGCAAGGCGCAGTATTTTTTAAAGGAAATATTACTACACGAAAACAGAAAGCTAATTCTCATCTGTGCGCAACACACAAATAAAAATTGTTTTTTCTTCAAACAAAAAATTGCCAGGATAAAAAAAAAGTGGGAAGAACAACAGCTTATACACTTGTGCATGTGAAATTGTGTTCCAAATAAACAATATCTTAGTAGCCAACTTAGTTAGCCTATGCATTTGAAATTCTATGTTTTCTACAAAAATGAGTTTTACTTTCGAAATTAACTACACATTTCGCTCTAAATGTGAAGCATTTTTTAAAATTATTAAATACTATCCGCATCAAAAAGAGAGAGAACGCCGAACATGTTTAATATTTCAGGCTACAGTGGTCATCACACAGAGGCCTGTGCCAAAGAGAACTTCTTGGGGAAAAAAAAAGAAGAAGAAGCGAGTGTGGCTAATGGCTGAGAAATATACGCAAGTTTAAAGATTTCGCCAAGATAAGCCAAGACCGAATTTTACGAGCACTTGGCCCATAAACGGCACACAGAAAAGAATAAAAAATTAAATTTTACGGTTCATTAAAATTTGCGCAGACATCCTGTTCATGAAGATCCCTTTTTTTTGTTGCCCAACCTCGCCAAGGTCACACTATTCTGGGTCAGTGACCCGAAGCGGGGCCCTCAAACGTTGCTCTTCCGCGGGTCACTAAATGCAGACTTTCAACGTAAGGTAGATGGCCCATCTACCTTGGCACTACTTCCAATTACCAAAATATACCAATACTCGTGTATAGGCTGTTCACGGCAAAATGAGCACTTTTGAAAGCCCTGACTAAGATCTACTCGTATACACGTTGTGTATTCTTCCGCCTTATGTAAAATTAACACTGCCGAGGGCCTCATAATTTTATTAATGCGTTGGTCAAATGAAACTGGGAAATTATTAAGAAAGTAAATACTTTACAAAACTGCTCATTTTTACACTTAGGTGCGTAATATATAACAGAAAGCGATAGAAATAATTAAAGTTATCACAGATGGTTACCTAACACTTTTTATTCGACGTTAAGATATGGAACTACGTTTCCCTCCATCGTTACCAACTTTACTGGTCGCTTGTCACTCAGTGCGCCCATTAAAATATATGCAGGTAGGAGTAGTGACTTTTTTTAAGGTTGATTTCAAAAGTGTCCACTTTTTCGTGAACAGCTTTTAACAACTAATTAAAAATTTTATAATAAATTAATGTAAAAATTACTTTGTTATTGTACTTTGTTATATTGTTACCTGACGCCGTGGGCGTATCCGAGTTCGTTAGCGATGGAGCTCGTAATAAAATTAAATAAATTTTAATTAATTTATACTGCTTTAAGTATTCATACAGCCATTATTTACCGAATTAAACGATCTGTCTACCCTATTACTCTTGCTAGACTTAGTGAGCGCAGTATTTACAAGTCCTTATCACTGTTGCTATATTGGATACAGTCACTTAATTCACACTCATGTTTTACACACATTCAATCTGCCTATTGCCACCATTCCAAATGTCTGTCACTCATGCACCTAGTCCAGGGTTCCCAAACTTTAGTATATGACGCCTCCCTTATGCAAAAAAAAAATAACTACGCCCCCCATATCACAACTTCATTATTATTAGGATAAAACAAACACGAATAAAAGTCTCAAAAGGTTTTATTTAATTATTAAATTGTAATGCTTATTGAACACAAATGGTTGTGAACAAATCAATCCAATGAGGCGGATGAGCTTCCGTATTTTAAACAAGATTCCCAATTCTAGGTTGAATAGAAGAAATTGAACAGCGTACATCACTGGCAATATCGAGTTGGCTTCTAAACTTAGTTGTTATTGCTACTACTGCTGAAAGCGCCTTCACAAAAAATAGGTGCTTGAGAAAGAGGTCAATACAATCGCAGCGCTTGCTCTGCTATGACAAGAAACGATGTTTTGCCAATATTCTCAAAATCTTATTTCGCAGCAGAAAGATTTTTTATTTCCAACGCCTGCTCTTGAAGGGTTTCTGGCAGGGAGTCTATGTAAACATGGAAAGGATCCGTCGTTTATCTCTAAATGTTATTGCAGATTTGAAAAATATTTACTTTTCCAAGAATTTCACTGAAGCGATGCATGAATGCATGACAGTGTTAATATTTTACATAAAGCGTAGGACTACACAACGTGCATACAAGTAGATCTTAAGTCGGATATTACCGTGAACAGCCTATATCAGCTTTTACAACTAGCCATCCCAAATCCGTAAAAAAAAAAAAGATGAAAAATATATAAAATTTTTCTCTGGACCTAGCCACAGTCTAGATCCGGTCCCCCGAGCAAAGTTTGAGAACCGCTGCCATAAAGATGGCACAGACCGATCATCGTCTTCTGCACATGTCCAAAATACTGACCTACCCCACGTCAACACAACACTGTCAGTCACATAGTTAACAGCGGTGAACGTGTTCGTTTACATTTTTAATTTTCAAATGGCACTTTTTTTTATTTACTTTTACCTATTTGAATTTAATCTAATTGCATTTAAAAAATTGGTTATACGAAGTATACAAACTTCTCCAAGCACTTGTTTACATTAAGTGTGTTCAAACCATAAATGATCCCTCCACGTCGTTTACGACTGTGTTATTGGCAGCAAAAAATGAGTCTAATATTGGGATACGGGAGAGAAGACACGGCGCAGCTCAGGCGTGCACTCTACCCCATTTTTCCTTATACGGTAAACCCCTTCCTCCTCGGCCTTTTTCCACCCGCCGGAAAGAGGACGGAAGAAGGGGATGAATTTGGGGGGGGGGGGAAGAAAGGCGACACGAGTTGTAATGAAGAAACTTTGGGGGCGGAAAAAAAAACAAGCATGTCGCAGCAGCACTCCATTTCATCACGTCTTGATCAAAGTTATCAGGGTCTATTTTCATCTAACGCCAGCTCTCCGGAGAACAGCGTGTAGGCGGGGAGGTAGAGATGGTTGAAAAAAGGGGGGGGGGGGCAGGAGACAAGACAACCACGACAACGCCGTACCGATACCCCGGAGCGACTATCGACCGACACCGGGGCAGACTCGAACCAACACAGCTCCAGTCAGAGGGCAACTCCTCCTGGGACTGGAGGCGTCCATCGCCGGTGCCTTATACGCCCCTGTGTTCATGACCGGGAGCGGAGGTTCTCATAACTAGTGGGTTTACAAAATAATTTCTAGTCCTACATATTTGGGTCACATCATTAAGCCGACGGCTGGCAGCTGTTTTTTTTTTTATTTTTGATCGGGACTCCGGGAATAACTTTTAGGGCTTTAATTTTTAAATTTGGCAAGAAAACTGATTCCCGAAGTCCGAAGAAAATTAAGATTTGTTTTGATTACACATTTATCCATTATATTACCAAAGAAATAAGGGTAGGTTTATCGACGGGGAAGTAAAGCTCCCGCCAATCGTGGCGACTGGCATGTTGTAGTATCCTGATATAGTATATTCGCGGTTTCTTCACACTTTTTGAAACAAACCTTAGGAAAATCACCTCGTGTATGACGTCTTCGGTTGCTTCCTAAATATATCATGCACTGGTTAAATTTAACTTTTACTTATACTTAATCGATAAATTATATTATTACAATTGATGTGAATAAAACCAGGGAGAAAATAGGAGCGTTGGTAATAAGTACCTAGTGAAAATAGTTTTTATGTAAAATACCATTAAACTGGTATGCTGTGCATGGTCCCTTTGGTGTGATTTTATAGAGTGAGATAAGCTTTGCTTACTTTGAAAAGCCTGAAGGTAGAACTTTAGCAGGGTTTCAGATAAGTTTGGAAATGATCGTGTATGGGCTATATCTAGCACGCTGTAGTGTTGTCGGCAAGTGGCTAGTTAAAACTCCTGTGAGGCTATTTATGGGTAAGTTCTCTACACAGCCCGAGCAGATTGCACATCGTCACATCTCGCGGAGCTACAAGCTAGCGTCCGGCTTCGCACTTGGTTATATGAGTGATCAGGCCTTAGCTGGACGGCCTTCCTGATCACACCTTCAAACATTGAACCAGGGCACGAGCGTGATTGCAACAAACCTTACGAAGTTGCAGAAACCCCCTCCACCGGCCAGTAAACTGGGCCGAAAATATTAAACTTTTGTCATGGTGCCATTGGAACGAAACGGCCACTGGAGATGGGTATGTCCGGCCGTCGTTAACCGCCTCCTGGAATCAGCCTCCGGTAACATGAACAAGGTGGGGACTTTCCAATTAGATTGTAATCGTAGTGGCGTGTGGTAAATAATCCTAACATAATTAATTAACATTATGGTATTATATTTAAGATCCCCCGTTCAATGATCACGTAAATAGTTATTGTATAATTATTATGTTCAATAAAGGCCATCTTATACTGCTGTACTCTACCTAATCACAACTCATTGTTTAGCTACGCCCTTGGCCCCTTTTAGGTATGAACTGCCAACAAATCAGTTTATAACAACTTGTTATCTCCGGTCATTACATCGTGTGGAGTTTGCGGGGGGAAAAGAGCAGCAGGTGATTAGCACACTTGTTTGGTGCCCCGTGGACAAGGACCGCTGCGAGCCCCGGTCAAAGCTAGCGTTCACCAGTGTTGAAGACCGTGCATTAAGATTGCGAAGGGCGTCATGTGTGGTCGTGGGGACCCGAGGCGAGGTCGGCAGATGACCACGCAACCAAGTAGCCCCAAAATGAAACAAAATCCCCGCCAAACGAACGCGAGGAAGCAATTTTCAACGTAAACATGAAGAACAGTCCTCGTCAATTTTAATATTTTATATTAAAAAAATATACACGGAATTATTTAATGGAATGGCATTTTTGTAAATACCAAGTTTTCATTCAGTTGGGAAAATAACATGCCACAGCGTAGGAATTGTTTTTTGGGAGTCACTGAGGGAAGTGGAGGAAAGAAAAGGCCATTTTCCATTGCATATAATTCCACTAAGTGACATGACCACCTACATACTGCTAAAATGACTTTATCAATAGATATACGAGAAACGTGTTCCGTTGTCCTTTTAAACTTAGATCATATAAATGGAAACAAGAGCAGCCTAAATAATTTACAAGTTACAAGTACCCGGACTCCCGTTCCAACTAGCGACAAGCGCCTATTCGGCTGCGTGGCGCACTTCGAAGTCGCCCTAAAGGCCCGAAGCATCGCAAATGACGACGGATCGCCCCGATCCGGCGATCCTGAGACGGGAGGGCCACCGGGAAGTTTCGGAGCGATTATTAGCGACCACAGCGGAGAGCGGCAGGAGACTCGTTACCATCGGCCTGGTTCACTCCACGCGTGTCTCGGACAACTCCAACTATGAATACTATCGGAGAAGTAGGTACGGGATGTCCCGGCGTTCGCCTACCGCTCCGACTCGCCCAGTACTCGCGCGTCCCTAGGGCGGGGATGGCGTGATACGGCCAGACCTGCCCGGCGGGTGGTGCAAATTGCCAGCAAGCATGGAGCGGCGGCCAACTGCGCACCGCGCATGTCAAACACACAACGATTCTGCAAGTCATCGCACGGCGTCTGTTTAGGCAGCACTTCAATGCTGGAAGACGCGGGAGGGTACCCGAACGTCACACCTTCAAGAACTGGGTGAGTAAGTTTCCCGCCACGGCGTCTCCTGCAGGCAAGAAACCCGGGTGGTGGTAGTGTGAAATCTGTGCGGACGCAGGAGTATATCGACCGTGTAAGGGCAGCTGTGTTTTCACGAATGGCAGACATGTATCTTTCGGTTTTCTGTAACGTCGATAAATATTGTCTCTATTTGAACATAGTGCACGTGTTTCACAATGGTAGGTGAACACTTGGACACGCTGTATGGCACAAATTTGCTATTCCTTAACTTATGCGCGCATTATAAAACAGAAAGAAAGAAAAATCATTTCAGTATAGGCTATTCTAGGTAAAGTGAGCACTTTTGAAAGCCCTATCATTTGGAATAATGCTCAATAAATATTTTTTTATTTTAGCCTCAGACGTAAACTTCAGAGTGCGATGGAACGTATACACTGTGTTGGTTACTTGCACAGCAATATTTATTTAAAAAGTTAGTCAAAGGATAAGAAATGGTTGAAAAAAAAAAAGTAACTAGGGCCTCAAAAATGCTCACTTTACCGTGAACATGCTATATTCACAAATTTTTACGTGACGCTTGTAGGTAATTCAACGTTAAAACGTGAACTACTTTCCAACCGTCGCTGGCGACTTTACTGGGTGCGTGGCATCTCAGTCTGCCCGTTACAGTGTACGCACACAGGGCCAGTGACATTTTTCAAACGGTTTCCATTGTGCTTAATAACAGTGAACCGCCTATATAGGCTATTCACGGTAAAATGAACACTTTTTAAGGCCCTGCGGAATTTTTCTTGTCATTAGATTTCTATCTTCCTGTCCCTTGTTAGTATAAACATTGTCATCAGACTAATAAACACAATGTATACATTTCACCGCTAACAAGAGTTGACGTCTGGAGCTGCAATAAAATCTATTTATTAGTGGTTATTGCCTGTTGAGAGGGCCTTAAAAAGTGCTCACTTTTCTGTGAACATCCATTATAAGCTGTTCACGATAAAATGAGCACTTTTGAAAGCCCTGCTTAAGATCTACTTGTATGCACGCGCCTTATGTAAAACTAACATTGCCATGGTCCTCGTCACTTTATTCATGCTTCGGTCAAGTGAACCTGTGAAGTTATTAGAAAAGTAAACACATGATAAACTCGCTAATTTTTACACATCTGATGCATTAAGAAACCAGAAACCGAAATAAATAACTTGAATGATCACAAATGGTTACCTAGCACATTTTATTCGACGTTAAGATCCGGAACTATGTCCCATCTATCGTTACCAACTTTACCGGGCGCGTATCACCAAATGCGCCCGTTGAATGATATGCAGGCATGGGCAGTGACTTTTTTCTAAAGTTGATTTCAAAAGTACCCACACTTAATCGTGGACGGTCGGTAGTAGAGCGCGGGCTATCAGAAACCAGGCAGCAAGAGGATTATAGAGGAAGAAGTGGGAGGGAGGGAGACACACACAACAGACAGAGAGAGAGAGAGAGAGAGAGAGAGAGAACGGCCCGCAGCAGGTTCCACGGCCGACGCCCACGGGGGCCACTAACCGAGGTTATCCCTCTGACTGGGAGAGTTATTTCCAGTGCCCGCGGCGCCTCCCATAACGCTCGGCACATCGCGCAGCCGGTCACGTGACCGACTCCCCCCCCCCCCCCTTCCCCTTCTCCACGCACGAACCGAGCGAATTAAGTCACGTCCGCAATCTACGCGCCATTACATCTCGCGTTTATCCGCAGTTTCATTTCACTCCGCTCGCTTAATACCTCCGCAGGGAAACGAGAAATTCCTCATTTATGGCAAAATGTTATTCTGGGTGTGTGAGAGGGCGGCGGCTGCTGTCTTAAGTTTCCAACGCCGACGGAGCATTGTGGGCGGAGAACCTACACAACTTGCCTCAACAATTTCGAATTACAGTCTGCTCACGACGAAACGAGCACTTAAGGGTCCTGCTAAATTTTTCCTTTTAACCAATTTCTACCTTTCCGCCACTTTTTGATGCGGGACGCGGCAGAAGTAACGCCCACATTTGAAAACCAAATTACAACGTAATGGCCAGTGATACGCGAAAAGTAACAAGTATAATGTAAAAGCACATGCGATACAGTTTCGGGTCAGGTGGTTTTTTGAACACAATGCCACGTAAGTGGCGATGGCGACCCTCGTTGTTTCTGCAGCATCGCAACGTGACGAAGTGGTGTCACTGTCGCATCGTCCTCGTCAAAAAAAAAATATATATATATACGGACCCCCACACGCCGCATTCTCCAATGCTGTCGTTGGTAGTTGCCTGCATTCCGCCCTCGACGATCGTGATCCTTGTGCTAAATGTCTCGCCACTGACATGCGTGCGACATTATTCACGTCCGACTGAGACCAAACTGTATCGTGTGTGTGTTTTTCATTACAGTTGTTACTTTTCGTGTATCACTAGCCATTATATATTCTAGTTTGGTTTTCAAATGTGGGCGTTATTGCTGCCGTACCCTGCATAAGCATTGCAATGTGACCAACATACGAAGTGTACACACTCCACAACTCCCAAAAGTTAACGTCTGAAGCTACCATAAAATATAATTACTAGCGATTAATGCCTATTGCAAGGGCCTTAAAAACTGCTCACTTTTCCATGAATAGCCTATACCAGTCTGAGGACTGTAACCTACGATTTGGCGTTCTTTTTTTTTTCTCCCGTTTACTTCACAACAGAAGCACGGATTCACAGCGCTTTCTCAGAGAATGACATCATGGCAGGCAGATTCACGTTTTTAGAAATATGCTGTTCCAAGCTATTAACATTGCACATGTTTTTATAAAGATGTGAATTCTGTAGCGTCATAAAATTTGGGCGTATATGAATGTTTCACACGATAAGTACCGCAATGTGGTTCGTGTTCAGTACTTTAGCTTTTTTGTTTTGTTACGACTCCGAAGTCTTGAGGTCATGCAGGAGTATCGGATGTTCGCGGTAAAACTAACACTCTCGAATGCCCTGCTTCAGGTCTACTTGTATGAGCACTGCGTGTCCTTCCGCCGTGGTAGGAGTGCGCTACCTACCTCGGGTGCGAAAACTCGACTCAATCTGCTCGGGTGCGAAGTAGTGGGAGGCGAGTGGTTATCGGAGGTTTTTATTTCACACCACTCTCTTCTGCAAAACGCCTCCACAGAGAAACGGGTAGTTGTTATCCCGAGAAAATGAGAGGGCAGCGTCTTCGGCGAAGAAGCGAGCGAACTGAGATGGAACAGTAACGAAAATGTTGCGGAAGGAGGGGGGGGGGGGAGTAGCAACATCCGCCGCGTTTCTCCCGCGAGAGAACCCGGCTTGGAAACTGCCGGGAATCACGAGCAACGAGAGGCGAGCGACTAGATGGAGATTTTCGAACATTCAGCATTGCGATGCAGGTGTCTGTCGTGGAAAAACAAAACAGAGAACGAAAAAATACTTAAATAAGACAAGTAGGGGCCCTAACCTATACAAAAGAGATTAAATATATTCATACAACACTGGAAAATTCCAAGAAGGAATAGAGTCACAAAACGCAGGGCAGCAACTAGTTTATATAGAATATATAGTTATATATACACACATAAATATACATATCAACGCACAACCAACATATAGCATACAGAAAACAACACAGGCTAAGCACCTGCTTGAAAAATTAGGACAACACTGACAAACTATTGTTACAATTTTTCCTCTGAGTCAGTGGGATAAACCAAGTTCGTTAAGGGATGGAGGTTTTCATTCAATAAAAGTTATTTATAATTTCTTCACTTTATTTACAATAACTACAAGCAAATTCTTCCGACTCGACATCTCACAATAAATTGATATCACTTGCTGTAAACAATTAATGACTTCAATCAATACAATTTACAATTACCTCAAATAAATTAACATGATAAAATAACTAAAAATCAGCCCCGGTGGGCAGTGTATCAAAACCTATTCAATTATTTTACTAATTATATGTCCATATTTGACAGTTCCAATATTTTTTACAATGAAGTCAGTATCACATGTTATTCATTCCACCTGTCCGCAATGTTCTGGAGTTCTTAAAGCGCCCTCATGCACAGTTGCCTTCACTCGTCGGGTTCAACGCCCTCTCGTCCATTCACACCACGAAACCATCGTCCACCGTCGTCTCGCAATCTTCCATCGTCATCCGTCCTTCACATACCTAACTTCGCTACCGCACTCGGCCAGATAGCCTCCGCCAAAAACTACTGGCCGCTGGACCGCCGCAATATGTATAGCGTCATAGGCCATCACCCAGAAATCCCTCTAAATCCCGCGTTGCGGTAAGGGTCCAAATACCCAGCATATTCTTGTGCATCCTGTGCACTTGTCAGCTTCTCCAGAGCAGGGGAGGAAGAGGGATTGTGACGCCAGCCAGGTCTTGCCGCTGTCAATCATTCCCCGACTGCTCGGGTGGAGGGGCGCGACGAGGCAGCGAGCGCGTCTGCCTGGGGACGGGGAGGGTCGAGGTGCCACCCCCCCCTCTCTCTCACACACACACACACGCACACAGCCGGATCGCGCATAACGGGAGTTCGCGTCCGGTGCGAGCTGCAGCGCGTAACAATGTGTACGAACATAATGGGACAAGACAACTAAGAAACGCACAGCAATCTTACCATACGCGAGAGGCGAGTTGTCGAGCAGTACACCTACCTCGGTTTCTGGTGCTATAAGAAAACTCAACTTGCGAATTTAAATTTTCTTTCATAGCATACCTTAGCATATGATCTGATATAGGATGTTCGCTGTTAACTGAGCATTTCTGAAAGTTTCGTCGAGCACCTACATTTTTCTGCCAAATCTGTATCCATCCGCCGCGATGTATGGAGACACTGTCATGGACTTCGCCACATCATTCGTGCGTCTACCAAATTCAATTGGGATATGTTAATTACTATTCTTGTACGCATAAAATTTGAACGTCTCACTTTTCCCTGCATTGCTGCCAACTTAACGGGAACACGCCAGACAGCGTGGCCGTTGAAATGTACAAGGTACAGGAATTTTTTTTTAAAACTATGATTTCAAAAGTACTCAAACATCGAACAGCGTGTGCGTGTGTATATAAAAAACAAATAAATAAATAAATATGTATACACATACACACACACACACACACAAGTGCTCGCTTTTACGGAGAAAGATTGCTCAAAGGAGGAGTTACGTAATACACTAACATATGATTATATCTAAATGCGGCACATACAATCACGGGACTCAAACCCGAACATCGGCCGTGTAGATCGCCTGGTAATTTGCGCAACGTTCAATGTCGTCTGTAAAACGATGTGATCGCTAACGACGTTATCTCGTAGTTTCGCGCCAGAGAAAACACCAATTGGTTTAACGCGGTTAATGAACACGAAACCACACCGAGTTGGATTTGGGGGGGGGGGGGATGTTTGTATGTATGTAATGTCACAATGACATTAGCATAAGAACGCTGACTACAGTGCTTTTATAGGTTGTTCAAGGTTACTTCAGACTTTTCAGAAGCCCCGCTAAAGTTCTTCTTCCAAGAAATTCCTCCGCTTCATTCATACAGAGCTTAACCAAGTCTAGAAAATTACACCACAAAGGTGCCATTCGTGCACACTCAACAGTAATAATATCTTGCACGAGAGCTGCTTTTCACTTGGCATTACCAACACACCTATTTTCTCTCTGTTTTCATTTATATTAATTATAAACGATGTATAATAATTTATAGATAAAATATACGTACAGATTCGATTTAACCAAAATAAGGTACTTTTATGTTAACAGAAGCATAGAACACTTGTAACACACGGCATATTATTTTAGGAAACAACCAAGCACATTACTAAACCTTTCACACACAGTGTACACAATTGTGTACATTTCCGCATATGTAGGTAATTCTTTGTTTGTAATGCACTTTGCGAATCTCAATGATCAATGATCTTATCTGTGGGTGAATTATTCCCAAACTGTCTTAACTGGGCTAGGTCATAATTGGTTCAAATGGCTGTAGCCGAACATATTACAGCCTACAGCTCATTGGCTGTGACAAAGAAACAGAGTGTTTTGTGTCGACGAAAGTACAGCACGCATCATACGATTTCTTGCTTGCAACTGAAGTAGTAAATTGAAGTGGGTATGGAAGAGTTCTTGGGGTGATTTTCAAAGGCTTGATTCAAAAAGTGGGAAGAAACTGCGATTGGAATACAGATCACCTGCCCCAGGACAACATGCGCCTTCCTTCTAGGCGTGTTTTATGATTCACGCGGCCGCGACGGGCAGCTGGCGTAGGTTTTGTAACGGAAAAGGGGGGGGGGGCATATGGATCCCGGAGGGGGCGACTCCCCCGTATTACATCATCGCCGGGCACGCACAGGATTCGGGGGGGGGGGGGGGTGTGCAGCGAAACAAAACACGGCTCGCCGCCGGCCATATGCCGGCCAGTGATCACCATCTGGCCTTCGTGGACCTCCACGCAATTCATAAACGCGTTACTGCGTTACTACAGGCTACTCACGGTAAAGTGAGCACTTTTGAAAACCCTTTCGTTTGGAATGACAGTCAATAAATATATTATATTTTAGCCTTAGATGTTAAGGTCCGAGTGCGGTGGAATATACACACTTTACATGAAAATAATTATTTAAAAACGTTGTTAAATGATGGAATATGGCTGAAAGTAAAATGTAACTAGGGCTTCAAAAGTGCTCACTTTACCGTGAACAGTCTAAATAGGCCGTTCACGGTAAAGTGAGCACTTTTGAAGCCCTAGTTACTTTTTTTCTTTCAGCCATTTTTATACGTTAAACCACCTTTTTAAAATAAATATTGCCACGCAAGTAATAAACGCAGTGTGTATATTCCACCGCACTTGGAAGTTAACGTCTAACATACTTATTGATTATTGTTCAAAATGAGAGGGCTTTCGAAAGTGCTCACTTTATCCTGTAACGACGACGGCCGCCCGATCGCAACCGCGGGACACGCACAGCGCTGTAGGCGGTTGGCTCGCCGACGTCGAAAGGCCGCGGTGGCTGGGCGGTCAGACTGCTCTCAGCCCATGATCCTTCAGCTTGTGAACGCAGCCTTAGAGGCGACAAGGCGGCAATTATCGCAGCGCGTGTCAAGCGGCCGGCGGGTGCGGTAAGGCTGTGGGGTAGTGTCTGGGGTGCTCCTAGCGGAGCAGTGGAGACTGATTACTAACCAATGTGGCAGTGCGAAGATTTAAAAAAAAAAAAAAAACTTTTGGCGAAAGACTGAAAGACTATGTTTTCAATCAAACGTAACAGACCACATTTTTAACCATGTCATCGAGACTGACAATAATTGTGCTATTAATGGGTCTGATGAACACAGTGATTTTTACTGTGTGAAATTTCTATTACTAATTGGTATGCAATAACAGTATGCAATAATTCTGATGTAAAATACTAATCATTATTATTATAACCTAAAAAACAACGTGACAAAATAAGGAAATTACATATAATTTTGTCATTAACCATTTGAGGAGTATGCACGTGTGTGTGTGTGTGTGTGTATATATATATATATACACACACGGGGCTATGTTTATGAGGAAATTTCTTTGCTCTAGGAGACAAAACTCACACTTTTATTATTTTACCGATTCACTGGACTATATCAGAATCAAATTAAAAAAATTACAACTAATCAAGATTTTATTTCGTTAAGAATAACATGATGGATTATAAAACATGTCAACTCCTTTGCAACACATTAATTGGCATAGAGTTAACGGGCGACTTCATTGGCCGGCGGCTAGCCAATAATAAACGTTGCAGGGCACCGTAAGTATGCCCGGGTGTAACTAGGACCAATAGGACGATGGTATGTGAATATACACTAACTAGCAATTGATATTGCTGAAGTGGAAAATATACGTAGCAAACGTCAATCTTGTCCTCGGTGCCAGTAAATTTGTGCAGTCCTTGAAGGGTTAAAGGCTTTTACGTGAATACGCACAGAGAACCGGAAAAGTATTTTCATATTCTGTACAACCATTAATGTAAAATTGACACTTATCCACTAGCACTGATGTAACATACCGACGAAATAACCGAAGTATCACTTCAACAGTATAGGGTCGACACAAATTACATCATCTGCGTTGCACTGATACAAGTTCTCAAAAAGAACTTTGACAGGTTTAGCACAAAGTGTCCTTTTCTGTAGTTCCAGCGAGGGGGTGGGGGATCAAAATTTTGGAAATGAAAAAAAAAAAAAAAAGTTATTTATAATTGTCACTGCTCAATGCACCATGCACAAGCCGTTTCGTTGCAGACGTCCACCAAAACGGACTACTTTGAAGCAGTTCTTCTGGGAAACAAACAGAACTTCAATTTTCTGTAAATCCGCAACTTCGTAATATTTTTTTTTATAACTTGGTCTAATTTCAACTTCCGAAAACCTACCCACCAAAATGACAGCACCAACGAAACAAAACGGCAGGTAATCCCAGCCCAGCTATCGATCCACGACTCGAGCTGTCACAAAGACCGCTGCAGCACAAGATGTCGGTCGACTTCAGCCTGAAGCCTTTCATCATCCTCCAGACTTCCCCTGGCTTCTTGCGGCGTCGTTTCCGACCCAGGGACTTGGATTGTGGGGGGGGGGGGGGGGCGTCTTGCACTCACTCTCCCTCGCTGCACCCGGTCAATTCGCCCGACAACCAGCCTGGCGTTGCCGTGATTTACACGCACGCACACGCACTTCCACAGCAAACTTCTCACGCAAAATCGAAATTACAGATTCAACGAATCACCAAAGGCACGTTCAGCATAACATAATCCATTCACGGTCACTTCCCACTTTTCTGAAGCCCTACTTAAGTTCTACTTCCATAATATGCCTCGTGCAAACTAAGCTTAACTAAGTCTGGAGGAATTGCACCGAAGGGCAACACACTGCACTCGTGCGAACTCAGTTGTATAGGCTATTCGCGGTAAAATGAACACTTTTGAAAGCCGTGCTTAAGATCTACTTGTATTCACGTTGTGTATTCCTCCGCCTTATGTAAGACTAACATTGTCACGGTCTCGTCACTTTATTCACGCGTCGGTCAAGTGAAACTGCGAAATTACTATAAAAGTAAATATTGAACAAATCTGCTCGTTTTTTACACTTCATGCACAAAAAAAAAAGTGGAAGAAATAATTTAAGTTATCAGAAATGGCTAACTACCACTTTTTATTCGACATTAATATACAGATCTACTTCTCATCCATCGTTGTCAACGTTACTGGGCGCATGCCACTTAAGGCGCCCGTTAAAATATATGCAGGTAGGGCCAGTGACATTTTTCTAAGGTTGATTCTAAAAGTGCTCACTTTATCGTGAACAGCCTATAATATTTTGCACGAGGACCATTTATTACTAGGCGTTACCTACACACACATTTTATCACAGTTTTAAACTGATATTTTAATATGAATGAAATATCATAATTTATAGATAAAATACAAATAACATTTAAATTTTACTAAAAAAGGTATACTTTTTTATGAAAACAGGTATAAAACGCTTGTAATAAGTACATGGCATATTTAGGAAATAACTAAACACGAAATACACGATGTGATTTTTCAATGGTTGATTCAAAAAGTGTGAAGAAACAGCGAATAAACTACGCCATATTTATGAAAGGGGTGTGTATTACTCAGGTATGCATATACAACAAAGTACTCCAATAATTAATTCAAGTAAAACGTAATAACATTTACAAAATTACTTAAGTCATTTTTAAATCACAATATTTTTATAACTGAAAAGATATTGATGACTACGTTATAAATATTTAGATAGTATGTTATTAAACAAAATTGTTATTAGCTGAACTTATTACTAATATAAGAGTGAACCTCTGGTTTGTCCAGTGATATATGAATAAATTTAAACTTACTAGACCTATTTTGTAGTTGAGTGTGTTTTATCTTTATTATAATGTGTGAAATTTTTCGATGTGATTATTGTTAACTACGTTGATGTTTTAATAAATACATATTGTTTGTTGTGAAGTTATGACATATACATATTGCTGTACATTTGTATACTGATTAGCTCCATATCCCCTAGAAACATCTAATTATGGAATACAAGGAGTTCAAAATAAATAAATAAATAAATAAAAAACTAACACCCTTTACGGTTCATTACGATGTATCATTCAACATGCATTTACTGACAATGGCGATACCGTTCACAGGTCTTAATCAGGCTCATTTCATACATGTAACTTTAATAGACTGGCAAGCGTGACACCATTCTCTGTCGTTTCCTTTTGAAGATTTTGACTAGGTTGATTTCCGTGGGAGATCACACATTTAAAGGTCTCTAATGAAGCAAGAACTCGATGTTGCGTATTCCTGTGATTACTTTTTACGAGAGCTCAATTTATTGCAAATAGTCGATGTTGCGTATTCCTGTGATTACTTTTTACGAGAGCTCAATTCATTGCAAATAGTCGATGTTGCGTATTCCTGTGATTACTTTTTACGAGAGCTCGATTTATTGCAAATAGTCGATGTTGCGTATTCCTGTGATTACTTTTTACGAGAGCTCGATTTATTGCAAATAGTCGATGTTGCGTATTCCTGTGATTACTTTTTACGAGAGCTCGATTTATTGCAAATAGTCGATGTTGCGTATTCCTGTGATTACTTTTTACGAGAGCTCGATTTATTGCAAATAGTCGATGTTGCGTATTCCTGTGATTACTTTTTACGAGAGTTCAATTTATTGCAAATTTTTATCGATAACTGGAATAGTAATATAGGTACACAACAAACTGAATTTATTTATATTACAAAAGGATTTTACCGCGTGACCTGCGTTGCGATCACACGTCTCGAATTAGGAACGAGACCGAACGACTTTACATCTGCAAAACTGTTCCGTTCGAAATCTCTCACTTTGACGTCGAATCTGTGTGTGTAGATCCTGCTGGGAACAAACACGTCGAAACGTCAATAAACAGTTCTTCCTCTGTAAAAACAAATTCGAGGTAAAATTCCCTTACATGCAAGGGAAGCTAATTTCCTCTACATGTAAGGTAAAATCACCTATCAAATGTGGAGTAAATTTACATTACAAGTAAGGTAATATTAACTATATTGTATAATAAAATTATATTAAAAAATGCACGGGGTATTAGTACTATTAATGTTTTTATTACCTATATCCTCTGACGAATAGTAACCGAAATCTCAACTCTAAATTCCTCGACACTTGCCGGTGGGTAGGCGGGGGCCGTGGACCTATATCGCGATAGGCCGACGCGCTATCCATTACACCACGACAACATGACATCATAAGTGAATTTAGTGTGCTAAAGGGTCGTTTCTTCCACTTGTCCTCCCACTTAGCTGTTGAGACAGTGCTGAAGAGATGCACGCCGTCGTGAGGTAATTTTCCCGCCCATGTATGGGATTTTTCACTGCCACGTACGTGAATTTTACTCCAGAGTGCGGTAATTTTACCTTACAGGCATGGAAAACTGTTCCCCCACACAAGTGTGCGAATATTACCTCACACTTGTCAGGTAATTTTACCATTATTTTTTTACAGTGGATGACTACAAAAATGCTTGTTGGAATCGGAAGAATACCACGAAGCAATTACTTCGAAGTCGAAGTGCAATATTTAGTTACACTACGATTACAACTTGACTTCTACCTTATTTCGACCAGAAGTTTATCGTTAAACATGAAATTAATCTATAGACGAACCACATTATGAATCTACAAGGAGTTTATTTATGGTTCGCTAATGACATTCAACATAATTTCGAGCTTGAGCTGAATAATTTACCTGGCCACTATTTTGGCATTCGACACAAGACAGAAAAATAAAATACTCATAAATTCGTCAATTTCAGTTTTGAAAATTAATTTTCAAGTTTTCATTTTTACAGAATGCGTATTTGACAATCATGAACACACAAAAAATATGCTGTAAATATCGAAAATCAATTAAGACCTAACCCTTTGAGGAGCATGCGCACACACACACACGCACACACACACACACACACACACACACACACACACACACACACACACACACACACACACACACACACACCACACACACACACACACACACACACACACACACACACACACACACACACACACACACACACACACACACACACACACACACACACACACACACACACACACACACACACACACACACACACACACACACACACACACACACACACACACACACACACACACACACACACACACATATATATATATATATATATATATATATATATATATAGCAATTAATTAGTCAACATTTAATTTCGTAAGAATAAACAGTTGTTTTTAATAATTTCTCAAATGAACATGATGGAGTGTAAAGCATGTTAACTCCGTCACGACACATTAATTGGCACACAGTGAACGCACGACGTCATTGGCCGACGGCCAGCCAATAATAAACGTTGCAGGGCCCGGTGTAGCCAGGACCAATAGGACGATGGTATGTGAAAATACACTGATCAACACAAGTGATATTGCTGAAGTAGAAAATACAGGCCGCTCACTTCAATCTTGTCCTCGGTACCAGTAAATTTGTGCAGTCCTTAAAGGGTTAAATGGCTTCCTTAACGGAGGTTTTTGCCTCGTCCTGCACGCTACTTGAAGGAGAAAGTTTCATAACGCACTGCCATCATTGAATATAAATAATACTAAAGGTTTTTTTCAAAACGGCGAGCACTTTTGAAATTAACTTCGGAGATAAATCACTACCTGCCTGCCAACTTAAGGCAACAGGCGGTAACCAGTCCTTTCTCCTAGCATCACTCGTCAGCCAATTAGAAATCAAGTATGTAACTTGTTCCACATAAATCACGAGTTGTGTACCAATTATATATTACCGCGCTCATTAGTTCGCCAGATAATTAGTTCCATTCGTGACCTGCAGTTACCAATTACCGATTCATTATTTTCACAACACTGCTTGTTTTGCCGCAGCAGTGTTTATAACTTCGCCGTCAATCACAATTAACCCTTCGGCTAATGCGCATCCCCTTCCCAGGCGTTTTTTAAAGGGCGATGACTACCGGCTGGCATCTGCGAAATTCAAATAGGATAGCCCGTGTTATAGGCAGAGTATTCACGTTCAAATGAGCACTTTTGAAAGCCCTGTTCAAGATCTACTTGCACGCACGTTGTGTATTCTTGTGCCTTATCTAAGATTAACATTGCCATGGGCCTCATCACTTTATTCACGCGTCGGTCAAGTGAAACAGTGAAATGATTAGAAAAGTAAATATTTTACTAATATGCTCATTTTTACACTTCGTGGCATTAGAAAAGAAAAACGAAACCGCAAATAATTTAAGTTATCAGAAATTGTTACCTAATACTTTTTATCCGACGTTAAGATACGGAACTACTTTCCAGTCATCGTTAACAACTTTACTGGGCGCATGTCACTCAGGGCGCCCGTTTAAATATACGCATGTAGGGGTAGTGACGTTTTTCTAAGGGTTATTTCAAAAGTGCTCACTTTATCGTGAACAGCCTTCAAGAACTTTCACCCCAGTGCGTTAATTTTAACGATAGGCATTTCAAACAAAATGCATTCTTCACGAATTTTTTAAAAGTTCCCTACAGCAGAGATGTTTCCATAATATGTATAGACTGTTTGCAATGAATTTTTAAAATTAATGTTAAAAAAAAAAAAAAAAAAAAAAAAAAGGCACACACTTCCTATTTATATTGAAAATATACGCTTGCTGGGATCTTCTCATAAAAAAATTGCGAAGAATACATTTTACTTGAAAAACCTATGTTTAAAATTAAAATTTCGCAGCTGCCAGCCCGCAAGCAGTGCCCTTAATGGTGACCAAGAACAAGTAGAATCGCTACACAACCCGTATGATGCAATAAATTTTTCCGCTTTTTCTAAGAACAATAGTTTACAGAAATATATTCAACGGTGACTGATCGCGCCTCGCACGACTCAGCTAGTCCAACTTAACTTCGTAATGCGTATTCTTGCAGGTAAGCCGGCTCCAACTTTACGTTTATTTGACAATCATTCCGTACCGGTTGTTCAAAACATTTCATCGCATCCCAATATTCTTGTTGGCTAAGCGATTATTTCTCTGGGCAAGTTTCATAACAATACAGATCATTAAATGATCCAAAAACATTTAAAATTTTCGAAAAGCCGTGATCCCATTATTTCAACTGCTGAAAAGTATGTGCTGTTATAGAATGTTCACGGTAAAGTGAGCACTTTTGAGGCCCTAGTTACTTTTTCCTTTCAGAAATTTATTAGCCTTTAACCACCCTTTTCAAATAAATATTGCTATATAAGTAATAAACACAGTGTGTATATTCCACTGCACTCGAAAGTTAGCGTTTAAGGCTGAAATAAAATATTTTACTGACTATTAATACAACTGAGAGGACTTTCAAAAGTGCTCACTTTAGCGTGAATAGCCTATATG